>VHKM01000349.1:0-654354 GCA_007210695.1 Neogobius melanostomus
AAGAGAGAGATCACGCTGATCATAAAAAGTCTATTACAACATGCTTTCTATCTCACTTAGATTTTTGTACCCGCCAAATATCATGCTTTTTCCCCGGCCTCTTTGACGACAACTCAAAAGGGCATGCAATTCCAATTTGCACTCGATATTTTGGATCACATAAGCCGCTCTATGGAATTCGTACTGATTAACGCTGGATAATTGTGCAATTTTTACAAAAATAGCGCCCCTACCTATACCTGCAAAATTAACACTTACACGAAAGTGAAAACTAAAAATTATGACTGAGTTCTCCAATGTCACGCTGATCCTAAAAAGTTATTTACAAGACATGGCCTCCTATCCTCGCTTAGTTTTTTTGTATTATTAGGCCGAGCTAGTGACAACGCAGTGTCCGCGAGGGACTAATTAAAATCGAATAACGGAAACAGAAAACGCAAGAATTCACATAGCTAACGTGAACGCGATATGCAAGTAACAGGGATGCAGAATTAGTGCTTCGCGGCGGAGCTCGAATTTTGGGTGGGGTCCGCGAGAGAAAATAATAAAAGATGGCTCAGTGAAGCGCCCCTAAAAACAGGCAGTTTACATTGAGTTCAATGAGACCCCGGTCGCAAAAAATGTCATCGTACAAAGGTGACACTGGCCAGGGGACATAGTACCTGCATCGTCAGGCGACTGTAAAAATTATATTATGGCCCCGCCCCCTAAATGCCACAGGAAGTTTTCGGCCATCTTGGCCCGAAACCTCGAAACTCTTCAAAATGTCCTCTTGATCTTCTTGACCCGCTGATATCTGCAGAGTTTTTTTCAATCAAGAGCCTCAAATTTTTGGCCCAAAATGTCCCAGACCCATGTGGCTTTCAAAAATCATGGCCTTTAAATTTTTGGAAATATTATTGGGCGTGGTCCATGACAAGCCCCAAGCTCAGAGGCATTTTGCAACAAAAATTCAAGTTCATCATAACTTTCAGCACAGACTTTGTCGGATTGGAACGGACCCAATCCGGCGCGCGTGCACATTCCCGACTGCACCTAACCATGTGCAAACGTAGCCACTATCGCCAAAAATGACCCTCTGGCGCCCCGTAAAGGTTTTTTTCTTGAAAAAATGTCAAATAAAAAAAGTCGGGATGGTATGGAGTTGTGAAAATAATCATAGCAGGCCTTCCCTTGTCATGGGGATCAACTATCAAAGAGGCATCACTCTTGAGTAAATGTAGTTTGGAGAAATAAAATGGTCAAAACATGCAAAAAAAAACGGTTTCCATTATTATTATTATTATTATTATACGTTACTTTTGATCTCAATTTTTGACCCCTGAACGTTAACTTTGAAAACTCAATTTTATTTTGACCAAAGGTTCATGGTTGGTGAAAATTATACTATTTTGCATATCCTCAGGACAACACTTGAACAATGCCTCAGTGGCGCCCTCAAGCACGACGCCCCATTCAAATGAAACATCGCATTTTTTGGTCTAAACCTATGTCTCTCGGGTACAGTGATAGAGGACATCAAAGACAAAACCTAAAACATCATTAAGCTTCCGCCCTTCTGACAACAGGAAGTCGGCAATTGAATTGAAAATTGTTAGCCTGATTTTTTTTCACACGATATTTTGTCAAGGTTCACCTCCCCAGGGTTTTGGGACCAAATGAGATCCAACTTGGTGAGTGGTAATCTAGAGGGCTAAAGAGCAACAATAATCAAGGCTCTTTGTTCGGATATCTCTCACGGTTTGTCTGTAACCACTCTGCCAAAGTATCATGCTTTTTTTCCCCGCCTCTTTTGACGACAACTCCAAAAGGGCATGCAAATTCCAATTGCACTCAATTTGGAATCACATAAGGCCCTCTTTGGATCGTACTGATTAACCTGGAATAGATTGTTTGCAATTTTCACAAAAATAGCGGCCCCTACCTATACATGCAAAAATTACACTTACACGAAAGTGAAAACAAAAATGATGAGCGATTCTCATGTCACGCTGATGCAAAAAAAGTCTATTACAACATGCTTCTATCTCAGTCTTAGTTTTTTTGTACGCCAAATATCATGCGGTTTTCCCCCGCCTCTTTGAGACAAACCAAAAGGGCAAATGCAAATTTCCAATTGCACTCATATTTGGATCACATAAGCCGCTCTATGGATGCGTACTTGATTAACCTGGATAATTGGTGGCAATGTTTCACAAAAATAGCGCCTACTAATACCTGCAAAATTACACTTTACACAAAGTGAAAACTAAATTATGGACCTGATTCTCCCATGTCCACTGCTGATCAAAAAAGGTCTATTACAACATGCCCTCTATCTCGGCTTAGTTTTTGTATTATTTAGGGCCCGACCGAGCTAGTGACACGCAGTGTCCCGCGCGAGGGCTAAATTTAAAATCATAACGGAAACAGAAAACGCAAGAATTCAATAGGCTAACGTGAACCGATATGCAAGTAACAGGGATAGAAATTAGTTCTCCGGGAGCTTCGATTTTGGGTGGGGGTCCGCGAGAGTAAAATTAATTAAAAGATGGCTCAGTGGCGCCCCCTAAAACAGGCAGTTTACATTGAGGCAATGAGACCGGTCGCAAAAAATGTCATCGTACAAAGGTGACACTGGCCAGGGAACATAGACCATGTCAGGACATGTAAAAAATTATATTATGGCCCCGCCCTAAATTGCACAGGAAGTCGGCCATCTTGGGCCCGAACCTCGAAGCCTTCAAAATCGTACCTCTTGATCTTCTGACCCCTGATCGCAAGAGTTTCAATCAAGAGTCCCTAATTTTTGCGTCCAAAATGTTCCCAGACGCCATGTTGGCTTTTCAAAATCATCCTTTAAATTTTGGAAATATTATTTGGGCGTGGTATGACAAGCCCGCAACTCAGAGGCCATCTTTCAACAAAATTCAAAAGTCTCATAACTTTCAAACAGACTTTGTCGGATTGGATACGGACCCAATGCGGCGCGCGTGCACATTCCCTGAGCTGCACCTAAACCATGGTGCAAACGTAGCCACTATCGCCAAAAAATGACCGCCTGGCGCCCAGCCTCAAAGGTTTTTTTTCTTGAAAAATTCAAATAAAAATCGGGATGGTATGGAGTTGTGAAAATAATCATACAGGCTTCCCTGTCATGGGGATCAACATATCAAGAGGCATCAACTCTGAGTAATGTAGTATTGGGAGAAATACAATGCAAAACCATGGCAAAAAAACGGTTTCCATTATATTATTATTATTGTATTATTACGTCTTTGATCTCAATTTTGACCCCCTGAACGTTAACGAAAATTCATATTTATTTGACCAAAGGGTTTCATGGTTGGTGGAAAAATTAACTATTTTGATATCTCAAACAACACCTTGACAATGCCTCAGTGTGGCGCCCCCTCAGCACGACCCCCTCCATTCAAATGGAAACATGCATTTTTTTGGTCTAAAACCTATGTCTTGCTTGGTAACAGTGATAGAGGACATCAAGACAAACCTAAACCATCATTATAGCTCCGCCTCTGACAAACAGGGTCGGCCATAATTGAATTGAAAATTTGTAGCCTGATTGTTTTTCAAACGATATTTTTGTCAGTCACTCCAGGGTTTTGGACCAAATGAGATCCAGACTTGGTGAGTGTAATCTAGAGGCATAGAGCACAATAAATCAAGCTTTTTGTTCGGGAATTATCTCTCACGGTTTGTCTGTACCACCTGCCAAAGTAGTCATGCTTTTTCCCCGCCTCTTTTGACGACAACTCAAAAGGCATGCAAATTCAATTGCACTCATTATTTGGATCACATAGGCCCCTCTTTGGATCGTACTGATTAACCTTGCGATAATTGTGCAATTTTCACAACAAAAATAGCGCCCCTAACTATAATGCAAAATTACATCTTACACGAAAAGATGGAAAAAAAAATGATGAGCCGATCTCCATTCCACGCTGATCAAAAAGTCTATTACAACATGCTTCTATCTCACTTAGTTTTTGTACCGCCAAATATCATGCGTTATTCCCCGCTCTTTGAACGACAACTCAAAAGGGCATGCAAATTCCAATTGACTCAATATTTGGAATCACATAAGCCGCTCTAGTGGATCGTACTGATTAACCTGGATAATTGTGCAATTTTCAAAAATAGCGCCCCCTAGATATACTGCAAAATTCACTTACACGAAAGTTGCAAAACTAAATTAATTCGACCTGATTCTCCATGTCACGCTGATTCAACACGTATTACCACATGCCTCTATCCGCTTACGCTTTCTTGCTATTATTAGCGCCGAGCTAGCTGACCGCAGTGTCGCTGCGAGGGACTAATTAAAATCAAATAACGGAAACAGAAAACGCAAGAATTCACATAGCTAACGTGAACCGATAATGCCACACGTAACAGGGAATCAGAAAATTAGTGCTCCGGGAGCTCGAATTTTGGTGGGGTCCGCGAGAGAAAATAATAAAGATGGCTCAGTGGCCGCCCCCTAAAACAGGCAGTTTACAATTTGTTAGTCAGATGAGACCCCGGTCGCAAAAATGTCATCGTACAAGTTTGACACTGCCAGGGATCATAAGACCATGTCAGGACATGTAAAAAATTATATTTATGGCCCGCCCTAAATGCCACATGGGAAGTCGGCCATCCTTGGCCCGAACCTCGAAGCTTCAAAATCGTACCTCTTGATCTTCTGACCCTGATCGCAGAGTTTTATCAAGAGCCTCATTTTGTGGCCCAAAATGTCGCAGACCCATGTGGGCTTCTTCAAAATCATCCTTAAATTTTGGAAAATATTATTGGGCGTGGTCATGACAAAGCCCGCAACTCAGGAGGCCCCATTTTCAACAAAATTACAAAGTCTCATTTAACTTTCACAGACTTTGTCCGGATTGGGAACGGACCCAATCGGCGCGCGTGCACATTCCCGAGCTGCACCTAAACCATGTGCAAACGTAGCCACTATCGACAAGAATGACCTGGCGCCCCCTCAAAGGGTTTTTTCTTGAAAAATTCAATAAAAAAATCGGGAATGGTATGGAGTTGTGAAAATAATCATACAGGCCTCCCTGTCATGGGGATCAAACATATCAAAGAGGCATCAACTCTGAGTAATTATTTGGGAGAAATAAAATGGCAAACATGGAAAAAAAACGGTTTGCCATTATTAATTATTATTATTATTTATTTACGTCTTTGATCTTTCATTTGACCCCCTGAACGTTAAGAAGACCTCAATTTTATTTGACCAAGGTTTCATGGTTGGTGAAAAAATTAACTATTTTTGATATCCTCAAGACAACACCTGAAACTAATGCCCTGCAGTGGCGCCCGCAAGCACGACCCCATCAAATGTGAAACCATGCATTTTTTGGTCTAAACCTATGTCTCTTGTCCAAGGTGGATGAAGGACCATCAAGAACAAACCTAAAACAATCATTATAGCTTTCCGCCGCTCTGACAACAGGAAGTCGGCGCATATTGAATTCGAAAATTGTAGCCTGAATTTATTTTCAACACGATATTTTTTGTCAAGTCACTCCAGGGTTTGGACCAAAATGAGATCCAACTTGGTGAGTGTAATCTAGAGGCATAGAGCAACATAATCAAGAGCTGCTTTGTTCGGATATTCTCACAGGTTTGTCTGTACCCACTCTGCCAAATATCATGCTTATTTCCCGCGCCCTCTTTGACGGCAACTCAAAAGGGCATGCAAATTCCAATTGCACTCAAATATTTGATCACAATAGGCCCTCTTTGGGATCGTAACTTGATTTAACCTGGATAATTTTGCATTTTTCACAAAAAATAGCGGCCCCTCCTATACTGCAAAATTAGCACTTACAGAAAGTGAAAACAAAAATGATGAGCCGATTCTCCATGTCACGCTGATCAAAAAGTCCTATTACAACAATGCTTCTATCTCACTTAGTTTTTTTACCGCCAAAGTATCATGCGTTTTACCCGCTCTTTGACGACAAGCGTCAAAAGGGCATGCAAATTCCAATTGCATCTATTTGGATCACATAAGCCGCTCTATGGATCGTTACTGATTAACCTGGATAATTTGCAATTTTTCACCAAAAATACGCCCCGCTACCTATACCTGCAAATTACCTTAAGAAAGTGAAAACTAAAATTATGACTGATTCTCCATGTTCCGGCTGATCAAAAAGTCTATTACACAATGCATCTATCTCGCTTAGTTTTTGTATTATTAGGCCCTGAGCTACGTGACAACGCAGTGTCCCGCGAGGGACTTAATTAAAATCGAATAAGGAAACAGAAAACGCAAGAATTCACATAGCTAACGTGAACCGATATGCAAGTAACAGGGATGCAGAAAAATTAGTGCTCGCGGAGCTCGAATTTTGGGTGGGGTCCCGCGAGAGAAAATAATAAAGATGTCCAGTGGCGCCCCCATAACAGGCAGTTTACATTGAGTCCAATGAGACCCCGTCGCAAAAAATGTCAATCGGTACAAGTGACACTGCCAGGGACATTGACCATGGTCAGGACTGTAAAAAAATTGATATTATGGCCCCGCCCTAATATGCCTACAGGAAAGTGGCCATCTTGGCCCGAACACTCAACGCTTCAAATCGTACCTCTTGATCTTCTGACCCCTGATCGCAGAGTTTTCAATCAAGAGCCCTCAATTTTTGCCGCAAAATGTCCCAGACCCATGTGGCTTTCAAAATCATCCTTTAAATTTTGGAAAATATTATTGGGCGTGGTCATGACAAGCCCGCAACTCAGAGGCCATTGTCAACAAAATTCAAAGTCTCATAAACTTTCACAGACTTTGTCGGATTGGAACGGACTCCAATAGGCGGCGCGTGCACATTACCGAGCTGCAGCCTAACGCATGTTTCAAGACGTAACCACTATCATGCAAAAAAAATGACCCACTGGCGCCCCCTCAAAGGTTTTTCTTGAAAATTCAAATAAAAAAATCGGGATGGTATGGAGTTGTGAAAAAATAATCATACAGGCTTCCCTGTCATGGGGATCAACATATCAAAGAGGCATCACTCTGCTCGTCACTTTCTAACTCATCTAACACATGTTTGGTCACTGCAAATACTCGGCAGTGGACCATGAACTCCGACAGTCACATGCGCCTTTAGTCAGAGCTTTCCGACAATTATAATATGGTGGGGGTCAAGGCACAGCCCACTATTAAGCCTTGCAAGTTTGGCACAACAGCGCCACTGGCTGCTTAAGAGGCTTTTAAGTGGCTTGTAAGTGGCCAGCCCATCTCCGTGAAAATAGCCACAGTTTGTTCTTTCTGGGCAGCATATTGGCCTCTGTCAAGAGTTTCTCCTGAAAAATCGTCCATTTTTCCCAAATTGCCCCTTTTATTAAACAAAAGCCACACTTTTAGACTCATACGTATTTTACTACATCTCTGTGCACAGAAGAAGCTTTAATTTGAACGTTTTTTGCTCCAAATTTCAGCATTTTTTGGACTGTAAAATCACAGGAAGTTAGTTTGGTGTTTCCTGTCCGTCTCCCTGTGCGTATCCTCCTACTAATGGGCCTGATCAAAATATTGTTTTTACCCATCGAGGTTTCTGCATGGCTGAAGCAGCCTCTCAATATTTGTCTACCAGGCGATTTTTATCTAATGTATAAGATGATTCCAATTAACATGTGGCTGAACTGCTGTTCTGCCGGCGAATTAAACGCTGGGCCATGAAGTATAAAGATGCCTGCAAACTTTTTTTGGCCAGTGAGGTACGCCTGGCTGATGGTTTAGGTACAGGTTGGCACGTGGGGAAGACTGGGGGTTCGAATCCCGTCTGAGGAATTTTGCCTCAGTGCCCTGGTGTTTGCAATTAGGTAACAGTTATCAGCTTGTTTTCTTCTTTCCCTTTCAAAATGAATTTTTCGAGACATCTTTAAAACTAAATTTCTTCCTATCTAAAATTATACCAATTTCAAGATATCTAACATATCATTCTTGTCCTTCTTTGGTGTCGCCACAGCGGACAACCAGAGACTAAAATCCAGCCACAGCCAAAAGGCTGGACATGATAATAGGGCTTTCCTATAGGTATGGTAAATTCTCCCAGCACTGCCCTACCCTCACGCCCAACCCTGTGAACATAACTCTGAACACCAGTGACGTGCGGTGGAGGTTTGTTGCTGGTGAGGCAACATCCCCTATTGACTCCAATATAAAGTAAACCAAAACTTGCAGGAAAATGCAACTTGCTGTCTCTGGTATTCTCTTACTTTGAAAAAGCATTCATAGCAACACACAGCCTGAGTTGTTTTGCTTTGTCCCAGTGACGCAGCTCATTCTGACACAGACACCTTGTTTGGACTCTGCGCACACTGCCTCTGATATATGCTCTCATATAAGTAAAATGTCCTGCAAAAACTTGTTCCTGTTTAGCTCCTGTTGGTAGAGTCACTGACTGTTGGTGTGGTGGGTTGCCTAGTTCAAATCCCGGTTAAGTCAACATGTATTTATTATTTGTGTTACGTATGCTAATTTAAATCATTAAATTGATTACATTTATTATAAGTTTCAGAAAATGCTCAGACTTGCATTCTGGATCTTTAATACATTTTGGAAACTTTGTGAAGAAGCAGAAATACTTTATTGATGATGTTTAATATGTTGTTAGCTTGTAAATTAGTCTAGCAACTATTTTAATGTGTTGGCCTAATTACTACTAAGTAATTTTTGTAGAAAAAATGTAAATGTCACAAATGTAATCATTTTAATGATTAAAATTGCATTCGGTAAAAATTAAAAAAAAAAACTTACAAATAATGTTGACCTAACGCCAGGCATTGTGAACGTAGGAACGCGCCCATCACAGTCAAGTGACTCATCACCAGAGCTAAACAGGACAGTTTGCAAAAATGCTTGTACTTTTAGTAGAAAGCTTTTAACACTGGAGAAATGTGCTCAGTTCAGGTGGAGTTAAGAGGTTAAAAGCAGAAGATTTTCAGTTGCTTTGGGATTTTATTCACTTTTAAATCGTTTTGATTAGGCCTATGGTGCTAAATGCCAATGTTCCTAACCCTGCAAAGATAAAAAAGTGGACAAATAAATATTTTTATATTCATAACTTGGTGCTGATTGTGGAGTTGGATCAAAAGTGTCAAAGCCATACTTGAACCTTTATCATTGAGCTATAATCCCACCGAAGAGTTGGCTGGTCTTTTCTAAATTCGCGGGCCAAAATGAGGTCCCAGCACACCACTGCGTGATAGTTTCACGTTTTTACAATAAACTATGTTTGGAGCAGGGTAGGCTATATTAAAAGCAGAAGGTTTTCAGCTTGCCTCGGATTTAATTCACTTCTGAATCGTTTGCTTACGCCTATGGTGCTAAATGCCAACGTTCCTAACCCTGCTCACAAGTGCCACCTGGTGGTTGTTTGGGTCATTGCAGCGTCACTGGGGAAAATAAATAATTATTTTTTATAGATTTACCTGACAGTTACGCTTGTGTTACTTACTGTATATCTGGAACAGCATCCCAGGCTCCTGCTGCAGCCCAGTTAAAGCCTTTCCACCAGGAATGGCGCAACTGTGCATCTGTTATTAATTCATTATTTAATATTTCAACCCAAAGGCACCGCAACTGAGCTGGGCTCAGTTGCCCTCCTCTCTGCTGTAGGCTCTTGTTCATGATAAACCTGCTTCCTCTCGCTCAAAAAAAACATGCGAAAACTTGACGGGGCAAGAGTTAGCGGGCGCAATAGTGAGACCGGGTTGGGTCTAAGGCCAAGGCGAGAGCAGGTTTGGCCGAAAGTGAGCGGGGGCGGCTGCAAGGGGGGGCTTTCGCAAGGGGGCGCGGTCGCAAGGGGGGGCGGTCGCAAGGGGCGAGGGCCTTTATCGCCGCGAGCGGCTTTAATTATTATTATTATTATTACGTCTTTGATCTCAATTTGACCCCCTGAACGTTAACGAAAACTCAATTTATTTGACCAAAGGTTCATGGTTGGTGAAAAATTAACTATTTTGATATCCTCAAGACAACACCTTGAACAATGCCTCAGTGGCGCCCCCTCAAGCACGACCCCCATTCAAATGGAAGCATGCATTTTTTGGTCTAAACCTATTTCTTTTGGTACAGTGATAGAGGACATCAAGACAAACCTAAAACATCATTATAGCTCCGCCCTCTGACAAACAGGAAGTCGGCCATATTGGATTGAAAATTGTAGCCTGATTTTTTTCACCTGATATTTTGTCAAGTCACTCCCAGGGTTTCGGACCAAATGAGATCCAACTTGGTGAGTGTAATCTAGAGCGTAGAGCGACAATAATCAAGCTCTTTGTTCGGATATCTCTCACGGTTTGTCTGTACCGCTGTGCCAAATATCATGCTTTTTCCCCGCTCTTTGACGACAACTCAAAAGGCCATGCAAATTCCAATTGCACTCATATTTGGATCACATAAGCCCCTCTATAGATCGTACTGATTAACCTGGATAATTGTGCAATTTTCACAAAAATAGCGCCCCCTACCTATACCTGCAAAATTACACTTGCACGAAAGTGAAAACAAAAATTATGAGCCGATTCTCCATGTCACGCTGATCAAAAAGTCTATTACAACATGCCTCTATCTCGCTTATTTTTTGTACCGCCAAATATCATGCGTTTCCCCGCCTCTTTGAGGACAACTCAAAAGGGCATGCAAATTCCAATTGCACTCATATTTGGATCACATAAGCCGCTCTATGGATCGTACTGATTAACCTGGATAATTGTGCAATTTTCACAAAATAGCGCCCCCTACCTATACCTGCAAAATTACACTTACACGAAAGTGAAAACAAAATTATGACCTGATTCTCCATGTCACGCTGATCAAAAAGTCTATTACAACATGCCTCTATCTCGCTTAGTTTTTGTATTATTAGGCCCGAGCTAGTGACACGCAGTGTCCCGCGAGGGACTAATTAAAATCAATAACGGAAACAGAAAACGCAAGAATTCACATAGCAAACGTGAACCGATATGCAAGTAACAGGGATCAGAAATTAGTGCTCCGGGAGCTCGAATTTTGGGTGGCGTCCGCGAGAGAAATAATAAAAGCTGGCTCAGTGGCGCCCCCTCAAACAGGCAGTTTACATTGAGTCAATGAGACCCCGGTCGCAAAAAATGTCATCGTACAAAGGTGACACTGGCCAGGGACATAGACCATGTCAGGACATGTAAAAATTATATTATGGCCCCGCCCTAAATGCCACAGGAAGTCGGCCATCTTGGCCCGAACCTCGAACCTTCTAAATTGTACCTCTAGAACTTCTGACCCCTGATCCCAGAGTTTACAATCAAAAGCCTCAATTTTTGCCCAAAATGTCCCAGACCCATGTGGCTTTCAAAATCATCCTTTAAATTTTGGAAATATTATTGGGCGTGGTCATGACAAGCCCGCAACTCAGAGGCCATTTTCAACAAAATTCAAAGTCTCATATCTTTCACAGACTTTGTCGGATTGGAACGGACCCAATCCGGCGCGCGTGCACATTCCCGAGCTGCACCTAACCATGTGCAAACGTAGCCACTATCGCCAAAAATGACCCACTGGCGCCCCCTCAAAGGTTTTTTCTTGAAAAATTCCAATAAAAAAATCGGGATGGTATGGAGTTGTGAAAATAATCATACAGGCCTTCCCTGTCATGGGGATCAACATATCAAAGAAGCATCACTCTGTTGATCACTTCTAACTCATTTACACATGTTGGTCACTGCATACTCGGCAGTGACCAATGAGCCTGACAGTCACATGCGCTTTAGTCAGAGCTTTCGACAATGTATAATATGTCGGGGTCAAGTTAACCACTCCACTTATTATGCCTAAGCAAAATGGCACAACAGCACCATCTGCTGGCTCATGCCTGAGCACAACAGCGCCACCTTGTGGCTCAAGATGGCTTGAAAGTGCTTCTAAGTGGCATGTGACCCACCCTTCCACCGTCAAAATAGCCACAGTTCTTCTTCTGCAGCATGTTGGCTCTGTCAGAGTTTCTCCTGAAAATCGTCAATTTTCCCCAAATTCCCCCTTTATTAACAAAAGCCACACTTTTAGACTCATACGTAGTTTTACTACTTCTCTGTCACAGAAAGAAGCTTTAATTTGAACGTTTTTTGCTCCAATTTCAGCATTTTTTGGACTGTACAATCACAGGAAGTTCAGTTTGGCTGTTTCCTGTCTGTCTCCCTGTGCGTTCCTCCTACTAAATGGGCCTGATCAAAATATTGTTTTACCCATCGAGGTTGCTGCATGGCTGAAGCAGCCTCTCAAATATTTGTCTCCCAGGCGATTTTACTCTAATTATAAAATGATTCAATTAATCGTGGCTGAACTGCTCTGCCGGCGAATTAAACGCTCAGGCCAATGAAGTATAAGACTGCCTGCAAACTTCGTTTGGCCAGTGAGGGTATGCTGGCCTGATGGTTAGAGTTACAGGTTGGCACGTGGGAGACTGGGGTTCGAATCCAGTCTGAGGAATTTTGCCTCAGTGCCCTGGTGTGCAATTAGGTAACGTTATCAGCTTGTTATCTTTTTTCCTTGTCAAAATGAATTTCGAGACATCTAAAACTACATTCTTCCTATCTAAGATTAACATTACAGATATCTAACATATCATTCTTGTCTTCTTTGGTGTCACCACACGGACAACCAGAGACTAAAATCCGGCCACAGCACAAAAGGCTGCATGATAATAGGCTATTCCTATAGGTATGTAAATTCTCCCAGCACTGCCCTACCCTCACCCCAACCTGTGAACATACTCTGAACACCAGTGACGTGCGGTGAGGTTTGTTGCTGGTGAGGCACATCCTATTGACTCCAATATAAAGTAAACCAAACTGCAGGAAAAAATGCAACTTGCTGTCTCTGGTATTCTCTTACTTTGAAAAAGCATTCAATAGCAACACACAGCTGACTGTTTTGCTTTGTCCCAGTGACCAGCTCATTCTGAACATCAGACACTTGTTTGGACTCTGTGCACACTCACCTCTGATATATGCTCTCATATAAGTAAAATGTCCTGCAAACTTGTCCTTGTTTAGCTCTGTTGGTAGAGTCACTGACTGTGGTGCGGTGGGTTCCTAGTTCAAATCCCGGTTAGGTCAACATTATTTTAAAGTATTTATTATTTTGTTTACCGTAATGCTAACTTTAATCATTAAATTATTTTGCATCTCTGGACTTTTAATACATTTGGAACTTTGGAAAAGCAGAAATACTTTATTGATGATGTAATATGTTGTTAGCTTGTAAATGAGTCTAGCAACTATTTTAAATGTGTTGGCCTAATTACTAAGTATTTTTGTAGAAAAAATGTAAATGTCAACAACATGTAATCATTTAATGATTAAAGTTAGCATTACGGTAAAAAATAAAAACTTACAAATAATGTTGACCTAACCAGGATTTGAACTAGGAACCCGCCGCATCACAGTCAGTGACTCTATCAACAGAGCTAACAGGACAGTTTGCAAAAATGCTTGTACCTTTTAGTAGAAGCTTTTAACACTGGAGAAACTGTGCTCGGTTCAGGTGGGAGTTAAGAGGTTAAAAGCAGAAGATTTTCAGTTGCTTCGGGATTTTATTCACTTTTAAATCGTTTGATTAGGCCTATGGTGCTAAATGCCAATGTTCCTAACCCTGCAAAGATAAAAAAGTGGACAAATAAATATTTTTATATTCATCACTTGGTGCTGATTGTGGAGCTGGATCAAAAGTGTCAAAGCCATACTTGAACTTGGGTCCTCCTGCACCAGAGACTAGCGCCTTATCATTGAGCTATAATCCCACCGAAGACTTGGCCGGTCTTTTCTAATTTGCGGGCCAAAATGAGGTCCCAGCACACCACTGCGTGATAGTTTCACGTTTTTACAATAAACTATGTTTGGAGCAGGGTAGGCTATATTAAAAGCAGAAGGTTTTCAGCTTGCTTCGGGATTTAATTCACTTCTGAATCGTTTGCTTACGCCTATGGTGCTAAATGCCAACGTTCCTAACCCTGCTCACAAGTGCCACCTGGTGGTTGTTTGGGTCATTGCAGCGTCACTGGGGGAAAATAAATAATTATTTTTTATAGATTTACCTGACAGTTACGCTTGTGTTACTTACTGTATATCTGGAACAGCATCCCAGGCTCCTGCTGCAGCCCAGTTAAAGCCTTTCCACCAGGAATGGCGCAACTGTGCATCTGTTATTAATTCATTATTTAATTATTTCAGCCCAAAGGCACCGCAACTGAGCTGGGCCCACCGGGAAACGTCTCCACTCTCCCAATTACCCAGCACGCCATTGCCCTTCTCTCTGCTGTAGGCTCCTTGCTCATGATAAACCTGCTTCCTCTCGCTAAAAAAAACATGCGAAAACTTGACGGGGCAAGAGTTAGCGGGCGCAAGAGTGAGACCGGGTTGGGTCTAAGGCCGAGGCGAGAGCAGGTTTGGGCGAGAGCAAGCGGGGCGGTCGCAAGGGGGGGGGGGCTTTCGCAAGGGGGCGCGGTCGCAAGGGGGGCGGTCGCAAGGGGCGAGGGCCTTTATCGCCGCGAGCGGCTTTAATTATTATTATTATTATTATTATTATTATTATTATTAGGCCCGAGAGCCTGACAGGGTCCGGGCCTGTTGTTATTGTACAGACAGTGTGCGGAGCGCTGACGAAAGACGTGCGCTGACGAAAGACGGAGCGCTCAAGAAACAGAGCGCGGAGCGCTCCCCTTGCATTACACAGTAATAACGAGACTCCCGGCACCACGACCTGTCCGGTGATATAAGCGTGTGCTGCGAAAGCGGCACATTTGTTGCTGCTTGCTTGAAAAAAGCTGGGCTGGAACTAACGGGACCGTCCCTTTATTCTGCTGGAGCTTCAGAGAAACACCTCCATATTTCACTGTAGGCCTGGGGCACTTTTGTGTTGTCGGGCCTATGATGAAAGATAAGATAAGCCTTTACTGATCTCACAATGGAGGAATTCACTTGTTACACTGAGCTCTCAGAGACACTCACCTGCTGGGAAATATGGAGGCGTTTGGTATTTTATTTTGTTAAGGTGATTTGAAATGAGTTCACACATTTTTTTTCACAATAAATGTCCTCACAGCATCACTGACCATGAGTGAAAAAAAAACATGTTTGTGTTTTCATTCACATTCTTTGAGAAATGGCCCAAAAAACAAAACAAAAAACTTATCGGAACAACTGTACAGTAATCTACAGCAAAAAAATCGATATCTCTACATTTAAAAAGTCTTAAGAGGGGGTATTATGCTTTTTTCAATCCCATAGCACCAGTCTATAGCATATGATGACGTAACCTTCTGTTGGTCTGTATATGCAGTAAATTAAAATAACTGCCTTGAATAAATTGCTCTCTCAAAAGGCTGTACTGAAACGTCTTGAAATAGGCCTCTGTCTCTTTAAGAAGCTTTCCGACACGCCCCCTTCAGCACACTGCTGTGGCATCTAAACAACACTACTGTGCGGGGAGGGGGCTCTGCTGAGCTGAGGAGCAGTGGTTGGTGGCTTGGCTGGTGACGAAAGGTCCAGAGGCGTCTCCAGGAGGTGGGGGCGTTCCTAGGAGGACTGAGGCATAGCTACACCTAAATGGCTGCCGTCTAAGTTTTTACTGATTACTCAAAAATATGTGAATGAGCCAAGCAACACTCCAGGCATGTGTTTAATGAGGGAATGACATAATAACATGATATAAAGCTTGAAAAAGTCGATTTTACATAATACCCCCCCTTTAATGTTGAGTTTTCTACAGTAAAACTCAACATTGCCTGTAATGTTCCGCAGTGTGCCTTTAAATGGCTCTTTGTTGTTGTGGACTCTGAGTACAGCTGTGGTCCTGGAGGTGATGGAGCTGTGTGCAGAGTGAGGGCAGAGGTGACCGGGCGCTGACAGACTCCCAGCAGGCCCGCTGTGAGAGGAGCCCCCCCGCCGGGCCCCACCGCAGCGCCCCCCACGCTCCCCCGCCCCCGCCTCACCGCCGGCCTCCACATTTGCACCGCGTTAGGCACGGACAGTAAATTAGCGCGGTGGACATCCTTCTCCCACCTCTGTCTCCCCCGTGCATCTGTTTTCACTATTCTCACCGTCAGACCCCAATGTAGCTCTTGTCCCAGTGCAGAAATACAGAGCAGAAAGAAACAATGTGTTTTTTTATTTCGGTGGAGTCCAGTCCCCTCACTGAGCAACGAAGACGACTTCATGTGTGATTTCAAGGGCATTTAGACGCGACATATTAAAGGGATATTTCAGGATTTTTGACATTGGGCCTCATTTCCTAGTTATCCAGAGTGTTGTTGATGTCTGGAGATATTTTTTTCTTAAATTCATGCAGTTCTTATATTTGAAGAGTCTAGTGGCGCTAGGCTAGGGCAAGGCTAAAGCATTTCTATGGTATCAGTTAGCCTGCATTAAAACAGTCTGACCCACTCCACAGTGCACCTGAGGTAAATCACTTATAACACCAGACTAACCATATAAATGTCTGTGTTAATAGAATCATTTAAAATAACTTATTTGAGCAGCATCAGCTTCGTGGCTGTAAGCTAACGCAGCGGCGGAGTGATCTGCGAGAAAATAGTCCCTCAAAATGCGGTAATTCATGTGATACAAGGTCAGTTATATTTCAAAAAATATTCTATTAACACAGACATTTATATGGTTAGTCTGGTGTTATACTGTAAGTGATTTACCTCAGGTGCACTGTGGAGTGGGTCAGACTGTTTTTAATGCAGGCTAACTGATACCATAGAAATGCACTAGCCTAGCATTAGCCTAGCGCCACTAGACTCTTCAAATATAAGAACTGCATGAATTTAAGAAAAAAATATCTCCAGACATCAACAACACTCTGGATAACTAGGAAGTGAGGCCCTATGTCAAAAATCCTGAAATATCCCTTTAAGTGAATGTAATGAAGCCCAAGCTGTGTTTACATCAGAAACAGGATGGATTGCTTTAACCATTGTTCAGGCGCGTCACAGTCGGATACTTTACGGTAAATCACCATCGCTCATCCCACATGTTCACCACAGACGGTAACAGCGGTTTTGGGTCAGACCTTGACGAACTTCTGCTGGAGAACTTTAGGATGAAGTCGACCTCTCGAATGTAGCGTTCCTCACTGCTGTCGCTGTTGGGAGTTATTACGAGTATGGACAGTCTACAGTCCAAACCTTTTTCATGGGGGCTGCATATTGAAGCGTACACGGGGTGAAGGGCCATAGATCGGGTGCCATTGGTCCTAACCCAGTTGAGTTGTGGATGAGAGAGCCATATATACAACCACTGGCCCTAACCTTAAGATCAGCGGGCTCTTGCCTGAACCTCATTTTATGTTTCAACCCCTCCTCAATGGGACATTTTTGGAATAATGACGTCGGACTAATGGGCCGACCCCCATAGATCGGTGGTCAGTGTCATGAAACCTTAGACTAGCAGAGCTTTTAATTGTGCCCCACACCTTTATTTATGCTTAAAACCTTCATGCCAGCTTTGTCTCACGATAAAATGTTAGTCGTTATGTTAGAATTGTGTAGAATTATTACATTTAAATAAAAAGGACTATCTCTGATGACGTGTACCGACCATAGACTGTTAAAAAGAATAGACAACTCCTCCTCACTCCTCCTCGTTTACCATAATGACCACGTTCGAGGGGGAAATCATGGCAGATCTACAGGCTCCTCCTCCCCAGCTCTGACGAAGCATGTTCCTAATAAGGGCATAAGGGCGGGATCTTCACTGTAGACTCGGCCCTTGCGTGACGTGTAGCTCGCGCAGCTCCAATGCTAACAGTCCGACCCTCATTAGTACGAGATTTCAAAAACTTTTCTTTCGAAAATCAGCCTGGTTTCTTTTTTGTGTCTAACCCAGCGTTATCTCAGGAGGAATATGTAGCCGTAGAAAGTGTTTAAAAAATAGAAACCAGGCGTTAAAGTTGTTTTTAACGTGTCTAAAGTCCAATGCTTTTCAATGGGAGACTAGTGGCTATATGGAGGTACTACAGCAATGTGTTGCAGTCGTAAAGCAGAGCAGCCAGCGAGCATTGGTACTGACTCAACAAGAAGGACGAGGGCCACCAAAAAATGGTCTGAGGGCCGCATTTGGCACCTGGGCCGGACTTTGGACACCCCTGGTCTACAGTCATGTGATTACTGGTCAGTCTGGTCAAGAAAGTCGCACGCTGAACAAAGAGTTTGAAATCTTTTTTCGCCTGCAGTGTCTCGCCCTCAGGTCCAGAAGTTTTCAGATGAAACACACGGGTGTAGAGCTGATACGAGCCTCGTGCTAATGCGGCTCATCACTCGTATCGTCACTTTGAAAAAACGCCGTAATGACAGACATGTATCCGTCCATGTTGTGTCCAGATGCACAACGTCGTCTGATCTCACCCATTCACCTCCTCCGGCTCGTGTTCCCGTACTCTCCCTCCCTCCCCTCCCCTCCCCTCCCCTCTCCTCCCCTCCCTCCCCTCCCCTCTCCTCCCTCCCCTCCCTCCCCCCTCCTCCCCTCTCCTCCCCTCCCCTCCCCTCCTCTCTCCTCCCCTCTCCTCTCCTCCCCTCTCCTCCCCTCTCCTCCCCTCTCCTCTCCTCCCCTCCCCTCCCCTCCCCTCTCCTCCCCTCCCCTCCCCTCTCCTCTCTCCTCTCCTCTCCTCTCCTCTCCTCCCCTCTCCTCTCCTCTCCTCTCCTCTCCTCCCCTCTCCTCTCCTCTCCTCTCCTCTCCTCCCCTCTCCTCCTCCTCTCCTCCCCTCTCCTCCCTCTCCTCTCCTCCCCTCTCCTCCCTCTCCTCCCCTCTCCTCTCCTCCCTCCCCCTCCTCTCCTCTCCTCTCCTCCCTCTCCTCTCCTCTCCTCCCCTCTCCTCTCCTCTCCTCTCCTCCCCTCCCTCCCCTCCTCTCCTCTCCTCTCCTCTCCTCTCCTCCCCTCCCCTCCCTCTCCTTCGTAGCTTCCTTCTCCTCCGCGTCTCTCCCTCTCTCTCTCAAACAGCTGTTGTTTGTCAGATCTTATCATTACTGGCTAATTAAGAAGACATGTCTTCTTCCTCCGCTCCTCATCCTCGGCGTCACGGCACCATCTCGGCTCACGGCGCGCCCGGGTTATCGCAGACATGATTAGTGACGACTGATTGAAAAGGTGCTCACGGGGCCGCGGTATGAGTGACACGCGTGGGGAATGGAAGCGTGTTACAGAGCTCATTTCATCACCGTCATATTGTTTAATGGGAACTCAAACATTATTCTAACCTCTTAACCCCGGCTTTACCCAAATCTCAAAGCTTCTCGAGTGGAGTTTACAGCCTATAGGCCAGTGTAATGCCTCATTTGAAAGCTAAGGCCAACAAAACTGAGTTAAGATGTTTGCTTATGTTGTCGTTTGTGTTGTCACTCTTTCGTCCTAATTGTGTTTATCTTTTGTCACGTTTGTTATTTATTCATCGCTTTTTTGTCGCCTGTTTTGCTGCGTTTTTGTCGGTTTTTTTAAATCGCTGTTTTGATTCTTTTTTGTGTGTTTTCATCCTCATTTACATCTCGTTTTTGTGGCTATTTTGACACTTTTAGAGCAGCTTTTAGATTTTAGAAAGTCAAACTGGAGAAAATAATAATAATAATGGCTTACACTTGTATTGCGCTTTACAAGCCTGTGTTACCAAGTTTCTCAAAGCGCGACACTGTCATCATTATTCAATCACTCCATACTTGGTGGTGGTAAGCTACTATTGTAGCCACAGCTGCCCTGGGGTAGATTGCCATCGGCCCCTCCGACCACCCCCAACCACTCACCACATTCACCCCAGGCTTCCTGGTGTTTCCAAACGGTCTCCAATCCAACAACACTCTGAATAACTAGGAATGAGGCCCAATGTCAAAAATCCTGAAGTATCCCTTTAATATAATATATTTCAGCATGTTATCAATGCCAACCTTGGTAACATGTCACTATGTTTATGTTATAAAGGCTCGATACTATGCAGTACATATTAAACTTCTCAGTTGTCATTACCATCCTCAGTATAATATTAATTTGTGTACAATTTCTTCTTATTTTTTTCTTTCATGTATAATCTATTATGTAAGCCCTGCCCACCCAGCTGCCCTAACAGCTGATTTTGTAGATGATGTTCCTGTGCCGTGTGGTGCATTTAAAGACAAGGTTTATGATCCCAAAGTGACCAAAACATGTCACAAAAGCCAGAAAAACGTGATGAAAACTCAACCAAAAGACGAGGAAAACGTGGCAATCATAAAGAGGAAGAAGCTTGATTCGTTTTGTATTTCCCCCGTTCCTTTTACCATTTAAAAGCTGACGTTTCCCTCGCCTTCACTCTCTGCCCAGACTCAGCTCCAGCTCCACAACGACACATATCAAACTCTTTGCTAAAAAAAATGACCCGTTTGGAAATCTACTCTGCCTGGTGACAGTATGTGCGAGTCCGTTGAATATTCTTCTCCCTCCGGGCCGCACGTCGAGCTGGGAGAGGTCACCCACCGAAGGGGCCGGGTATTCCCCGTCCTGGTTGTGAATTCATGTTCTTTTGACTCCCAATATCCATCCATATCCGTCCAGTTGGCAGCTGACCGTCCCGCGAGGCCGCCGGCCCACAGAGGGACTGCAAAATAGAAACAAATTTAAAATCTAATCATTCTTCGCTGCTGCAACAACGCTGCTCTTAGAAAGGGGAACATTTCTGAACCCCCGCCTTTAACCGAGCGCATTCTCTCCAGTTCGGCTTTACCCAAATCTAAAAGCTTCTGGACTGGAGCTTAACTGTACGCGTCATTTGAAAGCTAAGACCTACAAAACTAATTTAAACAGAAAATAGGAAAAGGGTGAGTGCATCCATGGTCTGGGAAGAAGTGAAAAGGTTGACCGGTGCTCTTCAAAGACTGGGCTGGGCTTACATGGAATAAATTTGCCGAGATTGGTTTGTAGAACAGCTTGTGCAGAGAAGCGAAAGCAATCAAAAAAGCAAAATAAAGGCCGAGGCACTCGAGTCATGTAGCAAAAAATTATTAAAAGTCCTTTATTAGGAATGGACCAGCCTTTCGACCGCAACAGGTCTTCGTCAGGGCATGTAAAATTGATCACAGGTGTGGAGATTTATACAAGAGAGATCATGTGACCAAACATGTCACGTGATCAAACATGTCACGTGATCAAACATGTCACGTGATCAAGAACAAGGGCATACAGATAAAAATATAATATAATTATCTTGGCCAGGACTAATGCGAGAGACCCAGAGAAAAAGCATGAAGTATAATATGACAATACGTCCACAAATGGACACTGGAGGCAAAATAACCCAGTGAACAAGAGTAAATACATGTATCATTGAACACGTCATAGGTCATGAACATGAGACCGAAAAATAAAACAACCTCGACCCCAGAGAGAATATGAATTACATAATGGTAAAAATAGTGACCATTCATAGAAAACCCAGGAGGACGAGTGGCTCCCAGAGTGTCAATCCAGTATGTTTCACGTTGTAAAAGTTTTTCAAGTCTATTACCACCACGGAGGTCCATTTCCACAGTTTCAATGACCATCACTTTCAGTTTATTTAGATTCGAGTGGCCAGAGTTCTTGAAATGCTTGCGATGGGGTAACCCATATTTGAGTTCTAACAGCATGTTCAGCAAATCTTTCTTTGAGTTTTCTCTTTGTGCGTGTCCGGCATTAAAGTTGTTTTTAACGTGTCTAAAGTGCAATGCGTTCCAATGGGGACTAGCGGCTATATGGCGGTACTACAGCAATGGTGGCCTCCAGTGTCGTCGTCGCAAAGCAGAGCAGCCAGCGGCCATTGTTCAGTATAGACCACAATGCACTGCGAGAGTCGGACACAGCAGGTCTTTGAACTAAACAACACGACTGAATGAAATCAGCCGTTTCAATCGCGTGTGGCACATTTCTCATGAATAAACGACTTGAATATAAACGGTTACGGTGGATAAAATGCTAACGTGAGCTTCTAACCTTTTTTAAATGACCGATAACTTCCTCTCTCGGACAAAAAAAGGCTTCATTTATGTAAAATAAGAATAATGTGAAATAAAAGGTATCTGCCTCCATAAATATCCTGCTGTCTGTTGAGTGTGGTCGGTCTTTATCGCAGAAATACAATATTCCTGGAGTTTCCTGCAGCATTCGGACACCAGACTGACTTTTTTTTGACCCGATAATGATTTATTTATATTTAAAACACATGGCACGAGGTTTTTATCAATACATATTGTTCGACATACATTAAAATAATAATGACTTCATAATGAATCAGTGCACTATATAGTCTACTTCTACCGTAGTGAATGAGTGGATAGGGAATAGTGTTCAGATACAGCGGCGATGTTGACAAAAGGTCATTAAGGCGCCTTTATTGTCATTATACAACAGTGAAATCTGCATTTACATCATGTTATATTGTCACTCCTTCCATAACTCTGAAGACCGTGCACTAAAAACCCCCGAGCCAAAAACAGCTCGACTTCAGCGCGGGATAATAGGAGTTGTTGTTGAGAGAATTCGACTTGGCTTCAGTGAAAGTTGGCGGAAGGTTTTACTGCACCGTCCTCGTCTATAAATCAGCGCTGGAGCCAAATGTCGGGGTGGTCACAGTTCTCGGTTCAGGGGCCAGTGGAGGAGACCTCAGGGGCCAGACTTTTCACTAAAGCAACGCTCAGAGCTTTCACTTCAAATATCACATTCTGCTTCCTGATTCAGACTCTAAAATACGAATAAAAATATCGCCCGTGCATATCGGCCAATCAAAATCCCATAAAACCCATATCGATCGATCTCTACTCAACACGATGAGGTTATATTTCAGCTTAACATAACTTCCCTTGCCCCAAATTTCCTGTAGACTCGCTAGGGCAAGGCTAGTGCATTTCTATGGTATCAGTTAGCCTGCATTAAAAACAGTGTGACCCACTCCACAGTGCACCTGAGGTAAATCACTTATAACACCAGACTAACCATATAAATGTCTGTGTTAATAGAATAATGTTTGAAATATAACTGACCTTGTATCACATGAATTACCGCATTTTGAGGGACTATTTTCTCGCAGATCACTCCGCCGCTGCGTTAGCTTACAGCCACGAAGCTGATGCTGCTCAAATATAAGTTATTTAAATGATTCTATTAACACAGACATTTATATGGTTAGTCTGGTGTTATAAGTGATTTACCTCAGGTGCACTGTGGAGTGGGTCAGACTGTTTTTAATGCAGGCTAACTGATACCATAGAAATGCTTTAGCCTTGCCCTAGCCTAGCGCCACTAGACTCTTCAAATATATGGACTGCATGAGTGAAAAAATAAAAAATACATCTCCAGAAATCAACAACACTGGATAACTAGGAAATGAGGCCCAAAAATCCTGAAATATCCCTTTAAGGGCAGGTGGGCCGCATCTGGCCCCTGGGCCTTAGTTGCCCATGCCTGGTATAAAGGAACCCTTCACAACAGGATACACTTATGTACAGGCAGAAAAGAAAAAGTAAAAACTACATTAAGAGTTGCATAGACAAACGCAGTATCTCAGCAGTAACCAGTGTAGACATGGACCAGCTCCATGAATTGGGGCAACAGAAAGCTCCAACTGAATAATATCTCTATAGGCAAGGAGCCATTTGTTTACAGTCAGAGGCTGCACTCTCTTCCTTCTCTGGCCGCTGTGAGATGAGCTAATAATGTTCGACGATTGTTAATAGTCAGATTTTGAGGTATCATCAGCAGAATAAACCTCGCAGTGCAGGGTGTGGCTCTTCCAGCTGTATTTGTGAGTGTCTTTGGCTGATTCCGAAATCATTAAAGTATAGCCTCTAAGTGCTAACACTAGCAACTAATCCTTAACCTTTCATGGCTTAGCTGTTAGATCTCTATGCAGTCAGTGAACTAGAGCTTCAGCAGCATTTGCCCAATTCCACCGTCCTTACCCAGGGGAAGGGGAAGTGACATCACCAACAGCTGTTCTTCTTCTTCTTTAAGGATATTGGCAGGCAAACAAAAGCGCATACCGCCCCCTACTGTATTGCATATGCAACAACATAGTGTCCAAATAAAGACATTTAAGGAGAAAAAAAATCCAAATGATCCTTCACATTTCACTTTATTTTATCTCAACAGCTGTTTCATAAAGCTACAGTATGCAAATTAGCCATGTGGCTTAAGTTTCTACTAAATGAAGCAAAAGCACAAACTGCTTCATTTAGGCCATTTACTGAGGAGGCTCTTTAAAACCATGTGACTGAGCTGTGGGACGACAACATGTATGAAGTCACTTTTATAACGTTTGGCTTGTGCAGAATCTTATTTTTTAATTTATTTTTTATTATTAAATCTGCACCTGTCAATCAACAGTGGCATGAATCACTTGAAGGTGGGGGCGAGGGGGTGGGGAGATTGGCGCAGTGGCTTATGGGATGGCACATAGCTCCTAATCACCAGTGAGTAGCATCAGAGGTCCCTATGCTAAAGTGGCTATGATAGTTAGCATCAGAGGTCCCTATGCTAAAGTGGCTATGATAGTTAGCATCAGAGGTCCCTATGCTAAAGGCATGATAGTTAGCACAGAGGTCCCTATGCTAAAGTGGCTATGATAGTTAGCATCAGAGTCCTATGCTAAAGTGGCTATGATAGTTAGCATCAGAGGTCCCTATGCTAAATGGCTATGATAGTTAGCATCAGAGGTCCCTATGCTAAATGGCTATGATAGTTAGCATCAGAGGTCCCTATGCTAAAGTGGCTATGATAGCATAGGTCCTATGCTAAAGTGCTATGAAGTTAGCATCAGAGGTCCCTATGCTAAAGTGGCTATGATAGTTAGCATCAGAGGTCCCTATGCTAAAGTGGCTATGATAGTTAGCATCAGAGGTCCCTATGCTAAAGTGGCTATGATAGTTAGCATCAGAGGTCCCTATGCTAAAGTGGCTATGATAGTTAGCATACAGGCTACTTTCCCTAACTCCTTCCTAACTGACAGACCAATTCGGACGCATCTTATCATGGCGGACGCTGAGGCACATCCGGTTTGGAGTAAGACCTCTTACCAATTTAACGGTTTCAGAATCAGCCTTTGTGACATTCACATGTGACTCGTGGGGCGACGATGGCTCAGCTGGTAGAGCGGGTCGTCTCATGATCAGAAAGTCGCTGAAGTCGCTCCTGTCGTTGTGTTCTTGGGAAAGACCCTTCACCCTCCAGTGTTTGGGCCTAATGAAGGTAGAAAAGTCGAGACCATTAACCATTCTCCCAGAACTGAAGAACCTCCGGGCGTTGCCACCACATGGAGAAAAGTACCAACAGTATTATTTCATTTTCATTTGATGTATTGTCCTGGGATATAAGTCGTGGATCGTTGGTGTTTCTAGATCAGTTTTTCCGTTGGTCTTTGTTTGACTCTTCAGGAGCAGCAGCAGAGATTTCCAAACGTTGTGATCGAACAGTGGGTGAAATGCGATGCTGCTGACAGACGAGTGAGGCCGATGCCACCGATACCCCGTGTGTTTCCCTAAACGGGGTGTGGGAGTGTGGGGGGGTGAAAGGTCCCGCGCTGGTATGCAACAGCGCCGGTGTGGGTTCGGGGAGGCTTCGCTGTGCCCCATTAGCAGGGTCAGAGGTGGGGCGCCCCTGGTGTTGACCCGGTGTGACCAGTCTCGCCCCAGTCTGCCCAGTGGGGAGGGGGTCAGGGGTATTTCTTACTGCCCCCGGTGTCCCATAGGAGAGGGAAGGAAAACATCCCGAATGTCCACATACACACACGCTAGTTAGATACACATGTCCACACGTTAGTTACCGTCTGTAAAACACAAAAATATCAATTATACCTTTGCACTAATGAAGTGGAAGATTTATTTATTGTTTTTTTTTATATACGGTCAATATTTGTTTTTGTTTTTTTTCTACGGCAGATTTGGAACATTGATATAGTAAGAATCCTGTAGAATAGAAACACTTTATTGTGCAGAATGATGGCAGAAACTATAGACCACTGACTCGCTCATGGCCCTTTGGTACAGTATGGTTGTCAGCAGTTGAACTCCACCTGAACAGAGCACGTTTTCTCCAGTTTGGCTTTACCCAAATCTTAAAGCTTCTTGGAAAGAAAAAGCGTCAAAACAACAATAAAAACGAGACAAAAATGTGACGCAAACGCAACAATAAAGTGACAAAAAAGTGATGAAAAGGCGACAAAACAGTCACAAAAGAGCGTCAAAAACAAAAAAGTGATGATGAAAATGTTTGAAAAAAGTACAAAAAAGTGACGTCAACAATGTGATGAAAAAGATCCATTTAGAACAGCGGTGCCCAAAGTGGGGCCCGCGGGCCAAATTTGGCCCGGCCCGCAGGAGAGTGACCTACTTTGGCGCTGCATCTGGTTAATACTAACTCTGTCCCATTCATTCTCAATGGTAAATATGGATGCAGTACACTTTTTGGCCACCAGCGTCAAATTGGGGGCGCTGTTTCACTCCTTTCGCAAAGTTGTTGTGGTGTCTTGGTGTTTATCACAGAGCGTTGTAGCATCAACTTTCACAGTTTTACAACTTTTCTTGCAAAGGTTGTTGACATCAACAAAGATACGTGTTAAAAATGTATTTATAAAAGAATTGATGCTGAACTGAGACTTTAAAAATGATTTAATGTGGCATTTTCTTTGAGTTAACAAATGAATGAGGTAAAGTCACTGTAGGTGCTGCAGACACAGGCGGTGTTGTTGTTTTATATTTTGCACTATGTTGCTACAACAGTTGATTTTGTTCGACTAAAACTAGGCTTTTGCCATAGTTAACATTTGTTTTAATGCTGCATGATATTTGCATATAGAATCAAATGCAAATGTTTACCAACAAATAAAATAAAGTATATTATTGTTTGCAGTTAAATGTGTTTCTCGCTTCACATTTGGCCCGTGACCCACCGGCACTTTTTCATTTTGGCCCTCGGAGACAAAATGTTTGGGCACCCCTGATTTAGAACGATTGTGTAGCTTTCAAATGAGACGTCACAGCGTTCTAAAGGCCTATAATATATATACAAGTAAAATTGTTTAGTTTCTGAGGAAATGTTTGGTCTTGCACAGAGAGATCATGGACCCAGTGACTGATATTAATGATCAGTTTTGTAATTGATACATTTTCTTTTTAGATACGACTTGTGAAAGTGTAATGCAGTTAATACGTTTGTTAAGTGTGACGTCACGACTTCCGCTTCTGGGTCCTGGCAGACCGGCAAATATGCGAGAAAAAAACATTAAAAACTCTTAAAAACAACCATCAGTATTTCTGAAACTCAACAGAGAGTTACTGAAGCTACTTATTTCTCAGACTCATTAGCCAAAAATGCCGCACCTACTGCTAAAAAAGTAATATTTACTAAAGTCGCTACTTCCGGGTTTAGCGGAGCTGCTGCACCGTTAGCATTTTTCTCCAGCTCAGCACCCTTTGACATTATGTACATTGCTTTTTTGTTGTTCTTTTGTGGCATTTTTGTTGCTTTCTTGTCACTTATTTTCCGCTGAAAATATAGTACATTTTGGGTCATTGTGCATAAAATGTCTTGATGACAAAACTGACTTAAAAGTGCTTGGATTGTTTGAATTTGAGCCCATTTTGTTTTGCCACTGGACACATTTTGTCTCATTTCAAAGGTTTTAAAGAGGGGGTGTTATGCTTTTTTCAATCACATAGCACCAGTCTATAGCATACTACAATGATGACGTAACCTTCTGTTGGTCTGTATATGCAGTAAATTAAAATAACTGCCTTGAATAAAATTGCTCTCTCAAATGGCTGTACTGAACGTCTTGAAATAGGCCTCTGTCTCTTTAAGAAGCTTCCGACACGCCCCCTTCAGCACACTGCTGTGGCATCTAAACAACACTACTGTGCGGGGAGGGGCTCTGCTGAGCTGAGGAGCAGTGGTTGGTGGCTTGGCTGGTGACGAAAGGTCCAGAGGCGTCTCCAGGAGGTGGGGGCGTTCCTAGGAGGACTGAGGCATAGCTACACCTAAAATGGCTGCCGTCTAAGTTTTACTGATTACTCAAAAATATGTGAATGAGCCAAGGCAACACTCCAGGCATGTGTTTAATGAGGGAATGACATAATAACATGATATAAAGCTTGAAAAGTCAATTTTACATAATACCCCCCTTTAAGTGAATGGGAATATTATTCAAGACAGTGTGGACCTGCTCAAAATCAGCATTCATTGTCTTAATTCAAGCACATAAAGACATTTATCTATAACAAGATGGCATTGTTTCCTACACTGTGGACTGACTATTGATTTTGAAATATAAAATGCAAATGTCTTCACAGTTACGATGCTTATCGTAGTTGGACGTGTAGTTTCCCGAGCGCTGCTGGATGACTTAGTGCAGCGAGAGCAGCGTCCGGCCCTCAGTCTGTCTGTGTGTTATAATGTCCCACATCTGCTTTCCTAATTCTCCCCCGACCCCCACCTCTCCACAGACCCCCCCCCCTTGGCCCTCGCCGCATCGGGACACTGTTGTGTTTTATCAAGGGGGGCACGGGGGTCCGATGAGTGATGGGTTCAAATACAGGATGTCCACACTTCCCCCGGCACCACTCGAGTCTTTTCCATCCAGGACCTCGTCATTAGATTCTTCCAGTCGACTTGTTACAGACTGAAAGCGTTCGAGGGCAGCTTCACTCACAGTTTGATTCTAGAAGATTCCAAGGCCGGTACTGACCATCACCTTATTCCTCCGCCCCATGAGCCTCTGCATGAATCCACCTGAGCGTTAGAGACGTGAAGTATGTGGGAACACGAGCTGAAACCAAACTACGAGCTGCGATTATCTGCTCACAATAAAGTTAAGACTGAAAACGGCTCTGTCGAAGAGTTTCTGACCCGAGGGCGTGTTCAGATTCAGAATCATATTCAAAAGACTTTATTTCTTCCCGAGGGCCAATTCATTTGCAGCTTCCCAGCCAAACATCCATCTAATTAATACAGTACATAGACGAACACATACAAATAAAATAAGTCAGCAAGAAAACAAAACCTGGAGCCATGATCGATCTAAGACGACACACTAATGATTAAAATGAGATTCATCTTTGTTTGTCATCTTAATAGCTGAAGGTTTGAAAGACAACAGATAACGATCCTTTGTTGCTCGCGGCACATTATAGCGCCGCCCAGAGGACATCAACAGAATGTGCCTGGTCGGCTCATGATCTGTTTGGCCATATCAGTAGCTTCTTCCAGAGTGAACGTAAGTCCTTCAGCTGGACTCCTGTCATTTTAGAGCAGCTTTTACAATGTTGTGCAGACCGTTCTGGTTTTTACAGACGACCCATTGAACCAACAAATGAAAGAAAATGTCAAAAGACTTTCAATAAAAGAATTGTGTAACAGACATTAAAAGAACAGAACTTCCTCAAAAGATAAATTCTCTGTTGACTTTTTTAATTTAATGATTGCTTCTGTATTTGACTCAAACTTTAGCTGAGAGTCAAATACAGTGCCCAAGTACCGATAAGAATCAACAATGTCCACATTTTTATTATTAATATGGCTCATTCCACGAGCGTCCTTGCTGTGCCTGAAGTCAATGATCAACTCCTTTGTTTTAGACACATTGAGATCTAAAGAGTTCACATCAAACTGTTGTTTTACTGTTGGCCAAGTCTCCACTTAACCTCTGTGGATCTTCTAATTGTGCGATCTTTCATAAAGACTTGACTCACGCAGAAACACGCCATGTCTGTGGTTTAATTAGGTCAAAGGTTTTACTCTAAAAACATCAGAGAATAGTTAGAACACTCTTTCCAAAACTAAGAAGTTTAAAATGCACTGTATTCAGACCCGGCTCAGCTTGTGTTGCCTCATGGGGCTCGGGTCATGTGACTCGGAGCATGTTCCAGAGCCACAAATGTCACTTTCTCTGGTTTTTTAATTCAACCACGAACAGAGAAACATGTTCCTGAGCTGCGCGAGGAGATCTTTTCAAATGTTACGGAGGCCGATCAAGAAATGTCGCCCTGGAAACCACTGGAAACCACTGGAAACCACCGGAACCACTGGAAACCACTGGAAACCACGAAACCACTGGAAACCACTGGAAACCACTGGAAACCACTGGAAACCACCGGAAACCACTGGCTCAGGGCGACTTCCAGCAGCTTTGACCAGGCAGCCGTCCCACAGGTCGTCCACATGACCAAGTATTTGAAGTCTCTCACTGTTGGATCACATTAAGTGTACAGGCTCACGAGATACAATGTCTTTATGGGTCAAACAACAGTTCTTAGATTTTGACATTGACCTCTTTAAAGTCATTTTTCATTCTATTATTTATTTCATTCATTTAAAAGCAGATGCAACAACAGCATTTGACATGAACGAAAAGTAGGAAAAACTGCCCCAGATCAAAATCCTTTACAGTGGCAGTTCATATTTGAGCCGTCTTATCAACTTCAAGACATCTAAACACATATAAAGTTGATTTGCTACTCAGATCGGTCATATATCATTTAACATACTTTTTAAACAAAAATGGACTTGGAAGTTTTAATTTTACTTGAGAATACTTGAGAAACACCTTTTAGTTCATGTCTACTTTTTCTCTCAGTGAATCTGTTTTGCAAATTGTTTGGTAAACTTTCCAGATGAAAAAATGGATAAACATATGTTTTTCCGGCACTTCCTCAACACTTCAATGCAACAGGTCAGATATGGAACTATCAATGAGTCATAGAACAAAAACAATGCACTCTTTAGAGACTTTATTTGGCAAACCTTTACTCTGACATTATCAATATGTGATTTCCGTCTCAACCCTTGTGTAGACTTAAAGGGATATTTCAGGATTTTTGACATTGGGCCTCATTTCCTAGTTATCCAGAGTGTTGTTGATGTCTGGAGATATTTTTTTCTTACATTCATGCAGTTCTTATATTGAAGAGTCTAGTGGCGCTAGGCTAGGGCAAGGCTAAAGCATTTCTATGGTATCAGTTAGCCTGCATTAAAAACAGTCTGACCCACTCCACAGTGCACCTGAGGTAAATCACTTATAACACCAGACCAACCATATAAATGTCTGTGTTAATAGAATAATGTTTGAAATATAACTGACCTTGTATCACATGAATTACCGCATTTTGAGGGACTATTTTCTCGCAGATCACTCCGCTGCTGCGTTAGCTTACAGCCACGAAGCTGATGCTGCTCAAATATAAGTTATTTTAAATGATTCTATTAACACAGACATTTATATGGTTAGTCTGGTGTTATAAGTGATTTACCTCAGGTGCACTGTGGAGTGGGTCAGACTGTTTTAATGCAGGCTAACTGATACCATAGAAATGCTTTAGCCTTGCCCTAGCCTAGCGCCACTAGACAACGGCATGAACTTAAGAAAAATATATCTCCAGACATCAACAACACTCTGGATAACTAGGAAATGAGGCCCTGAAATATCCCTTTAAAGTGATAGTATAGTCAGAAAATGTTATTTTTTTGTTGCCGGGCGGACCGCTTTCACATTCACTGGTGCACAAAGTGAATAATATGGGAGAGCGAACTGCACCTTGAGGAAAGCCAGTGTTACAGCTGTGGATAGAGTTCTGCCAACTTGTACTTCTTGTGACCTATTCAAACAGAAACAATGGATCAATTTGATAAGAACGAGATTTACATTCATGTCCCAGAGTTTCTGCGTGAGCAAACGGATCAACCTTGCAAATAAAACCAACGCCTAGCCAGTGGGATTTTCTAAGCGCTTACAAATGCAGAGGAGACATGTGAGAGAGACTTCTTAGAGCCTCTGGTCTGTCATCTTTGTTTGAGATCTTAGGTGTCGGCGTAATGAAAGACTCCTTCCAAAGATCAGGAAGCGAACAGCTCGTTTTGCTCCGCCATTGAACGCCGGTGAATGCTAACACCGTGTCCACTTGCGCATGAAAGGCAGATACATGTAAACACGCACAACAAAGCGGAACGGGAGGGAAAAAACAACAATCCTTTTCAAAACGACTGGAATTTCACCCCGGTGGTGGGCGTCAGGAACATTACCAAAACAAAAACAAACATCGGCGATATTAAACCCGGGCTATAGCACAATATAGAAAAAACAAAACACACACATACACACGCCGGGTCCTCGACTTCTTATTAATTATGCAAGATTAGTCTAATTATAATTCAGCAAATGAATGTGTGGCAGAAGGTGCGAGGCGACGGGGCCGGGGAGATTTGCATGTTAAGTGGGCGAGGTGGGAGGGGGCGAGCGGCTAATGCATGCTAATATATGCGCTAACGTCTCGCTTTAATTTGGCCGCGTTTGCAGCTGTGCGCGTCCGAACCCGAGGAGCGAGCGGTGGGGGTGAAAAGTTGATTCAATGTTGTTTTTTTTGGGGGGGGGGGGTTGTTTTGTGTGTGTGTGTGTGTGTGTGTGTGTGTGTGTGTGTGTGTGTACATGGGGGGTTGGAGTGGTAGTACCGGGGCGAGGAGGAAGTCAACAAACCGGGTCAAGATCCGGAGACAGCCAGGAGGGGGCAAGTGGAGAATTAACTTGTAGCGTGTCAGTCAGCGGAATGAGAGGCGACCGCGGAGATGATAAGAGATTAGAGCAACGCAAACAAGTCTCTCTTACTAACAAGTGACGGGAGGGTGTATGCTAAACAGGCAGTCGGGTTCAGTCAAATTAAAAGCCCGTGTGATCAAGCGGCGTAGACCACGAAATACTAATAACTGAGATTGGTGTGGCCCTTAATTTACTGAAAATAATCATTACAGCGTGAAAGAGGAAACTCCTGCGTGGAAAGAGATGATGAGGGTTTCCCCGTCTGTCCCGGAGTGACCGGTTTGTGCAGAGAGGAAGTTGTTCTCAGGTCTCAGGTGCCACTGCTCAAATATGGAGCATTTACCCAGGTCTAAAAGCTTCTTGAAAAATGGCGACAAAATAGCGACAAAAACAAGAGTGGTAAAAAGCAACAAAAAAGTGACAGAAATGGAGTGAAAAACTGACGGAAACACGACAGCGACAACAAAGCAACGGAAAAAAAGCGATAATAAAGCAACAGAAGCACAACAAAACTACGACCAAAAACGCAGATAAAACAAGAGACAAAAACTCTTCAAAAATGTGATAAAAATGCAGCAACAATGTAGTTCAGTTTAAAATAAATGATGTAGAATTAAGTCCAAAAATGTATCTTTTATCTGTTGTTTATTGAACGATAAGTCGATATAGTGATTATCGTGACGGGTCTAATCTGAGGTCACTTTTTCACGCCGTCTGAGGCCGCGCAGATGTATTTTTACCGATTCACCTGAAGTGTCATTACCAGACATTTTCTTACTGCCTTTTGCCCCTTCACAGGGACTACAGTATATTGTATATTGTCCCTGATCAAATAAATAAATAAGCTAAACACTATTTATAAGTAGGGGCATTATGGGCGATACTGATAAAAATGATTTTCTCAATATTTACGGGACTTACTCGATAACCATCCGAAAAAGTCTAAACATTTGCTGAAAACACTAAAGAAATGTGTCTAATTTTTTCATTCTTTGAGCCATTTTTTAAAATATGTTTCCACTTTTCCCCCATCATTTTTCAAATGTTTTCCTTAATTGTTTTGACGAATATTTCCCCTTGGGATTTTTTTCCCAATTCGATCCCTATTTTTCCCAGAGATGTTTCACATTTTCCCAATTTTTGTCCTTAATTTTCCCTATGTTTTGCGCAGTTGTTTCACAAATATGTGACAAAAAAGTGACGAAACTCAGATGAAAAAGAACGGGACGACAACACGGCAACAACGCGAGGAAAAGGATCCGTTAACATCAGTTTTTGTAGGTCTTAGCTTTCAAATGAGGCGTTATAATGGCCTATAGGCTGGAGAAATGGCTTGGTTAAGGCGGGGGGGTAAGAGGTATCGGTTAATACCAGAATATATATAGATTTCCGATATACCGCGATATTTTGCGGGACGATATGATACCGATACTTTTTATTCCGATATCGATACTTTTGATGCTGTCATGCATATTAATGAGCAACGTCATGCATATTAATGAGGCAGCAACAATAGAGGCCAACAATGATCAAGAATTCAGTCAGACCAGCAGGGGGCAGCACTACAGTTTTAAGCACTTGGACCAAACACTGTCACACAATAAATTACTTTTAATGATAGTTTTTATAATTATAAAGAAGATTAATTTGGGGTTGATTTATTCCTTTTTAAACAGGACTGTGGTTTCTTGTTTATTTAAATGTAAATGAAGTCACTGACAGATCTATGACCCATTTCAGTGAGTAAGTCAGGGATCATTTATAAAAGTGTTACAAAGCACATGAAAAGAAATGTAAATGATGAATAATATGTAGTATGTTCAAATAAAGGTTAAAAGTAGCAGTTTTTTTTTTTTTAATCGTGATGTATCGTAGATTATTTTGTGTAATACAGTGGTCCCTCGTTTATCGCGGGGGTTACGTTCTAAAAATAACCCGCAATAAACGAAATCCGTGAAGTAGTCAGCTTTTTTTACAAATATTATATATGTTTAAGGCTGTAAAACCCCTCACCAAACACTTTATACACTTTAGTCACTAGTTCACGGGTTCTCCTTATGCCTGGTGTCACTGTGTGATTTTTTTTTTGGTCATATATGATTTTTAGATTCACATTACAGATGTGGGGATGGAAACATCTTGAGCTGCTCTAGTCTCCGCTTGTTCAAACTAAGAGACAATTGTAGCTACGACCAAAGTTCTCTCGTCACAGTTTCAGGCTTCAGAAGGCGAGTGTTTAGCTGAGGTGAGCGCCACTTGCTAGCTTGGTTTATTTTCGCGGAAAAGTTCAGAGAAAGTGAACGCGGAGTCGGACCCGCTCATGCCGAGCTTGTGCTGCTGTGACTTTGTGGTGTGTAGTGTGTGCGCTGATGTGTTGACGGGACACACAAAGATCCTCTTTACAACGAGAGAGGCTCACTCTGCGACTAGGGCTGGGCGATATATCGATATTTAAGATATATCGATATATTTTTAATGAGATATGGAATTAGACCATATTGTGTATATCGGGATATTTCAAATTCAGATAAGCTGTTAAGTTAACAAAAAGAAACATGTAATCTCAAACTGATTTTAAATAAAAGTTTATCTTAAACTGAGCACTTTATTTTGTCATCTCTTTATATATAAATGCTGCCCTATTTTATTTTATAGGCTATTTTTATCCAAGAATTTTTTTTATTTAAATGTGCACCTTATGGAGCTTTGTTATACAATGTTTATGTTTACATTTATAGTGAGTTTTCAATAAAACTACTCACATTTGGCGTTGACTTTGACTTAACATTTCATTTCACAGCTCTCACTTTGCGGGAAAAATATCGGGATATATATCGTATATCGATATTCAACTTAAATATATCGGGATATGACTTTTGGTCCATATCGCCCAGCCCTATCTGCGACTAGCCAACCAGGACGCAGAACACAATGCACGTATGGCGTTCATACACTGTAAAAAAGCACACACAATTGTGCTAAAAATAAATTAGTGAAAGAGCGAGGCCGCGAAAAGTGAACCGCGATATAGCGAGGGATCACTGTATATCGATTATCGCAGTATCGGCGTATCGTGAGATAATCGTTATCGTGAGCCATGTATCGCGTATCGAATCGTGAGGTTCCCAGAGGTTCCCAGCCCTAATCAGCAGCACCGATGACTTGAACTCCTCCACCGTGTCTTCTTCTATATAAATGTACAGTCCCGGTTCTTCTGCTGGAATGTTCTCTCGCTTCCTCCTCTCCTCTCTCTGGGACTTTGGGATTGCGGCAGAGCCCGGTTTCCATGGCAGCGGGCCGTGTTGCCGAACGCGGGTCCGCCTGGGAATACGAACTCTCTTCTCTATATATCCCCCCTCACACACACACACACACACCACACACACACACACACACACACACACACACACACACACACACACACACACACACACACACACACACACACACACACCACACACACACACACACACACACACACACACACACACACCACACACACACACACACACACCAACACCATCCCCTTCATGCTTTCTTTCCTGTTTTCACCTTCTTCTTCTTCTCCTTGTTCCACCGTTGTGCGCACTGGCCTCTGGTCGCCTTTCGCGGCGCCTCACCCTGCGGACCCCCCCCCCCCCCCATAATGAGACACATCTCCCTGAGAAGTAAATTCATGTCCCTGCCTGTCCCTCCTCCGCCTCGTCTTCAGCGCGTCCCCTCTGTAGTCGACTCTCCCTGCGCGGTCCCCAGTGGCGTTTCCGACACAGCCCGAGCGGGACGGTCCCTCGAGTCTCCTGGACGCCGTACACTCGCCTCCAAACCAAACGTGCCTCCCTCGCTCCACGTCTGATTTATGAAGTTAAAACGGGTTTGAGATTTGCAGGGGGATGTGTGAGTGTCCGACGCTCTCTGATGTACTTCTCCCTCTTGTTGTTTTGCCGCAGGTTTTTCTTGAAGTTCTTCCTCAAGTGTAACCAGAACTGTCTGAAGACGGCGGGAAACCCCAGGGACATGAGGCGCTTCCAGGTACGGCTGGATGGAGAGGCGGGGATGCGTGCGGAATAAAGACGCCATAATCACAAAACACAAGCCCACACCAACACACGGTCTGCACAATATAGATACTACAATATAGAGCGAGAGGTCACAGGTCAGAAAGCATCGGTACTGACGCTGCTTCAGGCGCTGCTTCAGGCGCTGCAGGAGAAAACACTCAGGTTTTTAGCTTCTTTTCTCCCTTAAAGTGCAGACGACACATGAGACACCATTTACTGTAGAGTTCACACAATTATATTTAAGATTTACCCAACTTTCTTAAGTTTGACCATTTCTGTGATGTTTATAGTTTCACTTCCTTATCTGGGGCGACGGTGGCACAGATGGTAGAGCGGGTCGTCTCATGATCAGAAGGTCAGGGGTTCGAATCCCGCCTCCTGAAGGTGCTCATTGTCATTGTGTCCTTGGGCAAGACACTTCACCCTCCTTGCCTCCAGTGTCTGCGTACCCTTGCTATAAAGTGCCCTGAGTGCCTAATGAAGGTGGAAAAGCGCTTTATAAGTTGAGACCATTTACCATCTGACACCGACAGGAAGTGACATAGATAGAGGCAAACCATTTTAAACTGTTGCCATGACGATTATGTTATGATAATATGTTTCAGTGTTTCCCCCAGGTTTACTGGTTTGGCAGGGGGGGTATGGTTACACGTGCACGCGCACGGTCCGTGCACGCTGCCGGGTAAAATAAAGTGTTTTTAGCAAATGTTATTATTTGTAACAATTTATTGTTTGAATTTCTATATGATACATAATTAATTTAGTTTAAGTAACTGTAAAGCATTTTGATGATGTAGGAAACAATAATATGTTTTCGAAGTTTGAGAATATACTATTATTAGATTAGCCTAATGTAGACGAACATTATTTAATTTTCCCCTGGGAGTTTGGATTTTCCTCATTTTCATGTTTAATATTTATCATTGAGTTTATGAGTCTGTGGCTAAGTTCACTTTCTACAAAATCCATCAGAGCTAACTTCAGTGACTTCATGTGAAACAGATGCTAACAGCTTCACCTAAACAGTTTAGGCTAAACTCAACTGTTACATTTAGCTCGGGTTGGATTTTCTTATTTACAAAGAGCCAAAGGGATTTAATGTTAATTTTATAATCATCTAATCGCTCTAGTTAAACTTACTGCTCTGTGGCAGCTCCTGTCTCTGCCCCTGTTCCTCTGATCTGAGGCAAACGCAGACTCGGACTGGATTGAACAGTAACTCATAAAACAAACAAACTGAACGGATTTGGTAAAGACGCTCGTTTTAACGATCGGTGATTAGCGCTGCATATTAAAAGACTATCGTCCTGAGAGGGCGGGGGGCGCTGATGGCGGGGCGGCCCGCCCTGCCAATATAATGGTAGAGGAAACACTGTGTTGTTAAGAGTGACGTCACACACAATAATAAGCTTTTCCGGGTCCAAACTGTTGACAGTTTAATAGATAAACAGCAAAAAACATAACTTCATCTGAATCTCCTGATTAAAGATAAAAGGCCCAAAACTGTTTTACACTTAATTATATATCTCACCATTTCTCCAGGCAAAAGATATTCTTTATATTTAAAATAAGCCTTCATTGTGTATGGAAAAAATAATATTAAAAAATAATATTTCTTTGTGATCAGATGTGTAAAAAGAGCCTGTAGGTTAGAGCTACAGCAGGTTAGAGTGAATGGGACCTGGGAGTGGAGCGATGACATCATCACTTAAACGTATGGGAAAGGAGTCAAACTGCTCTGGAACTTTATCTATGTCACTTCCTGTCAGCAGCTTAAACATTCAAATAAAAATCACTTTTCTGCCCAACATTTCTTCATTAAAACGCTGCTTCACTGAAATAAAATCTTAAATATTACTTGCAACTGATGTTATCCAATTAAATAAGTCATCATTTCAAAAGCATTAAAACCTGTCATGCACTTTAACATCTTAGTTTTAACGTCAGAGTAGTTTAGCCCGTACGATGATTATTTTATGATGTTTTGTCGCCGGAGATTTCCAGGAAGTAACTACAACGTCGTGTAATCCAAATATGGTCATTTCCTTTCTGGAAATATACTCACTCACGCGCAGAAGTTACGAAAGTTTAGCACCAGTTTTTATTCAAGTCTTGCAACAACATTTCCACTTGAGTCGCTCCTACAGGCTTGGACTTAACATTAGTTTATTTCAGAGGGATTTACAATATCTAATTCAGCCTCATTTACTGAGCTTTGAACAGATTATTCCCCTCATAATTAGCTTATTTAAAAACTAAACAAGATCCAAAATCCCCTCTGAAAAAATCAATTCAAAATTCAAGTGTTCCCTTTCTTTATTGTCGTAAAACCCACTTTGTTTTGCGTCGCGTTCCGTCTCCGTCTCTTGTCGTTTGCCGAACATCAGCACCTTGTAAGTCGCTCCTCTCCTGTGACTCCCTGAAACCCGACCCGGGCTGAGCGGGGTGAAAGCGCTCCTCTGTGTGGAAAAGGCCCCGTCGGTGGGAGCAGGAAACAGGCCGAGGTGTTGGGGAAGTCGTCAGGGCCTGAGTGATTGGTTCCAGATGGAGAGGTCGCGCTCCATGACCCAGGAAGTGCTCACTGGGGACGGGCCGCCTCACTTCCTCTCCCCAAGCCCGGCGGAGGATCGTTTCTCACAAAAACCTGAGCTTCTCGAGGCCTCGGCGGTCATCGATTTTACGGCAAAAACGTATCGACAGAAAGAAGAATGAGTTTGTCTTTGTCTGTTTTAGATCAAACTTCATCTTAAAACTGTCTTGAGAGTTTTGGCCCTAAAATAACAAAACAATGAATGAAATTGTTTCAAATTGCGCTCTTTCATTGTTAGAAGGTTTCCCTTGCCCCCAACAGGCCTTATCGATTCGGAATGTTCAAGTCCAACTCCTACTGCTAATGCAACTGCAGAAAACACGGTTCAGATGACTACTTTCTGTACTTTCTAGGGCTGGGCGATATATCGATATTTAAGATATCGATATATTTTTTAATGAGATATGGAATTAGACCATATCGTGTATATCGGGATATTTCAAATTCAGATAAGCTATTAAGTTAACAAAAAGAAACAAGAGGATTTTTAAAATCTTTTTGTATCTTATTCTTAAACTGAGCATTTTATTTTGTTATCGCTTTATATATAAATGCTGCCCTATTTTATTGTCTATGTTTTTTTGTTTTTTTAATGTGCACCTTACAGAGCTTTGTTATACAGTGTTATGTTTACATTTATAGTGAGTTTTCAGTAAAACTACTTGTATTTGGCTTTGACTTAACATTTCATGTCACAGCTCTCACTTTGCAGAAAAAAATATCGGGATATACGTATATCGTATATCAATATTCAACCAAAATATATCGGCATATGACTTTTGGTCCATATCGCCCAGCCCTATACTTTTCTCATGGAAAGTGAGGAATCTCTTGAGTTCGAGGCCCAGACCTAATTCTAATGGCATGAAATGAATGTTTATATTGTAGAAAAGACATTTGTGGGGAAAAAAGAAAAATCACTCGTCTTAACCTCTTACCCCCGCCTTAACCCATTTTCTCCAGTTCGGCTTTACCCAAATCTAAAAGCTTCTTGACTATCGGGCAGTGTAACTCCTCATTTGAAATCTTCAATGAAGGTACTTGAGTCATCTTCTGTACTCAGTAGTTGAAGTCTCGAACGTTTCGCCTCTTCATCCAAAAGGCTTCGTCAGTGGACTAAAGTCCCGCTCAGCACGCAGCTTAGATAAAGACCAGGAGGAGGTGGGGTTGGCTCGGCTCCTCCCCTCTAATCACAGCTACTCTCACCTGTGGGTAAACACCTCAACCCCAGTATCGGTCAGTCCTGTCCTATTCATAGATGATCACTGCTAATCAGCTGCCTATTGTTCTTTTGTTAGTGCGTTTGGTTTATTGGTTTATTTGGTAGGGACAGTGCAAGTTAATGAACAAGCCACACCGGCTGAGGTATCGTCTCCTTGGACTGGCTGTGCCCTGTCGGTTTTCCCTGAAGGAGACTGGAGTAACTGTGCGTAGGTCCAGTCCAGTCGACTTAAGAACAGTTTCATACACAAGGCCATTGGGAAGCTGAACTCCCTGCCCTCCCTCCCACCCCTCTACCCCCACCCCCCGCTCCACAATCAAGGATGAGAAAAATATAATTTCAAATCATTCACATGGTTTGACAAATAAAACATCTTGAATCTTGAATCTTGAATCACACCTCCACCTCAGCCCATCAGCGTAAGAGCCGCACCTCCGTAGCAGCCAATCATCGCCCTCGGTCACACTTTTAAGCCTCCAGCAATCATGGATCGCTCGCTTCCCGGCTGTGCTGCGACCCACCTCCGCCCCGTCTCCACCTCTTCTGCCCACGGCTTCTCCCTGCTGCATCCTTCACGGGTCTCCTACACCACCACCAGTGTCCAGACATCCCTAACTCCAAGCTGTTCATCCATTCTGACTTTCATACATCGATGTCAACCGGGTCTGATCGCCAAAACTAATATACATGTCAATAAGTCTTATCGCTGCTTTTGTCTGTTTGAGTCTATCCAGGTTGAATTAGTTGCCAAGATGATATTTCAAATAAAATTACTTGACTTTAGTCCTTATACTTTAGAATATTGACCCAACTGATTGCAGATTGTGTTTAGCATGTTAAGAACAAACAGAAAATACATCTAATTTCTTGACCTGGAAAAGATTAAATATGATTTAAGAGGCCAACCTTCCCAATTTGATACCACATGGGGCGCCATGATTAACTAAAACCTTAAAAACGTTGTAATTGTGGTCTGACAAATTATGTTTTCACCGCACTGTGTCAAATCAAAACAAGACTTGAATAACAATACATCAGTACCACAGCTAGAATTTAACTAAAAGACAAAATTTAGACAATGTTTTTTTTAAAGTTTTTTTTTAGTTATTGCGGACATCAGTTCGTCGATCTCAGTCCGATGAGGACTTTAGCGATGTGGCGATGTATTGTTATGATCACTTAATATTGCGACACAATGCTATTGTTCTGTTTGGCTTTATTTATTTATTTTTGTTGTTGTTGTTTTTTGTGATATACTGTGCAGCCCTAGTTGTGTCATTGGGAATTCTATTTTGCCCGACTGATTTGAGGTTCCATTTCTGATGGAGGACTATTGGTTATCAGTGGAGATGGGTAGTCACAATGCCTTATAGGACCGCAGGGGGGTGGGGGAGTTTTTTTTTTATTTTTTATTTTTATTTTTTTGTATCCATTTTTCTCTTCCCTTTATTAGTATGTATTAATGTTTTTTTTCTCTTTGTTGTTGGTGTTTGTTTTTTTGTGTGCGTGTTTTTTTTTATGGGTTTTTGTTGGGAGGGGGGGAAACAAAAAAAATCAAAGATCTTTGTTTAGTTGTAACTTATTGTTCTGACTTCTCAATAAACAAAAGAAAAAAAAGAAAATTCATCTAAAACTGGAGTTATCAAGCGTATAGGGATGTAGAAGCTCCGGAGCTACTGGTTGGAGATCCCTGGCTTATAGGCCGGCCCTGCAGCAGTGGGAGTTGGAACCGAATCGAATCAATCAAAAGTGCACCGTAGGATCATTCTTAATTGTTGCCTTGCTCCTCTGCCCATATGGAGGGAGGTCTTCGGACAACGCCATCGCTCTCCTGTCTGTTTGCTTTAGCTTCTATCCAAACGCAGTGCGTGTAGGAGCCGGTGGTGCTTGGGGGGTTCTTGAGCTGCAGGTGCGGGTCAGGAGGTGAGGGCGGGAGGACAGCTCTTAGGCACATCCACGATTTATGCCGTTATTTTTCCTTTGGCTCCTTCTCCGACAGCGCACACGGGGCTGCTTCAGTCCCCCCCGATGCTCCCATGTGTTTCCCGCACATTCAGGGTGTGAGATACGAGGGATCTGTCCAGGCCTCCCTCCTGCTTCCACCTGAGATGTGTAGTTTATAATAAATGTAAAAGGGAAAACAACTGTGTCTCACGATTACATTGCTCCTTGGTGGGGATCATCCTTACTAAATACAAAGTGGTAAATGTCATTCAAATTCAGAAATAAGCTGCAGCAAACACTGACAGTGATAACATCTGCAACTCATTGGTGCAACCTACAGAAAAAAAAAAAAAAAAGGACACACACTCCCCATTCATTATCACCAGGACAAACGCCGTACGTCACCGCGGTGACAAAGTGAACTTTTGTTAATTCTTCATGTGCGCCGCGCGGCAGATGTGCACCAGGGATAGAAAATCGCATTATCTCCTCCATATATCAGGCAGTATTTAGCGGTCAAGAGATCCACATGTGCGCCGCTGTGGACAGAGTACTGAACAGCTGCATGGTCCTCAGGTTAGAGAGGGGAAACGTGCACACCGGCAGGACACGGCGCTCCAATGTGAGCCAAAGTCAACTCTGTTCAGTTCAAGAAATGAGCCGTGGTCTTCCTCTTCCTCTTCCTCATGTGCATTATTATACTGTAAATCAGTGCTTCAAAACACAACCGATCTGATATATATATATATTTTTTTGTTTTCATATTTTATTAAAGGAGTTTAACCTCTTAACCCCACCTGAACTGAGCACATTTTCTCCAGTTTGGCTTTACCCAAATCTAAAAGCTTCTTGAAAAAAAAAGTGTCAAAATTGCAACAAAAAATTTGATGAAAAACGCAACAAAAAAGTGACCAAAAATGTCAAAAGAGCCACAAAAACGTGAGTAAGAAGCGATGGAAAATGTGATGAAAACACATAAAATGAATTAATAAAAACGAAATATTTCATTGTTCTAGCGCTCTGTTGTTTCGTTGTGTTAATTAAAAGTCCATCCCCTTGCTGAACAACTAAGCTGAAGCCTTTCCAGATTGATATTGTGCGCTGATGAAATTTGCATTGTAATATCACTCTGGATCATCGGGCCTATAGATCAAATCAGCACGAAATCAGGTTTTCGATGGGTCTGAAATACGTAGACTTAAATGTGACTATATGGGTGTGAACCATGTCTAAACCAGAAAAACACCTGACTTACAAATACTTCTAAAGCTCACATTGAAATATCTCTAATTTGATGCTTTAAACAACCTTTTTTAATGATTAGACTCTTCCCGTGTTCTTGCTATTCCTTTCTATACTATTTTTATAACATGAACTGTAGTCTTCAGACAGGGGTGCCCCATGTCCCCACCAAACTTCGCCCATGATTACGAGTATTACCCCATTGACAGCATGAGTTATTATGAAACTAAAACCGGGATTGTGTCTCTGTGTCCCTCAGGTGGTCCTGTCCAGCACCATCAGCGTAGACGGACATGTCCTGGCTGTGTCCGACAACATGTTTGTCCACAACAACTCCAAACATGGCCGACGCGCTCGCAGACTGGAGCCCGGCGAGAGCGGCGACAACCCCATAGAATACGGTAATGCCTAACTTTTTAATGCTTCATTTTATTACGTCCTGTTTCCTTAGTGACCACATGATTCAATCAGAAGATGCTTAACGTGGATGACAAACAATAGTTAATCAGATGGATAAAGTTATATTCCAGCAGATAGAGACGTCAGCAGTACAAAGAAAAACTGCCATGATCTTTTCATAACTATATTTCACATACAGTATAGATATACAGTACATTACACATAACACATACAATACAGGACAAAAGTTTGGACACGCTTTTTTTATTTAGGAATTGTTTTTTTCTTTTATTTCAAGACCATTTACACTGTCGATTCTCACTGAAGGTATTCATTTATGAATGAACACATTATGGAATTATGTTTTAACCTCTTAACCCCCGCCTTAACCAAGTGCATTTTCTCTCCACTTTCTTCAGCTTTACCCAAATGTAAAAGCTTACAGCCTATAGACCTGATCTTTTTCCTTGCGTTGTTGCGTTGTGGCTCTTCTGTGGCTTTTTTTTTACTGAGTTTTCATCAGTTTTCCATCACTTTTTTTGTCACATTTTCATCAAATTTTCATCCGTTTTTGTCACTTTCCTATTATCATTATTATTTTTTTGTCTATTGCGTTTTTGACGTTTTTTCAAGAAACGTTTATATATCGTAAAGCCAAACGAGACAATGTGCTCGTCTCAGTTGGAGATTAAGAGGTTGAACAAAAAAAGAGTTGAAACACTTCGCTCCTCTCCATATCACTGTATCTGTATTTGGTATGAAATACAGTCATAAATCAGTATTTGTTAAAGTGGTGGCATAACAGTTTAAAGAGTTGTTCTTTTTTTTGTCTTAATCTAATTTAAGAGCATTCCCTAAGATTCCGCCTGTATCTATACAGTTTGTAAACTATACATTGGCAAATCTGTCATTCATCATTTATAAAACACAGCTTTACCAATGATTGTTCATCATTTATAAGCCACTAAACAGATGGCATAGTAACACAAACCTCCTGTGTCTGCCATTAACCATTTTATATAGTAAGTTATGAATATTTAGGACAAATATTATAAAATGTGGTTTATTACACAACAGAATTAAAATCACATTTTGAAGTGTTATCTCTAAATGTGGCTTTATATGGTTCAAAATATAGTCATTTGTGCACATTTTCTTTTCAGCAATAGAAAGTAACTCTGTATGATTTTAACATCAGACAGCTGAAATAACCGCCTAAACATTTTGGGTCAACTCCAAGTATAATTTCACTGAAAACATGGTAACGCTGTCACACCTCATTTGTGCCTTTCATAACATCTCGTTCTAATGGCGGCAGATTGCAGACGGCGGTTAGCGAACGTCCAACGCTAATCACCCAGATCTATCAAACACAAGCAGCACCGCTTAAAGAACATTAACGGAGATCATTTGTGAAATAAAGAACGCTCTGTAAAAATCATGAAAACAGCGCTTTGGATGTAATAATAACTCAGCCAGTCAAGCAGCTCTAACCACAGTTCAGCAAGGCCGCAGACAGGGGTGCCCCATGTCCCCACCAAACTTCGCCAATGATTATGAGTATTACCCCATTTACAGCATGAGTCATTATGAAACTAAAACAGGGATTGTGTCACAAAGAAGTCACAAAGAATACAATAAGCAATTGACCTTTCGTAGAACCCCGCCCCATAACGGTCATTGTCCAACAATTACAGACTCACAAACACAGATGACATGCTTCATTTCTCTAGTGTTGTGTTGTCCATCTACATTTTGAAACTTAGCTCTATACAAGAGACTTACTGTTTGCACATTCTTCTCCTGCAGCTACCCCGTGCATCAAGGCCATCAGTCCGAGCGAGGGCTGGACCACAGGGGGCGCTATGGTCATCGTCATCGGAGAGAACTTCTTCGACGGGCTGCAGGTGGTGTTCGGCAGCATGCTGGTGTGGAGCGAGGTGAGTCTCAGCATCTGCTCCGTTCGTCCCAGCGATTCATCTTCCTGCAGTGTTAATTGTCGGACGTAATGTTTACCGAGACTGAGAGATCGTGTGTGGCTTTGTTGTTTTAAGCTGATCACGCCGCACGCGATCAGGGTTCAGACGCCGCCGCGGCACATCCCCGGAGTCGTGGAGGTCACCCTGTCCTACAAGTCCAAGCAGTTCTGCAAAGGAGCTCCCGGGCGCTTCATCTACACAGGTGAGAGAGAGGGCGATATGGACAAAAGTGAATATCTCAGTATCTTTGGGGACTTTCTGTAGGACTGGGTGATATGACGATATTAGAGCGTCTTACGATCTCCAGAGCTGACGATCTGTCATGTTTGTGGGATCGTTTTATCACGGTTCTAAGCTCTTCTGCACAGTTGACTCTTTTCACCGTCAGTGAAGTAAACCCAAGCCGCACTTTCTGCTACGCAATGTGGGACGCTAATGCTAACGCTAATGCTAACGCTAATGTGAGCGTTTGGCAGCGAGCCGCTCCTCTACGGCGAGCCGCTCCTCTACAGCGAGCCGCTCCTCTACAGCGAGCCGCTCCTCTACAGTCACATACACGACCAGGCTCCTCAATCTGGAGCTTTAAACCCAGCGTCTCTATTTCAGAGGTATTTATGTCAGTGTCTTTCCCCCGTAACGCCGCTGCTCTGCTCAGCGTGTGTTTATTTATTTACCTGGCGACACATGTGTGAAGAAGCGAGTGTGTCCTTCGTCCTTACAGTTCTGTCAGGCGCCGCATCCTTCTCATTTGTTTACTTTAAATCCTGTGTTCACAAATGCAACGTTTATCCAGGTCTTTGAAAATATAAGACTTGTCCAACTTTGGTGAATTACTTGGTCAAGTAATAACTTATGGTAACTATCTGCTTCCTGTTTGCCTTTTACACAATAAAAGACACAGTATGTTATGGCTTTAGTAAGACTCTTATTGTGAAAGGGTCAGACAGCAACAGACACGAACAACAAGCCTTTACCAAACTTAGTGTTACTATTTTACTTTTATTGTCTGGAGTTTTATTGTGTTTTTAATGTATAGAGTTAGTTTGCTGTAGTTCTAAGTCTAGTCTAAGTTCTAAGTCTATTTTTGCTGTTGATTATCACAAAGTTGAATAAATTAGTTTATTCATTCAATCTTTTTCTTCTTCAGTGTGTAATTTAAGTTATTTTAGTTACTATAAAACAATCGTGATAAAAATCGAAATCGCGAGTTTATAATTCAAAAATCGTGATATTCTATTTTTGTCATATTGCCCACTCCTACAGTATGATGAAGAGATATTTTTCCAAACCATCAGAAATATGCAGAAAGGTGCTGTCAAACATCTGAATTGACATCGCTTTGTCGCTCACAAAGATCATTGTCCTGAACGGATTACAAAAGTGCAGAAAAAAACACTAATTTATCACATTTTTCCCCAATTTTTGCAATATTTCCTCTTTTTTCCCCCTATTTTCTTTTTACAATTTTCCCCCAATTTCCCCGATATTTTTTCAATTTTTCATTTTCACAAATTTTTTCCATTTTTTGGTGCCAATTTTCCCCCATATTTTACCATTTTTCCTAAATTTCCCCAATATTTGCAAATTTTATTAATTCTTCCTTTTTTCATTTATTTTTCCCCAACTACCTATATTTCTACCATTTTCCCCACATCTCTTGACATTGGAGATTAGGCCAGTATTGTAAGTGTATATATTTTCCACACACATTTTTGATATTATCTTGTAGATAATATACATCGGCCACCTCAATGTATTTTTGTGTTATAGCGTTGAATGAGCCGACAATAGACTACGGCTTCCAACGTCTGCAGAAAGTCATCCCGAGGCATCCTGGAGATCCAGAGAGACTCGCCAAGGTAAGGCTTTACAGCACGGAGGGATTTCGACATTTTTACTGAGGTCATCAGGCCATCCTAATCCTGTGCGAATCACCATGTCGGAGTTTGGAAAGTTTTTAACCTGCGTGATGAGTCTAAAAAAGGTGACATCAATTCAAAACGTGTTTTTAAGAGTTTATTTATGTCCGCATTTAAGCTATAGTAATAATATCGTGCCATCAAAGCATTCCTCCGACTCCATTTAAAAAGCACGGCCCCGTGTCCTAAACAAACCAACATGGAGGCTCTGAGGGAGGAGTTTGGATGTGTTTGGTGCTGAGTTTAGACGCAGGAGGAGCATCAGAGCGAACGGATTAAAAGACAAAGGAAGCTGCTGTTTATGAGAAGAGCCACTTTGTTGCTGCTTCTCGATCGGCCTTGCCTAATGAATAAAAGTCAAATAAAAACTTTTTGCTCCACAGGAAATCCTCTTGAAGAGAGCGGCCGACCTGGTGGAAGCCTTGTATGGAAACCCACATAGTAACCAGGTAAACCAGGGGTGTCACTCATTTGAAACGGGGACAAAAATGTAAACATAGTGTGGGTCGAGACCGAAACAGACTAAGCCTAAAAATAATTTGACTTCTTATTTGATATATTATGCTTATCAAAACACTGAACATTACCTATGCATATTTTTAAAGCTTCCAGGGGATTTCATTTGTGCCAGATATAACACACAGATCCTCATGAAGTGACGCACTTAAAGGTGGATTGTGATATTGCCGCGTTGGTTTTGTAACACCATGCGGTTGTAACTTTATATATACTGTAGCTGAACAAAGAAAGTTTGAGTCCTCGTGTCCTGACATTCTCCCGCCTGTCTCCGTCAGGACATGCTGCTGAAGCGAGCGGCGGACATCGCAGAGGCCCTCTACAGTGTCCCGCGTCCCCACAGCCAGCTGCAGGCCCTGCCCAGCTCCCCGGCCCACGGCAGCGTCATGGGCCTGGGCTCCTACCCCTCCCAGCTGGGGTCATCGATCCGGGGCAGAGCAGCCAAGGTACTGCCCCCAAACGGCTAACATGCATGGAGGTCATATATACAGTGCCTTGTGAAAGTACTAATACACCTTGAACTTTTGCACATTTTGTCATGTTTACAACCATAAACATAAAGATTTTATTTAGAATTTTTTACTGAAAGTTCACACACAAGTAACAGACAACTGTGAAGTGAAAGCAAAATGATACATGATTCTGTTATTTTTCAAAAAATAGAAAAGTGGGGCACAACCACTCACTCACACACGACATTCACCCAGGCCACCCGCGGGAGACCATCGGGCTCGTGGTATTCCTGATCCCGGCAGAACAAAGGTGGTATGGCCACACAGTCAGTGTCAAAACCAGCTGTAAACTAAGGGTAAACCAGCACTAAAAATATAAATTAAGACAAAACCAGGACTAAACCAGGAGGCTCGCCTTGAGTCTTGAAAAGTGTCTGAAATAGGACAAGCTCAAGGCTTGAGACGCAGCTTTCACAGCAAGTGTTCAATCGGATCGAGAAAGTTACAGCACAATTAAAAGAATAGCGAAACAGCGACAAATATATTATGTACATGTATTATAATAGTAGTATTGTATACTTAATTCTAGTTCGGACTAGGCTGGCCAGCACTTCTGCTTTCTTTGTAATGTGTCACTCAAACGTGAAAGACTCTCAAATTCCGTATCTGTCAGAATACTTTTTTTTCTCTCACCTGTAATTAAAATACTTCAGTACTTCGACCATTGGTTTGACCAAAGATGTTCATTTTCAGTGCAATATCTCGAGACATATTCAGTATTTTGCAGACGGAAAGCCGCCATGTTAGATGGACCTACATTTTATGATCGATTATTCTGCCTGTAAATCATATCCATTAAAACTCACAGAATGAACGCTGAACGTAAACATGTCTTTGCAGAGAACTTAAAAAGTGTGTAGTCCAGCTGGTCAGGCTTAGTTTGGTCCGACCGAGACACGGAGTAACACAAGACTAAGCCCAGTCTGTTAGAACCAGACTGAACCAGACTGAACCAGACTGAACCAGGACTGAACCAGACTGAACCAGACTGAACCAAACTGAACCAGACTGAACCAGGACTGAACCAGACTGAACCAGACTGAACCAGGACTGAACCAGACTGAACCAGACTGAACCAAACTGAACCAGACTGAACCAGACTGAACCAGGACTGGACTGGTCAGGCTAACCTCTGCCCTCTCCATGACAGGGTACATCCGTAACTCCAGCAGCCTGTCGCCCCGCGGGTATCCCTCCGCCTCCACCCCGCAGCAGAGCGGGTACGGCAGCGGGGGCATGACCGGAGGGTACGGGACTGTCCCAATGACCAGCCTGGGGGTGCCGGGGTCTCCAGGGTTCAACAGCGCCTCCCCCACCAGCTCTCCGTACAGTAAGTATCGATACAGAGATGATCAGAGGGCAGGGTCCTGTGTTATATGTGTGATAGAGTAACCTCATCTGTTTAGATATTTAAACATTTAAAAACTGCGTCGCATTGTGCATTGTGGGTAAGTTTGCTTCGGCCAAATTGTGCTGGGCTATTTTTTTTTTCTATGTACAATGAATGATGTAATATGTAAGACCTGCATTGTGTAGTGCGTTAAAAAGCCAGGGTGTAGAGCGGGTCCACTGAAGAGGGCAGTAGCTCCTCATGAATAAACCCGCACCTAGCTGATTTGGTAGATGATGTTCCTATGCTGTGTAGTGCGTTAAAGACAAGGTATACGAGCCTGTTGGGAGGATCCCTCTCAACAGATTCGCCTACTCTAATTCTCTATTTGCGATTTTAAGCAATAGAATGAGAACTGTTCAGAGCAACAACATTCTTCCTTAAAAAAAGCAATTTGATCCTCTTGCACCCCCTAGTGGCAATGCGTTTCTTCTTCTCTATACTTTTCAAAAGTCTTTGTTTATATTTCTATTTGAACAGGTTGATGTTTGGACATTGTTTCATCTCCATCTCCAAATTATTCCACAATTGTACACCATTAACTGTCGGGCAAAAGTTGTGCTATTTCTGAATCCTAAAGTTCAATTCATCACGTGATTCCTAACATGACTCAAACATGAATGGTGTCACCCCTCCATGCGGGGGTGGTCTGTCCGCTCAGGTCTGCTTGAGCGTAACATCTGGCATCAGCTGAAACCCTAAACCTGCAGCCCAGTAACTCGGGGCCGTTCGGGGTCAGCTTGAACGGACATAAACCTGGTCTAACTCTCGCTCCCTCGTCTCCTCCACAGTCATGCCCTCCAGCCCCACGGTCCCCGGCGGCTCCAGCGGCTCCTCCTCCACCCTGCTGCCCTTCTCCACCTTCCCGTCTGCCTCCAAACAGAAGAGCGCCTTCGCCCCGGTGCTGCGGCCCCAGGGCTCCCCCTCCCCGGCGTGCCCGGCCTCCGCGGGCAACGGCTTCCGAGGCAGCCACCCGAGCCACTATCTCACGCCCCTGTCCGAACTCACCAACGCCGTCTAGGGCTTCGACTCCAACGACAACCCCCCCACGCTTCGGACACAGGGAGAGATGCTTGGATGTACCATACGTTCTGCAGTAAAGTCATAGATCTTGTACATGTTTGTCTCTCCAGCCGGATTGGTCGTACCCCCCGATGTAAACAAAGCCACCTCGACGGCTTCGCTTTAGCATCGAAAAGAGGCAAGGATTACAGAACATTTCCTTGACCACTTCCTGGGCGAGCTACGAACATTTCCAAAGAACGGACGTGAGCTAATGTAGCACAAAATATGGCTAACGTTAGCGAGACCGAAAGCTCCAGTGAACCACGGTTGAAGCTTTGGAAACGTATAAACTCTTGGGGGAACCGGACCAGTCTACTGTGCTTATCCGCCATTACGAGGAGAACAAAAACAAACATCCTCGAGCTCCCTGGGTGACTCGCAGCCCGTTAGCGCCGAACTGGACTCTGAGCTAACGCGGCTCTGTTAGCATTCGACAGCATGTGCGTAGACTGTCTTCGATGCTCTTTTGTAGTGCATTTTTTTTGGAAAACATTACGGAAATATAGACTTTGTATTATTTTTCGTTTCAGCTCTTAAAGGTTTTACACGGGGAAACTCTGCGCGTCCAGAGTTACATGAATTCATATATTGATTTATTTAAGAAGCAATTTAACTTATTATCATTATTATTATTATCATAGATAGTTTAGGTGATAATATAAACCTTATTTTTTGCAATTATTGAAATGAAGGAATCTCAACAAGGCCATTATATAATTTATGTTTTTGTAGGAATTGGACACGTTTTGTCCGAGCTTTATCTTCGTCTCCTCATGTTTACATTACGCGTTGCAGAGACGGTACGATTGGCCATGATGTGACAGTTAACAGTTTCTATGCAGTAGTCACACGGAGCACAAAGAGATTGGGGGGGGGGGGGGCTTGTTAGGGGAGCGTTTAACCATGTCCCGCAGGTCTCGCTCACCGCTTCCTGTCAACGCCGTTACACTCAGCATGAGACGAGGACGGCGCCGTTATGTCAACTCTGTGGGTGATGGAGAATGTAAAAACGCATCACGAGCAGCTGTGCTAATGACTGTTTGTCCTTTTTTGTTTTTTTATGTGGAACAACTAGTATGAGCGGTTAAGTCAATCCCACATATGTTGAACTGATAACAGGCTGCGTTCAAGAGGAGTCATTACATTACAAAGAGCCTGTAGTTTCAGTCAACCTTTCCAGGACTTTTCATCAAAACATAAGGCTCCTGAAATATGTGGCGTATGGTCAGGTACAGGGATGAGTCGATTACAACTGCCACTGTATAAAAACAAGCAGAAATAATCCTTACGTTCACATTTGTTTCTTAATTAGAAAGGAGATCTTGAAACAGACTTTTAGCGTTACATTCTTGTCTGTGTCGGCTCTCAGCAGAGGCGTGCTGGCCATAGGGAGAGTCGGGAGGTTTACCATTTGACGTTGAACTAACTCAGAGGGGTGTTTAAGTGGAACACCCAGCTTGGTGCTGATTGTGGAGTTGTATCAGGCTCAGACTGTGTGTGCCCATGTAAAAAGAGAAAGAGTTAGAAAAAGTGTCAAAGCCATATCTGAACCGGGGTCCTCCTGCACCAGAGACTAGCGCGCCATCACTGAGCTATAAACCCACAGAAAAATGGGCTGGTCTTCTCTAAATTCTCGGGCCGAAATGAGGTCCCAGCACGCCACTGGCTCGCAGTCGTACACATAGAGATAACCGGTGTCCCATTCAGCCCCATTCACTGTAATGATCCCGAGTGGTCTGTGAAATTATCATGGCGGCGCAATCTCCTCCTATGACGCCTTATAAGGGCAAAAAGGCGGGAAGCTCCAGAGCCAGTCAATCATACAACTGAAACTCGGAAAATTAGAATATCGTTCAACAGTTCATTTATTTCTGTAATTTAACTTTAACTGTGAAACTAATATATGATATAGACTCATGACATAATGTCAAGCCTTTGTTTGTTATAATTTTGATGATTATATCTTACACAATGGCCACTGGCTGCTCTGCTTTGCGATGACGACACTGGAGGCCGCCATTGCTGTAGTACCTCCATATAGCCGCTAGTCCCCCATTGGAATCCATTGCACTTTAGACACGTTAAAAACAACTTTAATGCCGGTGCCTAATTGTTTGGAACCGTCTACAGCTCGATATTCCTCCTGTGATTACGCTGGGTTAGACACAATCAGAGGCACCGGGCTGGTTATGGTAGGAAACATTTTAGAAATCTCCTACTTAATGAGGGTCGGACTGTTAGCATTGGAGCTGCGCGAGCTACACGTCACGCAAGGGCGGAGTCTACAGTGAAGATCCCGCCCTTATGCCCTTATTAGGAACATGCTTCGTCAGAGCTGGGAGGAGGAGTCTGTAAATCCGCCATGATTTCCCCCTCGAACGTGGTCATTGTGGTAAACGGGGAGGAGTGAGGAGGAGTTGTCTATTATTTGTACAGTCTATGGTCTTACAGTCCATTTTCAAAATATTCAAATTTGATGAGATTTTTAATTTGGGGTTCTTACAAGCTGAGCCATAATAATCTAAATTATAACAAATAAAGGCTGTACATATCTCACTTTGCATGTAATGGGTCTATTATATATTAGTTCCACAGTTTAAGTTAAATAAGAGAAATAAATGCACTTTTTAACCATATTCCGAGTTTCACCTGTAGATTTAGGCTTCCACCTTTTATTCCTAACATACAAAAAACAGCGTGGTTAAAAATATGTCACCTCCCCCAGGGTTGGCACATGGGTCACAGTGAGCTTTAGGAAAAGACAAACTCTTGGAGCCGTTTAAACAAGACCCAAAGCTAATCCTGTTTACAAAGAGTCTTTTGGAGTCGACCCATCGCACCAGGGGGGGGGTATTACAGCAATGTCAGCTCCATGAGGACCAAAGAGAAGCGCCTTCCTCGCCCGTCGGTCGTACATCCTAGTTGAAGGTTCTTGAGTCATCATCTGTACTTCGTCAATGACACTAAAGGCTCATTCATCCTTCATAAGAGCAAAAACTGTTCTTACACCGAGAGCTGCAAGAACAAGTATGTTTTGTCTTGTAACTCTCGGTGTAAGAACAAAGTTTTTGTGTCTTATGAAGTATGAATAAGCCTTAAGGTTTTCTAAAAGTTTCACCTCACTGTCATCAAAGGCTTTAAGATGGAGGCTGATGCCGCTAGAGCTGTGGTGTTGGTAGAGCCTTTTCTGCAGCTGCTGTTTGGTTTCTCCATTATAATGCACTTTTCACTCCACGTCCTCTTCCTTCACTGTCACCATTTCAACAATTCATTTCATTAAACAACACGTAAATATTGCCAAGAAACAACAAAGAATCCGTGGCTTCCTCCTCCATCTTTTACTTGAATGAAATACAGAGAAACTCACTGTGAAACCTATCCATAGATTAACACTGAGGACAAGCCAGAATTCTTTAGTGCAGATGTTTTGACCTGGTTTATTGATAATATTCTTGTAATGTCAGATTTAGCCAATGGAAACAAAAACTGGCACAACCTTGAATGTCTTTTAGGTCTGTAAAACTATAATAATGGAGAAAATAAGCAGTGCAGTGAAGATGACATGAAAATCAATTGATTATTACATGAACACAAATGTCCCGCACCCCCAGAGTTGACTTGACACCGACATGCTGCAGAGATGAACGATATCGAGGGATTTTTTCGTTGTTGTTGTTACACTTTGTCTAATTTTATTATTTAAGAACATTAGCAATTTTAATATTATGTTTTGAAAGCCATGTCCTGAAGCCGTGCATAATGGTGCAAAAATGTGGTTTGTATCTCCAGTTGTAATTATTATATTTTGTGCTCTGAATAAAAACAGTGTTAAACTTTTCCTCGGCTGTGATTTTACTTCAGGTCGGTGCGTGTGATGAAATGTGTTCAGAGTCAAAGCTACAAAACTGAATCACACAGTACGCATGTCGTGCCGTCCCGTCAATGTTGTGACTGTGGGACGGCTTTGTTCCTCCTGCGCCTCCCCTGCCACAAACCTGATGAGGCGCAATCTCTTAATTGTTTAAAACTGAGCGGAGCATGTCAGAAAAACATGTCTCTCCCTCATACCCCCCTCTTCTTTCTCTTCTTTCTCTGGTCGGGACAGTGCATGTTTATGAACATGGGACTCATGCATGTAAACACGCCACACCAGATTGTAGCTTTGGGCTAATTGCATCCAGAGGAAACCTGCGCAGACACAGGGGGAACATGGAAACTCCACAGAGAGGCCCCGTCCAGGTGGGAATTGAACCCGGACCTTCTAGCTGTGAAGCACGCTCACTAACCGCTGTGCCACCGTGCAGCTGATATACGATACTGCAGCGTTGTCATCTGGGTCAGAGCAATTTTTAGAAAAAGAAAACCTCTTTGGAGCCCGGCTTTAAAGCAGTACAAACGAGGTCTTAAGCTACATAGGAACGCTGTTTACCAAGTGGAGTCACCCCTGGCCACCAGGGGCGGTATTACAGCAATGTCCATGAGGACCAAAGAGAAGGGCTTTCCTCTCCCATTGGTTTTCAACATTCATTTTTGTATTTTAGACAAACTATGCAATAGAGTTGAGCAATGTCATTACTCTCCATTTAGGTTGAAGTTTGAATCCAATGTAAAGCTTTTAAATGACTTTTAAGGCCTTGATTTTGGCACAACTGATTTAATTACTTCCAATCCAAACTGTTTGTTAATTAGTATTATTGAGCAGCCGATGAGATGACAACACTCTCCTCTTTCTCTTCTCTTCTTTTCTCCTTTTCTCTCTCCTCTCTCTAATCTTCAGCAGCAGCCTGCACCAGGGACTGCTCTTCCTCCTCCCTTTCTCTCCCTCTCCCTCCTCTCTCTCTCTCTCTCCTCTCTCTCCTCTCTCTCCCCCATCAGCAGGCTCCAGGGCCGCTCTTCCCTCCTCTCCTCTCTTCTCTCCCTCCCCTCTCCCTCCTCTCTCCTCTCTCACCCCAGGGACTGCTCTTCCCTCCTCCCTTTCTCTCCTCTCCTCCTCTCTCTCTCTCCTCTCTCTCCCCCCCTCAGCGCAGCAGACCCCAGGGACCGCTCTTCCTCCTCTTCTCTCCCTCCTCTCTCTCTCTTCTCTCTCTCCCTCCTCTCCCCTCTCTCTCTCCCTCCCTCCTCTCCCCTCTCTCTCTCCTCTCTCACCCCAGGGACCGGCTCTTCCCTCCTCTCCTCTCCTCTCCTCTCTTGGCTCTGTTGTATCGTAGCCTTGGTCTGGTGGCCTGCGTGTGTGGTGCCGCTCGTGTTAATGTAATTAGTGTTGGTGAAGAAGGCCTCTTAATTGGCCTCTGTTTTGATGGGTAATTAATGGAAGCAGCGACTGTTTCCTTAACAGAGTGCCGGGAGCGCGAGGGGGCGGGGAGAGCGGGGGAGAGCGGGGTGTCGATCATGTGCACAGGCGTGGAGGAGGAGGAGGAGGAGGAAGAAGAGCATGTTGAAACTGCTCCTACAGTTAGGCAGGTATTTGCTTATCTTTGTTGTGTTGTTTATGTCGGAGTTATGTGTTAAATCAAGTCACTTCACATTTTATTTCTATGGCTCGTTTAAAACCTTTTTAACCCCCGCAGTAACCGAGCACATTTTCTCCTGTTCAACTTCAAAATCTAAAAACTTCTTGGGGGAAAAAGCAGCAAAATAGCGAAAATGCAGAACAGAAAATGCAGAAAAACAGGCGTCAAAAAGGTTATAGGAAACAATTACAAAAATGAAAATAGAAACGCAACAAAACAGGCGACACAAATGCAGCACATGGTACTTACACCTTGTATCATATTACTGACCTGTGTCTTTAGCTTTAGCTCATGTTATTTGGTTTACGTACCATAGTTATTTTCATAGCTCAGTTATTACGTTAAATATCCCTAATATTAATAACTCATTAATAACTGTTAGCGAGTCTAAATAACCCGCTCAGTGCATCAGTGAACATTAGCTGCTCATGGCCATTGTCCAGGAAAAGTGAAAGAACAGCACTCGACGCTAGCGTTAGCATTATGGTTAGCATTTCCGTGTCATTGGGCTGTTGAACCACTTTGCTCCTGTCCGTGTGTCTCTGTATCTTTATTTGGTAGAAAAAATATATAAATAATTCAGCGTTTGTTAAAGTAATGGTGAGTCCTTTTCCTGCTTCTGGTAACTTTAAACATGATCATTTATGGGCGATAGATGGAGCAACGCTAACGTCACATCAGGGCGCTAAAGGTTAAACGCCCTTTTCGAGGGAAAACTGAAGCTCCGTACATTGGAATGAATGAGGAAAGATCTCTGAAAACTTTTAATTTACACATGAAAAACGTTTTCTTTGTTTTATTTAAATTATGGAACGTGAAAAAGGAAGCCAGGAAGTGACGCTTTGTTATTCAGATAATTCACAGAGAGACGGTTAACGTTTTAAACTGAGCTGCTAAACCCACTGGTGATCATTGACTTGTCTGGACATTTGCCTGTGGAATTTTTGCTGGATGCTTTATAAGTCACTACAGCTTCAATCTTTAGTCTGTTGCTTTATAATTATCATTAAATTAAAATCATACAGCCTACGATGTAGTTTGTAGCTTATGAGAGCAAATGGTACATGTTCATTCAGGCAGCTAACCTACTAGCGCTAATGCTAACGTATAATGGTGGTTTTAAAAACCGGAGATCATTAATTAGGCCCCTAGCTGAACAGGTTTGATGAGTTTGAATAATTACCTATTAAGATCGTTACTAAGTGCATAATACACGGCCACCAGGGGGAGCCTGTTTCCTCAGAATGAGCTCTGACATGGCCATCAACAGATGCTATGATCGATATAAACTCGCTCATATACGTGTCCACAAAAATACAAAACTTCGCAACGTCTTCCTGACAGTGACTTAAATGTGTCTGTGATCAGACGGACATTGGTCCTGTAGTTCTGACACTGGTTTGGAATATTTTATCCTCCAACGAGAAATAGCCTTTCACATACACCTAATGCAATTTTAACCTCTCGATGCCTCAAAAGGGGGCGTTGCCAGTAACGTTCTTGGATTTCTCCATCATTCCAGAGATCCCCGTCTGTACATAGGCATGAGCACACAATAAGCACGTTTGAACATAATGTGCTGGATTCACTGTTACTCGCCGTCCCTGCCGATCAGGCTTTAGGTTATGATGGGTTAGGAAGGAAAATGTGATGTAATTGTGTTCACTCACACAGATCTTACATATAGTTTTGAAACTAAAGGTTTTAAAAACTTTCCAAATGAGTACCAACACTGGCTCTCAGTCAATACAACACTTTGAGAATTGGATATGCGTAATTGCTAACCCTTCTCTCAAGTGCAGGTAACAAGGTTAGACCGAATGTGCTCATTTTTGCCCCATCACAACGCAATCTCAAAACAGTGAATAAAACAAACTGTAACCCCTCCTAGTCACAGCAAACTGCCATGTGATTGCTCAGTCCACCAGTTCGGACCAGTGCAACAAGAATAACATTATTGGGAGTTTGTGATCACAGATAATACGACTCCAATATCCGGTAATTTTCCGGACTATAAGTTGCCTTTTTTTTCAAATATTTGGCGGGGTGCGTCTTATACTCCAGAAACGACTAATAATTATTTTTTTAAATTCAAATTTATAACTTTCACATGCCAACTAGAGGGCACGCAGGCTTAATCGAGCAGCAGAAGAAAGTTGGAGTGAGCGAGAGAGCGGAGGTTACAGCAATATAAGTAAACAAACAAGATAATCAATGGGCTAAAAAGCTAATGGCCAAGCGAGAGGAACAAGTTCCTCAGCTGAGAGCTTGAAAACATGCGTGGGAAGAGGATTGTCAACCGGTGCGTTACATCTCTGTGCGCCAGGTCGTTGCCAAGGCGATTGATTTGGAGTGAATGGAGAGTTTTGGTCTGTTCTTTATGCTATAGTCGGAACTTTTATGTGATGTTAACACCAGAGACCCTAAGCTTCATTACGCATTATTGACTAATGCGTCTTATACTCCGGAGCGACGTATAGTCCGGAAAATAACGGAAAACGAAACTAGAGACTTTTGGAGCTTTTAAAAGGTCCTCCTTTCTCCTTATCTCTGAGGACCTGGGTAAACACGTGGTCAAAAGCGGCTCAACACCTCATATTAAATGTTGAGCATGTTTCTAATCTTTGCATAATTTGGATTTGTGTATTTTTTTCATTAAACTAGGCCACTTCCAACTCCAAAATGTGTCCGAGATGATAGAAAATAACGACGGGCAAAACAAAACATGAGAAAATACTGTCATGGAATCTTTACATTAAGGTCAAATTGTAAAAGATCACTTTGTACAGGAATAAGTCTAGCTTCAAGATTAATTTTACATATATATTTTTTCAATTCAGGTGTTAGGATTGTTGTTCAGGACTTAAAGTGATGGTTGTGAGTTTAAATGTTTTACAGACTTATTGATCCTTATAACTGACCGACCTGCATTCTGACGGGACGTAATATTATAATGATTTTTTCCTTTGCTGATTTCACGACTAACAGAATCCCCGGTGCCATCACTGGACCATGAAAGCGAGGTTTCACAAATGAAGGAGTGTCTCTCTTGGTCCAATCAGGAGCCAGGGGAGAACTTGATGGTTCACTCCTCCCTCACATTGCAGTCTTACATCCATCACTTTTACCATTTCTGCTCTTCTCCACGTGAAATTCATCCCACCTGTAAAACGTGTGCAGCACCTCTCCCTCCCCGCTTTGGCCGTTTTGTATCCACACCCCGGGACTGGTGTCCGAAGCCGCGTCCCGTCTAGTAACGTCCTGCTGTGACATTAGAAGCCTGACCGCCCCTTTCAGAGCTCCGCCCCAACTTTTCTTGTCTCTCTCGGCCTTCTGTCGTTCCCTGGGGGGCCGAGAAGAGAAAGGTAGCAGATGGGGACCGGACCCCCTGGGACCCCCCTCGCCCCCGTCACACATACAAACATACAACGCAGACGTGGCTATAAGGCCATTGTACATCTGGGACATATCCTATTTTTATTCACGTGAACTGAAAGTGGGATTAAGTCCCAAATACATAACATTGTTCTTCAAGAAAAAGCTACGACTCTCTTAAACTTGCTTTTTCCTACAGCAATTTTTGAATAAATAGTTCCCGGTTCCCTACTTTTAAGCCTATTTACAGCATGCAGCTCCACTCGTCAGGTGGAAATGTTTAGAATCACATGGCAACAGCTGGTAGAGTGTGTTGTCTTCATGATGGAAGGTTGGGGTCGAATCCTGGCCCCTGCCACACTGCATGTCTTTGGGAAAGACACTTGACCCACATCACTTCCTGTGTCTGCGTATACTGGTGTGTGAATAGGTGAGTGGTTCCTTGATTTGGATAAACATCATAAAGTATCCAGATTAATCACCTAATTCGACATTCTAATACAGATGAGCCGATGCTCCTGCTGAAAGTTTGTGTAGAAGACAAAGTCCCTGCTCATTTCTGCAGTCTGACTCAGGCAGAAGAATGACACCATGTAGCCTTATATCTATCAATAACATTCATTAACTACCAGCAAATTCTGAAGTCGGTATCTTATTTCTGATCCTCTTAGCTTAATGTTGGTGGATGTAGCTTATCAATCCAATCAATAGTTTTGTATAGCCCAATATCACAACAGGAGTTTCCTCACAGCTGCACTGAACATTAAGGCAATAAAACAGAGCAGTAAATAAGACAATGTAAAGTTCAGGTGAATCAAGTATCCAGGCAAACATAAAGTCCTAATAAGCGTCAGCAGCAGCAGGTGGTGACGAGCCGTGTGGGCGTCCCCCGTCCTTAGACTCTCCAGCACGGCGAGAGAAAACTCAAAAACCCAGGGGGAAAAAATTGAAACCTCGGGGAGAAGGAGAGATCCACTCCATGGACGGACAGGCTGTAGAGACCCAGCGCCGATGGGAGTCCCTCAGCAGACGGGCCAAGATCGCAGACCGTCCAGTCCTTCTTGGAGCTTCAGTTCTTCGGTTCCTCCGTTTGATCTAGACAGGAGACACCATGTGAATAGTAATGAACAGACTACAGATAAAATAAATATTGTATCATAATAAGACAAAGTTTGCAGTAAGAAGAGGAAGAGGATAGTGCTCAGTGTACCGTACTTCCCACAGCAGTGTTTCTCCTAAGGCAGCTTTACACCAGGCTGAGGGTTAGAGCTTTACTTCAGGCTGTGGGTTAGAGCTTTAACTGACCTGATCATAAGCTCATTCTCAGAGGTTCGTTTTTAGCCTAGTCTTAAATGTAGGGACTGTGTCTGCTTCTTTAACGTGAGCTGGGAGTTTATTCCATAAAACCGGAGCTACAGTGATTTTGGAGACTCGAGGAATCACTAGTCCCTGAGTTTTGAGAGCGCAGAGCTCTGGTTGGCTGATATGGAACGATAGTGTCTTGGTGATAGATCGGAGCCAAACCTTTATGGCTTTAGCTTAGCGTTGGTGGAGGTAGATAGAAATCAGAGCATCTGAGGAAACCCATCCAGACACAGGGATGGAAGCTAACTCCACACAGAAAGGTCCGCACAGTCTGGGAATTCAACCCGGGACCTTATTGCTGTGAAGCGAGTGCTAACCGCTCAGCCAGTGAGGTGCTCTGCTGATGTGCTTGTGATTAATGATCTCGCTGTGCCGACAGAGACGGGGGTCCTCTCCCTCCCCAGCCCCCAGTCTGCAGTGCCCGTGCAGGGGAAGAGGAGGCTCTTTTTAAGGCCATCCATCACCGCCGGCCTCTGGGCCCCTCACGAGCAACATTATCCTGAGGTGAGTTAGTTAAGCAGCTCTGGGCCATTAGCTGCTCTCATGTTAGTGCTGGACTTTTGCATGAAGCTGAATGTATTTACTTTTTTACTTTAAGGTTGTATTTTACTCATCAGTGACCAGTTTGACACTTTTCAGTGTCAGGGACCACCACAGATCAATCAAAATAAAAAATCTATCAAACTTTATTTATAAAGCGCTTTTCATACAAAGTTGTAACGCAAAGTGCTTTACAGATTAAAAGCAGTTCCCGCCCACCCAACTACCCACTCTTCCAAGTAAAACAGACAATAATACTGCTGTACAGTGTATTATTACCACTGTTCGTCCTCCTCAAGAAAGGCCCCCAACCCACCACTAAAAACATGTACAATAGGTTTCCTTCTGGGGCCAGGACTCCCTGAAAAATATATTCTTATAACTTAAGTAGTTGTATACAAGTCTGAAATGTCTGGAAATCATGATTCTCATGCTTGGGGACTCGATCATCAGATAATGAACTATTACGTACTGCATTGCAGTTGGAAAGGTTCTTATGGTGAGGATCCATTAGTGTCGGCACAAATTAAGAATCTATCTGATGAAGCTTTTGAAAACGCCATGTCGTGTCTGGACCCATTTCATGATTATCCAGCCTCAATAAAAAAAATCTGTTCGATGTTGCTTTATCTTTTCATTCCTGGATTCTCTTCGACTTGGACAGTGGTTTAAGGAAGACTCATCAGTGACTCTACAGCCGCCATTTATGGAAACTGAGATTTAAAAACACCTCAAGTTCTAATGTAGATGAACTCTTATACATCAAGTATTGTAAATGTTTTGGACACCGTTATTATTGAGCCATTGGATCTGGATCGACATTTACAACGTGTTCTAGTTCCAACGTCACGGAGCGACTCTCACAGGCCACAATCAACAACCTGATCCCCTCTATGAAGGAGATGTTTGTTTTCTCCAGTTTCCTCTTGCTAACTGTATATTAGTTGCAATATACAGTGAATGGGACGTTGGTTCCACAGAGTACAGCAGAAGTTCCTCCAGAAGTTTCTCATTTCTCCCACTGAGCCTCATGTCTAAGGATGGAGGAGACCTGGGACACATTTCCCTTTATACATGTTACATTTGCTTAGACCTGGTTATTGTTTCACTTTTTAAATGTTTGGTGCAACATTTGTTTTGGGCGATACAAAACAACTTTCATCCTGAGGAATAGTACATCAAACTTGAGGCATGTAGGCTGCTCTACAGCTCCATCTAGCTGTGGCAAATGTTACTGAACTGATGGTAAATCGTCTCAACTTATAAAGCGCTTTTCTACCTTCATCAGGCCCAAAGCGCTTTACAGTAAAGAACCAGTGTCTCATTCACACACCAGTGTACACAGACACTGGAGGCAATGAGGGTGAAGTGTCTTGCTCAAGGACACAACGACAGTGTGCATCTTCAGGAGCTGGGATTCAAACCCGTGACCTTCTGATCATGATGTGCTTAAGAAATGCATGTTATTCTAGCTTTGATTTTAATATTTAAAAACAATTCTTGGGTCACATGTAACGATGCATTCATGAACTAATTGTAAAATTTAGAACAGAATAGTTATTAAGAAAATGGTGCCTACAGATGTATGTTTACAGCGGGTATATATTCAAACCTTTATGTTCAGTAACGTTTTATTTAATTATAAGTAAGTAAGGTCTTTATTCGTCATTGTACAAGCGTAAGGGAGGAAACCTGGCTCCTTCAGTCTCCTCTGATCCTCTGAAACTCCGCCTCCTGCGTTTGTCCCTGTTTCAGAGCGTGGTGTCCTGCACTGGTCAGCTCCTCCTCCTTCCTCTTCCTCCTGCGCAGCTCCCTCCGCTCCACAACAGTCGTTCATCATCTACTGGGAAGAGCTTATGCTGCGTTTACACATAACAACGACGAGTCACGAATGCCACGAATCCATATTCGTGGCCGAGGATCACGAATGTGATGATTCGGGGTAGAGGTTTCACGCACCGCCACAAATTGTTGCGACCTGTTACTACGCGTTACGATTAATGGCACGAATTATTACGCACGGTCACGAACATGCGTCCCGCAATGCTGCGGGCTGTGACGCTCTGTTGCGTGGTGTTGCGTGGTATTGCGAGGTGTTGCGGTCTGTTACGGGTCATTGGGAATTGTCGAGTTCTGTCAGAAATCTGTCAAGAATCGGGCGAATGTGGACAAACCGCCTGCCGCACACACCGGGTTGGAGGCGGAGCAGAGGCGTCTTGGTCCGCCGTGCTCTCACCTGCCTCATTGGGCTCTTGCCAAATCGGGTTAAGCAAAAGCAAAGACCAGCTGAGCGTCGGGACTGTCCATATACTGTAGAATAGCAAACGTTTTTCACAGTCTATGAAAAACTGAACTTAGATCAAACCCAAACTAAGTCACATGCTCCTGTCAAACGCTGAATCTATCAAGACAAACTATAGCAATAAACACACGTGCTTTATGCCAAATGAGTCTGTGCAACAGCGGCACATTCAGTCTGACTTTACTCCACATTAAGCATAAAACACTACACTCACTGCGCACTCGATCTTCTGGGATCTGTCGTAGAACTCTTCACCTCTTTATCCATGACTCTCACTCGTCTGGTCGATCATTAGCTCCATTTGGCAAAACTTCTTTTGCATAATCCAGAACAACAGGCCTGTCTCCACCTGCCCTACGCCCATCACCGCTTGTTTTTCATGTCTAAAGTTGTAAATAAGTCTTAACACTTATCCATGTTATAGCTGCTGTAACCACGCGTTGTTGTTTGGGTCAGTGCGTATGGGAGCGTGGGAGATGCATTCAGGGACAGTAAACAGTGCGGGAAAGGCGCACTTCTTACTGTCCCTTTTCTTTTTTCCACAAACGCGCGGAAATCGGGACAAATATATAACAGTCGGGTTCTCCAGCGGGGCGGCTATAGGGGTGGCAGGGATTGGCTCCCAAACATTAGGAGGAACGACTACAGGAAGAAAAGCCCGCGTAACAACTTCAGCACCTGAGGAGCGGCAGGAGCAGGTGCTGTCCCGGGCCTGGAGCACGGACTGGCCGACTTTGTGGGACTTTTCTTTGGCATAGTGCAGGTACGAACATTAACTTTTCGGCGTAGCGTGTGTTTCTATCAATTCTGAGCGTGAAAACAGTGATTCTGCACTACGAATGCTTTACGAATGCTCTCACGCTGAATTACGAAGCGCCACTACGCATCACGAAAGGACACGCTCTGTTGCGAACTCCACGAACAGAGGGTGAATCGTGACATTCGTGGAAGATTTTTTGACAGCCAAAAACTTTCTCCACGAACATCACGAATGTCACGAGCTGATGCGTTCTGTTAAGAATCCCATCAAGATGCGTTAAGTCAAGTCACGAACGTCACGAATGACGGAAAAATGCCATTCGTAACGCATCGTGCTTATGTGTAAACGCAGCATTAGCAGTTCATCTGTTTTATTCTCCAGTGAACGAACATTAGCCAGAAGAATAGAAGACATGTGTGGCTTAGCTGTGAGTCTTGCCCGGATACCTCCTCGTTTGTCCCTTTTTTGTTTCCTGTAAAAAAAATGTAGCTGTACCAAGAGAGAGGGGGTTGCTACATGTTTACATGTCGCCATGATGCATTATTCATTTATTTATCAGGGAGGATGTAATCAACATAGTTACGATTCAAGTTTGCAGCTTCTAGCTAATGCTAATAACTTCAAATCAATTCAATCAATTCAACAACGCCGCCCCAAGAAGTGACTTCCTGTTTCGATCCAGCACGCCAAAATAAAAGCACACAGCTCGTCTCATTGATCAGTTCAACAGGTACTTGCAGCATGACAAGAATATACTTAAAAACACACATTTTAAGTGCTTTGTCCATTAATAGTTAGGCAGGAAAAAAAGTTGAACTGCTGAACTGCTGAATAAGATGGTGCTCTTATTTTGGAGTGCTGGATCGAAACAGGAAGTCACTTCTTGGGCAGCATTGTTATGATTTGAAGTTATGCACAGAGTCAACTGGGCCACAATTCACAATAGTAAAATTCAGCAGTACAGAATGTATATAACGCAATCACACACAACACAACCACACACATTCTTCCGTTCTCACAGACTCAGTGGTGTTTACAGATGGATACAACTTAACCCTAGAGGTGAACATTTGAAAGTTAGATATGGTCTTACGTTCTGTGGAGTTTCCAGAGCTTCAGACCCGAGTAAGAAATGGCAGACTGACCAAATGAAGTCCTGCAGAGTGGAATCATACAGTTGTGACTGATTCTGGTGGCTCTGTATACATGCCTTTCAGTCATGTGACCTTTGCTGTTATGGCGGCCATTTTGAATACTGAAGTAGAATTATGCAGTACTACAACATGTAACAATGTCTCTACTCAGGATAGAAATGAAAGACGACTGATTGACAGAGGTGTTTTTATGTTCTCGTAATCATTGCTCAAGAAGATAAAAGTTAAAACACGGCCCCAGAGACGCACGTTTATGTGAATAAACCAGTGACTCAGTGTTTAAGATGTTAGCATGCTACCAGTTAGCATTTAGCTTCAACAACTCAGCTCTGACCTCTCCAAGCGAAAGCCCTGAGCCACAAACATCTGGCTGTAGTACTGTAGTATTTACTGTAGTATTTCCTCAGTGTTCATAGATGTGAGCCACACATGTGTTTATCGTGTTGAAGCCATTGACAGTTGGTTGACAGTTGCTAACCGGTAGCATGCTAACATCTTAAGCAGCTTAAACACTGACTCAGACTGAGACTCTGTTGACATGACAAACTGTAAAAATCCCAGAGAAGGTTTTCTGTTTCCTCTTTGAGTTAATTTAGTCTTCAGAGTGAAGCAGATCTTTAGTAAATCCTGCTGTAGCTCCACAGACAGAGCTGCTACGTCTGAGCCACATTTGCTGCTTATATCACATAAATCTGCATCTCTGGGGCCGTGTTTTTACTGTTTTCTTCATGAGCAATGATTACTAGTTCATAAAAACGCCACTGTCAGTCAGTTGTCTTTCATTTATATCCTGAGTAGAGATATTGTTACATGTTGTAGTACTGCATAAAGCTTCTTCGGTATTCAAAATGGCTGCTGGAAGTACGCGTGAAGTCATTGGAAACGCATGTATAAATTAACAGTGACATGTTTCTTGAAGTTTTCAAAAGACAAAAGTCCTTCTGAGACTTGGACAGCAGAATAGTGTCTGTATTCTGGGCTGTTTACTGCGCGCAGACGTAAACAGGCCGGCCATGTGTCTAATCAAATCAATGTGTTGCTTCGTCATTACCATATCAATTAGAGAATCAGCGCTCATGTAATTAAGCTTTACCGGGAGCACCTGCTGCCTCCGACCGCGCCCCTCCCACCCCCACCCCACCCCCCCCCGCACCTCCATCAATCTGAGCTGTCTGAGTCCGAGGGGGACAGAGGGGACACTTAAGAGTTATTTTTGTGACGCTCTTGTCCACAGTGAAGTCAAAGTCCCTGAATCCTTAAAGAGTTTTCTTTCTTTATGCAAAATTTGAAGTGATGTTTTTACAAAATGTGACTCACGGTTTTGTTGGGGTTGTGTTTGGTAATTGTCGTTTCCTGTGGGATTTGATCGGCAAAACAATGTGTTACTTTATTTTATCCAGTTCAGTTCCACTAAATGGCTGTTTAAGAGTCTCCAAAAAGGAACCAGAACTGAACCAGATGTAAATTTAGTCTCTCAACTTTATAATGAACGAACGTCAGTCTGAAATCTGAATAAGATTTAATCAGGGGGAAAAAACGAACATGACACCATTTAGTCGAGGTCCCAGTAAATATTTTCTAATGTTTTGTGAAACATAATCAACAAACAAACGTTAATTTTGAATCCTGCCCTTGCATGGTTTAAGTTGTTAATATGACCAAGTTCCACAGCACAATTACTGTTCAGATCGATAAAATGACTTTCTTGATCATGAATTTATTACTTTATATGAATAAGCAGGTGGAAAAAAATATTGCTATTTTTCCCAAATGATCTGAAATTTGGGTCAGCATTAAAAAGTGTTCGAAAAAAATATCCTCACAATTTTGAAACAATGAACGTATAATTTGTTGCCCCCAGAGCACAATGCATGACTGTATATAGGTTAGATTTACAGTGTTTTAATCGGTTATATATCAGACCCATGTGGGGATAAACTTCCTTTTTTGATCCTGGCCACGCCCACACTTCATGTCACAGGGTAAAACTTTATTTATCCTTATATAACAGACTCCCAAAGCAAGAATTCAAGGCTACTGACTTAAGCTTAGACTTTTAGAACTGAAGTAATGGACTATTCTTATCCTGTCTCAAATTGACTGAATTCATTTTTTGTTTCCGATACCAATACCAAGTGACTTCCTTAAAAGTGGCAGCTGTGAGTGAAAGAAAAGTGAATGGTCCTTTTTTTCTATCGAAGTTTTTTCTCTTCTTGCAAATGTTATATCAGTTATATCTATTATAGAATGGGGAAAAAACAAAACATTAAACTAAATTCTGGACTTTTCTTCACTAAATACCCTTTGGTAAATGACGAGAAGGTCTTGGCTTTCAAATGAGGCATCACACTGGCATATAGGATGTAAACTCTCCAGTACTTTGAGATTTGGATATACATTATTGCTAACCCTAAGGGGGCAGGTAACAGGTTAACATCTCAATCGTCATTAACTTTATAATGGACAGGTTTACAGCCATTACTTTGGCAGAAACAGCTCCTATAGTTTTGTAGTTTGGACGATTTTTTCACAGCTTATTAAAATAAACTTTATCTAAACGTGGGTCTATCAATTATTTAGATTTTGTCGCTGAAAATATAGGTAATTAGCATAAAATATATTGAAAACTTGCAATACGTTTTTACCTCATATTTATATCAGTCTCCAAATGTATCTGTTTCCCTCCTTAAATACTTTCCACCTTTGACATATTCTGTTTCTGAGTGAGGACAGTGTTGGTCCTGGCCTGTGGCGCCCTCTGTAGGCACCAGTGGAAATGACACGTTTTCAAGCTCGCGTCGGGTGACTGGTGTCGTGTGCAAAGCGAAACTCTTTTGTGCAAAGTATTTAGATGGATTTTAATAAGTATTTCTATAGTTACTCGAGTTGTTACTGATACCTGGTGTAAAAAAAACAAAACGCTGAGAACCAATGGATTAAAAAAAAAAACAGGATGTGTAGTTAGTTTTAGTGTTGGGGAGAATACTTTGTGATTGTATTAAGTTACAGAATACTTGCCTTGAAAAGTATTTTGTAACGTATTCCGTTACTTTGTCCAGTCAGAGTACTATTCCGAATACTTTCACATTGATTTGCGTTATATTTATGTATAAATGCAGCGTACAAACTATACGTCTGTTAACAATAATAATAAAAAATAATGTTTGGGTTTTATACAGCGCTGTTGTGGAGACTCTATTACATTATTCATTCACTCCAGACTTGGTGGTGGTAAACTACTATTGTGGCCACAGCTGCCCTGGGGTAGACGGACGGAAGCGAGGCAACCAGTCTGCGCCATCGGCCCCTCGACCACCACCAACCACTCACTCACTACATTCACCCAGGCTTTCCCCAGCGGTCTCCAGAACCATCAGGCCCGGATCAGGCCGTGGGTTAGAAACGTATTAAACATTTTATTATTAGGAACTTAAAACTCTCTTCTGTCAAACACATGTGTGAGTCTGGAATCTTTGTTTCATTTAGGAGGAAAAACTGGTTCTTTCTTAATGTTGAGGAAAATGAAGCTAAAGTTTAATGATTGATACTGGGATACAAGTAACTGTACTCTAAATACTCACAAAGTGTAACTGTACCAGAATACAGTTACTCAAAATGAGTATTCTAAATACATGTATTTAACACTGGTTGTAGTTAGTTGGTTATTTGGCTAGTTAGTTGTGGTTAGTTAACTATTGTTAGTTAGTTAGTTGGTTTGTTGATTATAGTTAGCTAGTTGTAGATAGCTATGTTTAGTTAGTCAGTTAGTTAGTTAGTTGGTTAGTTAGTTGTAATTTGTTTAGTTTGTTAGTATTGTTTGTTTTAGTTAGTTATATGTAGTTGGTTTTAAGTTAGTTGATTGTAGTTAGCTAATTGTAGATAGCTAGATTTAGTTTGTTCGTTTAGTTAGTGGTTAGTTACTGGGATAGTTAGTTGTGGTAGTTAACTATTGTTAGTTAGTTAGTTGTACTTACTTTGTTTAGTTTGTTAGTATTGTTTTGTTTTAGTTAGTTATATGTTAGTTAGTTTTAAGTTTGTTGATTGTAGTTAGCTAGTTGTAGATAGCTAGGTTTAGTATGTTAGTTTTAGTTAGTGGTTAGTTACCGGGTTGGTTAGTTGTACTTACTTGGTTTAGTTTGTTAGTATTGGCTTGTTTTAGTTAGTTATATGTTAGTTAGTTTTAAGTTAGTTGATTGTAGTTAGCTAGTTGTAGATAGCTAGGTTTAGTATGTTAGTTTAGTTAGTGGTTAGTTAGTTTTGCCCAGTTTAGTTCTTCAATGGATCATTTCTTGACAGTATTTGAACATCACAGTCCCGCCTGCAGGTCGTGCTCTGTGAGGTTTATAAAGGGCTGACGCTGCAGATGAAGTTTGACTAATATATGAACATATTATATTTATATTCACTCATATTTTGCATTAACTGCCCCAAAGTGAAATGATGGAACAAAACATAACACGCAGTATGAGTGTGAGGCACATAAACACTACATTCAACGCCGGACAATTATTAAGGAAATATGGTTCAAGCGACACCAAAGTGTCTTCCACGTGTAAACATACATTTCTGTCACATAATCATCTTTTATCTGGATATATATGATCAAATCTTAAATCTGCAGGAGTTACAATGAACCCGTGGACCTGATTATTCTGTGTCTGATTTCAAAGCAGAGGAGTGACAGAGGAGGCTCACAGTGTGGTCACATGCACACGCGGCCGCTAGATGGCAGCAGCGCCTTGAACAACACGCCCTCCTGCTGCTCAGTCCAACAGCGCCTCCCAGTGGACGCCTCCTGGAGAACATGAAAACAATTACAACACGAGAATGAATAGAATTAAAATGTGTTTTTAGTCCAAATGCCACAGTCTTTTCTCCTCCTAAAAATCAATAAACGATATATGAACTTCATCTGGTCACGAAATGGGAATTCTTATTACAAAACTAAAAGTTAGGAGATTTAGGAGCAATAAATTTAGACTTAAAATGAACCCACTTGCTCCATGTGTGGGCGATCTTATTAAACATGCTTGGAACGGTCTGACGTCTAAAATGTGTATAAAAATATATCATATTTTATATTGTGGCACTATTTAAGTTAAAGAGCCGGGTACACGCACATCCAAAGTTGGCGGAGTGCGGGTGAGAGTTAGAAGAAACTGATGAAAAAAAATGACAAGTGTTAATGATAAATATTTATTGCTCGCATGAAGTGATGTTTGGGGGCCTTAGTTCATCAGGCATGAAAAACACTCCTGTACATGTACAATGACTGTTAGTTCATCACATGACAACATAACGTGTATATGGTACACACCTCTATGTAAACACATGTAAGTAAAATGTGATGACAAGATCCTTCAGCATAAGCACAGTATTTACAAAATATACAGAGTCTATGTACAAGATATCTATACAGTAGATGTACCAAAAAAGTACTGAAAGCAAACAAACCAACGGGGAATAGAACATGACATCTACAAGATATAGATATCTTGTACATAGGCTGCATCCGAAACCATAAATTGTAGCCTCTAAGTGCTAACACTAGCAACTAATCCTTAACCTTTCATGGGGTCAACTGTTAGATCCCTATGCAGTTAGTGAACTAGAGCTTCAGCAGCATTTGCCCAATTCCACCGTCCTTACCCAGGGGAAGAGGAAGTGACATCACCAACAGCTGTTCTTCTTCTTCTTTAAAGTTCAGTGCAGGCCAAACAAAAGCGCATACCGCCCCCTACTGTATATTGTCCAACAACAACATAGTGTCCAAATAAAGATATTTAAGGTGGAAAAAAAAAGAAACATCCAAATGATCCTTCACATTTCCCTTTATTTTATCTCAACAGTGGTTTCATAAAGCTACAGTATGCAAATTAGCCATGTGGCTTAAGTTTCTACTAAATGAAGCAAAAGCACAAACTGCTTCATTTAGGCCATTTACTGAGGAGGCTCTTTAAAACCATGTGACTGAGCTGTGGTGACGACAACATGTATGAAGTCACTTTTATAAAGTTTGGCTTGTGCAGAATCTTATTTTTATTTTATTTTTATTATTAAATCTGCACCTGTCAATCAACAGTGGTTGCGCATGAATCACTCGAGGGTGGGGCGAGGGGGAGATTAGCGCAGTGGCTTATGGGATGGCACATAGCTCCTAATCACCAGTGAATTAGCATCAGAGGTCCCTATGCTAAAGTGGCTATGATAGTTAGCATCAGAGGTCCTATGCTAAAGTGCTATGATAGTTAGCATCAGAGGTCCCTATGCTAAGTAGCTATGATAGTTAGCATCAGAGGTCCCTATGCTAAAGTGGCTATGATAGTTGGCATCAGAGGTCCCTATGCTAAAGTGGCTATGATAGTTAGCATCAGAGGTCCCTATGCTAAAGTGGCTATGATAGTTAGCAGCAGAGATCCCTATGCTAAAGTGGCTATGATAGTTAGCATACAGGCCACTTTCCCTAACTCCTTCCTAACCGACAGCCCGATTCGGACGCTTCTTATCATGGCGGACGCTGAGGCACATCCAGTTTGGCGTAAGACCTCTTACCAATTTACTGGTTTCGGATGGAGCATTGGACTTGAACTTTTCTACGATGGATACTCCCTGGATGAATGAGAACCTTCACAAACATTCCCTATGGAAGTTTAACCTCTTAACCCCTACCTGAACCGAGCACATTTTCTCTAGTTTGGCTTTACCTCAATGTAAAAGCTTCTTGAAAAAAGGATGAAAACAGAACCTAAAAGTGACAAAAACGTGACTAAAAAGTGATGAAAAAGCCACAAAGAAGCAACGAAAGAGCGTCAAAAACATGCCGGAAAAGCAACAATTACAAAATTTTGAAAAGCGGCAAAATGGCAACAAAAATTAGACAAAAACACAACACAAAAGCACCCAAAGAATAACAGTAAAGTGACAACAAAAAGCAAGGAAAAGGTGGCAAAATGTGACGAAAAACAAACAAAACAACAAAGAAAAAGCGCCGTTTAAATGAGTTTTGTAGGTCTTGCAAAGCTAAGATGGAAGAAGTTGTGATTTTACATTACGTCATAACCGCGAGTGACAGTTGAATAGGGCTCCTTTGGTACAGTATGGCTGCATGGCAACAGTCGATAGGAAACATCCTGGGCCCGAGGATCAACAGTAAATCATAATGTCTGTCGAACCATAAACTTATGTCCAGTTTAGTTATATATTCATAAAGTAAGTATGAAATGTCCGGTTCATATTTTAGTCGTCTCATCGATGCCAATATTCCTACATAGTTTTACTCAAATAGAATCGTCACAACTAAGTCACTGCACGGTGGGGGTGGGAACCTCTGGATATCTCACGATACGATACGCGATACATGGCTCACGATTATCTCACGATACGCCCATACTGCGATAATCAATATATTGCACCAAAAATAATCTACGATACATCACGATTAAAAAAAAAACATGTTACTTTTAACCTTTATTTTAACATACTACATATTATTCATCATTTACATTTCTTTTCATGTGCTTTGTAACACTTTTATAAATGATCCCTGACTTACTCACTGAAAATGGGTCATAGACGGTGGTGCAGAGAGTAGAGCGGGTCGTCTTGTGACCAGAGGGTCGGCGGTTCGACTCCCGCAGGTGCCCACTGTTGTTGTGTCCTTGGGCAAGACACTTCACCCACCTTGCCTCCAGTGTCTGCGTCCACTGGTGTATGAATGAGCGTGTGAATGGGTGACTGGTTCCTTGATGTAAAGCGCTTTGAGTGCCTAAAGCAGGTAGAAAGGCGCGATATAAAATGTGACCATTTAGATCTGTCAGTGACTTCATTTACATTTAAATAAACAAGAAACCACAGTCCTGTTTAAAAAGGAATAAATCAACCCCAAATTAATCTTCTTTTATAATTATGAAAACTATCATTAAAAGTAATTTATTTGTGTGACAGTGTTTGGTCCAAGTGCTTAAAACTGTAGTGCTGCCCCCTGCTGTCCTGACTGAATTCTTGATCATTGTTGGCCTCTATTGACTGTGAAAACAGTGGAGCATTGCTGCCTCATTAATATGCATGACGTTACTCATTAATATGCATGACGTCATCAAAAGTATCGATAGCGGAATAAAAAGTATCGGTATCGTATCGTCCCGCAAAATAGATATATTGTCACACTCCTACTGCACGGGGAACAGAAACAGGATTTAAAGAGCTGCAGCTGAGCTTTCTTTGCACACAAACAAGAAAGAGGCAAAACGCCGCGCTAAAAGTCAGCGGTTGTGAGTAAGAGTTGATAAAATAGCCGTGTGCTGTGGGTGGAGAGCGGCAGCAGGAGTTGGACAGAGTGGGCAGGGGCACCGTGGGCAGGGGCATCGTGCCAGAGAACACTCGGATCACACGGCTCACATGGAGAGGCAGCCCCCGTGAACATATAAACATACATCTGCTGCCTCACTGCAGAGCTTTATACTGTGATGCATGTGAGTCACGTGACCGCCTTGTTTTAACTTCTTAACCCCCACCTGAACCGAGCACGTTTTCTCCAGTTCAGCTTTACCCAAATCTCAAAGCTTCTTGAAAAAAAGTGTCAAGACAGCAACGAAAACAAGGATGAAAACAGATGAGAAACTGACGAAAAGATCTCCCTACAGGTCCATCTTTCAATATAGAACTTTTATTTTTATTTCAGTAATAAAAGAGCAATTTATAATTTAGTAAATATGTATCTTATGCTTACAACATAAGCAACCTCAGCAAAAAGAAAATGAGAGTAAGCTCTGAGTCTCAGTATGACACGATTTAATATTATACCTCAATCATATCTCTGTCTTGCAAAAATTTGAGAAAATAATTAATTCAAGCAAATGTATTTATGAGATATGTGTTATTTCCAATAGTCACATTGTTGGCTTCTTTGGCCAGTTCAGGTCTTAATGGGTTTAAACTTTTCAAGTGTGTTTGACAAATGAGCTGCAAACACAATGCAAGGTAGATGTCAAGTCAAGGAAAATAACTAATAGAAAAAAAAAGGCAAATATTTTTGAAAGTTGCTTATAGATTTTGGTGTACTTTTATGTTACCCCTAACTTTATTATTTGTATTATTTCTATTTCTTTTGCTACCAGGGACGTGCTGGGACCTCATTTCAGCCCAGGAATTTGAAGAAGACCGGCCCGGAATTATGGCTCCGTAATGGTGCGCTGGTCTCAAGTACAAGAGGTCGCTGGATCAAATACCACACATTGACAATTTTCTAACAATTTCTCTTTTCACATGGGCCGCTGCACACACAGTCTGAGCCTGATACAAACCCACAATCAGCACAAGTTATGTAGATAAAAACATTTATTTGACCACTTTTCTACCTTTCACTGCCTTTTAGTCTCTTAACTCGCGCAAACACTTGTCTCCGCTGGATTGGACTGCACCAACTTGAACTAAAGCGGAGGGGTGTTCCACTTAAACACCCCTCTGAGTTAGTTCAATATGAAATGGTATCTCCCTGCCACAAGAATGAAAAGTTCGATGCGAATATTTTTCAGATTTTCATTCATCAGTCGTTATATTGATAGATTTCCATGACAATTACGCTTGTGTTACTTCATTTCTATCTGGAACAGCAGCTCATGCTCCTGCTGCAGTTAAAGCCTTTAGGCCTGGAATAGTGAATTATTATTTCATTATTTTATTCTGATGGCCCGGCCCAGAAGCACCGGAACCGAGCGGCCCACCGGGAAACGTCCAGACTCTCCCTATGGCCAGCACGCCTCTGTTTGCTACTGAATTTTACAATATATGTGTAACCAGGCGGTTAAACGTTGTTGATGTTATGAGTCTCAAAGTTCCCACCCGCCCGTGAACGCACCGGCACTTGTGCCGGCTGCACCTCGTTGATTAGGTGATTATAAAAAGCTGTGCACCTCGGAGTTGGTTAGTGTCGGGGCTGGTATGCGGTGGTGCGGGCGAATACTCGTGAGTAGTGCTGGGCGATATGGAAAAAACGTATATCACGATATGGATTATTTTATATCACGATAGCGATATATATCACGATATACCACAATAAAGTCAGTTTTCAGTTATTCTTTGAAAAGTTTGACAAAAATATCATTGCTTACTTTTTTTCAACTTTATTTTGAAGCAGTGGTTTTGCTATGGATAATTTATATAGCATATATTGTCAATGTGTCAATTGTCAAATGTGAGACTGCAGGATAAATGGGCTAAACATGATCTGACCAGAGTCAACACGAATTTAACAACAGAAATGTGTAAACTCGTGCGTAGAGAACGACTTACTCAGAGCATCATCTGCTCCTCAATATCAAGGCTCATATTACACTAAAACAAATGTAAATTGGAGCTTATTACCGCCATTTTCTCAACTTTAATGTAATGTTTAAGAAACAGTGGGCGAGCAGTTTGTATTGTACGTCTTTAGCTGCTCTACGCGCTGCCCGATCCGTCTCTTACCTCCTGCACCACGCCTCTCCTCTCTTCTCTCTCGTGTGTTTAATCCAGATCCACGCGCTAAAAAGATCCATCACTAAAAAGCAGTTTAGTTGCCGTGCGTAAAGCAGTGAAACCACGCGGTGTTTAACAGGGAGAGAGAGCCCCGCGTGTACGTCCATTAGATGTCGCCGTTGCTACAGCAGGTGTGGTGGCGGACAGAGATATCGTAAAGCAGGGTGGTGTCGCAAAACCACAAGGCAGAGTTTCTTTGCGAAAAAGTTCTTTTTTATTCTTGTTTATAATCACTTAATATAAACCTAGAGGATGCATAGTGACAAGACAACACTAATACATTCTTGTGGCCTATTTAATGACATATTTGCTTTAATAATTGATTAAATTAGGTTAGAAACGATAGAAACGATAGAAGAGAAATGGCACGATAGGCACTTTTCTATCGTCCCCACGATATGTATCGTCATATCGCCCAGCACTACTCGTGAGTACTCACTCCACTTTGTGGTGTTTAAAAAGAATATTATTTGTTTAAGTTTGACCTGTCTGATTAGGATTTTCGGGAAGGAATTTGCTGAGCTCATGTTGCTCCCGGAGGCGCCCGAAGCCCCGTGTGGTGCTCTGTTCGCTGTCTGCTAAAAAGGTGAATATGTCTGTCATATTTTAGGGTTGCCTTGGTGACGGTGAGCTGATGTGTACGTTGTATTTTCAGCCATTCCAAAGGCTGCTCAATTGAGCTCCTTTCCTTACCCCCAGTACTTGAACTTGCCTTACTGTTGGCTCCTTATCCTAACTTACCAATAGCACCTTAACCCGTAGACGGTTACAAAGTCCTTATCGATAATACCTTGACCCCAAGCACCTTAACTCCAAGCACCTTTAACGTAACGCATTACGGCAAGACTTAGCTGATTGATGTGGGATTTGGGTTGAGTTCTTTTCGTTTGTTTTGATTTGAGTGAGTTATTAACGTTAAGTTTGTTATTTGTTTTGTGGTTGTTTAATGTTTGTTTAGATTCCACATGTACGTTAGCTAAGTTTTATTTAAGTGTTTTGTTGCTCTGAAAAGTGACATTTTAAAGAAAGTATTAATATAGTGAATTGCCCTTGGAAAATAAAGAGATTTATATTTTTGCTACATCTGCCTTGGTTCCTTTGTATACCAGACTTACCTGTGTAATAGTGTTTAACATCATCTCTAAAATAGAGAGAAATAGGGGAGCCTCGAGCCACCCCCCGGTTACATATGCATAACCTAAAAATAATAAATACATATAATAATTATTATTATTATTATTGGGAGATAAAATACTGGAATACTAGTATATAATAATAATAATAATAAATGAGCATGCATGATTCTAAGCAGACAGAATCTAATTTGTTTTCCGCCTGTTTTTAAGGCTAAAGCTAAAATATATCTTGTTTGCTCCTGTACATTACATTATGCTCATTGAGATTATGCTGTGCGTCTGTTTTAAAAAGTCTGTGTCTGTGCATGCGCAGTGCGTGCTGCTGCAGCAGACGCTCATCGCTGATTGGATAATTGCCGTGAGAGTTCACGGATGTGGCTGACGTCACTAACGAGCGGGCGCCAGAGCAGACAGAGCGGCGCGTTGGAGAAAACAGCAGCAAAGAGAGGCTTTCAGATCCTTCAGTGTTTTAAAATGAACTTTTTAAGGCAAATTCTTCACGTTCAGCAATGCGTGTGGCATCAGACTCTGGAGTTTACAAGGTAAGATGGTTATTTACTTATTTTAAGGCAGCCTTGTTGACGTTTTTTTCCTTATTTTTTTTGTTGGTGATAAATGCGGTTGAACATTTAGCAATTATTCTGGTTTAAGGAACTTTTTTTTTTTTATCGTGATCACAAGACACCTGAAACAAATGATGTGTTGCAGATTTGAAATGCGCATTTACAGAACAGTTAATTAAGTTTCATGAAGTTCTCCTGATCTTCATGCAGTGACAGTGTGTTAACATGACCTGCCAGACTTATCTTGTTATAGCACTCAATTCTAAAATATGTACAATAGTTTCTCCTCTGGCACCAGGACTTCCCTGAAAACATATTCTAAAATCTGGCCCCATTTTAGTTGAATAGTTTTTGTCTTTCTTTTTTTCAAGCCGTATTTTAAAATAGTCTAGTTGAAGCTATTGCGTGGTTATCAAATTATCTATACCACATTAGAGCACCATCACCAGCTCTAAAGTCGGTTTTATGACAAGTGAAATTGTGATGAGCTCAGTTCTAAAGTTTCACCTAATTTACAAAGGGCTATACAATAAATAAAGCAGTTCAAAACACCGATAAAACCACAGTGGCTACTGCAATAACCCAAAACCCTATCTCAAACAGTCCACATGCTACCAGTGGTACAAGGTTATGGTGAACTTTGTCGCCATAGGGAAATTATGGCGACAATCATTTAAAATAACTTATATTTGAGCAGCATCGGCTTCGTGGCTGTAAGCTAACGCAGCGGCGGAGTGATCTGCGAGAAAATAGTCCCTCAAAATGCGGTAATTCATGTGATACAAGGTCAGTTATATTTCAAACATTATTCTATTAACACAGACATTTATATGGTTAGTCTGGTGTTATAAGTGATTTACCTCAGGTGCACTGTGGAGTGGGTCACACTGTTTTTAATGCAGGCTAACTGATACCATAGAAATGCTTTAGCCTTGCCCTAGCCTAGCGCCACTAGACTCTTCAAATATAAGAACTGCATGAATTTAAGAAAAAAATATCTCCAGACATCAACAACACTCTGGATAACTAGGAAATGAGGCCCAATGTCAAAAATCCTGAAATATCCCTTTAACAACTTTATTTCTAAGCGATGTGAAGGTCAGGCGATCAGTAGCATTTCCTGTTTTTAGAGATTTTCTTAGAGCGCTGTCTCTGTTTCATTAACTGTTTAATGCAGGGGTGTCCAAAGTGCGGCCTGGGGACCAAATGTGGCCCTCAGACCGATTTGTGGTGGCCCTCTGCCTTCTTGCTGAATCGGTACAAATCATCAAAGATGGTCCTTTTAATTTGCCCATACCACCTTTGCTCTGCCTGATCCCGTCAGACCTTAAGCTAAGCAGGGAAGGGCCTGGTCAGTTCTTGGAAGGGAGACCGTTTGGTAACACCAGGAAGCCTGAGTGAATGTAGCGAGTGAGTGAGTGGTCGGTGGTGGTCACGATGGCGCAGACTGGTTGCCTCGCTTCCGTCAGTCTACCCCAGGGCAGCTGTGGCTTCAATAGTAACTTACCACCACCAGGTATAGAGTGAATCAATAATGCAATGTAAAGCGTCTTTGAGTGTCCAGAAAAGCGCTATATAAAACCAATGCATTATTATTATTATTATTTTAAATGTAATAATTCTACACAATTCTAACATTGTATTGTGACACTGAGCTGGCATGAAGGTTTAAAGCCTAAATAAAGGTGTGGGGCACAATTTAAACCTCTGCTAGTCAAAGGCCACCGATCCATGGCCCTTCACCCCGTGTACGCTTCAATATGTGGCCCCCATGAAAAAAGTTTTCCTCTGCTTTAACGTCTGTAGAAAGCCAAGGAAGGTTCCCCTTATGTTGCTTGAATTGGCCCTTTTTGGTAAAACCAGCTAAGGTTTCAAGGACACGCTTAAAAACAATATCAGAGCTATTCTCAACGTCACCGTTTTCAAAAAGCTCAGACCAATTTAGTTGCCCATGTTTATTATTCAAATAATCTTCGTTGGACGTGGACGGACGATGTTTCTTAATGTTTTTTTTTTAACATATAATAAAATAGTGAACAGAGAGACCAGACAAGAAGTTAAAAGTCTTCAAAACTCTATCGGGTTTATTGATGAAAATGAGTTCAATTGTTTGACACGTTTGTAATTCTTGTTGGTTCTTTTACCGTCTGAGTCAAATTGTCCCATCAGCTTTTTTTTTACTGTCTGCTTTATTGCCCCAATTGATATTAAGGTCACCCATAAGAATTATTTCTCTGTTCGAATTACAATGATTTAAAACAACCTGAAGCTGATCATAAAACATTTCCTTAGCTGAGGGAGGTCGATACAGGCAGATCAGTGTGAGACAGTTTTATGTTCAAACCAATATGTTAAGTGCGACGTCACGACTTCCGCTTCCGGGTCCGAGCAGACGGGCAAAATATGCGAGAAAAAAACGTAAAGATCTCGTAAAAACAACCGTCAATATTCCTGAAACTTAACAGAGAGTTACTGAAGCTACTTATTTCTCAGACGCATTGGGCAAAAGTTCCGCACCTACTGCTAAAAAGGTCATATTACTAAAGTCGCTACTTCCGGGTTTAGCTCTTTTTCAGGGGAGACCTGGGTCCAGAGCGGTGCCTATTGTGCATGTTTTTAAGGACCCGGAGAACCTGAGACTGCCACAGAAAAGCCCCGACCATGAATCGAACCCGGGACCTTCTTACTGTCCAGATTTATACCAAATTCATTCCTATATTGTGTCCAGTACTTTTCTGAATTATTTTTAGCAGAAAATGACCTGTTTTCCCTTTTCTTTATACAATACAAATGTAAGTGATGTTTCGTCATCCGAATATTTCGACTGTCGTCTTCGTCAGAACCACTTCCAACGATGACGACTTCATATCAAAACATCCGGATGCAGAAAACATTAAACTTACAGATTTGTCAAATATAAAAGAACAAAGCAGTTGGTAAGAGGCTCCAAGACTTTTCTGGAGCACAAGGGTCCTCTCCGGTTTGATTTGGTATAAATCCGGACAGTAAGAAGGTCCCGGGTTCGATTCACAGTCGGTCGGGGCTTTTCTGTCTCATGTTCTCCAGGCTGCTCTGGTTTCCCCTACCATTAAAAACATGCACAATAGGCACCCCTCTGGAGCCAGGTCTCCCCTGACAAAGAGAATCTTCATCCCAGTGAGACTTTCCTGGTTCGAGGTCAAATGAAAATCCAGTTCTTAAACCGCGGTTCTCCCATTATGTTTGATCAACTTTGGAGAAGATCTTCAATCCTCTCCAAAGTTACTGGTGACAACGAAGTCTCGCGGCTCCTCCTGGTCTCTGACATCGTCTTGCTGTTTAGCTGAAGTTTTCTACAATAACGTTTCTACAATAACGTTACTGCAGAACAGACCACTACTCCAGTGCCCTTGTACTAAAACATCACTGCAGTATTGTTGGTGATTGTGTCCTTCCTCTCTGTGTTCGGTATGGATTTGGTTTTCATGAAATATATTATTCTTTTAAGTACGTATATACTCGCGTACAATGCGACCCTCGGCATTGTACGAGAACCTTTGGTACTCAAAAAGATATTTTGTACAATACCAGCGAGATCTTTTTGTCTTCTGCCCTCCTAACAGTCCCTGGACATATTTTTTAAAGCCTTTAAATAAGGGCTCTGGGGGGACCCGGTCATAAAAGTAGAGTCCGTCCTCATTCTGGGAAACATTTGTGGGTAGTTGAAGGCCTTTGTTTGTCCACCTGCTGTAATCGTGTCGTTTCCTGGTGATTCTTGATCATGTGTTGGCACTGCTACCAAATGTTTCTTTTCTCCAGACATACTGCGTTCATCACCAAACGATGGCTTCAGTTCTTCCACAGATTTTCGTTTGTTCTTTTCAGTTTTCAGGCGTGATGGTGCAGTCACCTCGGGACGTTTCGGAGAATCCCCTTCTATGGAAGCGTTGTTGAAAACTCTTTGTGTCTCTCTGTGTCTTTGTGCTTTGTGTGTGTCACTTCTTCTTTCATTCTTCATGTAGTGTGTCTTCAGCTTTGTTTCTTCTTGAGGCGTCTGTGACAGGTCTGTCTGCACCACATCCAGAGAATCCTGTGCTGTCCTCTGTTCAGCACACCGTGATCTTTCTCTCAGAAATCCTTGTCTCTTGTCCTCACGCTGACTGTCAGAAGTAACAGCACATTCTGTCCAGCGAGGGTCCGCAGGTTCAGGGGTTGCAGAGCTGATGGAGGCTCTATATTTGTACATTCGCTGCTTAACTGCGTCCTCTTTCCTGTTTCCCTTGTCACGTACACGATCTCTTTGAGAAATGTGTCTTTCTTGAAGCTCCTCCACCTTGTTCTCCGTCTGCTGCAAACCCAGACTTTTGAAATCCTCTTCAAGGGCAGTTTTACCATTTTCATCGTCTTGTCCAAACTTTTTCGTTGCGTGACACTGGCGTCTGCGTGATTGACGTCTCTCTTCCAACTTTCTGTCGCCATTCACCTCAGGATTTCTCTTTCTGGAGACTGCATCTCCACTTTGATCCGTCGAATGCGTCCTCGTCTCGTCGGCTGCCCTTAGGAGGATTCCATCTCCTAAGGGCAGCATTAGCCTTCCATCTCCCATCTCCAGAAAACTCTTCTTTGCCAAATGTTTTCCTTGAAGGCCGTCTGACCGAAGAACCGTTTCCTCTGGGAGCAAACCCAGAGCGTTCTCCTGCTTCCCCTGTTCAAAAGTAGTTTCTGTCTGGACCTTTTCGTTCTGTTCGACTTTGAGACTTCTCAATGTGTCATTTTCACGCCTCAAAACACTGTTTTCCTCACACAGCTGTCGGATTGTGTTGTCTTTCTCCTCCTGAGACTTTATCTGTTGTTTGATTGTGTTGTTTAATTCTTGGTTCTGTTTCCACATTGATTCTGAGGTCGCCTTTGACACAATGAGATCTTCCTTCAGTCTCTTTGCATAATCAATGAGCAGCTCCGTTGTTAAAGTCTTTTCTCGTAGTGTCACATTCACGGCGTCCATCTCCTTCTCTTTGATTTCCAAAGCCGTTTTCAGCTCAGACGTCAGTTCTTTCCACTTCTGGCGCCGAGGATCCGGTTTGTCCGAATCCTTCCTGGAGCGTTTGAGTCGACGCATGTGTGGGAATTCCCTGTGCTGTGTCCTAATGGACTGCAGCAATTCCTCGCTCATGGCAGGCATATACCTGCGTTCTCTGAGGTTCCCGCGCTGTCTTTGTGTTAAAATCATTGCCTGGTTTGGTTAAATAGTTGCTGCTATTGTTTTATGAGTGTTAGAGCCTCAAATGTGAGTGTTAGTGATGAAACAATAGTGTTTTATAAGTGTTACCTGTCAAATGGAAGTGTTGACGGTGAAACGCTAGTGTTTCAAAAGTCTTTTCCGAGCTATAATGCACTCTGGTGCCAAAAATGCATCTGCTTGGGCCAAAACACATATCAAAGTGATGCTGTTTGCATGAAATGTATTCAAATGGAATGTGGCCCTGTCGCTACGGTAACAGATCCACACATATACATGACATCATTCACGTTCTAGAATGTGATGATGTCATAATGTCAGATAGAGCAGGGGCCGATAGACTCTTTAATGGTTTGTAAACATTCCGGGCTTAGCTGGAGGCGGGAAGCTCGATTCCTATCTATTTCCATTGTAGCTGTTGTCATAGTAACGATAAACAAATGTCTAACTGTTTTTGGAAATATCAGATAAACCTTATTTTATCGTCTCAAATGTCATTCCTCTTGTTCTTGCTCCTTAAGCCACAACACTTTCCACTTAAAATCGCTAGTTTTAGTTTAATCTTATTTCTCTTGATCACTTCCTGCCTCCAGCTGATGTCACTGATGATGTCAGCAGTTAAAGGGTCTATACATACAGACATGCCTACACAGCAAATTCAGCTCGGTCAAATCAACTCCCTGTGAGTTCATTTCAACACTTTTTGGGGTTTATATTCGACACCAGAAAGTGTTAAAGTCACTCATTTGCCAGAGTTAAATATTAACACCCAAACATGAGTTAGTTTTACACTTTATGGGAGTGAAATTTTGACTTTTTGCCGAGTGAATTTAAACTCTAGCTAATAGTTAAACGACTCATTAAAGTGTTACATTCTGTACACTGTAAAAATGAGGCCACTTTCATTCAACCTTTTATTTTTAGATTAGAATCATTTAAACAAACCATCATTATCATCAAAAGTTCAAAATCCAGTTCAGTCTTTGTAAATGTGTAGTTGTTGAGGTCCATTGTCTTCACTTTTAAGTAAAAGATAGTTTTATGTCTATGGGACATTCTCTGTCCATAAGTCCAGTCTTTAAATGCAGTTTAAAGCTGTAGTTGCAGCTCAGTGAGGCTCCGTCACAGTGAACCAGCAGATGTTCTTCTCTGGGCCACATGTGCAGTTCAGGTAGTTCTTTTGCATCGCTGTGACATGTTTCCTATAGAAGGGGAGAAACAAAATTAGCATAACCATTCATGATATTTTTACATTACTGTTCAAGGCTGCCAATGAGCTGAGGTGTATGCAGGACAAACAGGGTTGGACACCACTGACTTAAGGTGAACGGAAACTAAGTTATTATTCACAATACCTGTAAGTGTAGATCTTTACCTGATGAAGACAGATGAATCAGTCTGCATTTAACAATCAAGTTCTGCAAACACAAACACAAGGCAAAACAAGTAGTTAACCATTTTGATAAACTGTAATTCTTATACACAACCACAATTAAATACATTTTGAGGCAATATAAAGATTGAGTTACCTCTTAATAGCAGTCGCACAGTGGTTTGACTAGAGTCGTCTCTGCATCAGTCCCAGTTTCACCAGTTCATCTGAGGGCAGAAATATCAGTAAGCAAACTTAAAGGACTACTTCATTTACTGCAGTTTGTAGCCTAATAAAAAACCTCATTACAACATGTTCAGGGCTTGACAGTAACGTGCTCACTGGCCACTGTGGCGATAGTCTTTATCCAGTTACAAGCCATTTATTTTGCCACTATTAGATTAGCCATGACATTTTAGAATAACTAGTAAAGCATACAGATGATTATATGTAGCTTCATCAATATAGCACCAACAAAGCCCTGATCATACTGTGTATAGTAAATATCATTACTCTGTATTGTGAGATTATTCCCTTGTTTTGCTGCCATACCTTTAATTGATTGATTTGATTCCTCTGATGGAAAGTGTAGGTCCCATGCATTCATACACCCGCTGGATCACTGAAAGGTCAAATACGCACCACACACGCACAACTTTTACTTTTCGCATTAAAACTTTCATAATGCATGTAGGAATGCATTAATGATGACTATAGGGCTGTTAATGTTAAATCATACCAGTGTGATATTGAAAAGTATCGAAAGGAGGTAGAGAGCCTGAGTTTTGATGCCTGATGGTCCAGGGATGGCACTGAAGGAAGTTTGTTTCAGTTCAAATCAAAAAAATTAATTCCCCAAGTAGGGCAGGGCGATATGGCCTAAAATCTATATCACGATATAAAAAAGAAATATCACGATAACGATGTATTTGACGATATTATTGACAATGGACAAATTACTTCAAAATCCCAGCCTTACGCCTATTGAGAAGATTAATTCAGTGATATTTCATTCTTTTCTTTTTTTTAACGGCATACTACTTTCCTAGCGAATATGATCTGCTCAAGCAGTTTACATCCTTCATTTCATTTAACTTCATAAGCACCTGTCCCATGTTCTAGAGTCAGTGTTTATGCTGCTGATGGAGCTGAGCGTAACATGAATTATATCGTATCCACGACGATATAGAAAATTACAACGATATCAAAAAATTATATCGCGATAACGATATGCGATACGATATGGCCCACCCCTATCCCCAAGGGGTACGTGGGACAAAAAAGGTTGGGAACTGATTACAAATATTTCTATCACAGGTATAGAAGAGCTCAAATGCAACGCTGGAACGAGTAGAAGGAAACTGAAATATCTGAATAAGACTGAATAAACGGGCACCAAACAAAACAAAGAAGGATAACCAAAATATCCCCAATAGGACTTGTTTATTAAGACAGGAAAGGAAAAACGGGGCACTTGACAATCAGAATCTCTCAATAATTTCACAGAGCTTGAAAGTCTTTCTTCACAGGTTGACAACCTAGCAAGAGACTGGCTGAACTAAGGGAGAATATATAACCTCCCCCGACTTGATGAGAGAATGGGGAGCAGCTGTGAAGAGCAGGAAAACAGGAACAGGCAAAATCAAGGAGCAGGGAGTGAATCAGGAGGTAAACGATGACTTAAGGTCAGCATACACTACACGATTTTTCTAGTCTTAAACGATTTTATATAGAATGGGGCGTCCACACTACACGCCTGGATTTAGTGCGATTATAGAACGTCTGGGGGTTCACACTTAACGACTGAGAATCATAAGAGCGAACACACTACACGACTCTGACAAACAGCTGATGTTTGATAACACATGTCTGTCCTCTCTACGGCTTCATTTCTCCTACGACTTCAAAAACTGACCCCAAATCCGCAAAGACGGGCCTGTGTTTGTGAGCGTGGGAAAACATGTGCGTGTCCCGATTGGTCAACAGTGTCAACAGTGTCACAACATTGCAGTGCAAGGCTACTACTGCTACGAAGCCTTCAACTTGGCTATAGTTCTGTCAAATGGAGATAAAAAGTCAGCGACACGAAGCAGCGGGACGTATTTCAGTGGATGTAATAAGAAAAGGAAACGGCGAGGTGAATCTGAACAGTTCGTCTCCAAACTTAGTAAGTGCCGCTAAACTGTCAAGGTTGTTCTTGTTGTTGATATAAAGTTGTGCAGTTTCGTGTGGGGCTGTGGCCATGAAATGAGTTGTTTTAGCCGCTGTTTTGACAGAGATGAGAAAGGAGGTGCGGCGGTGTTTTTCTGTCTGTATAATATTTTTAATCGCACTAAATCTTTCGTAATGAATGAATCGAAAACAGTCAACTTGAGCCATTCATGATCGTAACAGAAAATACAACAGGTATGACGTTGCCATTTAGTGTAAAATACAATTTGAGGTTAAAATGTTAAAATTAAGTATTTTCCTCCCCCTACACGTTCCAGCCATGTCCTTATGTGTAGAATGAGCCCAGACCTGTTCACCACAACTACCTCTACAATCCTGCACTGTCACTCACAAAGGGTCTGAAGTGCCGTCATGCACAAGCTTAAAGGTCCTATATCATGCAAAATCGACTTTTTTGAGTTTTTAGCCATGTTGTTATGCTATTTATCAAAAACACCCCCAGAGCGGTTTTTGGCTTCATTCACGCAGTTCTAAGTAATCCTCCTGAATCCTGCTCTCTGAGCAGCTGCTCCACCCTCTCCTGGTAAACGACTGAGCTGTTCAGTTGTGTCGTCACAGCGGAACGGAAGTGCTCTACGTCTGTAATGTAATGCCTTACGGCCTGATTTGTATTTATAAAACTTTTTTTTTTTTTTTTTTTTTTTGAAAAAAAAAAAAAAAAAAAAAGCAACTCTCCGACGCGTCTGTGCTGTCCCACGACGCTAATCAAGCGCACCCACGGCTGGAGGAGCCATGGATCCGAGCATAAGTGTTGTTTTTGAAGACTGAGCTCTTTCTAACCTACTCTGGACACCGCCTGCTCTTTTTCTTACCGATAATGCCACGGATGCGCGTTTGGCTACGAGAGGAACAGGACTTTTCAACCTTCCTAAAGAAGAGTGCACTCGCCAGAAGTTGGAATTTCTTTCCGGGATTAAGCTAGCTACTATATCAACCAACCTGATGGATGCTTGGTAAACCTTGGCCAGAATCAAAGTGGATTAACTTTTATAACCAACACGAGGGCCATAACGTAAACACCCGACGATGGGGAGGCCATGCTGAGCGGTGAGTCAATCAAAACGCGTGTTAGCGCGTGTGTTAGCGTGTGTGTTAGCATGTGTGTTAGCCATTTATGAAACTGTGTTGCACGTGTCAACTCCTTATAACTGCATTATGTGAAGTAACTTCACTTTTTGCAGCAATATTTATATTTATAATACTGCAAATGTGGAATGAGCGGAGAGAGGGGCGGAGTTAACTGAATCGAAGCGTCTTGTCTTCCGGGTAGGGAAAATACCCCCCAAAAATACTTATATTTCTCTCAAAAATGAGTACTCCATAGTGATAGAGGTACAATATATCATATATATGCCTATACTTTACTTTGGAATGGCTAAAATAGCATGATACAGATCCTTTAATATAGCAGGTGCAGTTACACGTTAGACCTGAGGTGGCAGTAATGAGTATGAAAATGACCAACTTGCATCGAGTCCCTTTAATGAACATACACAGACTAATGCTGGAACTATTAAATTAGAGGGAAGTGATTGACGGCACAGCTTTTATTCTTTTCAAAGGCTAGTCATGGTTTTCACTGGAGAAAAAAGGTACAGATAGCGAGAATACATAATATTCAACACAAATCCGATCTTTGGGAAAGTTGTAGCCTGTCAGCCGAACACCAGCAGTTTGTTGAGATGTAATTTCACATTATCCTCTATAGAGAGAATATTACTCCTTAGGTGACGCTTGATGTCCCCATATTTTTTTTTTTTTTTTTTTTTTTTTTTACCTGCAAGGGTCTCCTAGAATAGAAGGGCTGGACAGAAATTCCTCCCCTATGAGGCACACCTGGTTTTCTGTCGGCCATCTTGTTTTGAGGGGGGAAAATTGCACTTGTTAAAGTAAACCAGTGGGTGGCAGTGTTTGGTACAAGACACAAGAGTCCACTGTAGTGACTGATGTAACTGTGACATTAAGACTCATTCAAATAGGAGAAAACAACAATTGAATAGCTGTCCACTGTAGTGACCACTGTCCCTGAAAGGGTTAAAGGCAGGGAAGGGAGCGAGTTCAGCTTCCTGACAGCCTGGTGGATAAAGCTGTTCTTCATAGTCTCCAACCTCACACATCTCTTTAAGTGGCGCCTGTTTGGATGTATTTCTGCTAAATGACTCCCGTCGTCAGCTTATTGTCCGGGTGCACTTGAAGATGTTTGGGCATGAATGCTTCATCTCCAGAGGACGAGAAGAACTCATCCACATTACACTCCTGCTTCACAGTAGGAGTGGGCGATATGACAAGAAGAGAATATCATGATTTTTGAATTATAAACTCGCGATTTTGATTTTATCCTGACTTTTTTATAGTAACTAATATAACTTGAATTACACACTGAAGAAGAAACAGATTGAATTACTATACTAATTTATTCAACTTTGTGATAATAAACACAGCAAAAATAAACTTGGAACTTAGACTAGACTTAGAACTACAGCAAACTAACTCTATACATTAAAAACACAATAAAACTCCAGACAAAAGTAAAATAGTAACACTAAGTTTGGTAAAGGCTTGTTGTTCGTGTCTGTTGCTGTCTGACTCTTTCACAATAAGAGTCTTACTAAAGCCATAACATACTGTGTCTTTTATTGTGTAAAAGGCAAATAGGAAGCAGATAGTTTCCATAAGTTATTACTTGACCAAGTAATTCAAAGTTGGACAAGTCTTATATTTTCAAAGACCTGGATAAACGTTGCATTTGTGAACACAGGATTTAAAGTAAACAAATGAGAAGGATGCGGCGCCTGACAGAACTGTAAGGACGAAGGACACACTCGCTTCTTCACACATGTGTCGCCAGGTAAATAAATAAACACACGCTGAGCAGAGCAGCGGCGTTACGGGGGAAAGACACTGACATAAATACCTCTGAAATAGAGACGCTGGGTTTAAAGCTCCAGATTGAGGAGCCTGGTCGTGTATGTGACTGTAGAGGAGCGGCTCGCTGTAGAGGAGCGGCTCGCTGTAGAGGAGCGGCTCTCCGTAGAGGAGCGGCTCGCCGTAGAGGAGCGGCTCGCCGTAGAGGAGCGGCTCGCTGCCAAACGCTCGCATTAGCGTTAGCATTAGCGTTAGCGTTAGCGTCCCACATTGCGTAGCAGAAAGTGCGGCTTGGGTTTACTTCACTGACGGTGAAAAGAGTCAACTGTGCAGAAGAGTTTAGAACCGTGATAAAACCATCCCACAAACATGACAGATCGTCAGCTCTGGAGATCGTAAGACGCTCTAATATCGTCAGATCGCACAGCCCTACTTCACACATGACCTGCACAGGAGAAGTGATGTTTTATAGTGCACATACAACCTGAATGCACACAACACTCTCCTGTAAGCTGACTCCATGGTTTATGGTGCATATGACAGGTTAGACTGTCCATTTCATATGAATAGAGTTACTCTTCCACTGCATAACGTTCTTTTTGAGGCTGCAGACTCTTTTATATGGACATTTCAATCCTTTTCACTCATCAAGTTTGAAGAAATTATCAGAGAACTGACCATTATTGAAAAGATTGTAAACTGCAAATTGTTTGCATGTGGATTAAGAAACATGTAATTAAGGTTTTAGTAGAGTTTTGACATTTTATTTCCGCCACTGATCCGTGCTCACCTGGTATTTAATGCGGACAGCAGACTGTAGCAGAAGCTTTGAAGCCTCTTGTTTCCTTTGCCCTGCTGGTCCTTGGGTGTAGATTAGTCCAAAAACAGAGGAGCATCTCGCCAAAGAAAACTCACATTATTTCATGTGATCCGCCGGGATTTTTGTTTCTGTTCCTTCGCTTTAATGTGCCAACGTTTTAACCATAAAATAAAGAGTAGGAGCGGCGTTCGATCCTAATGTTTGCAGACAGTCGGCTAGTCTGGGAGAGTCCGTTAGCCTGGGCGATGTATCTTTCCTATAGCCGTTAGCATTAGCCACCAAACATCGCAAACTATGGCTGTATCCACACGAAGACAAAAGCATTCTCTGTAAACCCGGAGCCAGCTCAGTAAATGTGTGCGTCCACATGAAGCCAGTCATGTCTGTAAAAACCGCTGCGATTCATCTGCCAGGCCTGTGTGCGGCGCTGTGACGCTAACACAGACAATAGAACAAGATATAGATACTGTAGCGCAGTAAACATTTGTGGAATGTAAACAGTGAAAAGTAAACGCATTCATGGATTTACGATCGACAGAAGAGACAAAGAGGCGAGTTCATTCTTCAGATGTAACGGGACTAAAGCAGGAAAACCTGTCAGTGACCGGACTTTTACTGTCAGTGCAAAAACACAGACTGGATGGAGCCATGTTTCTCTCCTCATCTTCTGTGGAGCATAAAGGAACAGTGTGAAACTCATTATAAAGTCAGTAGATTATGGATAACAGAAACAACACTGCCACTGTGATGTCATTGTTAAAAGTCACGGAGACGCCGTAACAACGGAGCCTCGTGAACAGTGTTTTGAGATCTTTCCACTCTGGGACCTGCTTTGGAAAATATTCGTTTACAGACCCCCAAACCGCCGTTTCATATGGATGATACGCTGGATTGATATAATATGTTTGCGTTCAGTCCTGAGCTTATGAATGATACAGATGTTTTCAGCTGTTCTCAACCCATTTATGTCAAAAGGGAAACTATATTGTAAGGCGCAATAATACCAGGAGTAATTCGACATCCGCACAGTAAAGTGAAGATATCAGTACACGGATGTCGAATTACTCCTGGTATTATTACGCCTTACAATATAGTTCCCCTTTTATCCACTTAGAAAATCCACATTGTTTAATTTTATCTTCTATCTTCACCTCGTTTGGAGCTATAGAGGAGAAGAGAGAGGCTAAATGCTAACGCCGTCTGTGCTGTGTTTGCGTGACTGAAGCCACACGTGAAGACCTGAGGTACAAATGAACTCGTCTAAGCTCAGGTAAGAACATATCTCAGTATGTAAAAACTGTGGCCTATTTCTTTAATTATAATAAATAAATACAGAACGAGGCGCTGATGCCGTAGAAGAAGAAACAGCTCAATTTAAAAGCTTTGTCCGAGGATTAACTCCAAACTGCATGAATGTTGTGAAATTCTCCAGATCTGTTTTTGATGATGGAACAACGTTACACATGGTTTAAACCGGTCGGTTTTGCAGGATGTGTCGACTTTAAGGATAGTGATGTCGACTAAAGGCGTCTTACTGAGATTCATTGAATTGAGCCAATCAGAGACAGATGTCGCCCGTGGACTTACCTGCCGTCCTGCATAAGAAAAAGAAAATAGAGCGCAGGCCAGCAGGGGGCAGATGTGAGGGCACAGAGGACTTGTTTACAAAGTGAACAAACTTGATACTTTGCATTTTCCTAATAGTATATTTCCCATTGTTTTGTAAAAAAAAAAAAAGAAAGAAAATGAATGGTTTTCGTATTTTTTCTATTCTCGTGCAGCCCTAATACCTATTCTCCCTCTCCTTCCCTTTCAATTGTCAGTGAATGTGTGACATCACCCAGCCTTTGTCATCACACATACAGTCGAAGGCATCGCGAAACTCCCCGAATCCCGTCCTTCTCCATGACATAACGGCGAAGCTCCCCGAGCCTTATTCCACCCTGTTCAGTGACTCACTACTATTGGCACAGAAGCACACTACGCCAGACCCCTCCCTCCCTGCGTTCCTCGCTCACTGTTTGCAGATGGGAAGGGGGTGGGGGGGGGGACAGGAGACAGCCGCCACAGTTCCTACGATGACGCACCGGCTGAACCTATACTTCCCCGGCATCTGTCACTGCCCTCAGCGGCGTCGTAGTAGCAGCGGCAGCCGTGTTAGTGAGCTGGTCCTGCGCGCCTTCATGGTCGAGCACCGCGCAGCCCTCACTGCAGCACGGCTATGCTCTTCCGTCTGCTGCAGCGCACGGTGGGGAGGGTGGGGGGGTGGTACTCACTCCGCGGGGGGAGAATGAGCCAGAGCCAGCCTCTCCTCCCTCACTCACTCCTCATGCATGTTTTAGCTTCGGAATCCTCTTCTCTCTCTCTTCTCTCTCTCGCTGAAAACATTGGCCTGCTATCCTGCAACACAGAAAATAAAACACCGCCAGAGGATATACGAAAAGAGAGGACTTTGATGTGCAGTCACTGACCCGAACTAGCTCCTCAACAAAGCTGTCAAAATCATCCGCTTAGAGGGAGACTGGTGTAAGTCTAAGGGGAATCTGGAGAGGAGTTTCGTCGATGAGGGTGGGATACCGAACGTTTCAACAATTCTAATGCGATAATGGCTTTGATAGACTGGAGAAGGGGGGGGGGAATAAACAATAGGTTGCGTTCACGTGACATCACAACCTTCTAAAGAGCCTATAGTTTAAAATTGAGGTGGAGGGCAACTGAAAATACCATGGCCGAAACCATAGTAACGCTCAAAATGCAGATTTATAGTCTTAAATCATTGCTAATATCTCTGTAATTACTGGGCTAATTCACATGAAACAAAAACTGACACTAAGTTGAAGGTCATATCTTCCAGCACATATGAACATATGTCTAATTATTTCCTGACAATATTAAAAAACATGTGCTTGATGTTGGCCAGTAGAAAGGACTTTCAGCCATAAAATTCACATGTCAGGTTTGTGAATCCAATCACTGTCACATGATGATCAGAGAAAACATTTGGACGTTTTATTTTTGGAAATTTCTTTCAAAAACTGTTTCTCTCCCATAGAGTTGTATTGACACCTGCCCTCCAACCTATTGCTTGACTGAGGTGCTTCGTTAAGTTGGGGAGAGGAGACGGTGTGGAAGAAATAAAGCAAACGAGAGAGAAAGTAAGTCATAAATGTCTCCGCACTGTCACCAACAACCCCCTGGAACTCCTCCGATATCCAACCTCGGGTCAAAGTGGGCCACGTGTCTCGTGTTGTGAACATCCTTCCACTGGAGATCTGCAGAGACGGAGAGAGAGATCGAAGGACGGAAGAGTCAGGAGGGAAAACAACAAGGGACGTTCTGAAGACGGCAAGGTGTGTTTGGGTGCAAGGAAACTGGATGAACGAAGTCGGGAGAGAGGAACAACAATTCTGAAGTCGGGAGAGGTATGTCGAGAAAGGGAGTCAGGGAATGAGAGAGGATTCTGAAGAAGTCAAGGTGTGTTCCAGGCAATAAAGGGTTCGCTGGACTGAGCTGTTTTGTTGCTTCGGGAGAGAGGAGTGAGAAGTGATCGAGGCGAGCGGCGAGGGAGTGAGTGAGTGAGGGAGAGAGAGAGAGGAGGGGAGAGGTAAGCAGTGCGGCAGAAGCATCCCACGGCAGACGGCGTGTGACCGCACCGCTCCCACCCACCCCCCTGCCGCCGTGCACCCATACAGGAGGGAGCAGAGAGAGACCGCAGGGGCACCCGGCGACAGGAGCTCCGCATCGGGCTCCCCGGCCACCCAAACAAACACACGCACACACCGTGGACCTTCGGGAATCAAACTGGACCGCCCCGACGTCCAGCTTCTAAAGACCACGCGAGTGGAGCCAACCGTCCCCGACCCGGCCGAACAGCCCCCTTGAACCGCCACCATGGCTCAAGCCGCGAAGCATCTCCGCAAGAACAAGGATTTGGAGGCTCAGATGGAAGAAGAGCGCAAGGCGAAGGAAGAGGAGAGGAGCAAGAAGCGCAGTCGCTCGCGGGATAAAAACGCAAGGTACTGGCGCTGTGGAGATGGGGAGGGGGTGACAGATTTTTTTTTTCCATGGGAAGAGGTGTTGGGTGGGGGGTTGTCTCTCTCCTGTCCCGTCATGCTAAACGGCGGGAGATCACGGCGCACACATGAAAGCCTTTACGCTTTGTTGACGGTCTTTCGAATGTGTGGAATACCTTCATGTACGTTCCCCCCCCAAAAGAAGCACTGCATGTTTTCTTCCCCCTCTCTCCCCCCACACACCCACCCGTCCCGATCTCATCTGGGGCGGCACTATACCTTTACTGTACCACTTCCACCATCTGTGTGCGCCCCCCCTCCGTCCCTTCTTTTGGCTTTTTCTCAATGCGGTAAATGAATGCCCCCTTAAATCCGAAAACACTCTGTCTATGTCCGTGTTTTCCTTGCATCCGCGCTTGTTCTCTGCCCATTCAGCTCTTTTGGGACACAGGTGCGTTGGTTGAAGACGGGGTGGGGGGCACACTCGTAAAGACGTCCCCCCCCCCCCCCATTCATGTGTCATTGTCACTACATGAGAAAAGTCCCGAGCGTCGTGCGAAAAGCAAAGCAACTGGCGGCATGTAACACTAAATCATTCGCCCACTGCGGGGTGGTGGTAGGGGGGGGGAACCCGACGAGTAGCTCCTTCTCTCTTGAAGAGAGAACGGGAAGCTCTGGAAGACTTGATTCAAAAATAAATAAATGAAACAAGAGAGGGGGAGGAGGTGGAAGGGAGTTGGGTGTTTATTTGCGGCCGGGGCAGTAAAACAATCCGGTGCTGATGCAGAGGAAACGGATGGGGACAAGATGGTTGGGTTGGGGGGGGGTGGCATTGAGGAATAGATACTTTTGAGTCTTTTGATCGAGCTGGGAAAGCATGGTTTTCTCCTGCAAATTGTCTTCATGAGGAACTTGTGACCAGGATTCGGTCCCTCCAGGATTTTTGTGGATAATGTTGATGATTGTTCTAAGATGCACGATTTCTCGGGACGTTAACCTAAGACTCGCACTGAAAAGTTTGTCTTCCATCGCTTTTGTTCATGTTATAGATATTTCAGTCAAAGCAGGTGCCAATACAGCTCTATGAAACAAATGTCCCCAACAGAAATGTCGGTTACACTTTAGAATACGGCCCGGTAACTTCTAGGTAGTTACTGTAGTACATCCCTGGTACTTACAAAGATAATTACCAAGTACTTACAGTGGTACGTTTAGGTAAGTACCTAGGAGTTACGAGGTCGGCCCATTAGTCCGACGTCTCATTATGCTGAAAATCACCCATTGAGTAGGGGTGCCATTAGGGTTAGGGTTATATTTTTGTAATAATGACACGTCGGACTTATGGGTTGTCGGACCAATGGCATGGCACCGGAGTTACCAGGCCATACCACTGCAAGTACTTGGTAATTACCTCTGTAAGTACCAGGGATGTACCATAGTAACTACCTAGGAGTTACTGGGCCGTATTCTAAAGTGTTACCAAAATGTCTAAATGTTTTCCTTGACAATGATTTGACAGTGATTGGATTCACAAACCTGACACATCCTTTCTACTGACCAACCTCACGCTCATGTTTTTGAATATTGTCTCCCCTTTTGGACGCCTTTGTGAAGAAATAATTATACCATAGTTCATATGGGCTGGAAGGGAGGACTTTGAACTTTTTGGCAGTTTTTTGTTTTGTGTGAATTGGCCCAAGAATTAGAGAGTAAAAGGCAATAAACAAAGAATATAAATCTGCATTTTCACAGTTACCATAGTCCCCATGATAGAACGCAACCTATTAAAACAAAATGTTCAATGAAATGAGATTTCTCTAAAAGCATCGTCATTTTTTTTTTTAGTAAACGTGTAACATCCAAGTTTCTCTGAAAGAACAATCCCGTGGCGGCTCTGGGTGTTCGTCGTGATATGAATCAGAAACTGATCTTTTAGTCGGAAGAAAGTTGTGGGGATTCGTAAAAGTTGCAATGACCCACTACTGCGTGAATAGTAGTTGATAGAAATCCTGGAGGGACTGATGATCGTCCTGTTGTCGGGATCTTGAACGAGAACGGAATCTTGTTATGAATCATCATGACTCGACAGCATGGCCGGCGTTAACCTTTTCGTACCTTCATCCTGATGAATTAAATGGTATTTCCTCGCTGGTTGGTTTTGAAAGAGGAAAGTTGTGTTTGCTTTGGTGCTTATGAATGAAGCTGATGCTGGGTGACGTTCACAACATTGCATATGCTTTTATCATGAAATGGGTTGTGTTCATGTCTCAACATTTGGTTATAAAAAAAGGGCTGGTTTGGATTGTTTGGTTGATTCCGCTTTTCATGTCCAAAACATCACAAAACAAAAACTGGCACAAAGTTTGAAGCCTTCACAGCCAAACGCCAAAGACTCAAGGAAATGCAAAATCTATGGAATAATGACAAATGAACTTCATCACTGTTGGTTAGATATTGGATTCTCGAGTTGAATGGAACAAATCCTTCCCTTCGACAACAATCGCACCAGTGTCATTGAATAAAGACTTTGAGCCAGTTTTTGCTTCATGTGGATGAGCCGAGATGGAAACCATAACGTTCATGTCTGTCTAAATGGAGAGGAACTTGTGTTACTTGTGTTGTTTTGTGTCACTGTTTTGTTGAAGCGCCCTCCGCAGGAAGCAGTGGGGATTGATTGCTTGAAATTGAAAATACACATGCTTTTGTTTTTAGCTCATGGCATTCTAACGAATCAATAGTGCTGTGAATAAAGTGGCGCAGAACTGCTTTAAACTGTTTACGACAAAATGTATTACAGTATATATTTGAAGATTGTTTAGTAATTTCACAAATGTTGCAGCAGGTTGTAAACGATGACATTAAAGTGGTGAGTGCGCTGAGGCCTTAAGGCTAAGGCTTGGATTCAGCAGGAACAACATGCAGTTATTGTCCTCGGTTTTGTAGCTCATACTGTTAGGCTTATTGTTTTGCTAATGGCCTCGATTATTGCATTGAATATGATTTTTTTTTAGAGTCCGGTCTTGACCCAAAAGTCCCGGGCCGATTCTTTCCGCCAGTCCAGCCCTGGTGTCTAGACTTTTCTTGTGAAGTCTTGAAAAGCTCGAGCTGATATGTTTGGGCTCAAATCCATGAGTGATTCGGACCAATCACGTGGCAGTATTGCCGTGAGTGGGCGGGTTTTGCATTTGCCAAAACAACAAGCATTTTAATAGACACTAATTGACTCTGTGCATGACTTCAAACCATAACAACAGCGCCGAAGAAGTGACTTCCTGTTTCGACCCAGCACGCCAAAATAAAAGCACACAGCTCGTCTCATTGATTAGTTCAGCAGGTACTTGCAACATGACAAGAATATAATTAAATACACACATTATAAGTGTTTTGTCTGTTAATAGGCAGAAAGAAAGTTGAACTAATGAACTGCTGAACTAATGAATAAGATGGTGCTTTTACTTTGGCGTGCTGGATCGAAACAGGAAGTCACTTCTTGGCAGCGTTGTTGTGATTTGAAGTCATGCACAGAGTCCATTAGAACACTTGACACAAATGTTTTTTTTTTTTAAACTACAAACGCTTTAGTGCTTTGTTGTTTAGTTTGAAAACTTGGTCGTCGGGTTAAACGGGCTTCATCCACTCAGCAGCAAATATTTCAATCTGCCAGGTTAATAGTGATATCAATATCTCTGACTGTGCGTTATCGGTGCTGCCCCGCGAGGGCTGTAGATTGACACACAGCCTCATGGTTTGGCTGTACAGCATGAGACAATATGATAAACAGCCATTTAAATTAGTATAGGGTGACCAGATTTCAGACTTTCAAGACCGGGACACGATGGGAATTTGAATTGAATTTGGAACAGTGAAATTGTTTGTAAAAGTCTAATGGTAATTAATAAGACCATGTATGTTTGAGCTTTTTTATTAGTTCACTAGCGCTGTGGAGACTTTGATTGATGCACACACGGCCGGAAGTGGAACAGCCCTGGGGAAAAACTTGGACAACGGGGATAGAGCTTGTATAAACCAGGGACAAATCTTGGTTTTCGATACCGATACCTGGACGACACTTTTTCTGATACCGATACTAAAATATTTGTCGTCTAGAACCAGAAAACAGAACAATAGTGTGTGGATGATCTGCACATTTGCAATATTGGGTTCATCTACAATGTCAAGAATTGTGTGAAAAATTGGGAGAAATTGTGTAAAATATATATAATAATTGGGAAAACGGTAAAAAATTGAATAAAATGTGTAAAAAATTGGGAAAACTTAAGCAAACGTAGGTCTGTGCGATCTGACGATATTAGAGCATCTTACGATCTCCAGAGCTGACGATCTGTCATGTTTGTGGGATGGTTTCATCACGGTTCTAAGCTCTTCTGCACAGTTGACTCTTTTCACCGTCAGTGACGTAAACCCAAGCTGCACTTTCTGCTACGCAATGTGGGACGCTAATGCTAACGCTAATGCTAACGCTAATGCTAACGCTAATGTGAGCGTTTGGCAGCGAGCCGCTCCTCTACAGCGAGCCGCTCCTCTACGGCGAGCCGCTCCTCTACGGCGAGCCGCTCCTCTACGGCGAGCCGCTCCTCTACGGCGAGCCGCTCCTCTACGGCGAGCCGCTCCTCTACAGCGAGCCGCTCCTCTACAGTCACATACACGACCAGGCTCCTCAATCTGGAGCTTTAAACCCAGCGTCTCTATTTCAGAGGTATTTATGTCAGTGTCTTTCCCCCGTAACGCCGCTGCTCTGCTCAGCGTGTGTTTAGTTTAGTTTATTTATTTATTTGTTTGAGCAGTTAACCTGCTCAAAGGGAGTGGGCTGAAGCCAAAGGCTTATAAGCGCCCACCCCAAAATAAAAATAGTAACATTACATTTAATATTTACAAGGTAGCAAATCATAAACAAAGGAACATAGGGCAAAGTAACAATAAATGAAGAATAAGACAAAAACAACAGCAAAATAAAGAACAAAAGAATGTGCTACTTTTATGTTATAAAGGTGCATTCATACATATTATACTCTGAGATCTTGCTACTTCCCAGTTGTCATTACTATCCTCAATATAATTTAATTTGGGTTTAATTATCATTAATTATCATTATTAAAGGTGCATTAATACATATTATATTCTGAGATCTTGCTACTTCCCAGTTGTCATTACTATCCTTAATATAATTTAATTCGGGTTTATTTATCATTATTATTATATTTGTTTAATTGAGTTATATGTGAAGTATGATGTAAGCCCTGCATAATGAGGTGCATTAAAAAGCCAGGGTGTAGAACGGGCCAGTTGAAGAGGGCAGTAACTCCCCCTCAACAAACCCCCACCCAGCTGCCCTAACAGCTGATTTTGTAGATGATGTTCCTATGCTGAGTGGTGCATTAAAAGACAAGGTTTTGAGCCCGTTGGGAGGGTCCCTCTCAACAGATTCATAACTTGCCTACCCTAATTCTCAATTTGTAAATTTGAGCAATAGAATGACAACCGTTCCAAGCAGCAACACTCTTCCTTGATTATAGATAATTGATCCTACTGCGCCTCCTAGTGGCAACACTAGTGGTTTATTTATTTACCTGGCGACACATGTGTGAAGAAGCGAGCGTGTCCTTCGTCCTTACAGTTCTGTCAGGCGCCGCATCCTTCTCATTTGTTTACTTTAAATCCTGTGTTCACAAATGCAACGTTTATCCATGTCTTTGAAAATATAAGACTTGTCCAACTTTGGTGAATTACTTGGTCAAGTAATAACTTATGGAAACTATCTGCTTCCTGTTTGTCTTTTACACAATAAAAGACACAGTATGTTATCGCTTTAGTAAGACTCTTATTGTGAAAGGGTCAGACAGCAACAGACACAACAACAAGCCTTTACCAAACTTAGTGTTACTATTTTACTTTGTCTGGAGTTTTATTGTGTTTTTAATGTATAGAGTTAGTTTGCTGTAGTTCTAAGTCTAGTCTAAGTTCTAAGTCTATTTTTGCTGTGTTGATTATCACAAAGTTTAATAAATTAGTTTGCCAAGTTGAAAAGCGTTGGCGTCCGCTGCTTAATAAAGGACTTTTATCCTACTTCTCAGAGCGCCTCGGACACTTTTTCCCCTCTAAGTCCATGTTTTCAAGGTTTTTGTCCTCGAAGAGCACCTGAACATTTTCTACAACTCTGGACCCACTGATGCACTCATCTTTAATCTTGGTTGGGCAAAAATAATTGAAAAAAATGGGGGAAAGTTCGGGCATTTTCAATTTTATTTTATTTGAACTGAAAAAATAAGCCACTTCCTTTAATGCTGTCCCTGGACCAACAGCATCAACACTTGGATCTAAAGATAGACGATGTTTTTCGGTTCCTGCTTTCATTTTTTCGATACCGGTAGAACCTAACTTTTTTTTTTTTATGATACCAGACTGGTATTGTTTAACGGTACCCAGCCCTACATGGGACAGAGGCTTCAAAACTGGGACTGTCCCGGGTAAACTGCGACTTCTGGTCACCCTAAACGAGTGACTGAGGGAAACTGACCGTCACGGTGACTTACCAACAAACTGGCCTGAGTGTTCCTCAGGCTCCGGACGTTTCTCTTTCCCGCTGCCTCGATTAGTTAATTAGACTGTGATTTCGCCCTGTCCCGCAGAGTCTCCACAGTTTTGGCACATTTAAATGAATGTTTATGTCCCAGCTTCCGGTCTCGCTCTCGTATTTGCACGACTCAGCATTGACTGAGCACGTGTTTCGGAAGTGAGGAGGCTTACAAAGTTCAAGCTGCTTTCAGGGGATTTTTTCATTTTTAATAAGTAACTCTAGAAGTAAATTAGGTCTGAATCCAAACTAAACAGCTGCTGATGAACTCTTCTCTCCGTTAGTCCCGTGCGCTGATTCCGATGGCCTTTCCTTCGCTCGGCCTCAGGGCTAACGCAGACCACCCGGAGCTCATCAATTGTCTGTCTGCACCCAACACCTGCACTGTGCACTTATTACAAAATCAATATGAGCCTCCAGTCCAGATGCTATAGCAGTAAAACACTCCAACGTAATGACGGCACGGCAATGGGATGACGGTTTAAAATGAGATCTAGGATTTCGACATTAGCGTCTTCTGAAAATGCTGTTCCAGATTTGAGTTGCGTGAAACGGAAACAAAGCCTCGTCGTGTTTAGTCCTGACTCTGGATCGTTTACAGCAGCCGCTCCCAAAGGCCGGGACATCGCGGCCCCGTATGGATCCCAAATTCTCACGGGAACCACAATGATAATAATGTGCTCTATTCAAAGGAATTTGTATAGTTCTTCAACTAAAATGACATTAGAAGCAACATGACAGTGGGATAAATACTAGTGTCATGGTTTATAAACAAGCTCTGTTTAAGTTCAGGTTCTGTTTTAGCGAGGTAGACTCAAGGCTACACTTTCTCTTTGTGTCTGTGGCCAAAAACAATGATTTGAGTTTCGTCTGAGTTTGGAGAAAGTTCATCGCACATTGATCTGTTGGATGCAGTGAATCTACAGGCCCATGGTCACCATGTCATCAGACTGGAAAGTATCAAACACATTGTTAGACAGGAGAAAGTAAGTGAGCAGTTGATAAACAACTTTCCTCAGGACTTTACCTGATAATGGCAGGTTTGATATGGGCCGGTATTGTTCAGTGTGCGGTTCTGTTCTCTTCTTTAGAAGAGGTTTAATGACTGCAGTTTTCAAGGCCTTTGGAAATGCTCCCGTCTCAAGTGAGATGTTAAAACTAAATGAGCAAAGTGTCATAACAAACTGTTCAACAGAAACTTGAGAAATCTAGTGGATAAAAATAAATGGTAAATGGTCACATTTCTATCGCACTCAAAGCGCTTTACATCAAGGAACCAGTCACCCATTCACACTCTCATTCACACACCAGTGTACGCAGACACTGAAGGCAAGGAGGGTGAAGTGTCTTGCTCAAGGATACAATGACAGTGTGCCAGGCGGGATTCAAACCCTCCTGTCACAAGACGAGCTGCTCTAAGTGTGGGGTGTAGTGGGCAGCATGCAGATGAACTCAGACCTCTTCGATGTTTTGTCAGTGACAGGTGTGAAACGTGTCAGCGCTCAGTGTTTATCTGAGGCCGGGCGGCCATTTGTGTTGTGGACATGATTACGCCAAACGCACCAGAGCGACCGTTACAAGGCGCCCCAGGTTTAAGGCCTTGAACTTTATCATTACAAATAATGCAAACTCATTGCACTGCGATGTAGAAATGAGTGAAACTGGAGGGTTAGTTGATCCGTTTACTGTGGCAGGACATGAGTTGTTGTGGTGATTTCAGAGAAATGAGATGTATCTGTTTGTCTGGACGTAATCTTGCAGAGAACATGGATTATCTTCCTCTGATCAGTCTCTTATCTAATCGCTGTGGTTTGACAGTCGTGATTGTTTACAAAGGGAACTCTCCCTCCTTGGACCTCTGATGGGTTTGGGATTTACGCTGCATGACAGACCCTAAACATCTGAGACAGAGAAGTGGATCCTCAGCTGGGTCTGTCTGTGCTCGGGCCCTGTGGACCTGGTACAGGTGGAGCTGTTCTCTGTTACTGATGCGTTTGCAGCAGCTGAAAAATGAACATTGTCACTTTGTGAACAAAGGCCTTTTGTTGGAGTCAGCACCTCTGAGCAGCTCGGCCTCTCCTACAACAATAACAGTCAGCCCTCTATTACTGGCTTTAGGAATACACACATTCACCTTTTTACTATGGACATGAGCTTCACTTTCACGCTTCTTATCCAGGCATTTTTACTGAGGCAAAAAAGTTCACACTGTTTTTTCTGATATGACGGAAATTCAGTTAAAGGAACCTAAAAAGTGGCTAATCATCTGGACTCAAGATCTGATGTTTACCCAAAAGCATCATTGTCATACTTATTTATGACCCCTTTCCCCACTTGATGCTGTACTGGGGGGTCGACCCGTCTTTCCGTCACTCCTCCATTACGACGTCCCGCCAATCCGACTCTTTTTGGTCGTGTTTTCTTTCTTGTAAAATAACCGTGTGATGGTGGATGGTTAGCACACAGCTGATTTGCTTTTAAACTCTTAATATTTGAATTTTGAAGTCAATATGAAATAAAGTGATTTTTGACTTCGATGGGACTGTTGAGCTCCATAAACAAACCTTCACATAGTTTAGTTTATTAATTTATTTCAACAGGGACAATGTGCAAACACATTAATTAAAGATGCTTTGCACCAGATTTAGCTTGAGCTAGTTTCCATCTGTCGTCCCTGAGCAGGTGAGTTACAAAATGTACAATGTAAAATATATTTAACAACTCAAATACAAATATTCATTCATTCACACGTTACAGCATCAGTCCACATAAAATCATGCTAAAATTACTACATAAAACATCACTAAAGGTCACATTTACATTTACAGTTATCGGTGCTGACATGACTGGTTTTCCAACAGCACTTTGTTTGTATTGCGAGAGAAATCTTTCAGGTCTAAGGAGAGTTTCAGATTCTGTGGGAGTTTGTTCCATTCTTTGATGCCTTTAAATGAGAAGGATGTCTGTGCAAAGGCTGAGCTACGTTTAGGCCTTACTCTACAGTCATTGCGACTTGTGGACCTGGAGCTCCTGGTCATCTGCTCAGAACAGAGCTGGACAAATGTTTTCAATGGTGGAGGTGCAGTATTATTCAAAATGTTAAAAACTAATCGCACATTTGCGTACACAATTAAATGATCAAAGTTAAACATGCTGTATTTCCTAAGGATCAGACAGTGATGGATCTCAGTGGCTTTTTGTCCAGCACATTAACAGCTTGATTATATAGAGATTTTGGAGGTTTTATTGTTGTCTCACTCGTCTGTGACCAACAAGAAAAACAGTCATTAATATGAGGAATTATCATTGCCTCCAAGTAAATCTTTGCCGCATCATGAGTCAATGTATTCCTAATATGTTTAAAAACAGACAAACTGTATTTTACTGTGTTGCTGATTCTCTTAACATGTTTTTTAAAACTAAACGTTGAATCCAAAACAAGGCCTAGATATTTAAATTCCTTCACTACTTTTATTTGACTCTGGTTTACATAAACGCATGGGAAGGAGGACTTCAGTTTTTGAGTTTTGGTAAAATACATCGCTACGGTTTTATTTACATTAAGTGTAAGCGAGGCAGAGGAAAGCCAGAGATGTTTCCCATGACATTGGTTAGTTTATTGGCTACACGTGTTTCATTCATGTTTCATACACTCCCGCCTGGTGCCTTTGGTTTATCCCTGCAATGTTTCTGAACCACCTGGCTCTTCATTACTATGAGGACTTTCTCTTCACCCTCAGTTCCTTTGAAAACACGATGGAGTAATAATGTGTACGACATATTAAAGGAGGAGCATAAGTGCATCTCTTAAATCACCCGGTTTCCTCACCGCGTGTGAGTGATGCAGCTGTGGCCTTGTCTGGTCTGGGGGTTATACCGCTCGTGTTAAAGCCTCCAGGCTGATTTGTGTGAAGGTCTGGTGCAGTGGACAGTGGACACTGGCCCGGGCCGAGCGGGGACAACTATTCAAGCTTTAACCGTTACCTTATATCAGTGTTTCTCAACTGGTGGGTCGGAGAATCATGTACACTGAGCCTTTCTCTGTCAGTTTATACATTTTGAAAGACATGCTCCCAAAGTATAAAAATGCTCCTTGAGTCCATTAAAAAATTGGTCCTGAAATATGAAATCAGCAATAATGAAAGTAAGACACGGACGGACGACATTGATTTTTCACACAGTGGTCAATGCTGAGAGTTTTCTCCCTTAACTTAGTTTTAATCTCAGAGTTTAATTAAGACGAAACTCACCCTTTATGATGCTTAAGCTAAAGCCGGCTTCACACGTATTCATTCACAAATATTTTGTAGGGCGGTCGGCCGATATCTCCAGAACCAAAAGTGAATTTAAAGTAAATGACTCCCAATTCAAATTGTTATAATACGCAGATGATATGGAGCTCATTGGTCTCCTGCATCCAAACACCCCGTCAGCTGAGGGGGTCGACCTAGACCAAACCAAGGCCCTACAAAAGACCCTTCAAATGAATGTGGCCAAAACCAAGGAACTTGTTCTAACATCTTGCTCCAATCACAACACAATTACATCACGTGACTCAACAGTCAGAGTGTGGAGATAGTTTCAACTACCACGGCACAACCTTAGACGCCCAGATCAACTTCCAAAGCAAAGCTGAGGAGGTTCAAAAAGTGCTCTCAGCGACTGGACCTTCTGAGGACACTCAGTAGTATCAGGGTCAGTCCACACATTCTAGAATCTGTACAAATCAATAGTTGAGCGTGTTCTGACGTTCCACCTCACTGCAGGTACAGTCACATGACCTGCAGAACCAAACACAAACTGAACAAAGGGGTGTCACTGGGCTCTAAGATCGAGAGCGAGACCTCAGAGACCTTTGAGTGAGCTGTAGAAGGAGAGGACACTGGCTGATTCCGAAACCCTTAAAGTATAGCCTCTAAGTGCTAACACTAGCAGCTAATCCTTAACCTTTCATGGGCTCAGCTGTTAGATCTCTATGCAGTTAGTGAACTAGAGCTTCAGCAGCATTTGCCCAATTCCACCGTCCTTACCCAGGGGAAGTGACATCACCAACAGCTGTTCTTCTTCTTCTTTAAAGTTCAGTGCAGGCCAAACAAAAGCGCATACCGCCACCTACTGTATATTGTCCAACAACAACATAGTGTCCAAATAAAGATATTTAAGGGGAAAAAAAAGAAACATCCAAATGATCCTTCACATTTCCCTTTATTTTATCTCAACAGTGGTTTCATAAAGCTACAGTATGCAAATTAGCCATGTGGCTTAAGTTTCTACTAAATGAAGCAAATGCACAAACTGCTTCATTTAGGCCATTTACTGAGGAGGCTCTTTAAAACCATGTGACTGAGCTGTGGGGACGACAGCATGTATTTTGTCACTTTTATAAAGTTTGGCTTGTGCAGAATCTTTTATATATATATTTTAATTAAATGTGCACCTGTCAATCAACAGTGGTTGCGCATGAATCACTCGAGGGTGGGGGCGAGGGGGGCGGACATGCAGCGCAGTGGCTTATGGGATGGCACATGGCTCCTAATTAGGGATGGGTATCGTTAAGGATTTATCGATACTACTACTCTTATCGATACTCCTTATCGATCCGGTACTTTAACGGTACTCTTATCGGTACTTTAACAGAAAAATATACTGTATATAGGTAGATTGAGACTACCGTATACGTAGGCATTAATCCTTGGTCTATATTATTTATTTATTACTCTACATTTCATTTCCACTTTGCGCATACACTTAATATATGGGAGTTAAAATACTTCACTTACGTCGCTTTAAAAAGAAAAAATCATTATTATTGTCTAGTAAATCAAGGCTGTTGGTTAGATTTGGCTGTAGCTCCAAATGTGCAGTAAAATAATGAACTGTTTTCAGCCTCTCAGCTTGTGTCCAGTGGGGTCGACACCGGCTCGTGCTGATGTGCACGTGGGAGCGCGCACGCATGTGCACGTACATGCCACTGTGTACGCCGTTTGTGGAAAAATAGACTTCACCCGAAACTCTTTAGTTTGGGTATTTGTGAAAGAAGAAAAGTGCGAGTGGCTCGTCTGTCTGTTCAATACGAAGTCGTTACGTTTCGCTTTTTTTTTACCGCGGGTTAGCGGTAGCAGCTCGTAACACCGCGTGTCTTTCCCGCGCGCACCTGTCTCGCTGCACACGGCTGTGGAGGGGAGACAGGGCAGTGGCAGAGCGCAGGGGGGACACCCTGCACTTTCGTGTGGGGTAGCGGGGATGAACAGATCCGATGCATCGAACGCATCCTTGAGGGCGGAGTGATTATTTGTGCGCAGCAGCCCCGTTAAGAAGACCGTTAAGGCTGGAGCTTATCGGTCCGGGTGGACCGACCCACGTGGCCCCGGGGCCGTTATGATACCGGGGTTCGGTACCCATCCCTACTCCTAATCGCCAGTGAGTTAGCATCAGAGGTCCCTATGCTAAAGTGGCTATGATAGTTAGCATTGAGGCTCCTTTCCCTAACTCCTTCCTAACAGACAACCCAATTCGGACACTTCTTATCATGGCGGATGCTGACGCACATCCGGTTTGGCGTAAGACCTCTTACCAATTTAACGGTTTCGGAATCAGCCACTGACTAAAGCTCAGCCTCTGAACCCTCAGTTTGAGGGGGGGGGGACAATACGGTACAAGCTTTTTCAAACCTATGTAGTCTGGGAGTGAGCGGGATCTCAGTGATTTCCTGGTGGGTGTGACTCACAGACGGGATCAACCAATTAGAGCAACACTGGATATGACGCAGGAAGACTTTTCAGTAAATATTAAACAATGAAGGGACGGCATGTCTGCAAATACAACGCAGTTTATTTAAAACATCAGATCCGTGATTGGACCGATATTGGTAAAATCGGAAAGTGATCGGCTGTGATCGGCTGCCCAGACGGTTCTTCTTTTGAACAGAGAGGTCTGGCTGGACAGGGAAGATCGGCCGACCTCTATTACAAATATTTATATGATTGAAACCTGACCTGAAAACATCCATAATCACCCTAATTTTTGTATCCATGTCCTGCGGAAAGTGCCCGAGATGACGCTGTAATCCAAATATGGTCATTATCTTTCTGGGAGACACCTGCTGCTCAAGACGAGAGGAATGTAAACGCGCATGTGGAAACGTTACAAAACTTTAGGTTTGGTTTTCTCCAAATGAGATTTTCATTCCACTCTTTAACTCCACTTTAGTCGCTGCTACAGTATTATTCTAAACGTTTAAAAGAAATCTGTATGTACCCTTAATGAATAAATGTGGAGTATATTATGTATCATTCAAGCACTTTGATACAAAGTAATGCTATATGGGCTGTAATGATGATGGTGAATAACAGTAATACCAACATGGTAATAAAATAGATATAGGAAACAAAATTATGCACTTGTTATAAAGTGTAACATACTGTGAATGTGACTTAATGTAATGCATTGTTGCATTTGTTGCAGAGGTGGGAAGTAGATTTTTCAGGTATCTGTACTTGAGTATTTATTTATTTTTTACTTTTAAAACACAAGTATCTGTACTTTCTACTCCTTACATTTTAAAAAATCAGGTCGTTACTTTTAAAATCTCCAAAGGTGAGTGACAACACGACGTAAAAACCCGGGCCAACGAGCGCTGAAAAACAGGAAGCTAGAGGACGCGAGCTAGTCCAGCACATGGATAGTCACGCCGCGTTTGTTGTGACTGTGAATGAGTCGGTCTGGAGGAAAGTGAGCAGGATGATGCCACAGACACCGAAAGACAAGAAACACGGCGCCCATGGCCTCACCTGAAAGAACTTTAGTTGTTGTTGGCTTTAAGAATGATTCGTGGCAGATGCAGTGCGTCCTGTGCTTGCCCAAAAAACACAAACTTTTAGCATTCAAGAATTCACCATCCAATCTGAAGCAGCGCATTCATATTTGTTATTTAGCTTTCGTATTGTTGTTACGAGTAAACATTTGATTAATTCTGGAGGTTTTAAAATGATACAAGTGTTAGTAATGCTTTGGGAACACTATGTTAATTTGCTAGAAAGAAAGAAAGCTGGTGCTAGCTTGTAGTCTGCCACACTAGCTGTAACTTATGTCAGTAAGTATAAAAAATAAAGAATTTGAAGGTCAAAACATGATTTTTTTTTAGGGGGAAAATATCGATTTACTTTTTACTTTTTACTTAAGTACATTTAAGAGTAAGGCAGAGGTTGCAGTACTTTTACTTTTACCAGAGTAGTTTTGTGCACACGTATTTTTACTTTTACTTAAGTACTGAAGACTAGTACTTTTGACATCTCTGATTTGTTGTAAATATGTAACTTACTTGTTTAGTAAGACAATAAGGACTAAACATTGTTATTGTTGCAACCACATTATTATTAAGTATATGAACAGGGTGGGAGTCAATAAGCTTGTCTTCTTCCCACTCCTTTTCAAGCAAGATTTATTTTATTTATTTTTTTCTTTTATTTTTTCTGGCTTTTGTGCCTGTGTTGTGTAGCTCGAAATAAAAATATCAATCAATCAAAATCGTTTCACTTATAAACAGCTTATTCGAAAACTAAACAAGATCCATAATCCTTTACTTTTGTAATCTTTCTCACACGTGCATGTTGTGCTTTTTCTTCTCAGCCTGTACTGGTTTGTAGAACATGACTCAGCACCGCGGGTTCTTTTCTGTTAATTACAGCTCACCCCCTCCCCTCCACTCTCTCCGATCTTTCTTTCCTGTCCCCTTGAGAGACCCCCCCCCCCTCTGTCGATGTAAAGAGTAAAGTGTAAAGAACCCTGGGACGATGGGCTTTACCAGAAGAGCCCTCTCTGAAGTGCTGCCTTTGTTGCGTTGGAGAAAAGCGCGTCTTAAAAATAGCAGGTCGGATGAAAGCGCAGGAGAGGGTTGCCCAGAACTGAGATTATTTAAGACTGGGAGAGAGAGGACAGCCTTTTTACTTCCTCTCATCTGCACAAAGCACTCAGACCTCGCGCTGCACGGCCTGGAGGGGGCGAGGCCGAGGAGTGCACGAGTACGGCTCATCAACCTGCTTTTCATGTTCCATTTCAGAGTTGAACTCCATGTGTGTGGAAGAAACTCAGGCCCGATCTCGTGTTTCTAAACGCACGCTGTGCTTAAGTCTGGTTCACACTAGGGGTGTCACGATTTCAATTTTTGAGTCACGATTATTGTGAAAGAAAATATTGCGATTTTATTATTCACGATTATTGACCGAATGAAAGGAAAGAACTGATATTTTTAGTTTTTGTCTTTAAAAAGCTTTTTAACTTGTAAACTTGTAAACATTCACTGTTTCTAAAAATGAAAAATGCTTTAAGATTGTTTTGCATTAAAATAAATAGGCCACATTGAATAATACAAAACAATGTCAACTTTACTTCTTTATAATGACCATAATGATCATAATTATTTGACTATATATTATTAGGCCACAGTCTAGGCTGGGTTTCCTGTTCTCTAAAGTTCTGCTGCTGCTTAATTATTTGTCAGATGTTTTGATGAACAGAGAATGAAACGTGTTTACAAAATGACTAAGGAGACTCTTTTGAACAGCTGATTTCCACACTGGAGGAGAGCGTCCTTCTGCCTCGCTCAACTACCGCTGAGTTTACGCTGTTTATGGCGCAGCAGCGGCTTGTGCGTCAGCGAGAAACATTTCCGCGGTAAACCGTGGCTTCTGAAATTCTTACAGAAAACCTACCGCATCCTTTTACAATCGTGGTAATCGTAAAACCGGTTAGTCTTGCCGTCCCTAGTTCACACACGGGAAGATTTTAATATTGTCGGCTGATTTTTACAAACCTCTGGAGATCAATTGTGAAGCAAACATGGCGGACGGAGTTTGTAGTTAGTTTTTAATGGACGGCTGTGTTGATTGTGGATTCCCCTCTGTACTTCCTCGCCGCCTCGTCACCTCGCTTTCTGATTCTGAGACTGTTTGTCCTCGGGGAGAAATCGGGTCAAAACAACGCAACATGCTGAATATCCCCGGTTTGTGGTGGGACTTACCCCCTCCCTCAGGTCAAATTCTCTCCACTTACTGTCTCCCCACGACCCGACATGGAACCAGGGGCAAATGACCGACCACTTCAATTAAGATTGTGCTCCTCCTCAACGCAGTTTAAAGGGACTAGATGCAAGTTGGTCATTTTATACTCACTACTGCCACCTCAGGTCTTACGCGTAACTGCAGTCTCTATGTTAAAGGGATATTTCAGGATTTTTGACATTGGGCCTCATTTCCTAGTTATCCAGAGTGTTGTTGATGTCTGGAGATATTTTTTTCTTAAATTCATGCAGTTCTTATATTTGAAGAGTCTAGTGGCGCTAGGCTAGGGCAAGGCTAAAGCATTTCTATGGTATCAGTTAGCCTGCATTAAAAACAGTCTGACCCACTCCACAGTGCACCTGAGGTAAATCACTTATAACACCAGACTAACCATATAAATGTCTGTGTTAATAGAATAATGTTTGAAATATAACTGACCTTGTATCACATAAATTACCGCATTTTGAGGGACTATTTTCTCACAGATCACTCCGCCGCTGCGTTAGCTTACAGCCACGAAGCTGATGCTGCTCAAATATTTTAAATGCAAAAAGGTTAAAATGATTCTATTAACACAGACATTTATATGGTTAGTCTGGTGTTATAAGTGATTTACCTCAGGTGCACTGTGGAGTGGGTCAGACTGTTTTTAATGCAGGCTAACTGATACCATAGAAATGCTTTAGCCTTGCCCTAGCCTAGCGCCACTAGACTCTTCAAATATAAGAACTGTATGAATTTAAGAAAAAAATATCTCCAGACATCAACAACACTCTGGATAACTAGGAAATGAGGCCCTATGTCAAAAATCCTGAAATATCCCTTTAAGCTCGTGCATGACTATAATAGTGACAGTGCAGGATTTTAGAGGCAGTTGTGGTGAACAGGTCTGGGCTCATTCTACACATTAGGACATGGCTGGAACATGTAGGGGAGGAAAATACTTAATTTTAACATTTTTAAACTCCGTATAGTCCCTTTAAGAACCTGGCCTTTGACTCCCCCTGACTTGATGTGTTTTACTAATATGTTTGTAACCGTGTTTAGGAGATTTAGTGTGTGATTATTTTATTTAACTGTTTGTAAAGCACTTTGGTGTCATGGTGGTTGAAATGTGCTGGACAAATAAAATGACTTGAGTAGTTGGAGACTCGAGTCGCCGCTGGTCACAGAGGTGGTTAGCGCTCGTGCTTCACAGCTAGAAGGTCCCGGGTTCGATTCCCACCTGTACGGGGCCTTTCTGTGTTTCCTGGTTAAATAAAGGTCAGTAATAAGATGAGTCTACAGTTTGAGTTCAGCTGAGACTTTTCCCAGTATCCGACAGGTGAGATAAGATAATCCTTTATTGATCTCACAATGGAGAAATTCACTTGTTACATTTGGCACTTAATAAGATCACTCCGGGTGTGCAGGATAAACCATAGACCGTTAAAAAGAATAGACTCCTCCTCCTCACTCCTCCCCGTTTACCATAATGACCACGTTCCAGGGGAAATCATGGCGGATTTACAGACTGCTCCTCCTTATGCCCTTCCTAAAAAGGGCATAAGGGCGGGATCTTCACTGTAGACTCGGCCCTTACGTGACGTGTAGCTTGCGCAGCTCCAATGCTAACAGTCAGACCCTCATTAGTACGAGATTTCAAAAAAATGTCTTTCGAAAACCAGCCTGGTTTCTTTAATTGTGTCTAACCCAGCGTAATCTCAGGAGGAATATGTAGCCGTAGAAAGTGTTTAAAAAATAGAAACCAGGCATTAAAGTTGTTTTTAACGTGTCTAAAGTCCAATGGTTTTCAATGGGAGACTAGCGGCTATATGGAGGTACTACAGCAATGGCGGCCTCCAGTGTTGCGGTCGTAAAGCAGAGCAGCCAGCGGCCATTGGGATAGACATGTGCAAACAGTTAAGTAGTAAAAAAGAGGTGTCTTACGAGTAAAAGCAAAATGTTACGGGGCAGAAATATAAACAATAAGGTAATAAAGAATAAAATAAAATATAATAAAAATTAGAACAGACAATAAAGAGTAGAATATCGAGGTCGGCACCGGCAGTGCAAAGACAAGGCAAGGTCTCGGAGACTTAGTGTTTACAACGTCATAGCTGCTTGAGACCACGTAGACCTCTCGTAGACCTCGTAGACCTTTCTGAGACCATGTGAAGTCTCTGCTGAAATCGAACATGTTTGTTTTCACCGAGAAAGGGCCACGCAAGTGTAAGCTTAGTTTAGTTTAGTTTAGTTTTAGTTTATTTATTTGTTTGAGCAGTTAACCTGCTCAAAGGGAGTGGGCTGAAGCCAAAGGCTTATAAGTGCCCACCCCAAAATAAAAATAGTAACATTACATTTAATATTTACAAGGTAGCAAATCATAAACAAAGGAACATAGGGCAAAGTAACAATAAATGATGAAGAATAAAACAAAAACAACAGCAAAATAAAGAACAAAAGAATGTGCTACTTTTATGTTATAAAGGTGCATTCATACATATTATATTCTGAGATCTTGCTACTTCCCAGTTGTCATTACCATTCTTAATATAATTTCATTTGGGTTTAATTATCATTATTATTATATTTGTTTAATTGAGTTATATGTGAAGTGTGATGTAAGCCCTGCATAGTGAGGTGCATTAAAAAGCCAGGTGTAGAACGGGCCAGTTGAAGAGGGCAGTAACTCCCCCTCAACAAACCCCCACCCAGCTGCCCTAACGAAGCTAAGAATGATTGACAGTTGCAGCCTCTTTTTATTCGTTGTGGCAGAAGATTTGATTCACCAACACGTTTTCAAAGCGTAAATATCAGTCCCATAGTCATTTTAGATGATTCAAATCAAAAAAAGTGTGTCTTTTATCGATCGCCTCTTACATATTGTGAGTCATCTGGCTGGCGTCATTCAAATTTGACTTTAAAAAGAGCCAGTCTTTTGAACGGCTCTTTGAAACGAAGGCAATCGGCCGTCCCGCCTTCGCTCTGCCCAATCCCGTCAGACCTTGGAAGCTCAGCAGGAAGGGCCTGGTCAGTACTGGGATGGGAGACCGTTTGGAAAGGATGCCTGGGGTGAATGTAGTGAGTGGTTGGAGGGGCTGATGGCACTGACTGGTTGCCTTGCTTCTGTCAGTCTACCCCAGGGCAGCTGTGGCTACAATAGCATACCACCACCAAGTTGCAAAATGTAGTGTCCTGGAGAGAGCAAAACAATTTGACTCTGAACACCTCAAAAACCTTTGAGTTTGTCTTTCATTTTAGTCAAAGTAAACCTGTACCTGTTTTTGTAAATGGTGCGGAGGTCAAAATTGTTGAAGATTGTACATTTCTTGGTGTGACCTTGTCAAACGATCTAAGTTGGAGTTCAAATATCAGTGCTGGTGTGAAAAAGTCTCGTCAGCGGCTTTTCTATAGTAATAAGCAGATTCTTTTAAATTTCTACCGCTGTGGTAGAGAAAGCCTTGTTACTTCTGCGATCACGGTGTGGTTTGGAAACACTACTGTGAAAGAAAAGAAAGCTTTAAATGGTGTTGTCCGCTCTGCCAGTAGGACCATCGGAACTTTCTGTCCTTGAAGACATTTATAAACAAAGACTTATGTCTCGGGCATTAGCCTCATTAAGGACCCGCTGCATCCTGGACCTGTTTGAACTTCTCCCTCTGGGAGGCGCTATCGTGCTATCAAATGTGATAAATGCCTTCACAGTAAAAGCTTCTTTCCACAAGCTGTGATGTCTTTGAATGGTGCACTTTGATCAGGCTTCATTACCATTACTTTCTACCTTTTTAATTGCGTTTCACAAATTTTAATTCTTAAGCTGTACTAAGTAACGTGTTTACCTTAATAAATCCTTCCCGTAGTCCCTCTGGGGGTAATACAAGTGTTAATGGGATGATTGGGGGTCTTTCATCTCCCCTGGTGTCTCTGGACAGAAAACTTGGAGAAAAACTCCAAGACATTTAATAAGTAAAAAAAAATCGTAACTTGCTAAGACACCTGCAGTTGCGCTTATGGCCTTTAGGGCAAGAGTTACTTAGTACTGCTTTAAGCTGTATTGTAACCTTTAACTTATTTAACTATGGGGCTTGTTTGTTTTTTAAGACTGTCTTTTTATGTTTTATGAATGAATGTTTGACAGTGCACTTTGACCTACTTGCACCTTTTTTTTCCAATGTGGTTTTATACTGCAAATGGCAAATAAACTGAATCTGAATCTGAAGTGTGGAGTGAATGAATAATGCAATGAAAAGCGTCTGAGTGTCCAGAAAAGCGTTATATAAAACTGATGCATTATCATTATTATTATTATTATTATTATTATTATCATTATCTCATTATCATTAAGACCCATAGATCAAATCTCCATGAATCCATCTGCAGCAGTCTTACATTTGTGCACATCCTTTTTGAATCGCTCTTTCACAAATCTCCCATAGTAGTTCTCATTGTCATTTTGCCCATTAGACCAGGACAGTCCCACTCTTTTTTCAAGGCACTCCTGGCCTTTACAGAGGAGCCTATTGTGCATGTTTTCAGCCGTCCGTCCGAGATCATGACTCCCAACTGTAGAACGTCTCGAACGCAACCCGGTGACATCTGCGCTCCATCGATTGTGGACGTTTTGCTGAGTTGGCACGTCGTACTGCGGTGTTTTCCTTCGCCACCTTTTCTCTCCCCCTTTCTCTCTCCTCTCTCCCCCTTTTCTCTCCCCACGTTCCGAGGCCCTCCTTCCTTTGGACGGCACGTGCGGCGGTGCGACGGGGGAAGGGGGGGCTGAGCCACTGCGCTAACGCTCGCTCCTTCTCCGATTGTTATTCCGACGGTGCGGCGGGTTACGTAACAGCGCCGGAGCGATCAGGAGCCGGACGGAGCCTCGTCCCGGTATGCAGGGGAGGAGGGGGAGGAGCATATGGTTACTCAATGATGCACAAAACATGATCCAGTGCGAGGCGATCATGAGGCGATAGAGGAGTGTGAGGAGAAGTAGTTGTTGAAGCATTTACAACAGTCAGGCGAGAGCACTGGGACTTCACAACATTAGTGCATCATCGCAACACACGGGCGCTACAACGGCCCCTGGTGAAATGTTTTACGAGCCTTCTGACTGATATGTAACAGTTTTACAGCAGTGAAGTGAAATGTGGTCAGAGAGCTACTTATGCTTCAAAGACACTTGACAATGAGATTTTGGGGGAGTTCAACAAGAAGGATTACGCACAGTTACATTAAATCTGATTATTCACAATGCAAGTAGAACGTTCCATTGACTTGAATGGGATTTTCCAACGTTCTACCGGTCATTATTTTCTGTTAGACGACCTCTGAAAAAAATAATGACCGCTGCCAATGGCAACGGAGTTCATGCTTGTAATACAGGTCTTTCATATCAGTGTTAGAGACATTATCTCTGTCCCCGTCCATAAGAGAGACGTTGGGGGAATCGCTCGTGAAGTTAACGGGAGTCCGTCTTTCAACTTACCCAGAGATTCACCACCGTTCCTCCTCTCTAACTGCACCTTCATCTAAGGAGCTAGGCTAGCAATACATAGCTAGCCTCGCTGCTACTAGCCTAGCCACACTGCCTGGAATCACAACAAACTTTTGGGAACTATTTGCCGCGGAAATCATTAAATAAACCTTTCTGCCTTCATAAAAGTGTATGAAGTTTATTTGTGTGTGTTCAGTCGGCAAATATCCGTATAATAATCGGGGTCATTATCGGGAAAATAAGAACCTCCGCTACGCGTCGTGGTCCAGTTCGCCCTGTCGGTACTTATTTTCCCGACCGGTGTTCTATACATTATCCCTTACTTAAGGTCCGGTACGGCCTCCACGATCTTAGAAAGTCATTCAAACCAATGTTGCTCACTCACACTGCTCCACCAAGTCCAGGTCCGGTTACCGAGGCCGTCCGGCGGAAACAGAAAGAATCCGCAAGAACAGATATACACTATATTTGACCACAGGTAAAATATAGTGTATATCCACAGCACAAAGCACCACAGTATGGGTGCGGTACATGTGTCCGTGTCCGTCCACACTCAGCCCGTTCTCTGTAGCCCTTGTTTAACCTTCAGTCTTCTTTAGAACATCTTCCTTTATTGGCCGCAGTGATAGTGAGGCTCGCGGTGACGTGTGTGTGTGTGTGTGTGTGTGTGCTGCCCGTGTGCACGTGTAGTCCAGGAGTTACGGTGCAGGCGGCAGGATACTGGTGTCCCCCGCGGTAAATGACCGACCCCAGAGACTCCATCACTCTCTCCGTGCTCCTTCCCCGTCTTTCCCTCCTCGTCATAATCAATGCTGCTCCTGCTCTGCTGCAGTATCTGCTGCATACAGTTCTACGTCCACGCTCTTCTCTCTCTGAGAGGCTAGAAGACGTGTTTACTGCCCATGCCAGGTCGCATTTTCAGATCGGTTCACATTCTGCCAACAAATCGTTTATTTATTTGCAGTGACTGTTTTAAAGGAGACATACTGTACTATGCTTTTTGTAATCATCTACTGCACACATACTACATTATGTAACTCTTCAAACTCTGCAAGAGGCAGTATTGACCTAAAACAACTTAGGTCGCATTCACAGCCCCCTCTTGATCCGAATCCGGGCCCGTTTGCTCTGATAATCTGGTTTGTTTGAGGTGTTGTGAACTCGCAAACGGACTCTGATCCGGGCCAAAGAAGCAAATCCTGGTCCGGCTAAAAACGTGGGTCTCGGTCCGGTTCAGACAAACTCTAAAGCAGATCATTTGGTTTATGAACGAGACTGAGCCAGAGAGCGGAACAAAACCAGGAAGAGAAAGTTGTAGAACGTTGTGCGTCTGATACAAACAAAACAACCGAGTAACGCAAAGACAGACGCGGATTCATTACGGAATATAAATGAAAACGCATTTGCAGACACGTTACAGCTACAGTTAATACGAAATATACACCAAAAGCCACGACTCGTAAATATGAGGAAGAAACCTTTGACATAAGCAGCAACAGAAGCCAGAGAGCCAGTCCTGCTTTAATCCTGCTTTAATCCTAGTTTAGTCCCGGTTTTGCCTCGTCTGGCATCATCTTCTCTCATGACGAGTATCGGCTCATTTATCTCCCATTTCGTCCGTAAAATGATCCGTGCGTTCTGAGCGTAGTTACTGTCACTGTGCGTAAAGAAAAACCAACACAGTCACAGTCTGATACCGCTTCATTTTGTAAACAAAAGACGGTACAGGAAGTGGAGTTTAATCGACCAATAAGAGAAGGGTGCTTCTTGTTCACTGTTTTTCCTGTGGAAGGTTTTGATACAGCGCCCCCACAGGCTGCAGAGGAACTGCATTGAGAATGTTGGTTCGATTGACAAAAAAAGAGTTGTGAACGCAAACCACGCCAGTTGGAAAGCTGAAACAATGTTGCAACTTTGGCCCCAATGGAACCGAGTCCCAGGTGTGAAAGCGACCTTAAAAATCAGACCAAGTCATTTGTTTCAGTCCAAACCCAGTGGAATGGATTCAGCCAAAACACAGAGTCAAGGCGAAAATGTCTGACAAAACTGCGACATGAGGAGAGTTTTGTAGCAATGGTGTCGTTTAAGAGACATGTAACGTTAGCATATTTATATTATGAGTTTATTACTGGAGCCTCGAGCCTCTCCGTGCACATTACACAAATGGAACCATTTCCCCGCAGTGTCTGAGACAGATTTGATACAAACGCTGCCTTGTCCTGTAAGTCCTTGTTTACAAAGCATTCGTTGGTAAAATGCCGTTTACAAAGAAGCGCTTTTTGGTCCAGGGCGACCAGATTCCCCACATTAAAACCTGGGACACAATGGGAGTTTGTGGGTGGAGCCAAATTGAGACTTTTTCAACCCACATTGAATGGTCAAACTTCATAATGAAATGGACCAATCAGCATTGAAGTGATAGACTCTTAGCTTCTGAATTAGAGCTGTCACTATGGAAACCGGGTGTTGGACGTACACATGGCTAAATATCATAACGTTTCAAGTTTTAAAAAACTGCTGCGTTAGGCGTCGTGCTGGGGAAAAACTGGACACTGAGTAAAACTGGGACGACTCACACTCACCCTGGCCTATTGTACATGTTTTTAGAGGTAGGGGAAACCAGAGGAAACCTACGCAGACACGGGGAGAACATTAACTCCACAGAACGGCCAGGGGGGAATCGAACCCGGGACCTTCTAGTCTCTGTCTCTGTTTACTGGAAGCCCCGCAGCTTCATTCAAACCTAATTATGCCGAGGACATTTGTAACTGAGCCCTGTATCACTTGTATTTCCTTGTTCCTTTTGTGAAGTACTTTGTGACTCCTCTCATCTGTGAAGGTGCTATAAATAAAATGTGCTCGCTCGGACAATTGACAAAAAGAAAAGAAAAGAAGAGAGACAATTTAAGTGGCCTGGTAGTTTGTGGTTTATGCTCTGGTTTTTGCAGAAAGTATTTAACAATGAAAACAGGCGTGTACTGATACTTGGCGTCCGAATACAATCGAAGTGTGGAATTATACCTGTCCTCGTTCAGAACTACTTTCTTACGGTTTCTCCCTGTTCTGGAAGTCGTTTGCTTTTGTTCTATCCTGGTTCTCTTTCTCCTGTTTCTCCTGTTTGAGGAGGTGGTGCTTTTTCATAGCAGATTGGTTAGTAATTAGTTAGTAGTAAAGTACACGTATAAGAGAAGGTGTATCAGAACTTTACTTTTGCTGTTTTATTTATTTTTCATTCAATATCATGTTTTATTTTGATTGAATTTCATTATCAGTGGTTCCAAGGCTTAATGATGTTGTTGTTTCTTGTGTCTCACTTTGTTGATTTATAAAGATGGAAGTCTCTTTTTGCGCCTTACATTTGCATTTTAGTTATTTTTGCTGCAGCTAAATGTTGCTCAGCGATTAGTTTTAATAGATTTCTGACCTCCCACTTTGAAAAATGCCTTGGAAATCCTACTCGAACTGGTAATTATAATAATACTAATAATGATGGTAATTACAACATGTAAAATGACCAGAGTTCTCAGAGTTCGAGCAATGGCGGCCCCTAGTGGAGAACTGCAGCTAAACCACTGCAAGGACGTCAATGTTACTTTAGGTCGCAGCATTCATATAACGTTAGCATCTTAAGCTAACTGTGGTAGCTGTGGTTTATTCATAAGTTGTCATTTTCAAGTGGGAACAGTTGTAGTTAGCACTATAATGCTGCGTTCCAGTTATGTTGGAAGTCTTTAAAGTGCCTGTGACACATTAGACACAATTTTTGCTAAAACACAGTTAACACGATTATATTTAAGATTTTGCTAAAGATTATTCCCAGTTTTCTTTAGTTTGTCCATTTTTGTGATGTTTATGTTTTCACTTCCTTATTGGACACCGACAGGAAGTGACATCGAAGAAGGTAAACAATTTTAAACTGTTGCCGTGCAACCATGTTAAGTCAATGGGAAATGAATGAGTCAAACTGCTATGGAATGTTTCCTTCTTTTATGTCACTTCCTGTCAGCAGCTTAAAAATTCAAATAAAAATAACTTTTCTGCCCAACATTTCTTCATTAAAATTGCTGCTTCACTGAAAAAAATGAAAACTATGCAACTGATGTTATCCATCTAAATAAGTCATATTTTCAAGAGCATTAAAATCTGTCATATGCACTTTAAATACGACCAGGATCAAATGTTTTCTCCAAGTTGAAGCGTTCCAGTCGTCCAGGTCGGAAACATCAGAGAAAGACTCATGTTCGAGCATCATAATCAGTTTACAGAGAAATTTCATTGGAATATCATGAAATAGTATCATGTATTTATTATGATTGTTGTAAATACAGAGTTCAGCACTTGTAGTTTCATATTTTCCTTTTAACTGTTTGGCTTTTCCCAAAACCTAAAAGCTTAAAAAAAAAGCATAAAAATAGCGGCAAAAATTAGGATGAAAAAGCAACAAAAAACATGACAAAAAGCCACAAAAAAGTGACACAAAAAGCGACCAAATAAAGCAATTAAAAAGTAACAAAAAAACAACAAAAACGCTTCAAAAATTAGACAAAAATGCGGCGACAATGTTACGATCACTTTTGTGGTTCTTAGCTTCCAAATGATGCATTACACGGTTGCTCTCTTTTAGATTTAGGTAAAGCCGACGTTAAAAACAGAGCAGTAAAGCTTATCCGTTTGGTGCCATTTCAAAGATTTTTATTGTCAATTAATTAGTCATGAATCGAGATGTTGAATCGTCCTTGTTGTGGAGCGGGGGGGGGGGGGAGTAAGCACAGGGAGGGCAGGGAAGGGAGGGAGTTCAGCTTCCCTGATGGCCTGGTGGCAGGTACATTTGGTAAACATCTGAGAATAACGGGGTTTGTTGAAGCTTTACTTTTCACATGTATCTTTTGGTTCCATGTCTGCTCTGCTGTATCTGTTTCTTGGGATGTTTGAGGCTCTCTTGAAAACGAGATGATGCATCTCAAAGGGTTTTCCTCTCATGTCACGCTGGGCGCAGCCATCTTTAAATACTCCTTCCCGGGTTAGATGATTCTGTCCCAAGTTTCTGAGTTGGAACTACGGAGCTGGAGCGCGGTTCAGTTGAATTTCCCCTGCATCTTGGCCAGGACAATCTTGAAAAAAGAGATTTTTAGTCTCAATGAGTTTTATCCTGGATAAATAAAGGTAAAACAAATATTTGAATTTCCAGGTCGGAGCTTGTGAATTCCGAGCAGCTAGTTAGCAACATTAGCTGCTGGTCTTGTAAACGCTGCAGAGCCAGCGCTGCGGTGAAGACATTTAGCTCAGACTCTGGTTTAGGAAGTGTCTGTAGTAAAGTTAAGACTTTAGACTTAAGCTTCTCCATCATTGCTGTCTTCACCTGAGTGCCCCGTATTGGTTTCTTAGCAGTATACAGTACGTGCCAGAGATACACCACTGTCTGTCAGCCTGGCTTCTTAATAAATCAATATATATATTAAAAAAGGGGGGAAAAAGCCTTTGCAACTCTTGTAAATGAATGGACACACACTCCGACTGAAGCGTTACCTTACGGGCCCGAAAATGCAAAAGCAGCACTTTGCAGCAGAAGGGCAGGATACGCTAGTGTTCAGATCAATACTAATGACTACAGCGCTACTTCCAACCGTGCGGCTCGACCTGCAGGAAGAAATCAACTACATGTACTCAAGTTACCTTCTGGGAAACATGTACAACATCCTTTAACCTGGTAACTCAGTAACTCAGGTTTGTTTTGAGATTTTACGGTTTACTCTGCATCAGTGCAAAGGAATACAGATAACAATCATTGTCTCCTTAAAGGGGGGGTATTATGTAAAATGGACTTTTTCAAGCTTTATATCATGTTATTATGTCATTCCCTCATTAAACACATGCCTGGAGTGTTGCCTTGGCTCATTCACATATTTGTGAGGTACAGTATGTGCAAAAGGATTTGTGAGAGCTAGAAATGAGTTGGGGCCACAAATGATGTTTCCAAATGTAAAACTGTAAAAAGTACATTTTGTATGTAAGAGATAATGTATAGAACGCTGGTCATTATCGGGAAAATAAGTACTGACAGGGCGAACTGGACCCCGACGTAAAGCGGAGGTGTTTTGCCCTGAAGGGGATCAGCGTTCTTTACATTATCCCACTTATTATACGGATATTTGCCAACTGTACACACACAAATAAACTTCATACACTCTTATAAAGGCAGAAAGGTTTATTTAATGATTCCCGTAGCACATAGTTCCCAAATGTTTGTTGTGATTCCAGGCAGTGTGGCTAGGCTAGTAGCAGCGAGGCTAGCTCCATATTGCTAGCCTAGCTCCTTAGTTGAAGGTGCAGTTGGAGACTAGGAACGGTGGTGAATCTCTGGGTAAGTTGAAAGTCGGACTCCCATTAACTTCACGAGCGATTCCCCAACTTCTCTCTTATGGACGGGACAGAGACAGTGTCTCTAACGCTACTGATATGAAAGACCTGTATTACAAGCACGAACTCCGTTGCCATTGGCCAATATTTTTTTCAGAGGTCGTCTATCAGAAATAATGACCAGTAGAACAAATCCCATTCAAGTCCATGGAGCGTTCTACTTGCATTGTGTAGAGCCGCATAATAATTTGAAATAATGTGGAGGAGTGAAGACTGTGTTGGTCAGGGCTGCAAATTGGCCTGGAGTGCCCTCTGCAGGCAGCAGTGGGAATGACACAGAAATAACAGGAAAAACAAGCTTTCATTTTAGTCAATGACAAGCTAACGTATCAATGTAACCACGATGAACACACTTTGATTGCAGAGCTGGTCATAACTGAGCCAACACTGGAAACAGCGTCTGATCCACGAGTTAAAATGTCTTAAAATTGCGGCACAAATTTTTATTTAAATGAATCGCATTTTAAAGGTTAAGGCGAGACACGGCAGGTGAAAAAATGTTGAGATTTGTTGCTAGGTTCCGCCCGTAACATCTTAGTTTTCATGTCAGAGTCTAAAAAAGACAAACATTGCTTTGTATGTGCTGTATGTCTGGAGATATTTTTTTGTTAAATTCATGCAGTTCTTATATTTGAAGAGTCTAGTGGCGCTAGGCTAGGGCAAGGCTAAAGCATTTCTATGGTATCAGTTAGCCTGCATTAAAAACAGTGTGACCCACTCCACAGTGCACCTGAGGTAAATCACTTATAACACCAGACTAACCATATAAATGTCTGTGTTAATAGAATCATTTAAAATAACTTATATTTGAGCAGCATCAGCTTCGTGGCTGTAAGCTAACGCAGCGGCGGAGTGATCTGCGAGAAAATAGTCCCTCAAAATGCGGTAATTCATGTGATACAAGGTCAGTTATATTTCAAACATTATTCTATTAACACAGACATTTATATGGTTAGTCTGGTGTTATAAGTGATTTACCTCAGGTGCACTGTGGAGTGGGTCACACTGTTTTAATGCAGGCTAACTGATACCATAGACATGCTTTAGCCTTGCCCTAGCCTAGCGCCACTAGACTTTTCAAATATAAGAACTGCATGAATTTAAGAAAAAAAATATCTCCAGACATCAACAACACTCTGGATAACTAGGAAATGAGGCCCAAAAATCCTGAAATATCCCTTTAAATAAGCGCCGCGTCCTCAGGTGACCGTTTTTCTGCGGACTTTGAACTATTTTCGAGCCTTGATTGACATCGGTTCATTCATTGCCCTTATAGATAACCGATACGTGATATTGGAAGCACCTGGTTTCTGCACCGAGTGTCTGATGTTCGTCAGCACTGGAATCCACTATTGTAACATTCAACTATGAATGAACAGATGGGATCATGTAGGAAACAAAACATCTACTTCACTGAATTGCCATCTTTTATTCTTGGCACTTTCTCAGTGAGCTTCATGAGGTCCTTGTCCCTGAAAGGTTTTCTGTGAAGTGAAAACCATTTCCGGTGACGACATCGTGAAGCCCATTGAGAAAATGAAGAATCTATTTGGATGTAAACACAGATGTGATCGCTAAGAAAGGACAGCAGAGAGTTTGAACTTCAGTCCTTTGGCGTCAGTGGATTCCTAAAGTCTATAAGTCTAAGTCTGCTGCTCCATAGAAAGTCTTCTCACATGTTCTTTCATCTGTTGGTTCGAGGGTCTATCTGTAACTGTGTTTCCATCACTGGATTTTAATGCGCATGTTGAAGTTTGGCATTTGTAAGGAGTGATGGAAACATTTAAAACGCTTAATTTGCATATAAAGTTTATCCGCTCACATGAGGTGGTTTTGATTTGTGCGCATAAGCGTTAATGCGCATTTTGGAAGATGGAAACCGTTTTTTTCGCATAAAGTTTGACGTAGCGAATAAAAGTACACGTGCCTGTTGGCGTAGCCGACCTGTGGACAGAAGTGAAGAGGAAAAGTCCATCAGTCCCAGGTCGTCTCTAGTCCAAAAACATTCCCCAGATGCAGAGGCTCAAACATTTATGCTACAACAGTGTCTGTAACTGTGGACCGAGTTAGCCACAAAACACTTGCCCAGAGACGCAGACGCTCCTGATCCTCATTAGAAAACGTAGTAAACTCACTCTGGGATAGTTTTGTTTGTCCAGCCTTTACAGGGCACGCGAGACTTCAGAGTAGCAGCAGCTCGTAGGAATGTCACAGTATGAAAATGTTACCTCACGGTTATTGTGACCAAAATTATCACGGTTTTCGGTATTATCGCGGTATTTTTTTTTATGTGTGTTAATAAGTTCAGAAAGCATTGATAGTCCTACACAAACTGAAATAGTTTCAAAAAGTGTAACAGTGTTTGTTATATTTAAAAAATACAGACAAAGCCATATCAAAAGTGCAACTTTTCACATCAAAGTAAATGATAGTCTATAACTATGTATTGTTGATCGTTTGGAGGGTATTACATGTACTATTTATAGCGCCAGAACCGTGTTAGAATATTTTTAACTAGATAAACCCTCAGGAATATTGTTCTCAGTTTGTGTCCTTCCAGTTTGCTTTTGCTCTGCAGATTTGGGAAAATGCCATCAGACAGTAATCATTGTTAAAGTCATAATAATGCGGCGAGAGTGAATCTATTGCATTGGCGACTTTAATCTGCCCTCCAGGAGCCTGTAACGCATTGTGCCATTTCAATACGGAGGTATCCACGAGGCGCTGCGGCTGCACTATGGGACGACTCGTTGCGTTCTCCCTCAACCCAAAGTCTGCACATCATGCATTTCAGCTATAACGTTAACCTGCCTTGCATTGGCTATAGAGCTGTGGGTGATGGTCACGCAGATGTGTCATGAGGTTCGAAGTGTTGCTGCCTTTCGCAGAAACTTTTTTTCCTGCACGTCCTGCAAACAGGATAACTGTCTTCTATCAGCTGTCTCCTCCTTCGGCCATGATTTCAGCTTCGAGAAAGTTTTGTTTTGGTTGCAAACAACACAGTGTGCATGCGCGGCAACTTCAGCAGATGAGACGGCGGCTTGTGAGGCTCACCGTGCCTACACCGCGGGCGCGGTAATCCACCGAGATAATATCGTTTTCAAAAACAAGACGGTAATTTTTACAGGGGTTTACCGCGACACCGTTTACCGTGACAACCCTAGCAGCTCGTTAAGATACTTAGCTTTGCTTAGCTTTAATGTGTAGATCGTCTAAATTAACGTTTATTTATGGCCTTACGAGTAAAAACAAGCAGCAATTCCAAAATAGTAAATTCATTTGGCCAAAAACTAAACTAAAAAGCTCGTACTTCAAGTGAAATCAAAAACTCTTGGATGGAAACGTGTGGAAATTCATTTTTGTTTTACGCATTTATTAAGTGCATTTTCTCTGATGGAAACACAATTAGTGAGAAACAAAAACAACTGGAACAGAATTGTCAGTGTCAAAATCATCGGCGTCCGAGAGAGAGAGAGAGATCTGACCTCGCTCTGGAAGAGTCGGGCACGAAAAAGTCTGTTCAGATCCTATCGTCTTGTTTTAGATTCATTTTACCTGCCTGCGATTAAGCGTCTTAAATTCAAACTAAGAGTGTTGTGGTTTTATTCGGTCTCGCAGGACCTTTGTAACTGTTGTGTCACACACTGTAAAGGTTTGTTCTGTTGTGTTTAAGTACGGCCGGGTCGCTGCAAAGAACTGCCCTTCATGGGATTTGAAACATAATTCCACATGTGTTCATTGAGAATCTACAATGTAAAAGAGTTTTGAACAAAATAATCCGATACAAACCGACACAGTTTCCACATTTCTGCCTCTGCTGTCCGGTACTGTTTTGTTTGAATGTTAGACGTGAGAACATGCATTTCCTGCAGGGTCATCATCAACATGGCGCTAACGTATAAATGTTCTGTGTGTAGACAGTGTCAGTGCAGAGTCCAGTGCAGCTGTATGAGGCACCTCCAGGTTTCATCCCCACACATGACACTGAGGCTCATTATTGTGCCACTAATGGACTGAGAGAGTGCACATGTGAGGGGCCCCCGAACAGCCCCCGGGCCGCCGCTTCTTTAACAGGCCTGTCAATGTTAGAGGCAAGAGAGGGACTTCAAGACCATAATGTTAAACCACTCACTGAACTACAGGAGTTTTTACACTAACAGGCATTGAAAACAAACACCAGTGCAGTGTTTTACATGTGTTTTATTTTGGACATTTCAGCCCCTCTTTTAACGTCACTTTAAATGAGGCAATAGAACAATCTGAAAGCACTTTTCAGTTTTGTCAGACCGAGGAGTGAGTCAGGGCGGACTGCAGGTTCTAAGCACAAACATACTTACATTAAAGCAGTACTAAGTAACTCTTGCCCCTAGAGGCCATAAGCGCAACTGCAGGTGTCGTATGATTTTTAACTTATTAAATGTCTTGGAGAGTAAATACTACGCTGACAGAAAAGGTGAAGGGAGAGAGGGATGTTGTACATCCAGTTATACAATGGAAATATTTTTTTTCACTCAAACCTGGCTGTAAATACTGTTTAAAGTGGCGCTAGCCCGCAGTTAGCTTTGCCCATTAGCCTGTTAGCTTCTTCTTCGTGATTCCATTAGTGTGTATTGGTGACTCCGACCCGGTGGCAGTCAAGTTGCAAGCATGGTTTTCTGGCCAGAGACACCAGGGGGCGATGAAAGACCCTCCAATCATCCCATTAACACTTGTATTACCCCCAGAGGGACTACGGGAAGGACTTATTTAGGTAAACACGTTACTCAGTACTGCTTTAAACATAAAACCGGGAAGTACTGTATCCTCCATACATCATGACCATAGCACCACCGATTTCTTATCATGCCAGAAGCTAGAAATGTTAGCTTATGTTTTGAATTTTTGTTTATTATGCTTAATTGACCTTTCGCAAAACCCGGTCTAGTCATTGTCCAACGGTACCTCATAGCAACCGTTGCTACCAGAGAAACTAATGCTGTGGGACCCGTTTCTCAGCCACATAAACACCGCCTGCTAACTAGAGCGAGCTAACACTCGTTTACCATCTCCACCTTTTACCGTCTTGTCGTTTGCCAAGAGTTTCATGAGCTGTCGTTTACTTTCTAAGCGCTACAGGAAGTGTTTAGTTGCTCTGAGCAGAGGTAGGTCTGGGCGATATGACGATATTAGAGCGTCTTACGATCTCCAGAGCTGACGATCTGTCATGTTTGTGGGATGGTTTTATCACGGTTCTAAACTCTTCTGCACAGTTGACTCTTTTCACCGTCAGTGAAGTAAACCCAAGCCGCACTTTCTGCTACGCAATGTGGGACGCTAATGCTAACGCTAATGTGAGCGTTTGGCAGCGAGCCGCTCCTCTACAGCGAGCCGCTCCTCTACACGAGCCGCTCTCTACAGTCACATACACGACCAGGCTCCTCAATCTGGAGCTTTAAACCCAGCGTCTCTATTTCAGAGGTATTTATGTCAGTGTCTTTCCCCCGTAACGCCGCTGCTCTGCTCAGCGTGTGTTTATTTATTTACCTGGCGACACATGTGTGAAGAAGCGAGTGTGTCCTTCGTCCTTACAGTTCTGTCAGGCGCCGCATCCTTCTCATTTGTTTACTTTAAATCCTGTGTTCACAAATGCAACGTTTATCCATGTCTTTGAAAATATAAGACTTGTCCAACTTTGGTGAATTACTTGGTCAAGTAATAACTTATGGTAACTATCTGCTTCCGGTTTGCCTTTTACACAATAAAAGACACAGTATGTTATGGCTTTAGCAAGACTCTTATTGTGAAAGGGTCAGACAGCAACAGACACAAACAACAAGCCTTTACCAAACTTAGTGTTACTATTTTACTTTTACTGTCTGGAGTTTTATTGTGTTTTTAATGTATAGAGTTAGTTTGCTGTAGTTCTAAGTCTAGTCTAAGTTCTAAGTCTATTTTTGCTGTGTTGATTATCACAAAGTTGAATAAATTAGTTTATTCATTCAATCTTTTCTTCTTCAGTGTGTAATTTAACTTATTTTACTTACTATAAAAATCGTGATGAAATCGAAATCGGGAGTTTATAATTCAAAAATCATGATATTCTATTTTTGTCATATTGCCCACCCCTAAGCAGAGGCTTGACATTTCAGCCGTGGGTGGATCTGTTACTGTCACTGCACTGACCGCACACGGGACGTCACAGCTTAAATAAACCGTCTTAAGTGTGTCTGCGTACACTGGTGTATGAATGAGAGAGAGAATGGGTGGGAAAGCGCTGTGTAAGATGAGACCATTTAGCACCATAATGCTGAGCCACAAGGGGGAGACAAAGCCACTGCAGCCTCTCTCTCCTCCACAGTAAACCCAGACTTGCCATATTTTAATCAATACTGGACGAACATAAGAAGAGAACTTACCCGGTGGTGCAAGAGCATAATAGTCCACACAAGGTACAGTATATTTAAGGTAGTTCCAGGGATTTTTCCACTTTCCTGAAGCACACTGGTGCTTTAGCCGCAACAGTGAAGTCTCCCCTTGGTTGCACATTTTAAATATATTCCTCCACTGCACATTGCCACACATTTGGCCTCAATCTGGATGATATCGCACCGGTATTGCACCAAAAAAAGAGTCACTTACAAACTCCACTTCATGACGGAGCTAGCAAACACTGGCTAAGGGGGCGGGGCTTTTGCGAAAGTCAATTCCCCTTGATGCTCCAAGAAACTTAAGAGAAGCAAAGACTTTTCAAGTGTCTGTTCCAAACACTCACGAAACGATAAAATATTAACCTCTAAACCATCACATTTCTCCAGTTTGCCTTTACCTAAAAATCGTCAACATAGTGATGAACACGAGGAGGAAAACGCAACAAAAATGTGACTCAAAAGTGTTGAAAAAGCAACAAAAAAGTGACGAAAAAGTGACAACAAAACAGACAAAAAATGGATGAAAAACAGATGAAAAAATGATGAAAAACAGTTTGTTTATGGTCTGCCAAAAATACACAAGGAAGGTTTTCCTCTCAGACCCATTGTGAGCGGCATCAACTCCATCACTTATAATCTGGCGAAACACCTCAAGTTCATCTTATCCCCTTTGGTCAACAACACAGAACACCATGTGGAAAACACCAAGGAGTTTGTGGAGAAGATCAAACACCTGCAGCTGGAAACAGATGAAACCATGGTGTCTTACGATGTGACAGCACTGTTCACATCTGTCCCAGCCTCAGCAGCAGTCACAGCGGTGAGGAAGAGACTGATTGAGGACGGCACTCTAGCTGAAAGGACCCAGCTCACTCCTGACCACATCTGTCAACTACTGGAGATCTGTCAGACTTGGAAAGACTAATTCATGCATTTGTCTCCACCCGGTTAGACTATTGTAACGGCCTGTTCACTGGACTCTCTAAACGAGCTGTTAGAGCTGCAGAACATCCAGAACGCTGCTGCTCGAGTCCTGACAAGAACCAGGAAATACGACCACATTAGTCCAGTGCTCCGGTCTCTGCACTGGCTTCCTGTCACTCAGAGAATAGATTTTAAAACAGCTCTGCTTGTGTACAAGTCTCTTCATGGTCGGGCACCAAAGTACATCTCTGATATGGTACAGCAGTATGAACCACCTCGGACCCTGAGGTCCTCAGGGAGGGGTCTCCTGGTGGTTCCCAGAGTTACCACCAAACATGGTGAGGCTGCGTTTCAATTTCATGCAGCAAAAGTCTGGAACAGCCTCAGTGAGGACGTAAGACAGGCCTCAACCCTGAATATTTTTAAGTCCAGGCTGAAAGGACACCTTTTTACTGTTGCCTATGGAGATTGATTGTATTTTATATGTGTGTATATGGGTGTATATATATATATATATATATATATATATATATATATATATATATATTTCATATAATTTTATCAATTGATTTGTTTTTGATTGTGTTTTAAATGGTTTTATTGTGTTTTTAATGTTTTTTATTGTATTTTTTATTGTGTTTGGTGTTGCTGTGAGGCACATTGAGTTGTCATGTACATGAAATGTGCCATACAAATAAACTTGCCTTGCCTTGCCTTGTCTTAGCACCACATATTTCCAGTTCAGAGGTAACTTCTACAGACAGATCCACGGCTGTGCGATGGGCTCTCCAGTTTCACCCATAGTTGCTAACCTCTACATGGAGGAAATGGAGAAGAATACCTTGGCCTCATACCCAGGAAACAAACCCAGTCACTGGCTCAGATATGTAGATGACACGTGGATCAAAATTAAAGAGAAGGAAGTGGCACCTTTTACAGATCACATCAATGCTGTGGACCCCAGCATTACATTTACTCTGGAGGACACTAAAGAGAAACAACTTGCCTTTTTAGATTGTAAAGTTATCACAGGGGAAAACGGACAACTTCAGACAGAGGTTTACAGGAAGGTAAGGCAGGTAATTAGCAGTGATCAGCCATGAATAGGACCGGACTGACTGATACTGGGGTGAGCAGGTCATTAGAGACGCTCTGCTTCAAAGGTGTTTACCCACAGGGGAGAGTAGCTGTGATTAAAGGGGAGGAGCCAGGCCAACCCCAACTCCTCCCAACTGGTCTTTATCTAAGCTGCGGACTGAGCAGGACTTTAGTCTGCTGACGAAGCCTTTTGGATGAGAGGCGAAACGTTCGAGACTTCAACTACTGAGTACAGAAGATGACTCAAGAACCTTCATTGAAGATGTTGAAAAACAGATGAAAAACAGATAACAAAAGCAACAAAAAACTTAATCACGCTGACGTTCCCAAAGCCAAGTTTACAAAACGCGATTCTGCAGGATTTGTTTTGTATCTCCCGTTTACTTTGGCTTTGACTGCAGTAAAGTTAAACGCTGTTAAACGTGGCCCATCATATTTTATATAAGTCTGTCACACAGCTCTGACAAAACGTGTGTGAAAAGTGTTATTCCCTCACATCGACTCTGTCAAAGTGAAACGTGCTGGAGTGAGACGGCGGAAACGCACTCTGACGACCGGGGAACAATGACACATCATCACGCGTGTCCGCAAATCAAAAAGTGAAAAAAACAAGGACGAAAATGCAACAAAAGAGCAACAGAAAAGTGAAAAGGTGATTTGGGTAAAGCCGAACTGGAGAAAATGCCCTTGGTTCAGGCGGGGGTTAAGAGGTTAAAGTGTCTTTCTCCACCGTTGGGCCTCGTTGCCCCGTCTTGCATCAGAATGAAGATACTGTGACCTTTCCTTTCTGTCCTCCATGCTCCCTCTCTCCTTCCTCCTTTCTCTAAGCACATGTTCCACAATGCTGCCATTTTGAGGAGGACGGAAGTCAAACCACAGGGTGACCAGAATCCCCCACATTAAAAACTGGGACACGACGGGAGTTTGTTGAATTAGTTTAGTTTAGTTCATTAGTTTATTTGAGCAGTAAACATTCTGCTCAAAAGGAGTGGGCTGAAGCAAGAGCTTATAAGCCCCACCCCCAAAATCAATACAACAAAAATTTCACAAGGAATATAGTGGAACAACAAAGGAAAAAACAATGAAACAGCAAAAATTAAATTAAAAAAAAAGATTATATACACCTGCAGTTTCTGATCATGGCTGAAATGACCATTTACAAGAAAGCATTTACATAAAGACATTACATGACAGAACTATAATAATAACTTTATCCTATTGCAGTTACATTATCAATCATACAATCAGCAGCATCATATTTAGATTTGCCTCATTGGCAAAAGAAAACCAGTTACACTTGAAAGCAGCTTTTTTAACACAGACCAAATTACAAAGCATTGTTTGAAATGTTCATATAGAAACAGAAACGAAGCACAACGACAACCACGATCTCGTTTCATGTACGATGTTTAGTACAAAGCAAGTAACAAAAGGCAAACCTTAATATAATATATTTCAGCATGTTACCAACGCCAACCCTTGGTAACATTACCGGAAGTCACTATGTTTATGTTATAAAGGCACGTTACTATGCAGTACATATTATACTTCGTGATCTTGCTACTTCAGTTGTCATTACCATCCTCAGTATAATAGGAATGTGTGTACAATTTTCTTCTTTTCTTTCATGTATAATGTGTTATGTAAGCCCTACATGGTTGAACTTCATGTGTATAAAAGTCTAATGTCAAGTAAATGGCCCAATCAGCATTGAGGTGATAAACTTTAAGCTATTTAATTGGTTCAGTCACTTTATATCTGACGTACACATGGCCAAAAGTCATTTCTCTGCTTTAGGCATAAAGTACTGGTGAAAAACCGGGACAGCTGGGACGGAGATTGTGTAAAACTGTGACAACTCAATGGTTTTGGAGAAATCCGCTGGGACACGGGACAGAGGGCTCAAAACTGGGACATCTGGTCACCCTAAACTATGCCATACCACAACACTCAGTAATATCGCTAAACTCGGGATGAAAGTAGTAAAGAAGCAAACACAAGAAATGTGCCAAAATCAAGGCCTTAAATGGCATCAAACTGGATTCAAACTGACATTAATTCTACTTTTCTTACAAAATGACGACTTAATAAGTTCATCAGAAATACCAAAATTATGATCTAGAACTTATTCAGCCGCAGTTTTTCGGCCAATTCTCTTTCCTCTATTTATGAAATGTTTGTAAATCTTAAGAAAGGAAATATGTGCCTGAGTTTTTCCTCCTGTTGTGGCATTAAAAAGACATAACAAAGCTTTAAGTTTGGCATTCTTCTGCATAAACCCTGTAGTGTTTTTGGATGTAGCAGTGTCCCCAAGATGGCGGCCATAACAAGAAAAGGCATGTATATCATTCACTCCTCTCTTCTATCAATCCTTTCTTTGCCATTCTTTCCTTCATCCCTTTCTCTCCCTCCCCTTCTCACATCCCCTCTTTCCTTGTACTCTTTCTCCCCCCCTCTCCTCCCTCTATACGTCCGTGTCCTTGGCGGTGGATGAAGGTCACAGCAGAAGTCGTACCTCTTCATTTTCCCCCCGCTGTCACTCCTCATTCCGCTCACTTTTGCTTTTGCTTCCTGCTGAGCCGGTGAAACTCGACCCGCCTGTGTGTCCTGCATACGTTTTCACATAAACATCGTGATTGTGACCAGGCGGAGAAGTTTGGGTGTTTTGAACTTAAACCTACTCCACAGCGGTTCAGTATAGTCTTAGTCACGGCAGCGTTTTGGCGGCGTGTGAAGTTACAGGATATTGGCAGAAAGTGGAACACTGTCGTACACGGCGATCCAGAGCGTCCCACGAGGCCGGCGGGACGACTTTAAGCTTGTGTCCGCTCATTCATTCATACATTTCATAAATCCAGACACATTCATCAGGGGCAGGCTCTACTTTTAGTTCAGGACAACTAAGAGCATCAATACAATTACATAAAATATAAATATATACTGTATATGTATATATTAAAATAAGTGCTTGTCCAACTTTGGTGAATTACTTGGTCAAGTAATAACTTATGGAAACTATCTGCTTCCTGTTTGCCTTTCACACAATAAAAGACACAGTATGTTATGGCTTTAGTAAGACTCTTATTGTGAAAGGGTCAGACAGCAACAGATACGAACAACAAGCCTTTACCAAACTTAGTGTTACTATTTTACTTTGATTGTCTGGAGTTTATTGTGTTTTTAATGTAATGAGTTAGTTTACTGTAGTTCTAAGTCTAGTCTAAGTTCTAAGTCTAGTTCTAAATCTTTTTCTTCTTCAGTGTGTAATTTAAGTTATTTTAGTTACTATAAAAAAATCGTGATAAAATCAAAATCGCAAGTTTATAATTCAAAAATCATGCTATTCTATTTTTGTCATATCGCCCACCCCTAGTTGAGGCCTGTCTCACGTCCTCACTTTGCTGAATGAAACTGAAACACAGCCTCAGCGTGTTTAGTCCTGACTCTGGGAACCACCAGGAGACCCCTCCCTGAGATGGTTCATACGGCTCTAACATGTCAGAGACTTGTAACAAACAGAGCTGTTTTAAATTCTATTCTCTGAGTGACAGGAAGCCAGTGCAGAGACCGGAGCACTGGACTAATATGGTCGTATTTCCTGGTTCTTGTCAGGACTGGAGCAGCAGCGTTCTGGATGTTCTGCAGCTCTAACAGCTCGTTTAGAAAGGCCAATAGTCTAACCGACTGGAGACAAACGCATGAATTAATCTCTCCAAGTCTGGTTTAGACACTATGTTTTTTATGTTAGCAATGTTTTTAGATGGTAATGGGCCACTGATGTGATGGACTTAATATTCAGGTCTGAGTCCATGATTACTTCTAGATTTCTAACTTGATTTTTAGGTTCTTGTGAAAGAGCTTCAAGGTGACCAATGACAAGCTCTCTGTGTTTTTGTTGATCAAAGACAGTTATCTCCAGTGTTTGGAATAACGCTGTTTAAAATAACGGCGTTAGGTAACGACGTTATTTTTTCAGTAACGGAGTAATCTAATTCATTACTCTCCCCGTCGTTACAACGCCGTTATCGTTACTGGGTAAACAAAGTGGCACGTTAGACTGAATGAGCGCCGCGGTGTCAGCTCCCGCAGCAGGAGCAGCGGAGAGGGTGGGCGGAGTCTCACGGAGTCTGTGCAGAGTGTTCGTGCTCTCTGCTCCAAAAACTACGTGTGTCCCAGACCCGCGGCTGGTCATCCCCACAGCGCGGTGCGGACGCGGGGGAGAATCGGTCAGTAGTGTTGGAACTTATTTTTAACCCAAAGACGCGTCTTCCCCCCCTCGTTGGCCGCGTTGGCACATGTTTCTTTTACTCCTGTTCCTCCTCATTCTCTGTGAATACGGCCGTATTAATTGACATTGACATTAATAAAACAGCGACGCAAATACTGGTCAATACCATTCAGTCATAGAGGCCTCCCCCACTCTACCCCCATTCAGTTCATTCAGTTACTATGAACATATTTTACATGATAGTACATGAATACAAACACCTCTGTCTGTTCTACTCCTTTCAACTGACTTTTGAAAAGTGCAAAAAAAAAAAAAATCAAAATTCTTTGATATAAAGCAATTTGTTTTTAACAGTAACGCAAATAGTTACTTGTCCTGGTAACGAGTTACTTTCATTATAGAGTAATTCAGTTACTAACTCAGTTACTTTTTGGAACAAGTAGTGAGTAACTATAACTAATTACTTTTTAAAAGTAACGTTCCCAACACTGGTTATCTCAGTTTTATCTGTATTTAACTGGAGGAAGTTGTTTTGCATCCGCACACTAATCTGTTTGATACACAGCCCCTTGTGCGACGCTCCAGTAAGGGATTTAAATCCACGATATGTCCATAAAATGATGAAAATGTATACCGTCCTGTCCACTCCCATACATACATACATCCATTTTCTTGCACCAGCTCCTATAGCGCCCCCTGCAGGTGGTGGGTCCACAGAAGGACGGCCTCACGGTTCTAACCGGGCCTGTTGGTCTCTCATAAGGGGCTTCTTAGTTGCTTTGACATGTTCCATAGTGTATTATTTATGGTATAGTTTGGAGAGATGTTATTAAGCATTTCAATCCTTGCGTATGAAGTCACTTAATTAAACATGAGACGGCAGTGTGACCTTTTCAGTGGTCAGTCAGAGCTCCGACCCACGACATGTGATCGTGAATATCAAAGTGCTGACTTACACGAGCGTGACACTGAAAGACATTTAGATACTGTATACGTAAATAGAGCACAAGCAAAGTCATCCCACAACCATGTATGCGCAGGCAATAAGATGATTCACTTACATTTTCTGTGGCGTAAATCCATGGTCAGAAACAGGAACTAGAACTGGGAAGAATGTGCCGCTGGAAAACCTCATAATATCAGATGACTGTAAACGTAGCGGGCACAGTCTGTAACGGCCTGGTGCCAATCACCATAAAAACTCTGATATACTGTCAGATCAATAGGGGCTTGTTCAATTGTATCACTGTAATCCTCATCACAAGGGAATTTGACCTTCCCTGCTTGAAAGAAAAGTGCCCATATAGCAACAAAGATGAGACAAAAGCGAGGATGAAAATGCGACAAAAGAGTGACAAAAAGGTGATGAAAAAGTGATGAAAACAAAAAAGCCACAAAAGAGCAACAGAAAAGGGACAAAAATGGCTAAATCTGTTTTAGGGAATTTTTGCCTGTTTAGCTTAGTTTTAACACAACAGACCTGGAAACGCTCTGTTAATACTGCCACAGAAATAAACAGATTAAAACACACAAGTCTTGAAGTTGAATTTATTCTTATATCGGATCCGGGAGATGAGCGGAAGGCCGTCCGGCAGCCTCGCCTCAAACTCCTCGTTTCAAAGTTTCATACAAGGCTTTATGGAAAATAAGCACACCCCTTTCCTCCAAGACACAAAAACTTTCCGTGACATCATAAAAAACAAAACCCAGCCCCCCTTCAGTCAGGGTGGGGCTGTTGATCAGTAACCGTTTTTTTCCGTCCACTGGAGGAAAGTCATAAACTCTTTAACCCCCCTGCCTCCTGAGAGGGGGTATAATCTCCTGAGCCATTTCCTCTGGAGGGCATCTGCTTTTCAAGCTTGAGTGGTCAAATGCTTTCCTTTAACCAATCCCCTAGGTCAGCCATTCCCAAAGTCCAGAACATCGCGGCCCCCTTGTCGATCAGAAATTCTCTCGGGGCCCCCAATAGAAAATAATTTATCCTATTCATTGGAATTTTCTTATTGTTTTACAGGTAAAATTACATAAAAAGCAACATCTAGCAATGAGTGGAGTTTAAAACTGGTTTCAAGTAATACATTTTAGCGAATAAATGTATTTTTCCTTTTAAAATATATATTTTTTCAATGTACTTGTTTTCTAGACAAGGTTTTTGGGGCCCCCTATAGTATCTCCAAGGCCCCCCAGGGGGCCCCGGACCCCACTTTGGGAACCACTGCCCTAGGTAATACTTTCATGTTGATATCAAATTCAGAATTTCTTAAAGGGGGGGTATTATGCTTTTTTCAATCACATAGCACCAGTCTATAGCATACTACAATGATGACGTAACCTTCTGTTGGTCTGTATATGCAGTAAATTAAAATAACTGCCTTGAATAAAATTGCTCTCTCAAAATGGCTGTACTGAACGTCTTGAAATAGGCCTCTGTCTCTTTAAGAAGCTTTCCGACACGCCCCCTTCAGCACACTGCTGTGGCATCTAAACAACACTACTGTGCGGGGAGGGGGCTCTGCTGAGCTGAGGAGCAGTGGTTGGTGGCTTGGCTGGTGACAAAAGGTCCAGAGGCGTCTCCAGGAGGTGGGGGCGTTCCTAGGAGGACTGAGGCATAGCTACACCTAAAATGGCTGCCGTCTAAGTTTTTACTGATTACTCAAAAATATGTGAATGAGCCAAGGCAACACTCCAGGCATGTGTTTAATGAGGGAATGACATAATAACATGATATAAAGCTTGAAAAAGTCCATTTTACATAATACCCCCCTTTAACAAAATTGTAGTTTCAGACGCTCTGTAGTGACATAAAATTTTTGAGAACTTTTGAGAGCAGACAAGGAATATTTAAAACAGAAATAACACTTTTTAATGGGCTTAATTGTAGGATATATTATAAAATATTATTATACGGCCCTTCACAATGCAAGTAGAACGCTCCATTGATTTGAATGTGATTTCCAACGTTCTACCGGTCATTATTTTTTGATAGAAGACCTCTGAAAAAAATAATGACCGCTGCCAATGGCAACGGAGTTTGTGCTTGTAATACAGGTCTTTCATATCACTCCGCAAGTAGTAGTAGCGGACAGGCGGACACTAACTCTGTCCCCTTCCCTGCGAGAGAAGTTGGGGGAATCGCTTGTGAAGTTAACGGGAGTCCGACTTTCAACTTACCCAGAGATTCACCACCATTCCTCCTCTCCAACTGCACCTTCAACTAAGTATCTAGGCTAGCAATAAGTAGCTAGCCTCGCTGCTACTAGCCTAGCCACACTGCCTGGAATCACAACAAACTTTTGGGAACTATTTGCCGCGGAAATCATTAAATAAACCTTTCTGCCTTTATAAAAGTGTATGAAGTTTATTTGTGTGTGCAGTTGGCAAACAACCGTATAATAAGCGGGATAATGTATAGAACGCTGGTCTTTATCGGGAAAATAAGTATTATTATTTTCCCGATAATGACTGGCGTTCTATACATTATCCCTTACTTAATGAGCAGGACTCTGCACTTGGTTAAGGTGGGGGTTAAGAGGTAAATACTGGGAGGGGGAGGGGGAGCTTTTGCTCAGGGGCTCATAGACCAGCCCGTCTTAACACAGATTGATACCACACTATTGAAACATGAGTGAGTACCTTTTGAGTATCGATATCAAATATTATTTCATTGCTCTGGGAAAATACACTGAGTCACCCACATCAGGTGACAGGAGCTGATTTAGACTTTGTTTGTTCTCATAGTATTACTTTTATACTTCGCCAGTGTGATTCATTTAACATTGGCAAGATTAAATAACCAGTTACAATCATCGTATTCTCATTTGTGTATTGTTGATATAAAATAACCACTTTATTCCCATTTTACCCATTACTCACTGTGAAGAACTCCTCTTATAACAGCATTAGAATAGTTTGTTGCAGCATATGTTTACTACAGTGGAATAACATGACTCAGTATTTGAGTGCAATGGCCGTTCTGACTGGAACCCGACACAACCAGCGTCCGCACACAAGGCACCAACAGAGAGCGACTCCAGTTTCCCCGTGTCCGGCTTCATCAGCACTGCGCTGTCAACATCTGGCAAAGATGACGCGCACAGTTCATTTTGTCGACTCAAATATCTCCTTAACAAACTCAAATTAGACTAAAACTAATATCATTCACTTCCCTTTCTCGTAACGTCTGAGAATTGGCCCATGGATCCAAACGTCTGATTCCAGCCCAGTTGTTGTATCCTCGGGCAGGACACGTCACGAGTCTGGCCTGAGCTTGAGAGAGTGTTTTGACCTAGTGGAGGAATATAAAAAGTGCTTTCTAAATGCAGATTTTATCCTTTTGTTTTGGCCTGTGTCCTTGTCCGTGCTGCGCTGGGTCAGGAGGGAGTCGCTCTGTTGTCTCCGGCTGCTCCTATTATTGGGACGCTCATTCATTTATACCGTTTCTGCCGACGGGGAGACAACCGGCACTGACTGAACACGGGCGAAAGGGGGACATTTATTTATTTATTTATTTGACACAGACCAGAGATAGAAACGAGCTCATTTTCATCTGTCGTCCCTGGGCAGAGGCAAAGTGACAGCAGCTTTATACTGTGGCCAATGAGCATATACTTAACAGTCCATTCACAATATAAAATACGGATAAAGCACCGGCAAAAGGATCACCTCAACATACATTCAGATGGATTATTTACAGTATTTACACTTGCAATTACAATTATGCTAAATGTTCTCAACTTATAAAGCGCTTTTCTACCTTTATCAGGCCCAAAGCGCTTTACAGTAAGGAACCAGTCACCCATTCACTCTCATTCATACACCAGTGTACGCAGACACTGGAGGTAAGGAGGGTGAAGTGTTTGCCCAAGGACACAACGACAGTGTGCATCTTCAGGAGCTGGGATTTGAAACCCCGAGACGACCCGCTCTACCAGCTGAGCCACGGTCGCCCCACAATTACAAATATCTACAGTTTAAAAAAAATTATACCTTCTTATATTTTAACAATCCCCGATTAATTTGTGTCTTTCAACCACTTGTTCAGGTTCAGTTTAAACTGTTGCACGGTGCTAATCTCTCCAACATTAATGGCAGAGTTCCACATCCTGCAGCTTCACACAGAAGCTTCTGTCCAAAGGTGGAGGTTCTAAAGTTCACAGTCTCCTCTGGAGGAGCTCATGTTGTTCTAAGTCCTGCCTCGTCACAAGATTTCACAAACATCCTCAGGGGCTGTGCGGCCGAATCATGAAGAATTTTAAACACTAAACAAAATACATTCAAAAACGTTTTATAATGTATATTATTCATATTCATGTATATGTATATTCAGAAGTCCCTTATGAGACCAACAGGCCCAGTTATAACCATGAGGACGTCCTTCTGTGGACCCACCACCTGCAGGGGAAGCCATAGGGGCTACGACCCGGCAACGGAAAAGTGGAAGAAAATGAATGGATGGAATAATGTTACCGTGGTGATACGAAACAGGTTTTTTATCAAAAATTTTGAGAGCCTGTTTGTACAGGCTTTGGAGCGGCTGTAATGCAGAGTTGGTTGATAGAGACCAAGTTGTGATGCAATATGTAAGATATAAAATATAATGAAAATAAGATAAGATAAGATAAGATAGCCTTTATTGATCTCACAATGGAGAAATTTACTTGTTACATTCAGCTCTTAGAAACACAACAATTAAATAGTAAATAGTGGTATCTTATATACAATGACTACCAAGGACTTTGTGGGGACAAAAGTGTAAACAGTAAATAATAATAAGTATACAGACTATAACAAAAAATGTTATAGTCAGTGTTAGCAGTGCAGGTTTACATCATAGTGCAAGTGGTTGAAATATCATCACTGCATATAAAGCTTTGCTGCTCATTTCAGGGCGAATATATCTGAACTAAGATCATTTAAATTTGACAGTTTTGATCAGTTTTAAAACGTGCTTTACGCCTAAATACTTGACTCTGCTTCATAAAACAGGCTGGCTGGGGCCGAACCACATCCAAACAAGTGGAACCTGCAAAAGGCCTGAAAGGAGACCCTGCCGTGGAGCTCACCCAGCAGGGGGCGCTCACGTGGAGGCTTTTGCGAGTGAGGCCACAGGTGCAGCTCAGCGGGAGAGCTCATGCTGCAGTCTGCTGATGGTGAGAGCGGCCAGGAATGGAGAGGACGCCTAATGCCCAAACACAAACATGAGGCAGTTTCACCCACACGTTCAACGAGAGAACACGGATGTTTCTGTGTCTTTCTGCATTTTCATCTTCCACCTTAGTCAGTCAGGCCCCTCCTCTCAGCAGCAGCAGCAGCGGTGAGTTTTATCGAAGAGGGAGCAGACTGCACTGACAGCGCAAAATGGATGGACTGGAGTAAACTTCCAAAAGAGCGCTCTCAGCCAACTCTCTTTGTCACGTCATTTCTCAACATTAGCTTCGCCAAAACCCCCAGAGCCTCGGAATAACACTGCTTCAACAACCGCAAAACTTTGGACTTATACTTCCCATCTGTTACTATATATAAGAATATTCCAATCAAGGTCTAATTCTATAAAAAGACTTTCACGATGCTTATTAATTGTTTTGTTGCTAACGAGCCGGAGATTTCCAGGAAGTTACTACAACATTGTGCTGCAAAAGCCGGGTTCCCACGCTTATTCATTCACAAATACTGACAGACAGACCCACATTATGTACTGCTGAGGGTGCTGACATGTTAGTTACAAGATTTCAGATCAGAGGAGATTTTGGTAATTACAGTAGTAACTATTAGTAATAAGTATCAATAAAAGGGGTAGTTCTTGGGTGATGGGAAATTATAGAGTTAATTCGACCCTCACACATTGCCCTTATCATATCGTACTGCTAAATCAGTACATTTGGCCTTCTACATGACTTGTGGCCTAATAAACGTGGCACACTGTCAGTGCATAGATTCTTAGTGCCTACGTGTCACCAAGATTACCTAACTCTCTTCATGTGGAAGTATCGCCAGACTTCTGAATGATCAATGCCCTGAACACTGTATTGGCTGTTCAAATGTCTCCAGGCCTGTACTACGGTAATAAAACTTCTTCTACGTAAGACATCCAGACTGGTCTCCATCCTTCCGCCCGTGTTTCCTTGGACATCTCTAGTATCTCCCTAACACTGGGTAATTAAAGTAGCAGTTAATAGTAATTCATTACTATAACTGTGTAACCCTAACCCTACACTTTATTACTATTTATTACTAGTAATTACTAGGCAATTACCTAGCAGTTATTGAGCTGAGTTACTACTACTTTTATTACCCAAGAACTACCACTTTTAATGATATTTATTACTAATAGTTACTACTGTAACTACTAGATAATTACCTAGCAGTTACCGGGTCGTCATGTGTTACCAAAAAGGGTCAAATTTCACCTTGTTTCTTTTTTAGTTCAAAGCTGAATAAATCAGGCTGAGAATTGGACACTGAAAAATCCCTCTGAGAAAAATATTGTTATGTCCAAGACTGGAAAGTTTGGAGACTTTGTTACACGAAGAAAACCTAATTTTGAGAAGACCGGCCTTAGAGTTTTGTAGTGTGTGTATTTCTCCCGTCTTTAGTGAAAGGAAATCACCATATTTGGATTATGGAATATGGACGTGTCATTTTGAAGGGCTGAGTTACTTTGATTCTCCGCAAACGCATTTTTGATTGCACAAAATGCCGTGGTTTGGAACAGTGCCCTAAAGCCAGCGACAACTACTCCAGACTGGGACAGAAACTATGATTTGATCACCTAAAGTAGCCTGATCAAATTAAATAAAAAATGTATTTTAGTTTATGAAATGCTGTTAAGGAATAACTGATAACATATTTATGTAACCTACATCATATCTTTAATGTAGACAGGTTATTCTTAATGTTTGGTTAAAGAGCAGCAAAAAAGCCAACAAAAGAGTAGCAAAAAAAGGCATAAATGTGACGAAAACACAATAATAAAAGAAAGGAAAAAGGAAAAAAATATCCACAAAAAAGCAACAAAAATGTGGTAAAAATGTGACGATCCGTTTAGATCAGTTTTGTAGGTCTTAGGTTTCAAATGAGGAGTTACACTGACTTATACTGTAGGCTCCAGTCCAGAAGCTTTTAGATTTGGGTAAAACTGAACTGGAGAGTGTTGGTAATGAATAAATCATGGCCTGCGTTGTGTTAAGTAATCCGTGTGTCGCTCCCGTCCCGGCAGATGGAGCCTGACGCCCAGAAATGAGCGCGAACAGTGCAGGGCTGAGAGGACAGCCCTGACGACGCGGCCGGGACAGAGCGAGGGGTTCCAGGGGTGGGGCTATTTTTAGAGTCCGCTGTCCCGCCGCGGATGGGACCTGTGCATTAGCGGAAGGTCCCGTGGCGTAGGCATCGGTTATGCAGATGGTGTTCAAGCGGAGCGAGGGTCTCTTTTGTGAAGGAAAGACACAAATGGAACCTACGGCCCAGAGGTGTCACACACATTTAAAGCAGAGGCCGAAACAGACTAGAATAAATATTAATTTAATCCCTTTTTATTATTTGATTCAGTCAGAGCCTTCAATAGAAACCTGGGTTCTCGCAGTCAAACGCATATAAACTGATCGACTATAGGCGTATGGATAAAACTGCCTATTTGGCATTTGTAGAGCACAATTCATACACAAGGCAATTCAAAGTGCTTCACAGTTGCAGAAAATTACAAGAAAACAGATAAAATCAATCAATAAAACATCAACATAAAGTTAATCAATGACAGTAAAAGGCAAGAGTGCAGATAAAATACTTTCAGTTTTCATATTCTCGGGTAAAAAGAGCTGTTTTCAGCCTGGATTTGAACATTGTCAGAGTTGAGGCCTGTCTCACATCCTCATGAAGACTGTTCCAGATTTGAGCTGCATGAAACTGAAACGCAGCCTCACCGTGTTTATTATTGACTCTGGGAACCACCAGGAGACCCCTCCCTGAAGTTCTCAGGGCCCGAGATGGTTCATACGGCTCTAACATGTCAGAGATGGACTTTGGTGCTAAACCATGAAAAGACTTGTAACAAGCAGAGCTGTTTTAAATTCTATTCTCTGAGTGACAGGAAGCCAGTGCAGAGACCGGAGCACTGGACTAATGTGGTCGTATTTCCTGGTTCTTGTCAGGACTGGAGCAGCAGCGTTCTGGATGTTCTGCAGCTCTAACAGCTCGTTTAGAAAGGCCAGTGAGCAGCCGTTACAGTAGTCTAACCTGCTGGAGACAAATGCATGGATGAGTCTCTCTAAGTCTGGTTTTGACACTATTCCTCTGATCTTAATGTTCTTCAGATGGTAAAAAGCTGATGATGTTATTGCTTTGATGTGGCTGTTTAAGTTCAGGTCTGAGTCCAGGATTACTCTGAGATTTCTAACCTGATTTTTTGGTTTCAGAGCGAGAGACTCAAGGTGACTGATAACACTTTGTCTTTGTGTCTGTGGGCCAAAGACAATGATCTCAGTTTTGTCTGAGTTTAGTTGGAGTTGCGTGGCAGTTGTTCGCTAAAGGATGTATCAACAATGCAAACCAAAGCAGCGGTGCCTCCGACTCCAAACAAAAGCAAACACCTTCGGGAACACTCGTACTACCATACGGAAACACACGGCACATGACGGGCGGAAACGAGCGCGTTATAACGTGGAAACAGAGCGAGACATCAGAGATCAACTCAAACGCAAAATCCACTGTAATAAAAAGATACTAACCTTACAGTTTGGTGCTGTGTGAGAGGCTGTTTTAGCGCTCGTAGTCTCGTACCTGTTCCCTGCCCGAGTCCCAGCACAGCTGAAGCAGGGAAACTCTTCTGTCCGGGGAGTCGAGCGTCTACGTCCCGCTGTCGGTCTCGCTGCTTTGCTCTCGAAGCTCTTCATGAGGAAGGGGCGCAAAATATCCGTGATCAATAAATCCACTTCATTGGGACATTTCCAAGAGGAATATCAGTTTATCCGGTTCACTTCTGTTTTCCTGGAACGTCTTGCCCCCCGGTTACATTAGTGGTTTTCCCAGGCGAACAAAACGTAAGAGAAGCTGCTGAGCTCCTGCAGGCCCTGGGGGGCGTACTGTTAATGTACATCGAATTCTGATTGGCTGATAATTCTGTCAATCATGTGAGCGGCCTGACAACACAGGGCCTGAGGAGGAGCAGCTCGCCAGACGTGTTTAAGGCACTTTTTGAGTAGGAAATTACACTTACACGTCAACAAAACCAATATAAGCGACTCAACTGTACATATTAGCCTGGTTTTACCATCCCCTCGTACTCATTTCGTTTCGTACAGAGGGTCTGGACTTTCTCAATTGAGCTCCGTTAACAGGTGGGAGGGGTGAACTCCTTTGAAACGATTGGATCTGATTTTCGCTAGCGTGTGGTCGTGACGTATGTAGTGCGCCCGTGTTGAGTGAAGCGAGCTATCATAACTCTTGGGAGCATTCCTTGCGTATTCCAAGGCTTCAGTTATAATTTCTGGATATTTGGGAGCTGAGCCAGAACGGATTGAAGAGCTTCCTTTACGTTCGTATCTGCCGCCATTGCCGAACTACAACCAGCAAATGCGGCGCAAATGCTTGACGTCACCGACAACACCCGCCTCCCCCGCTCGCCGAGTGGTAGGTTGAAATTCAACCGATGAAACGCAGCCACTGAGATCAAACCCAGACGTACATGCAGGGAAAATATAATTGACCGGAGTTTACGGATGGCTAAGGCCAGGCTAGTACATTATATAAATAAATTAGAAATTAAATATACTACATTTTACACTTTTTTTTCTTCATTTGGTCAGAGCCAGCAGAGAAGGCCCTGCTGGCCCTGACGGCACACCACTGTCCATTTATAAAGAAAGAAAATGAGCCCCACACTCGGTTTTGCCAGATCCTGTGACTAAAACCAGTTTGGAAATGAACATAAATGGACTCTATCTCACTCCTAGTCCCTGTCCTCATTCAAGTCCTCCAAGCTCAGTGACTGAACTCTGATTCTCAGCTTTTCAGTGACAAATGGAAAGTCCAGTGAAATGTCCAGTATGTGTCATCTGCAGTACATAGCGACCCAAGTTGTAGTTGATGAGTGTATTTTTTTAAGACGAGACTTATATGGGGGAAGAATGGCAACTTTTCTTTCATTTCATATTTTCGTGTAAAAACAAGGTCTTTTAGGCATAAAAAAAATCTTTATACTGAAAACAAAACTTAAAATAAAGTGTAAAGCCGTGCTTCTGTTGACAATATGAGATGCAAAGATTTCTTTCAGGGGAGATTGGATATTTTCAGGGCGGTTTAGCTTCAGCTCACGAGGCTCTGGATCCTCCTCTCGTGCTGACTCGGCCCTTCCTTCTTTGACACAAGACTGAGGATGAAGTGTCCTAAAATCCCTCACACATTGAACGGTATCTCCGCCCGACAGAAGAGAGATGCGGCAGTGCAGATTTGCCAAAGTGCCGCTGAATAATTGATTTATCTTTCTATTATTCACATAGTTTGGCCTAAGGGAGTGTTTTGATAATGGCAGTGCAGTGGTGGAGAACATACACTGCATATATGCAGAACGTCCTGTCAGAGAGAGACATGCTATAAATCCTCGGTCATAATTTATGGCCCTGCACTCAGTTTTTCTCCAGTGGTGGAATAAAATATACTTTGTCCTTGTCAAGAGAAATAAACCTTTGTGTGCTGTGCATGTGAATATGAAGTTGTTTTGTAGCTTTATCATAAAAGTAAAGGTCTTCTTTCTCCCTGAAATGGAAACGTGCTTAAAGACTCATACCTGTGAAGAAGTGGGACGTATGTAATGCTTTAGGAAAGTTAGGAGTGAGTTTGGCCAATAGTTTGAACTTTCCAATTTACCTGCTTCCCAAGACCACCTCATGACATCAGCAGGTGGTCCAGGGTTGTTTTCATGCAAACAGTTAAAAGGCCCTTTTTGTAGAGTAGGGTTGATTTAGGTTTGTTCATAATTATGACACGAGACAGAGTGTATTCAACAATCTACATTTTTGCTAATTAAAATGGAAGATTTATTTATTTGTCCCGGACACACAGCGGCTGCAAAAAAAATACAATGACATGAGACAAGGAATATGATTCAATACAAAATATAGTTCCATCCTAATCACCGCTCTGGGGAGGAAAGAGTTCTCACACCTGTTTAGGAATCTCTTTTTGTGTTTCGATTGGAGCTCTATAACGGCGTCAGGATGGGAGCAGCTCAAACTGGGAGGACATGGCTCTGAAATAATGTTCCAGGGTGACCAGATGTCCCGGTTTTGATCCCTCTGTCCCATGTCCCAGTGGATTTCTCCAAAACCATTGTTGTTCACCTATCTCACGGGCCTGGAGACTAGTTGGAGACTTGAGTTGCCGCTGGTCACGGAGAAGGCTCTGATACGTCCCTGGAGAAAAGGCAAGTCTCCAGGTAGTCTCGGTGAAAGCCAACAGGTTCGCTTTCAGTGGAGTCTCCGCATGCTCTCCAAGAGGTCTACACAGTCTCAAGCAGTTGTGGTAACGTTGCCATTTGTTGTCCTCAACCTGTGAGACGTTTCTGTGACGTCCCTGCAATGTCTCTGAGGCCTGTCAGAGATTTAAAAAGTCTCAGCTGAAATCACACCTGTTCGTTTTCATCAAGACTACCTGGAGACTCGCCTTATCTCCAGGGGATGTCTCGGAGTCAGGCCGGTGAGACAGGCCCTGAAAGCAGTTTTATTTTACTTGAAACTTAATGACTTTGATGTCTGTGTAAGCTCTCAGTCGTACAGGAGTTGTCCATCTTCAATGAAGGTGCTTGAGTCATCTTCTGTACTCAGTAGTTGAAGTCTCGAACGTTTCGCCTCTCATCCAAAAGGCTTCGTCAGTGGACTAAAGTCCCGCTCAGCCCGCAGCTTAGATAAAGACCACGAGGAGGAGTTGGGGTTGGCCCGGCTCCTTCCCTCAATCACAGCAACTCTCACCTGTGGGTAAACACCTCAACCCCAGTATCGATCAGTCCTGTCCTATTCATAGATGATCACTGCTAATTACCTGCCTATTGTTCTTTTGTTGGCTGAGGTATCGTCTCCTTGGACTGGCTGTGCCCTGTCGGTTTTCCCCGAAGGAGATTGGAGTAAAGTGAAGAAAGATTAAATCTGAGCCCACCATTCCGGTTCATGGAGGGATTTTCTTCTTGACAAAAATAGTTCTTTTACTCCTCTTTCAAACCAACGTTCTTCTTTAGCTAAAATTTGATGTTCAAGGAGTGGATTTGAGCATTAGTTCGTAAAACACAGTTTCCATAGCGACTGCACCAATCAGCTAAAAGTCTATCACCTCAATGCTGATCCATTTAATTGACATCAGACTTTAAGAAACATGAAGTTTGACCATTGAATATGGCTCCCCCCACAAACTCCAGTTTTTAATGTGGGAAATCACAGTCTCCCCAAATATGTGCTGTGGGGATATTCTTTTACTCCCATCACTGCCTGCTACCAATCACTGCATTTATGGTAAATGGGGGCAAAGGATTTTTACCCTCCAAGGGGGAGGAAAAAGCCATGAACAGGTCCTGAAACTCCGTGAAGCAGAACATGAGTACCTTTCACCCCGTCTTGTCGAAGATGCATAACGCAGTCTTCATCCCACGATTGTTCTTTGCATCTGGTCCAAACCTATACGGCCCCGTGTCCCATCTCTGACAAACGCTATTCACGCTAATCGCCAAACGCACATCATTAATACAGTGTTGCGGGACAATGAATAGAGCGACGCCTGTACAGCAGCTGCCGCTCGTCCCATAACGCTCATATCTGCGGAGCTGGACCCGTTACAAAAGGAGCAGACCTCAAAAGGCCCGTAATCGAGCAAAGAAAATCCGCAAAGAATAGAGAGAGAAGCTGCTCACCGGCCGCGCTGTCTCCTTGAGTTTATCTCCTGCACGCAAGGTTTTATTTGTGTTTCTTATGCTAATGTCCCCCGCAGCGGAGCTTGTGATGGGACAGCGGCGGGAGGGACGTGGATGTTGATGAGGCGCAGATACGCAGGGCGATGGGTGCGGGCCTCCTGCCGGGTGGGACAGTGGACGTGTGTTTTTTTGGATGGTGTTCAAACAGTAGCAGAGGTCCTGGGTCAGCGCTTTGGCGACATAGCGACAGCAGCTTTGGGACAGCGGAAGTCAAGTCACGCTGTGGAGGTGACCGAGCACGCCGGGCGAGAGTCAAAGTGAGGCCTGAACTTAAAGGACCTGCACCAAACACGTCTCAGATTATTCTTTTTGCTTTGAATCATTGTAGCTATCAGGGGAGAGTAGTCAAAATACTCTACAAAATACTCAAGTAGAAGTAAAAAGCAGTGGCCCAAATATTTGCTATGTGAGAGCAAAAAAGAACTTGGAGACCATTTTACTTGAGTAGTGTGAGTACTCATAAAAATTAAAACTTGTTTCAAAGATTTCAGCCATAATGAATAAATCCAAATATATCACTGATAACAAAGCTCTATATACTATATACTGGTCACTTATCCTTCCCCATTTAACATATTGTGTAGAGATCTGGGGAAATGTGTATAAAAGTAATCTTGAGCCATTGTTTAAAGTTCAGAAAAAGGTAATAAGAATAATCCATTTAGCTGGATACCGTGATCACACTATCCATTATTCTTTAAATCAAAAACAATGAAATGTGAGGACCTTACTGAATTTAAGATGCTCAAATCATGTTCAAAGCCTCACGAAAGTCACTTCCTGAGAGTTTACAAAATATGTTCTGCAAACGAGAAGTTAAATACAACCTGAGAGATAAATGAGCTTCAATAAACAAACTCCAGAACAACCATGAAAAGCCTGTGTCCCACGAGACGAGGTGTAGAAATATGGAATAATCTAGATCAAAACATCAAACTTGCAATAACCTGGTACATTTAAAAAAGTTACAAAGAGTTTATATTTCTTAGATATGAGCTGTAGTACATTCTTTGTTGTTGTTTCTTTATTTTGCTGTTGTTTTTTTATTGTTTTATTATTTGTTGTTATTTTGCCCTATGTTCCTTTGTTTATGATTTGCTACCCTGTAAATGTTAAATGTAAATGCTATCGTTTTTATTTTTGGTGTGGGGCTTATAAGCCTTCGGCTTCGGCCCACTCCCTTTGAGCAGCTCAAACAAATAAACTAAAACTAACTAACTGAGTAACTGTTTGGTTCATGTTGCAGTAGTGACAAATTATGAGAAACAAAGCATGGAATAATGTGAAAAAATACCATAAAAACATAATAAAATAAATCATTATGAAGAATTAACCTGTTAAGTGCCATCTAGGGTTAGAGTTAGCAATTATACATATCCAAATCTCAAAGTGTATTGACTGGAGAGCTTACAGCCTATGTGCCAGTGTGTTTGAGGTTTTTCCATTACAGTTTAGATAATGTAACAGAGAAAAGATGACCATTCACTTTTTTCCCTCTCAGCAATCCCCAGTCTCGGTATCGGTGCATCTCTAACCCCATAAAGCGACTGGATTATCTTGACTTGGGGTCTCCATAGTTTGATAATTTGACAGAGATTGCCTTCTGAGAAACTTCACACACCTGTGCACTGTCATGTGTAACTGTCCACTGTAGGATCTTATGGGACACAGTCATGGACCCATAACCCATAATGTTTATTTCTATTAAATCTTTATATAACTAGAAAAAAATCCCACCGAGAATCTGAATCTCTCTTTTCAGGGGAATTCCTGGCCCAGATGGGACCCTATTGTATGTGTTTTGTGTCCACAAACTACTCATTTATTAACTATACAGAGCGTCAACCGGTTTAGTTTGAATGTTTACTGTTAATTTGTGGAATGAACCAGGATTAAACCCAAAGTTAGGCCTGGACTAACCATGTTCACACGAGGATTTAAGGAAGTTTCACTTCTACCTTTCAAAGGCTCTTCAAGAGGGACAAACAACACCCATCCAACCAGGGTTGCCAGATGTACGATAACTATCATATTTGTACGATCATTTTGACCTCTGTACGATGTACGATCAATAAAAAGCCCTAAATGTAGGATCATTTGAGAGCGCCAGATAAAATGCGGTTAAATGTATTTATTTATGTATGTATTTATTTATTGGTTTATTTGGTCGGGACAGTGCATGTTAATGAACACGCCACACCGGATTGTAGCCTTGGGCTAATTTCCATTTATTGTCCCCCATGCGCACTCTCATTCATCCAGGCCTATTGTACATGTTTTTAGTGGTAGGGGAAACTGGAGTACCCGGACACGGGGAGAACATGCAAACTCCACACAGAAAGGCCCCGTCCAGGTGGGAATCGAACCCGGGACCTTCGAGCTGTGAAGCACGGGCACACTGTAATACACTGTACACTGTAATACACTGTACACTGTAATACACTGTACACTGTAATACACTGTAATGCACTGTAATGCACTGTCCCCTCTCAGCGGCGCTTTGCTGTCGCTCTGATCTGGAGTCAGACTTAGCCTCCGTATTCACGTAGGCGTAACATCTGCTGTCAGACGGAGAGACTGACCCTGGATCAGTTTTATAGTTCCACTATCGGTATCCTCCTGCCTTGGCTAAAGCCATGCATTTGATTGGTCAGCAAGAAGTAACCCCGTCTCACCTCTCACAGCGTCGTCATTTCATTGGTATGAGCCATATTTTGCGCAGGTGCTACAGCGCTTTTGGCATATTTATAGTGTACGATAGTTTGTGCTTAAATACGATAGTTTTGGAAGCTTTCTACGAAATAATGGTTTTGAGAATCTGGCAACCCTGCATCCAACACACCAATCAATCATTCTCGCCGTTCACATCACACGCGTCTCTCCGAGCTGAAAGACATTTCGCAGAGAGCTCGCGATAGCTTTCCCATCAGTCGTCGTGGGAATAATATGCGCGGCTTCATCAAATAAGGCGAGAGCTTTGGTGAAGCTGAGTCAGCGTTTTCAGCCGATGGTAAAGCAGCCTCGTAAGTCAAACTTGGACACATGGCTTTACTTCATCACTACAGCCGCATGTGTGGAGTTTGCTCCTTAACCGAGCACATTTTCTCCAGTTCGACTTTACCAAAATCTAAAAGCTTATTGACTGGAGCTTACAGACAGTCATTTGAAAGCTAAGACCAAGAAAAGCTGATGTTAACGGATCATTTTCCTTAAGATAAGATAAACTTTCCATGAGTGGGAAATTTGTCTTGGGCTATTCACCCATGCTGCAGCCAAAAATAATTACTCATAGACGACATGAATAAAATATAAACATACACAAGCCCGCCCCATTCTATAAGAGAACACACCTATCACAGTTGATCTTTGTATAGATTTGTTCAACAGCCTGATTGAAGCCGGGACAGATGAGTTTTTAAACCTGGTGAGACTCTGAGCAACATTTCATACCCTGAGTACAGAGAATCAAACTCTTGTTGGCCAAACCCTTAGTGCCTGTTCATAGAGGCTCTGCACTGAGGGGCGCTCCTGTTCGGACTCTTTAGCGGACTGGAAAGGCAACCACACCAAGCTGTAATGCTGCACCTTCTACACTCTCCAACACTGAATGGTAGAAAATTATCATCATTTTTTTGTCTACCTCATGGATTGTTAAGCGGCGCAAAAAGCAGCCGTTGCTACAGTCTACTGGACAGATACTCAGCATGTGCGCTCCAGGTTAGCGTAATATCAATAAAAAACCTAAATACTTGTAAGAGGTCACCTGAGCAATATTGGCCGGATCCCCCTGGAATCAAACACCATCTCTTTGGTTTTGTCGTTTTTAAACCAAAGAGATGGTGTTTGATCCCAGGGGTCCTTGCGTTGTTGTCGTGTTGTCGTCTCTTTTGTCATTTTTTTGTTGCGTTTTCATTCTAGTTTTCTTCGCTGTTTTGCCGCTTTTTTCAATAACCTTTTAGATTTGGGTAAAGCCAAACTGGAGGAAAATGTGCTCGGTTCAGGAGGGGGTTAAGAGATTAAAGTGCATATGACACATTAGACACAATCTTTGCTAAAACACAGTTAACACGATTATATTTAAAATTTTGCTAAAGATTATTCCCAGTTTTCTTTAGTTTGAGCATTTTTGTGATGTTTATGTTTTCACTTCCTTATTGGACACCGACAGGAAGTGACATCGAAGAAGGTAAACACTTTTAAACTGTTGCCATGCACCATGTTAAAGCAGTACTAAGTAACTCTTGCCCCTAGAGGACATAAGCGCAACTGCAGGTGTCGTAGCAAGTTACGATTTTATAACTTATTAAATGTCTTGGAGAGTAAATACTACGCTGACAGAAAAGGTGAAGGGAGAGAGGGATGTTGTACATCCAGTTATATAATGGGAATATTTCTTTTCACTCAAACTTGGCTGTAAATACTGTTTAAAGTGGAGCTAGCCCGCAGTTAGCTTTGCCCGTTAGCCTGTTAGCTTCTTCTTCGTGGTTACATTAGTGTGTATTGCTTGCTCTGCCCCGGTGGCAGTCAAGTTGCAAGCATGGTTTTCTGGCCAGAGACACCAGGGGAGATGAAAGACCCTCCAATCATCCCATTAACACTTGTATTACCCCCAGAGGACTACGGAAAGGTTTATTAAGGTAAACACGTTACTTAGTACTGCTTTAAGTCAATACGTTTTTAAGTGATACATCACGACTTCCTCTTCCGGGTCCTGGCAGACGGGAAAATATGCGAGAAAAAACATAAGAATCTCATAAAAACAACCGTCAATATTTCTGAAACTCAACAGAGAGTTACTGAAGCTACTTATTTCTCAGACTCATTAGTCAAAAATGCCGCACCTACTGCTAAAAAAGTCATATTTACTAAAGTCGCTACTTCCGGGGTTAGCGTAGCTGCTGCGCCGTTAGCATTTTTCCCGCTAACCCGGAAGTACCGATTTTGGTAAATATTACTTTTATAGCAGTAGGTTCAGCATGTTTGGCTAATGGGCCTGATAAATAAGTATGTTCAGTAACTCTCTGTTGAGTTTAGAAATATTGATTGTGGTATTAAAGAGTTTTTTGTAGTTTCTCGCACATCTGCGGACCCGGAAGTAGAGCTGTGACGTCACCACTTAACAAATGTATGGAATGTTTCCTTCTTTTATGTCACTTCCTGTCAGCAGCTTAAAAATTCAAATAAAAATAACTTTTCTGCCCAACATTTCTTCATTAAAATTGCTGCTTCACTGAAAAAAAAGATAACTATGCAACTGATGTAATCCATCTAAATAAGTCATATTTACAAGAGCATTAAAATCTGTCATATGCACTTTAAGTTATATGTTTTACACTCGGTTAGTTGATATCCCTTGAATATCAACAGCAAGGATCAGCCGAGTCTCTGCTTGAAGAGTCCAGCGGGCGCAGGTTTAGGGATGTTTGTTCCAAAGCTCAACACGTGAAGTCCTGATCGTTACATTGTTATGTTGGAAGGTCAAATACTTCACGAGGTGGTGCTCTGACTTATGTTACGTTTACAACCATTGCATCCCCTATAGTTCTCCGTACCCCAGAGGACCCGGGCAGGTCTCGGGGGGCTAACTGAACTTCCTCGTACCCGGGCTTTTCCGAATAGCGGTGTCAAAGGGCAAACGATTTGGGCCAAACCGCCGCCACAGAATCCACATCAGACTGTCCTCACCGCGCCGTTAGCCCCCGCGCGTTATTGTCAGGCGCTGCAAAATGCCAGGGGGCTGTTTGGGGGTATCCTTTTATCCGCTTTAATCTCTCCGGTGGAACCCTGGGAGCCGGCCGTGCGTGTCTGGAGCCCCCCACCTCACCCCCGACGGGCCCCTGGTATCAGCGGCCCCTCCCTGTCAGCACCAGCCGGCTGCCGCTTAATCCAATTATTCCTTTAAGCTGACACGCTCGGAGAGTCCCCAAACTGCGCCGAACTCTCCCACCGGGGCCCGGGACGCTTTCGGCGCACGGGGAGTTAAAGTTAAAAATAAACCGCCGGCGTTGACCCCTGATCTCGCGGGGGCTATTTTTGGGGCGACGTCCTGACCGTGGACCTCGGCTGTCACCCTGATTCAGTGCGCCCTTGGGTGTCCTCCGCGGTACCGGGTGAGGCGCGGGGAGAGCATCTGTCCCGCTCCGCTGCAGTGTCCTTGCCAAGTGGCATCATCTCCATGTTGTTTTTGTTTCGTCCTGATGTTTATTGAGGTTTTTAACAATCCTGGTTTTGTCTGGGACGATAAACACTGGATTCTGGTGAATTCGGACTATGGGTTATGAGAACAATGGAGTATCGGAGTATCCTGGTTTCTCACGCGGCTGGAGCATGTACAGTATGAACTATAGTAGGGGTGCCTCAGAGGGTCAAAATGAAAATGTGCCTGTGGGCCAAACAAAGTGATCTCAAGCATGAAACACATATAACAAGGCAAGTTTATTTGTAGAGCACAATTCATACACAAGGCAATTCAAAGTGCTTCACAGTTGCATAAAATTACAAGAAAACAGATAAAAATCAATCAATAAAACATCAACATAAAGTTAATCAATGACAGTAAAAGCAAGAGTGCAGATAAAATACTTTCAGTTTTCATATGCACGGGTAAAAAGAGCTGTTTTCAGCCTGGATTTGAACATTGTCAGAGTTGAGGCCTGTCTCACATCCTCATGAAGACTGTTCCAGATTTTAGCTGCATGAAACTGAAACGCAGCCTCACCGTGTTTATTATTGACTCTGGAACCACCAGGAGACCCCTCCCTGAAGTTCTCAGGGCCCGAGATGGTTCATACGGCTCTAACATGTCAGAGATGGACTTTGGTGCTAAACCATGAAAAGACTTGTAACAAGCAGAGCTGTTTTAAATTCTATTCTCTGAGTGACAGGAAGCCAGTGCAGAGACCGGAGCACTGGACTAATGTGGTGGTATTTCCTGGTTCTTGTCAGGACTCGAGCAGCAGCGTTCTGGATGTTCTGCAGCTCTAACAGCTCGTTTAGAAAGGCCAGTGAGCAGCCGTTACAGTAGTCTAACCTGCTGGAGACAAATGCATGGATGAGTCTCTCTAAGTCTGGTTTTGACACTAAATAATAATAGTTTTATTTTATTTATTTTACTTCATTACTTTTTTGGTTACATTTGCATTTTATTGTATCTGTGCAAATGCTACAAAAAATCAACAATGGCAGCAATATAGTGCAAACGTAAAGAACAACAATAGTATCTTTAACAGTACAAACTGCTTATACTAGTGAGAGACATGAAGCTGGTCTTTGGACATTATTAATGTGTCGTTTGCAGCTCGTATGTCATCAAGGTCAGTCAGTGATCTCTGAGTCTGGACTTGGAGTATGCACTAAGTCAGCTCACAGATGTTAGTGCAGCCAAACTTTGCAGTTTTACTTGTTACTTTCCACTACGGCAAAACGAGTGCTTATCAGTGTCATGTATCTACAGCACCTACAGTGACTTTACCTCATTCATTTGTTCACTCAAAGAAAATGTGATATTAGGTCATTTTAAAAGTGTCAGTTCAGCATCAATTCTTTAATAAGTCCATTTTTAACACGTACCTTTATCAATGTCAATGTTTGGAATTAAAGTTGTAAAACTGTGAAAGTTGATGCTACGACGCTCTGTGATTATAAAACACACTGAACCCCAATTTGACACTTTGGGCCAAAAAGAAGAAGAAGAACTTTATTTATATAGAGCCTTTCACAGACATAGTCACAAAGTTGCATGAAACAATGATACATTCACTCCATACTGTGTGGTGTTCAGTTTCCCCAGGGGGAGACTGACACATCTGGGCCAACAGTCCCTCTGACCACCACCATTCATTCACGTGCTCACACCATTCATCCTGGCCTATTGTACATGTTTTTAGTGGTAGGGGAAACCGGAGCAAACCTACGCAGACACGGGGAGAACATGCAAACCCCACACAGAAAGGCCCGTCCAGGTGGGAATCGAACCCGGAATCTTCGAGCTGTGAAGCACGAGCGCTAACCGTGTACTGCATCCACACTGTAAAGGCTTACCATTGAGAATGAATGGGAAATTAAGAGAGTTACTATTAACCATACGCGACTGCAAAAGTATAGGGAGCAAAAACTACTGTAGTTCGTACCTAGTTTCATAGTAGTTTGCAATAATAAACATCACAAAAAAGGTCAAACTAATGAAACCTGGATATGTTTTAGCGAACTCTTAAGTATAATCGTGTCACCTATGTTTCATGTCTAACGTGTCATATGCACTTTAATATCGCTAAAGAGTCCGCTTAAAACTGGCACAATCGTTTGCTTACGCCATTAACCTGCAAAAGTCTAGAAAGCTCTAATTTAAACAACTTTGAAGGGGATGGACTTTTTCGGGGAGTATTTGCTGCTGATTGGAGCCTCATTTTACCCAATCGAAACTCGTGTCAAAATGTGTCTGAAAAGAAAGCACTAAAGCAATGATATATTCGTATTGTTAAGCACGTAGCTGCAGCATATGGTGTTTTCGTTGTCGGCGTGTTGTTGAGTTGATCGATAAAAGTGCTTGTTGGAGATTCAGACCTCGTCATCCACAGCAACAACGTTAAGATATAATATTGTTCTTACCACCTGCCCGTAAATACTAGGGCACGACTATATTTAGCAGGATTCTCCAAACCTTGTGTGAGGAAAATCAGCTGAGAGCTCGATTTACTTGAAACTAGACGAGGCAGAACAAAAACTCTTTTCTCTAAGTACTAGACGTTTGCTGATTGTCTGTGTTCAATATCTTTCGATGCACAAAGAATAATTGTGTCTTTAAAGGGGGCATTATGCTTTTTTCAATCACATAGCACCAGTCTATAGCATACTACAATGATGACGTAACCTTCTGTTGGTCTGTATATGCAGTAAATTAAAATAACTGCCTTGAATAAAATTGCTCTCTCAAAATGGCTGTACTGAACGTCTTGAAATAGGCCTCTGTCTCTTTAAGAAGCTTTCCGACACGCCAGTTTTTACTGATTACTCAAAAATATGTGAATGAGCCAAGGCAACACTCCAGGCATGTGTTTAATGAGGGAATGACATAATAACATGTTATAAAAGTCGATTTTACATAATACCCCCCCTTTAAACGTGACTTGAAGCTGATGGTTTTGCCGCTGCTGCAAAGATGAAGGTTTACAAAGCAAAAGCAGCAGCGAGATGGAGGCGAGAGGCTTCGGATTGATGTGATTGTCTTCAGAGGCGATTGCTCAAGAGATGGTGGAAGTAGGACTGAGGTGCTGGTTGACTTAAGCTATGATGTATCCAGAAAGAGCGTCATGAGCTGCTTGTTTGGTTACATGCTATGTGATAATAACAATGATTGTAAAAGACTGTTCTTACTTCATGCAGTGTTTATGCTTTGATCCAAATGAATGTTCTTTTTGGAGCTTCATGGTTCTGCTGGCGTTGCTCACTGCTCACTCGCTGAAAGTCACGGTGCTTCATGTGGGCATTGCTTTCGGCTTTTATTCTCACAAATCCTCAAACTGTCTCGCTATGTTCTTGCCATGTGTGCCTGTGTGTGTCACGGTAAGTACATTTTTGAACTTCTTCCCGAAGACTGAAGCTGGTTTGTTCAAAGTTTCCCCTCGCTCCTCTTTCCTCTCAATGTCCACATGTCTGTCCGCTCATGTCACGTGCCCATAACCTCATGAAGCGCTCCATTCATCCTCCACCGAGTGGTTTCCATGGAGACAAGGTGTGGTGGGGGTGGGATTTGGGAAGGGGTGGGTAAGCTGGGGTGACTAGAGGTGTGACTTCACTGGCCATAAGATATCACGTGGACTATGTCACAGTAGTCTCCATTTCAAGGGTTGGAGTCCTAAAGAGTGTAAGTGGCATTTTAGCTTAGCTCTAGTTACTGGGCACATTTTAGCAGAATATATTATGTGTATATGAGTATATAGAAACATAAAGAATATTCATACTTTTCTGAGCCAGATGAAGGTGTTTAAAACGTACATAGGATTCCATTGCAAAATTGTCGATCAATAAAGTAGGGCTGGGTACCGTTAGATTTTTTTCGATTTCCAAAAAAATAAAAAATAAAAGTATTCTTTTATTTTTTATTTTTTTTAAAGATAATTTTATTGACATAAAACAAAGCTTACAGATAGCACAAAGACAAAGGAAGGATACACAAGGGTAAGGTATTAGATTGATACACATTGGGTTGTACACATGGATCAGTTATAATTATCGGTTGACATAACAAATAAGAATTAAAACATGGAAAATTATGATGGTAACAAGTAACAGTAAAGAAACAATAATAATCGAGGTCGAGGTAAAGGTAAACTGAATAGGGTAGTGAACATGAGGAAGGCTAAACATTAAAGATTGACATCAAACAGACACTTATGATTAGGAAGAAGAAACAACAGTAAAAAAAAAAAAAAAAATTGAAATAAATAAATAGATTAATATAAAATTGAAAAATAAGAAAACATAATATAGTCGTAATAATAACAGTCGTAATAGTATCATTCGCTTGTAATATAATTCTAATACACATATTTATAACATTTCATAATATAATTTCATAGAGTCGGGGATTCTGGGGTCAGAAATAGAATTGTTATACCATACAGTATCTATAATTACAAATTATATACATACACCCATAGTTATCATAAACACTGTATCTGTTTTTTTTATTATATTTTCATTATATATTATGCTTTGCAATATTATATATAATAACCCCCCCCCCCCCCCTTTATTTTTTTAATAGAAAGTTGCATCATACTTTGTAGATTAAGTTCTGACCACCCCCATCTGCACTGGTTTCCTTGTGCGGTGCATTAAAAACTGTGTGATATGTGGTGCAGTTAAAAACCCATGGGCGATTTCAGTACTTTAACGATACTTGGTTTTCGATACCGATACCTGAATGATACTTTTACCTATACTAACATACTTGTCATCTACAACCAGAAAACAGAACAATAGTGTGTGGAAGAAAACAAATCTTGACGACAAAGTGACAAAAACGCAACAAAATAGAAACAGAATAGAAAGTGCACTTGGTTAATGTCTTCTGCTTTTGACCCTTTCTTCAATGTTGGTGGGGTTAAACCTCTCTGGAGAGCTGTCATCAGATTTTGAGCTATAATGCGGTAAATGATCATTGTTAATTGTACACATAAGCACTGTAATCAGTCATAGTGATGTGGCTGAGTATAACATGAACAGCTTCATATCAGCAAAAAACGTTTTAAGGCTGAAATCGACCTGTTAGCACTGAGTACATACTATTTTAGCTGCTGTGCATGAAATATTGCCACTTGCACTCTTTACATTCTCCGAGCTTGAACGACCTGTCCGTGGTGTCTTCCTGATACTGAATTTTGTCTGGAGATCCAGGCCAGTCCACACCTCCAGTGACCCCTCCCTGCTCCATCTCCACTGCTGGGCTGATGTTCACCTGTAGCTCTGACCTCCTCCTCTCTCCTCTTCTTCCTCTTTTCTCCTCCTCCTCCTTTCTCCCTGACCCATTAACGGGCTGTGTCTCTATGTCATGTGTCCCTTTAGGCCCATGCTGTGCATCGCTGGCTAATCGATCAGGACAGTAGTGTGAGCTCTGAGATGCCCGATGGCCAAGGAGTATGGCACTTTGATGATGAAGTAAATATCAGCTCCACGTATACTGGCTTTTTCTTTTTCTTCTCTCTATATATTTTATATATATTTATGTATATCTATATTGTCACTAAAGTGTGTGTGTCACAGTGTGGTAAATATCTATGGTTTCTGTTTTGTGTGGCTTCTGGTATTTGTAGTTCTTTTGACTAGTGTCGTGCCGTAAGCAGGTGTCTTTGGGCCAAGCTTTTTCTGTGTTTTTGTACTAACTACATTTGATTTCACGTTTCGTTTTGTTGCATTTTTTATTCCCCCCACACGTTTTTCGTTCTGTAGCTCCACATTAGTGTCTGTGTTCTTCTCGACGCAGCATATTACAAGAGCAAGAGTCCACGGGCAAAATATAGCCTTCATTAGCATTGGTGTTTCCATGAAGTAGTCCGCCGCACCAGGCACACGCTAGCGCTATAACAGAAAGAGCATTTTCCTGTGGGTTCTGCTGACAAGGGTGAATATGCTTGTCGTGGTGTCTGTGGTAGGACCGTAGTTGGTGGTTGTTGGGAGTGCGTGGGGAGAGGGTGCGCATGTGCATGGTTTGTGCATGGATTGTGCATACTGCGGCTGTGTTCTCTGCATGTGCATGCTGAGTGAATGCATGTGCGTCCAGAGCTGAGGTCAGACCGCAGCGTTGATTCAACTTCCTTTCTGTTTCCCCCTTGATGATATGAAGGGACTAATTTAGAAAGTACAACATGCCACACATTTGATACCCATAGCATTAGATTAATACAATGGCTCCCAAAGTGGGGGTCAGAGACGCGGGAAAACAAGTACATTGAATTTGCATTTGTTAAATTACAGTATACCTCTCTAATTCAATATTCAATAGGCTTACTTTAAAATGACTGCAATAACTTCACGATTCTAAAGAAGCCCTTTGTAGCTTTACTCCAAACAGATCGTAGCTTTACCAAAGTCATAATGACGCAGATGCTAACCATTTATCCCGTTATGTGCAGCACTGACATTGATAACAAAGGCTATCAAAAGGATGTTCAATCTTGTTTGAATTTGAATCTGTTAAATAAGAGGAGACACAGCAGATAAAACTTGGGCCCATGTGTTCTCTTCACATTTAAACTTTCACCAGGAACAAAAGATCTGCCTCATCTTTACAATAAAATGTTTATTGCACTGATTCGTCGTTTCTGCATAGATTTCAAAGTGAAGGCTCTTCTCAAGATGTATTTTTCTTACATTGAAAGGAAACAGCAAATGTTTCACATAGATATCTCTCTGCATGTACTTGTTTCCCCTATTCACCTGCTGTAAATCAAAGTGACAAAAACAAACTGGATCTTTACCTCCTGATCCGAGCGGGCGGGCAGGACTGTTGAGCTCCAAAAATCATCAGCAGTGAAGGTTTTCAAATTGAATTGAACTAGAATGAGGACTTTTGCCTGTCTTCTCCAAGGCTCAACGAGCAAGAAGAAGCCTCTTGAAGTTGACAACTTTGAAAACCTTTACTGTGACGCAAACAAAAATAGCCTTTGTACATTTGTCGTGATTCAAACTCAAGTGGGCACAATCCCAAAAACTAGTACTGATGCTTTTGACCAACGCTGCCGTTTCTGTCCTCAGCTGTTCTCTGATGATCTGTCCATGTGTTGTGTTTCGTGCGTGCCTGTGTTGCAGTCGTAGTCGTCTGTACCGTGCCGTGCTGTGCCTGTGTCATGTCTGATTTCTCTGTTCTGACGGTCTGGGAGGCGCTGACCTAAAGCTCCATTGCGCCTCATCTCCGGATGATCCCGGACCCTCGGAGAACGGATCATCTGAGCGCAATGGGGCCGATGGGAAGCGTGTCCTAGACCAACCTCTGCTCTGAAGACTTCACCCTCCGACCCCCCTGCATTTGACCCGCTCCTTAAAAAAGCTGCCCTTCCCTTACACATCTCCATATTGCTCCTAGAAGAGTTGGAGCACCTGCCGGGTCAAAGTCAATTGATGCTTTCGGTTTAGGGGGTTGGTCAAAAAACAAATTGGACATGTTTTCCTTTCGGAAGGCAAGTGGATAATGGTGGACACAACACCAACACCCAAACAATATGGAGTCGCCTGTGATGCTCGGGAATGCCATTGCACTGGAAACTGCATTAGAATCCTTTGGTTTGTTGAAATGCTTTTGTGTGAATGAGAAAGACTTTTATTAAATGGAACACAAAGCCTTCTACTCGTACTTAAAAAAAAAAAACTAAGTATTGCTTTGACCAAATTTGCTCCCTTAAAGTGGGATTTGTCATAAAAGACAGACAAACTTTAAGCTAGCATTAGACAAGAACTAGCTTCATTTACACTTGAAGAACTAACTTTGTTGCACTTGAAGAACTAGCTTTGTTACATTTGAAGAACTAGCTTTGTTTGTTACATTTGAAGAACTAGCTTTGTTACATTTGAAGAACTAGCTTTGTTTGTTACGTTGAAGAACTAGCTTTGTTACATTTGAAGAACTAGCTTTGTTACATTTGAAGAACTAGCTTTGTTTGTTACATTTGAAGAAGTAGCTTTGTTACATTTGAAGAACTAGCTTTGTTACATTTGAAGAACCAACTTTGTTACATTTGAAGAACTAATTTTGTTACAATTGAGGAACTAGCTTTGTTACATTTGAGGAACTAGCTTTGTTACATTGAAGAACTAGCTTTGTTACATTTGAAGAACTAGCTTTGTTACATTTGAAGAACTAGCTTTGTTACATTTGAAGAACTAGCTTTGTTACATTTGAAGAACTAGCTTTGTTACATTTGAAGAACTAGCTTTGTTACATTTGAAGAACTAGCTTTGTTACATTTGAAGAACTAGCTTTGTTACATTTGAAGAACTAGCTTTGTTACATTTGAAGAACTAGCTTTGTTACATTGAAGAACTAGCTTTGTTACATTTGAAGAACTAGCTTTGTTACATTTGAAGAACTAGCTTTGTTACACTTGAAGAACTAGCTTTGTTACATTTGAAGAACTAGCTTTGTTACATTTGAAGAACTAGCTTTGTTACATTTGAAGAACTAGCTTTGTTACGTTTGAAGAACTAGCTTTGTTACGTTTGAAGAACTAGCTTTGTTACATTTGAAGAACTAGCTTTGTTACACTTGAAGAACTAGCTTTGTTACTTTGAAGAACTAGCTTTGTTACATTTGAAGAACTAGCTTTGTTACACTTTGAAGAACTAGCTTGTTACATTTGAAGAACTAGCTTTGTTACATTTGAAGAACTAGCTTTGTTACATTTGAAGAACTAGCTTTGTTACACTTGAAGAACTAGCTTTGTTACATTTGAAGAACTAGCTTTGTTACACTTGAAGAACTAGCTTTGTTACATTTGAAGAACTAGCTTTGTTACATTGAAGAACTAGCTTTGTTACATTGAAGAACTAGCTTTGTTACGTTTGAAGAACTAGCTTTGTTACTTTGAAGAACTAGCTTTGTTACATTGAAGAACTAGCTTTGTTACATTTGAAGAACTAGCTTTGTTACGTTTGAAGAACTAGCTTGTTACATTGAAGAACTAGCTTTGTTACATTTGAAGAACTAGCTTTGTTACATTGAAGAACTAGCTTTGTTACATTGAAGAACTAGCTTTGTTACATTGAAGAACTAGCTTTGTTACACTTGAAGAACTAGCTTTGTTACATTGAAGAACTAGCTTTGTTACATTTGAAGAACTAGCTTTGTTACATTTGAAGAACTAGCTTTGTTACTTTGAAGAACTAGCTTTGTTACGTTTGAAGAACTAGCTTTGTTAAAACTGTTTGTTACAGAACTAGCTTTGTTACATTTGAAGAACTAGCTTTGTTACACTTGAAGAACTAGCTTTGTTACGTTTGAAGAACTAGCTTTGTTACGTTTGAAGAACTAGCTTTGTTACACTTGAAGAACTAGCTTTGTTACGTTTGAAGAACTAGCTTTGTTACACTTGAAGAACTAGCTTTGTTACTTTGAAGAACTAGCTTTGTTACGTTTGAAGAACTAGCTTTGTTACATTTGAAGAACTAGCTTTGTTACACTTGAAGAACTAGCTTTGTTACATTTGAAGAACTAGCTTTGTTACACTTGAAGAACTAGCTTTGTTACGTTTGAAGAACTAGCTTTGTTACATTTGAAGAACTAGCTTTGTTACACTTGAAGAACTAGCTTTGTTACACTTGAAGAACTAGCTTTGTTACACTTGAATAACTAGCTTTGTTACATTGAAGAACTAGCTTTGTTACATTTGAAGAACTAGCTTTGTTACACTTGAAGAACTAGCTTTGTTACACTTGAAGAACTAGCTTTGTTACATTTGAAGAACTAGCTTTGTTACGTTTGAAGAACTAGCTTTGTTACGTTTGAAGAACTAGCTTTGTTACATTGAAGAACTAGCTTTGTTACACTTGAAGAACTAGCTTTGTTACGTTTGAAGAACTAGCTTTGTTACATTGAAGAACTAGCTTTGTTACACTTGAAGAACTAGCTTTGTTACGTTTGAAGAACTAGCTTTGTTACACTTGAAGAACTAGCTTTGTTACGTTTGAAGAACTAGCTTTGTTACGTTTGAAGAACTAGCTTTGTTACATTGAAGAACTAGCTTTGTTACATTTGAAGAACTAGCTTTGTTACTTGAAGAACTAGCTTTGTTACACTTGAAGAACTAGCTTTGTTACATTTGAAGAACTAGCTTTGTTACATTGAAGAACTAGCTTTGTTACATTTGAAGAACTAGCTTTGTTACATTTGAAGAACTAGCTTTGTTACATTGAGAACTAGCTTGTTACTTGAGAACTAGCTTGTTACATTGAAGAACTAGCTTTGTTACATTTGAAGAACTAGCTTTGTTACTTTGAAGAACTAGCTTTGTTACGTTTGAAGAACTAGCTTTTACATTGAAGAACTAGCTTTGTTACACTGAAGAACTACTTTGTACATTGAGAACTAGCTTGTTACATTTAAAGAACTAGCTTTGTTACACTTGAAGAACTAGCTTTGTTACATTTGAAGAACTAGCTTTGTTACGTTTGAAGAACTAGCTTTGTTACGTTTGAAGAACTAGCTTTGTTACATTTGAAGAACTAGCTTTGTTACATTTGAAGTATTTGAGTATCTAGAGGAACAAAAACAAAATGTTAAAGATCATCCAGTTTATTTGTTGTATGAGGATCAGTACATTTACCCTCTGACTTTAGTTCTGATCAACCAGTCAGCTTGATGATCAACGCTTTATTCAAAACAAAATACTGAAGTGCATGAAGAGTGCATTTGCAGAACGTGCCATTGAAAAAACTCAGTGTATATTTGTACATTTCTCTTTACATAGCAGTGTTTACACAATTTTAGTTTCATAAATGACATCTGTAGAGCACCGTAACAAATATACAAAACAATTCTGATAATTAGGATGGAGCCGTAGTGTCTTCTCAGTGCTGTCTCTTGTACCTCAGAGGTTTTATCACAGTCGTTTTTTACTTTAACTTAGAAAACTACCAAAACATTTTGCTCATTATCTTAAAAATGATTTGTCACATCTACCTTTTTGGTGTTTTAAGTGGAGGCTTTATGCATAGAAGGTTGCGGAGAACGTCCAGTGGGGTCACCTCACCTCTGCTTCCTTAACCCTATTCAAATAAAGTAAGAATAAGTAAGAAAATGAAATTAATGTCGAGCAAATAATTCCAGATTATGGCGCTATTTTATCTAACGTTGGCCTTTAGCTTCGATACTATTTCTATAAACCCAGTGTTTTCTAGGGACTTTTGGGATTTATAGGATAGGACAGTGAAGGTACAATTAGCAAACTGCTGGAGCTGAGACTAAAACCTTTGACACTGAGCCTGGAACAGCAGCCTTAACCACAATGCTATAAATGTTTACTTCTTTTTGAAAGACATTATTACCTTTGCCTAACACCTTCACAGGCATCACCTGACGCCTGTGACACACCTCTGATCAGCTGTTTGCTCATAAAAAAAGACATCAGTGAATGTGATAAATGTTTTTTTGCGTTATGAAAAACTAATTCTCAAAGATTTCCGCCAATTTGAGAAGATAAAAAGGACCCAAGGCCGCATGAGAACCACCTGAGATACCGAGAGGAGCAGAGGTAATGAAATCAGGAAGCAAAAGAACAATCGACAGAGACCAGGGCCCCTTTACCCCGACACACACCTGGGTTCACTTCTCCAGAGACCTCCACACGGTAGATAGATAGATAGATAGATAGATTGATATAGATAGATAGATAGATTGATATAGATAGATAGATAGATAGATAGATAGCTTGATATAGATAGATAGATAGATAGATAGATAGCTTGATATAGATAGATAGATAGATAGATAGATAGCTTGATATAGATAGATAGATAGATAGATAGATAGATAGATAGATGGGAAGTAAACTGTTTAGCATTCGAGGTTTTTATGTCGAAAGATGCAAGGTAAAGCTCATAATTTTACATAATACTAATGTCTTTCTAGAGGAAGTAAACAACTGGATTTGATTTGATACATATTTTTATTCTTGATTAACGCTGCACTTACTTAATACCGTTGAATTGTTGTTGAATAATTGTGAAATCCTCTGTGAAATAAAAAGCCTTGAGGATACATATAAATCCTACAGGCCTTTAGCCACCAGCAGTCACTTATAAAGGAATGGTATGCCATCCCACTCAATCATCAAGTCTCCTGTGAATAAGGCCGACGTGACGATCAGCCCCTCCTCCTCCCGCCTAAACCCTGCCCCGTCCTGTTGGCCCTGATGTCAGAGGTGTACCCCCCGTCCCCCAAGGCTTATCAGCCCTGGTCCATCCCGGTCGACAGATGCCCCATTCGTCACGCTGCCGCTGCGTGGCACACTCAATACGGCAGCGCTAACTGTCAGGCGCCCACTGTCACATAAATTCTGCCATGTCCGTCCGTGCCCCCGTCGCCTGCCCCCTCCTGCCCCGGCTCACTGTAGACGCACTACATTAGGAGGCCCATTCATGTCCGGCCCCGGCAGTTGGCGGTGATTTGTTTGGGCTGCGGGGGCATAAGGTTATTTACATGTGAAAGGTTGATAGCATCGTCGCATGGTGGAGATTATTCAGAGCGGAGTACGGCTGGTACATGTGGTGAGGGGTGTGAGGCGGCGGGCGGTCTGCAATATTACGTCTTAGTTGGACCAGAGCGGGACCAGCGCCAGGAGAAGTTTTTCCCCATCCGATAGCGATGCTGGGGCTAGGAGAAGTCGCCGATACCGAGTACCGAGCGGGTCGATGCACGCAGCGCAACAGCTCGTATTAACATTCGCCGTTCTTAAGCGGAACAGCCTGAAGAGCCTTGTTATAACAAAGGTTAAACACACACGTCATAGTCTTAAAGGGATATTTCAGGATTTTTGACATTGGGCCTCATTTCCTAGTTATCCAGAGTGTTGTTGATGTCTGGAGAGATTTTTTTCTTAAATTCATGCAGTTCTTATATTTGAAGAGTCTAGTGGCGCTAGGCTAGGGCAAGGCTAAAGCATGTCTATGGTATCAGTTAGCCTGCATTAAAAACAGTCTGACCCACTCCACAGTGCACCTGAGGTAAATCACTTATAACACCAGACTAACCATATAAATGTCTGTGTTAATAGAATCATTTAAAATAACTTATATTTGAGCATCAGCTTTGTGGCTGTAAGCTAACGCAGCGGCGGAGTGATCTACGAGAAAATAGTCCCTCAAAATGCGGTAATTCATGTGATACAAGGTCAGTTATATTTCAAACATTATTCTATTAACACAGACATTTATATGGTTAGTCTGGTGTTATAAGTGATTTACCTCAGGTGCACTGTGGAGTGGGTCAGACTGTTTTTAATGCAGGCTAACTGATACCATAGAAATGCTTTAGCCTTGCCCTAGCCTAGCGCCACTAGACTCTTCAAATATAAGAACTGCATGAATTTAAGAAAAAAATATCTCCAGACATCAACAACACTCTGGATAACTAGGAAATGAGGCCCTATATCAACAATCCCGAAGTATCCCTTTAAGGTATCTAATTGTGATGCTCCCTCAAAACGATGCTATAAGTAGTGATTTAGTTCATAAATGACACAGAAGTACATACTGCCCCATTCTAAACAAACATGTACTTGGTGTTGGAATGGGCGAGACTGGCTCAGTAATTACTTGGCATTGATCGATACCAACATTTCAAATATTGCCCAAGTGTCAATGCCTTTTGCATCGTTTTAAATGCACAGAACCCAAGGATGAAGCAGTAATAGGTGTTTCATTACATTTTGAGTCAATTATGTGTTAAATATACATTTTAAAGTTTTTTAACTTAATGCCAGTTGAATATCATTTTAATATCTTTAACAAGTTACAGGCCATTTATTACTTTTACTGTATATAATGTATTTTAATAAAGTTAATAACTACATTTAAATCAAACTGTAGCTTACCTTGCTCTGATCGTTTTTCTGGCCTCACGTAATAATCCAGACAAAACAGAAATTAACCTGTTACTTGCCGCCCCTCGAATCATCAGGGTTAGGGTTATGATTAGGTATAGGAACAGCAAATCAAGACATTACACAGATTTTTAGAAACTAGAAGGTCTTGGCTTTCAAATGAGGCCTCGCACTGTAAGATCTGCTGTTCAGTACACTCTGAGATTTGGATATGCATAAATGCTAACCCTAACCCTCAGATGGTAGATGACGGGTTAAAATCAGATGGTTTCTATGCACTCGCAAGTTGACTACCACATTTGGACAGACACGCACAGAGGCAGCAGCACTAATCGAGGATACTTGCTTTTGGGACTCTTCCTGGACAATTAAGCAATTACACTGCGGACTTGATCTGTATTTGTCTGCACCTTAGTTTAGTCTAGTTTATTAGTTTATTTGAGCAGTAAACATCCTGTCAAAAGGAGTGGGCTGAAGCAAGAGCTTATAAGCGCCCACCCCCAAAATCACCTTTATGAGGCGCATTCTGAACGTCTTCAGGCGAACCATGAAATGATATAACAACGGCTGGTGTTGGAGTCATAAACTACAAACTTTCGTTTTTTCATAAAGGTGTGGGGAGAATGAATGGAGGACAGAGCGGGTAACGTGGTGAAGCTAGTTCGGCTGAAGCTAGACTGTCTGCGGCTCTTTCAGCTGGGAGTAGTTCACTTTGTTTTGTATACATAGGCATTGGCCCATTAGTCCAACGTCCCATTATTCCGAAAATGTCCCATTGAGTAGGGGTTGAAAAATAAAACAAGGTTCAGGTAAGAGTCCACTGACCTTAAGGTTAGGGCCAATGGTTGTATATGGCTCTCTCATCCACAACACAACTGGGTTAGAGATGTCGGAATAATGAGACGTCAGACTAATGGGTTGTCAGACCGATGGCATGGCACCGTATACATATACGAGAGTGTGATTTGCTAGTTTTTAGTTAGTTTAGTTATTTATTTGTTTGAGCAGTTGACCTGCTCAAAGGGAGTGGGCCGAAGCCAAAGCCTTATAAGTGCCCACCCCAAAAATAAAAACAATAACATTACATTTAACATTTGCAGGGCAGCAAATCATAAACAAAGGAACATAGAGCAAAGTAACAACAAATAATGTCAGCTAAGTCAACTCAAGACTACAGTGCCTCTCGAAAGTACTAATACACCATGAACTTTGCACATTTTGTCATGTTTCCAACCCTAAATGTAAAGATTTGAATTTTTTACTGAAAGTTCACACACAAGTAACAGACAACTGTGAAGTGAAAGTAAAATGATACATGATTCTGTTATTTTTCAAAAAATAGAAAAGTGAAAAGTGGGGCGTGCATAAGTATTCATACAGTATTTTCTGAGTGCATTAAATTGCCTTTATAACATTCCTAATGACTGCAGAATGTTCACACCTTGCCCTAACCATTAAATAGAGGCCACCTGTGTGTAATCTACTCTCAGTATAATTCCAGCTGTTCTGTGAGGGCCTCAGAGCTATGGTCAGAGTGTATTGGTCACTAAACAACATCATGAAGGCCAAGGAGCTCACCAGAGAGGTCAGGGATAAAGCTGTGGAGAAGTTTAAAGCAGCGTTAAGTTATACAAAGATTTCCCAAGATTTGAACATCTCATGGAGCACTGTTCAATCCATCATTCAGAAATGAAAGAGTATAGCACCACTGCGAACTTACCAAGACACGGCCGTCCACCTAAACTAACAGACCGAACAAGGAGAGCACTGGTCAGAAATGCAACCAAGTGCCCTAAGATAACTCTGGAGGAGCTGCGACGTACTGCCGCTGAGCTGGAGGAATCTGTACATGGGACAACTATAAGTCGTACTCTACACAAATCTGGCCTTCATGGACGAGTGGAAGAAGAAAGCCATTATTGAAAGGAGGCCATAAGAAATCCTGTTTAAAGTTTGCTAGAAATCATATGGAGGACACAGCTACCATGTGGAAGAAGGTGCTTTGGTCGGATGAGACAAAAATTGAACTTTTTGGCCCAAATGCAAAACGTTATGTATGGAGCAAACCCAACACTGCTCATCGTCCTGAGTGCATCATCCCCAGTGTCAAATATGGTGGGGGAGCATCATGCTATGGGGCTGCTTTTCCTCAGCGGGGACTGGGAAGATTGTAAGAATAGTTGGGAAGATGGATGGAGCCAAATACAGAGACATTTTGGAGGAAAACCTGCTGGAGTCAGCAAGAGAATTGAGGCTGGGGCGGAGATTCACCTTCCAGCAGGACAATGACCCTAAACACAAAGCTAAATCTACAATGGAATGGTTTAAAAACAAACATATTAATGTGTTAGAATGGCCCAGTCAAAGTCCTGACCTAAATCCTATTGAAAATCTGTGGAAAGACCTGAAAACTGCTGTTCACAAACGCTCTCCTTCTAATGTGACAGAGCTTGAGTTGTTTTGTAAAGAGGAATGGGCTAAAATGTCTCTACATGTGCAAACCTTGTAGAGTCAAACCCCAGAAGACTTGCTGCTGTTATTGCAGCAAAAGGAGGTTCCACAAAGTATTAAGTCATGCTGTATGAATACTTATGCACGCTCCACTTTTCACTTTCTATTTTTGGAAAAATGACAGAATCATGTATCATTTTGCTTTCACTTCACAGTTGTCTGTTACTTGTGTGTACAATCTTTATGCTTAGGGTTGTAAACATGACAAAATGTGCAAAAGTTCAAGGTGTATTAGTAGTAGTAGTACTTTCGAGTAGTAGTAGTACTTTCGAGAGGCACTGTATGTTGTAAGCCTGATGTGAGTACCCCACACACCCGGCCCACCTTAGTGCAGGGATGTAAATATGCACCGAGCCACAGTGCACGGTGCAAAGATCAGACAATATGCACCGTACTAAAGTGACGGTGCAGGTTTTAATCTACATTTCTTAATAATTAAACTCTGTGGCGCGACATTCGTGTGTGTGCACTCGCAAACAGAGCGCATGTGTGTCATCATCACTTACAGCTAAACACATTTTTCTCCAAGTCTTGCTGATGACTAGGCTGCGGTAAATGATCCAGTGCGCCAGACAAATGCATTAGATCCAATCCTGGTCCTAATCCGCCTCAAAAGCTGTTATCCAGGAACAGCCTAAACAGGAGCCTCAAAAGGGCTGCTGTGAGTGCGTTAACTGCTGAGTATGGAAAGCAAAACTGAAACTTATCAATTAACAAGCACATAGCCTACACTTTACAGCACTACAGTTTGGTTTTCTATTTTGTTATATTATATTATAACGCAGCTTTAAAAATTTTTATTCTGAGATTATAAATACTGCCTAATGATAAACATGTAGGATATTTTATTTCAAAACCAACTCATTATTTTTATATTGTACTTGCACCGAACCGTGAGATGAACCGTTACACCCCGAGTGCAGACTGAGGAGCCCACAGGGTTTGCCAGGGCTCAGTGACCAAACCCGTTCAAAAAATCTGGAAAAAACAAACAAACAGCCAGAGCCTCTGAAAATTAACTTTCTTCATCTGCCACTGAACAAAGCAGTGAGAGATTTTTATCCAGGAAACAGCTAAAAACAGGCTATTTAACATTGAAAACAGCATCACAAGACTGCTGTGTTTAACCGCGGCCCTGGCTTACGAACACAAAATGATGAATCAGATCACACTTTTAAAGAGCAGGATAGATCTGACTGCAAATCACAAAGCAGTCAATAAATGTGAACAACAGCCCGACTGTGCATCAGCCGACTGGCCGACTGCAAATACAAAACATCCCTCTGCCTAAAGCACAGCCTACGGCCAAATGTAAACAGTTACATTAAAATAACTAATATTCATATCACGCACATGCCACAGTATTGAGTGCAGGCGTGTCGTTTTAATATGTGAACCGGACTAATAAACTGCAACTCTTTTTGATTTGAGGTTTAAATGTTGATTCCAGGGAGCAGGAGACTTAGATTCTCTTACTAATAAAACGTTTGATTTGATTTGGCAACAGTCTGTACCAGAGGCTCAGAGGAGGCGACACTGAAGGTAAACATGATTCAGGCAAACATCTTCCTACTTCAAATGTCCCACTCATGACTTAGTACAAACAAATATTATGTAAACGCTGGTGGTAACTACTGTTAAACACCTTACCATCTACCGTAATTATATTGGTTGCAGGCAAAAAATCTAGCGAGATCTCCTGGCACAAGATCTCGGTTCATCTTTGCAAGTACAATAGTCTTCATTTCAACCCCTTTTTGTTTGAAAAAGGAAAATAAATCCGTGCACTTGGGCAGAAATACCGTAATTTCCGGATTATAAACCGCCACTTTTTTCCCACGCTTTGAACCTTGTAGCTTATACAGCGATGCGGCTAATATAGAGATTTTTATGGTCATACTGAATATTGTGTCATGTTATCAATAAAGATGCACTTACATTTAATACAAGGGGGTCAAAAACACTCGGCTACTTCTAAAGAAAGAACTCTGATGTAAGAAAGACGCAATAACAGCTCTAAAGCCAAACATAAAGTTGTGATCTGCACAATAAAGCCGTCGTTCCACATAGCGCGACCCGACCGCGCACGCCACGATCTACGTGCACGTAAAGGTTTTGCTACGATGAGAACAAATGTGGACAAATGCTGCCCTCTGGTGGGAGTTATGGAATCATTCAGAGGAGCCAAGCTGTATTAAAACAGAAAATAAACTACCAAATACAACTATGAAGGTAAGCTACATGCAAATGTTATGCTAACACCAGCTAAAGCTGCGCTAACAGCGGCTAAATGCTGAAATCCCCTTTTAGCACAGCGGTATGATGTTGTCTGGTCTCCACGTGTGCCTTCAGTCACGTAAACACAGCACAGACAGCGTTAGCATTTAGCCTCTCTCTTCTCCTCTATAGCTCCAAACGAGGTGAAGATAGAAGCTACCAAACTCTTCCACGTTTTCCCTATTTAAATATGGTTATTGTGTTACATTACAAAGTATAATTACAGAAAAAACAATGTGGATTTTCTAAGCGGATAAAAAGGGGAACTATATTGTAAGGCGTAATAATACCAGGAGTACTTCGCCTCCGCACAGTAAAGTGAAGCTATCACTGCGCGGATCCTGGTATTATTACGCCTTACAATATAGTTCCCTTTTTATCCGCTTAGAAAATCCACATTGTTTAATTTTGTGTAATTATACTTTGTAATGTAATGTATATAACAATAACCATATTTAAATAGGGAAAACGTGGAAGAGTTTGGTAGCTTCTATCTTCACCTCGTTTGGAGCTATAGAGGAGAAGAGAGAGGCTAAATGCTAACGCCGTCTGTGCTGTGTTTACGTGACTGAAGGCACACGTGGAGACCAGACAGGTACAGATGAACTCGTCTAAGCTCAGGTAAGAACATATCTCAGTATGGAAAAACGGTGGCCTATTCCTTTAACACAGGTGTCATCCTTCCTACCACAACTCAACCTGTCATATGCACTTTAACCAGACACAAGAGCAAAGCCGGCAAATGTCTTTCCATTTGTGACCGGTTTGAAAGTGAAGTCACAGATCATGAATCTGCTGATACACATGAATGAAAAGAACTTCCTTGTTAGAATGGTACAGTATTGCTGGCCTGGAGTTAGATATTCTGGCCTAGGCACGGCTTCATGCAGGTTTTTCAGGGTAAAGGATCCAGGAACTATTTTAGAAGCTCTGGCATGGACTTGAGATGATACAATGGTGTGTAATCAGAGTGTTGTGGTTACTCTTTTGGCCTGTTTCCCAAATCCATCACATCAGTCCAAAAGTGTTCCTGAAACTACTCATTTACAAATCAGGCACTGGGCCTAGGACATTTTATCTCCTTTAAAACCATGTGCAAGAACCCCACATTCGATTAGAAAAGAGATGACAACATATGATCAGTTTGAACTTTATACGTACATGATTATGCTTCTAATATGTCACAAACAAACAAAAGTCGCTCCACGCTCCAATACCTACAGCTTACCTTTGTTTTGTTTCTGTTCTTTAAAGAGTCCCAGGTTTGATGCCAGTGGGAGTGAGTGTGAGAGAGAGAGAGCGTGTGTGGACGGGTTTATGGCGATGTGCATGCGATACGGCATGTGCATGAGTGCCGGGAATGCGCAGGTGCTGCATGGTCAGGGTGGAAGGTCCTCAGGAGACACGGGCACGACCTCAGAGCTGGTCCTCACTAGGGCTGGGTACCGTTCACTTTCTTTTAACGATACTTGGTTTTCGATACTGATACCTGAACGATACTGAAGTATTTGTCGTCTAGAACCAGAAAACAGAACAATAATGTGTGCAAGATCGGGTTCATCTCCAATGTCAAGAAAATGGGGAATAATTTGGGAAGAAATATGAGAAAATTGTGAGAAATTGTGGCAAAAATAAGGAAAATATTTGCACACACAAAAAAATTGGGGTAAAAAAAAATTAAAATAAGGGAAAATATTTGTAATAAAAATGTAGCTAAAATGGAGAAAAAAAATTGGGAAACGAAAATATAACAAAAAAATAAATCTAAAATAATTGGTAATAAATTGAAGTAAAAATAGGGAAACATTTTAAAATAAATTGGGCACAATTGGGAAAAAATTGCGAGAAAATGGGGGAAATAGGGAAAATATAAGTAATAACAAATAAACAAAATTAGGGAGAAAAATGTATTTTAAAGGATCTGTATCCTGCTATTTTAGCCATTCCAAAGTAAAGTATAGGCATTTATATGATATATTGTACCTCTATCACTATGGAGTACTCATTTTTGAGAGAAATATAAGTATTTTCTGGGGGTATTTTCCAAACCCGGAAGACAAGACGCTTCGATTCAGTTAACTCCGCCCTCTCTCCGCTCATTCCACATTTGCAGTATTATAAATATAAACATCGCTGCAAAAAGTGAAGTTACTTCACATAATGCAGTTATAAGGAGTTGACATGTGCAACACAGTTTCATAAATGGCTAACACACACGCTAACACACACGCTAACACACATGCTAACAAACACACTAACACACACGCTAACACACATGCTAACAAACACGCTAACACACGCTAACACACACGCTAACAAACACGCTAACACACACGCTAACACACACGCTAACAACACGCTAACACACACGCTAACACACACGCTAACACACACACGCTAACACGCGTTTTGATTGACTCACCGCTCAGCCTGGCCTCCCCATCGGGTTATGAGATCGCGTTGGTTATAAAAGTTAATCCATTTTGATTCTGGCCAAGGTTCACCAAGCATCCATCAGGTTGGTTGATAAAGTCGCTGAATCACAGAAAGAAATTCCAACTTCTGGCGAGTGCACTCTTCTTTAGGAAGGTTGAATAGTCCTGTTGCTCTCGTAGACAAACGCGAACCCGTGACATTATCGTTGGGTAAGAAAAAAGAACAGGCGTGTCCAGAGTAGGTTAGAAAGAGCTCAGTCTTCAAAAACATGACTTCAGTTCGGATCCTCCGGGGGGGCGTTTGTTTACTCTCCCGGGACAGCACAGACGCATCGGAGAGTTCCTTTTTTATTTTTTATTTTTTTTATTTCTCTCTTACAACAAAAATAATACAAAAAACGTTTTATAAATTAAAATCAGGCCTTAAGGCATTACATTACAGACGTAGAGCACTTCCGTTTCTTTCTGACGACACAACAGAACAACTCAGTGGTTTACCAGGAGAGGGCGGAGCAGCTGCTCAGAGAGCAGGATTCAGGAGGATTACTTAGAACTGTGTGAATGAAGCCAAAAACCGCTCTGGGGGTGTTTTTGAGAAGGAAATAGCATAACAACATGGTTAAAAACTCCAAAAGTCGATTTTGCATGATATAGGACCTTTAAAAAAATTGAAAGATGGGTTAAACAAATTTGGAAAATTGAAAAAATATGGAAATTAAAAAAGGAAAAAAAAGTCCTATAATCCTGTCTCTGGACCAACGGCATCAAAACTTGGATCTAAAGATAGAAGATTTTTTTTTCGGTTCCTGCTTTCAATACTTTAATTTTTTCAATACCGGTAGAACCCACATTTTTTTCCGATACCAGACTGATATCGTTGAACGGTTCCCAGCCCTAGTCATCATAACAAGAGGGTTAGGGAGGAGACGCTCATTTAAAGATGATGGACGTGGACGTAAACAACACAGACAGTTCTCGTACATGAACTCCATCAGGGGTTTATCAGGACATCTGGTTGACTGGAGGTGACAGTTTGACATCGCTAGCACCAAAGAACCTCATGTACCTGACCACAGAAACATGTCGGACTGCTACAGATCTGAAAGGTTACACTGTTCATTCTGCAGGCATAGGAGGACATTTTCCTGACAAAACGAAATTGTAAATTAAAATACACACAGCAACTTTACTTTTAACTCCAAGATGTCCGCCTGAGGGTGCTCGGCTGTGTGGATGCCTGGGCCTGCTGTTAGAGCATGAGCTGCATGTGACAGAGTGTGTGACAGAGAAGAGAGAGCAGTATCCGTGGATGAGCTGGACTTAGCCGGGACTGTTTTACGACTATAGTGAGAGCCTCTAAGTGAGGGCATTATATATCGATCGAGATTCAGGTTTAGATACAGCATCGGCAGCAGACCCCTGAGGCAGAGCAGACAGAAGCAGCAGATAGAAATGCATAATTAAAAGACGTGTTTCTAATGAATGGAGGTGGAACAAAAGTCTGCTGTACCCTGTGGTCATAATAATCCCCGTTGTCTCTCAATAAAAAGTGAGATAACTTAGTAGGCAAGGCGACTTTATTTATACCGCGCATTTCGTACACAAGGCAACTCAATGCGCCTAGTAGTTACAGTAGTAGCTTTGTGAGTTGACATTCACATTTGTTATCAGTGACATCATCCAATATGGCAGCAGGTGGCGTTTTTGTCACGTGACTCGTATAATTAGGGTGACCAGATGTCCCACTATTATAGATTGTTCTTTTAGTCAAGACAGAAGGTTTGTTTATCTGCTTCATTAGTTTCGATCACTTGATCTTCCTCAGAAGCGTCACCTGGTGGTGAAAGTGACGTGTCGTAGGCGGCTCACGTGGATTTACCTGGACGACATCTCAGGTGTGGGATGAGGCGCACGCTGCAGCATCTCGGATCATAGAGTCACTGTATCGGACTGTTGTGGTGAAGAGGGAGTTGAGTCCAAAGACAAAGCTCTCGATCTACGTTCCCACCCTCACCAGTGGTCATGAGATCTGGGTAATGACCGACAGGACAAGATGGCGGATACAAGCGGCAGAAATGAGTCGAAATGGCTGGGCGCACCCTCAGAGATCGGGTGAGGAGCTCAGTTACCCGGGAGGAGCTCGGAGTAGAGGCTCGGGCATCTGTTCCGGATGCCTCTTGGTCGACTCCCTCAGGAGGTGTTCAGGAGGCCCAGACCCAGGACACGCTGGAGGGACTATGTCTCTGTGGCCTGGTGTGGCCTCGGTTCCCCCAAGAACAGCTGGAGGACGAGTGAGTGGATCGGGAAGTCTGGACATCTCTGCTGAGACTGATGCCTCCGCGACCCGGCCCCGGATAAAGCTAAAGGAAATGGATGGATGTTTGGTGCTTTGAATTGATGCACTTAACGCTACAGCAGTGACTGCTCACTGTTCATGAAGGCAGATACAGACAGTGTTTAACATGACGGTCATGGGCCAAATCCAGTCAGTAAATAGTTTATATTGTACAGTAGGTTATATCGCATAGTGTAGTTTTAGGATATGACTATGAATATTGCAGCTGAAAATGCAGGAAACATTTAAGACATTTTAATACAGTGATTTTAGAAGAACATGTGGTCAGACCTAATAAACGAACATATTGTTGAGCCTTCTGCAAATATAGTATATATTTAAAAGGGTTTATATATTTTTTTATTTGTTTTATTTGCTGCTGCAACGAAATCGGTATCAGGTATCAAGTTTTTTTTGTAATTAGTAATAAGAAAGACAACACTAATGCCTACATGATTGAATGTTAAAGGAATAGGCCACTGTTTTTCCATACTGAGATATGTTCTTACCTGAGCTTAGACGAGTTCATCTGTACCTGTCTGGTCTTCACGTGTGCCTTCAGTCACGTAAACACAGCACAGACGGCGTTAGCATTTAGCCTCTCTCTTCTCCTCTATAGCTCCAAACGAGGTGAAGATAGAAGCTACCAAACTCTTCCACGTTTACCTTATTTAAATATGGTTACGTGAAGTGTTACACTATAAAGTATAATTACACAAAATTAAACAATGTGGATTTTCTAAGCGGATAAAAAGGGGAACTATATTGTAAGGCGTTTATCCGCTTAGAAAATCCACATTGTTTAATTTTGTGTAATTATACTTTATAGTGTAACACTTCACGTAACCATATTTAAATAGGGAAAACGTGGAAGAGTTTGGTAGCTTCTATCTTCACCTCGTTTGGAGCTATAGAGGAGAGGAGAGAGGCTAAATGCTAACGCCGTCTGTGCTGTGTTTACGTGACTGAAGGCACACGTGGAGACCAGACAGGTACAGATGAACTTGTCTAAGCTCAGGTAAGAACATATCTCAGTATGGAAAAACGGTGGCCTATTCCTTTAATCAGGTGTCCCGGGTGTTTGCGCCACACACTGTCTTCTAAACACTTCAGTGCTGGAAGTGTCTGTTCTCTGCCACCATGACTCGTCTACCTGGTTATCAACTCTGCCTTTTCGTTTCCCCTGCCCTAAAAGCATGAAGAGCGACGGGACCCTTTGTCATCCCGTTACAGCTGACGTTACGGCCTTTTTACTCCGCGCACTGAAATGTCAACAGTTGAAAAGGTCGGGATATAATTGGCTCTCATTTGTCCCCCTTTTATTTAAGTGACCGTGGACGCGGGGGGTTGGACATTTCCAAACGCTCTGGAAAAGGAGAGATGTTTTTGGCCAGGTCATGGTCCAGTAGCGCTGAGTACCTCCCTCCCCCCCACCCCCCCTCTGCCTCCCGCCCGCCGCCCCTCGTCCCTTACCCTCACGGCGGCATTTATCTCCCCCCGCATGTTTTTGGCAGCGATGTGCTTTTCCCAGCGCCCGGCCCGTATATACGCGGAGGGGAAGGCGGGGGGTCTTTTCAAGCGCCCGGTGATGGACGCTTTATTAAAAGGAGCGGAGTCTTTTGAGCGCCCTAACCCTCCCCGATCCCCGAGTGTCTGGCCCATTGTCACGGGGCGGTGGCAGACCTTCCACTCCCCCCCCCCCCCCTACACTCCTGCTTTGTCACTGTAAGTTTCCTCCAATACACACACAGGCGGAAAACTTTTCGGTATAGCGCCGCTAACGGAAGATTGTGCGCTTGTCACTAAAATATACTGGAGGCTGGGGGGGGGGTGGAATGAGCGGGCGGTGTGGGTCAAGGTGGAGGGGGTATCAAAGACCAAAAAGCAGGGCTGTGTAGTGTATGGGGAATGCTCAAAGGAAACAGACGCACACATGCAAAACCTACTTACTTTAGTGAAGCGCTCCCGTCAGTATTTCCCGGACATAAAACAACAACTGTGTTTATCATGGTGCCTTTGATTTGTTAGCATGCAGATCGGGTTAAAATAAAGGCTTGCATACTCTTTATCCTCCCCTGCTGCCGTCACTCCAGCCAAACTTTGAGGGGAAAACAACAACACTACCTGAGTGATAAAGTCTATGCACAGAAAGTGTTTGAAGGTTTGAAACATGAAGCTGAGAAGTTGCAGTTATAGAAGACGTGTCATCTTTAAGGAGACGTATTACGCCAATTCAGCTTTGAAACATGTTATAAAGTTGTTTATCCAGAGTTGGAGCCGATGCCACAGATTTTCTAGTTTTCGCATTAGTTAGTACCTAAACTAGTCCTGAGCCGCTGTGGGCCGATCAGTCTCCTCTGAAACGCTGCAGCGCCTCCTGGGTTTGTCCCTGTTTCAGAGCGTGGTGTCCTGCACTGGTCAGCTCCTTCCTTTTCCTCCTGCGAAGCTCCCTCCGCTCCGCAACAGTCTTTCAGCAGCTTCTGAGAAGAGCTTAGCAGTTAATCTGTTTTATTCTCCAGTGAACGTCCATTAGCCTGAAGAATAGTAGGGATAGAGGCATGTGTGGCTTCTGTGTGAGTGTGAATGGGTGACTGGTTCCTTGATGTAAAGTAGCCTGGCTAACGCCAGACTGCTGTGTGCGCTCGAATCTTCACAACAGCCTGGGGACCATGGCCGACATTTTTCCATGGATTTGGGACCAATCACAGAACGAGGAGGGACGGTAAGACGATGATGCGCTATATGACATACGGAAGCTTGTAGTTTGTTTAGGGATAAAAAAATAAAAAGATATTTTCGGATCCAACATGACAGCAGCAGACGCGATGCCATCTTTGGATCAAGCTTTAGAACGTGTTCTAAATAGTTTAGCTCAAAAGTTTACAGCGAGTACGTCATACGTCATCTGATACCATGATACGATTGGCTATGGCTACATGCAGACGCATGAGAGACATTCAGCACAATAAACGGCTCTGGACAATCGTAAACCACACCTCTCCTACGAGAAAATGAATTGGTGGTCCCCAGACTAAATATCACTTGTGATTTTAGTCTGGCGTTATATATGTCGTAATATTGTAATGCAGACATTTTGAAATGATAAATTAGGCGCAACATGCCCACTGAAAGGTATTTCTATTTTCCAGCTTGTACCCACTATTTATCACCTGTCTTTATAAATGATCCCCTGAGTGTTACTTACACTTACTTACACTTACCTATCCTTACTTACTTATCATTACTTATCATTACTTACTTATCGTTATTTACACTTTTACACTTACTTATCTTTACTCACTAACTGTCTTACACACACCTACTTACATATACTTAGTTACACTTACTTATTTACACTTACTTACGTACTTACCTATAATTACTTTCTTCCCTACTTACTTATCCTTACTTACACCTTTTACACCAACTTATTTTTCTCACTTACTTCCTTACTTACACTTACTTATTCTTTCTTATTTACACTTACTTACTCTCAATAATACTGACTTACTTATTTACACTTACTTATACTTACTTAAGCTTACTTGGTTAATTATTTGGGTCTTTGCAATCAACTCAAAACATTGTAATTGTGGATATATGTGGATATATTTCCCACCTCTTCATTTCCTCCGACCTAAACCAGATAAGCCAATAGGGCACAGTGTAAGTGGAGGCTCTGTAGAACCGCCCCCTTGAAAACAACAATAAAAAAAAAAAAAGCACCCAAAACAGCAGCACTAGAGCGGGGGGCGCCCACTTGTTCGGGGGCCAAGCGCGCAATGTGTTCCTTTAGATACAGCCGGCATTCCTGTGGAGATAACCCTCAGCCTCACCACGCCCGGGGCCCACTGACACCTCCACCCTCCACCCCCACCCACCAGGGGAGACGGAGCTGCCCCGGTGCCCCATGCAGAGGCACTTTCCCGGGGCACAGCACAGGACTGACAGCAGCTGCGGAGCTCAGGGTAGGCATCGTCAGGGCGAGCAGGCATGCCAGTGCGGAGCGGCGCCTTTAGAGTGAGTACAGACCGTCCCACCACCGACTGGAACTACTTTCTTACCTATAGGTGCAAAGATGTAATACAGCTTAAAACTTCAATACAAAAATCAGATTGTAGTTAATATTACTACGTTTAGACAAAAGTACTACACCGCAAAAAGTTAGTTTAAATGTCTCAATTTGAGCGGTTTCACTTGTTTTGAAAAGTTTCTGACTCGTTTCAATACATTTAGTCTTTATTTCAAGTAATGTTCTTTTTCAATGGGGTAAGAATATTGGTCTTATCTCATTGGCAGTTTTACTTTCTTATTTCAAGTGAGATTTACCTTTGAGCGAGTCAAAACAAGATACATTTCCTCAATTCAAGTCATTTAAGCCAACGCTTTTTTGTAGTGTATCAATTCCTGAGTAAATGCATTTTAATACATGACATTATCCAAGTATTTACTGTGTCTCTTCGTTTCAATCTTCTCTTCTACAATGTTGTGATGACGACTGTTTAACCAAATATTTCTACTTTGACCAAAACTACTCACTGTTAAAATGAACGTGTTTAAATGACACTTTCTGTTGCTTTGCAGAAGTTAGTATGATCGTGAGTGCTGATGCCAGTGTGAATGTTGTTGCTCGTTTTGAGGACTCGTCACATGATGTTAATGTTTTTTCAGTATTTTTCCAAACCCTTATCATTTCTAGTTATATTCTGTACTCAACTATAGTTTTCTCTCTCTCTGTATGTTGCAAATGGCCGGATTTCACCATTTGTCCATAACTAATAACAATGAGTGATTTGGAAATTAGACTTCTTTTACTATTTCCTTTATAACTTTTACAGTGTATCAGTATTTACTTATTTACTTACATATTTTAATTTATTACTAGTCATAAAAACAATATCAACAATTTTAATATTTGTGTTGTGCTTTTCAAGATACTCACTACGAAAAGTAAATATCAAGCTTTGACTTAAATGACTTGAATTGAGGAAATGTGTCTTGTTTTGAGCATTTAGACTTTGATGACATTTCAGACTGAAGGTAATTTAGCTTGAAATAAGAAAGTAAAACTGCCAATGGGATACGACTTATGACGAAATGTATTTAAACGAGTCAGAAAGATCTCAAGTGAACTAATCTATAGGTCAAACAAACACCCGAGTCAAAACAACTCAATATCGGATTGTTATGCTCAAATTGAGACGTTTAAACTAATCTAAATACTTTTTGCAGTGCAACGATGCTGCCCAAGCAGGAAAACTATAACTTTTAGACTTAGATAAACAATAAATGTGAAAGTTTCATTGAAGCTGCTCTGTTGCAGTCTTTCATATTGACTTTAAATTGGATATCACAGTTATATTATTTTAGTCCGAGCGTACGCTATACCGATCATATACGGCAGAATTTATACCAGGGATAAGACCAGTTCAAACTCCAACATTTAGAGCAATAACTAACTTCATTACTGTCCGTTAAAACATACAGAGTCTGGAAATTGAAAATCAGACCTCTCATGTCACTGTGAAATGAGACAGAATTGTGCTGTCCTTATCGACGGTCCCGGGTTGGATTCCTGGACCGTGTGGGTCTTTCTGTGTTTCCATGTCCTCCCTGTGCCTGTGTGGGTTTCCTCTGGGAGCCCCGGATTTAATCCCCCATTTGAGGGATGCGTTTACCCCCGTCTTGCCATTTTTGGGATCCTATAGCAGAATGTTTTTTCGAGTAGGGATAGAATTCATTTTGTGCTTCGGTATATTGTATTGTAGCAAAAAAAAATCAATTTCTAAGGCCTTTTTATCGATGAACTAGCACTCAGTTGTTGTTGTTGTTGTTGTTGTGTGGTGACAGTGTTGCTCCTTAACTGAGCACCTTTCATTTCTTGGACACCAGGACTTCAGATTCTGATTCTTGGGTTACAATACGGTACCTCAGCGAGACTTTCCTCAGTTCCTAATGCTACATGTTCATGATACTCATGTCTTCCATTAATAATATCTCTTTGGTGGTCTTTCCTCTTTCCTCAGCGCTGTCTCTTCTTAAAGCGCCAAACTATATTTCTAATGCCACAAATAAATTATAAAACCTGTGCATATTCCATTTCTGTAGATGAGCAAACATTTCGTTGAAAGGGCCTTACTTAAAAACTCATCCCTCATGTTAGAAATGCGTTTGGACACAGCTAATATTTTTAATTGCACACTTTGAGCTGTAGGTATCGGGGGCTTTAAAGCTAAATGCACTTACTTTGGCTTACTAACATCGTACGAGTGGCTAAGAACAGGAAATAGAATAGAAGTTTGTAACAATAGAAGGTGATCTGGTTCAAACGGGGCCTCTCCGTACAGAATGAGATTATAGTGAGCTCGGGTGGGTTTGATCGGGCGGGTCGCCTTGTTTGAGGTCCACATTTCCTCTTGTCGGCCGGGATTAGCCGAGCTGAGTGAGGCGGGGGTCAGCGTGATTAAGCTTCATTGACCGAGGGAAAGTAAATCTGCTCATGAGGGAAACTACACGAGAGGAGGAAGGGGCTGTGGGCGGGTTCTGAGGAGAGGAGGTGAGGGGCTGTGGGCGGGGCCTATAACGAGAGGAGGTGAGGGTCTGGGGGCGGGGCCTATAATGAGAGGAGGTGAGGGTCTGGGGCGGGCCTATAATGAGAGGAGGTGAGGGTCTGGGGCCGGGGCCTATAACGAGAGGAGGTGAGGGTCTGTGGGCGGGGCCTATAACGAGAGGAGGTGAGGGTCTGTGGGCGGGGTCTATAACGAGAGGAGGTGAGGGTCTGTGGGCGGGCCTATAATGAGAGGAGGTGAGGGTCTGTGGCAGGGTCTATAACGAGAGGAGGTGAGGGCTGTGGGCGGGCCTATAACGAGAGGAGGTGAGGGGCTGTGGCGGGGCCTATAACGAGAGGAGGTGAGGGTCTGTGGCGGGGCCTATAATGAGAGGAGGTGAGGGTCTGGGGCGAGGTCTGAGGAGAGGAGGTGAGGGTCTGGGGCGAGGTCTGAGGAGAGGAGGTGAGGGTCTGTGGGCGGGTCTGAGGAGAGGAGGTGAGGGTCTGTGGGCGGGGCCTATAATGAGAGGAGGTGAGGGTCTGGGCGAGGTCTGAGGAGAGGAGGTGAGGGTCTGGGGGCGAGGTCTGAGGAGAGGAGGTGAGGGGCTGTGGGCGGGTCTGAGGAGAGGAGGTGAGGGTCTGTGGGCGGGGCCTATAACGAGAGGAGGTGAGGGTAAAAATGCAACAAAAAATTGACAAAAAAGACACAATGAGGAAAAATCTTCCATCAGTTTGTAGGTCTTAGCTTTCAAACACTGGCCTATAGACCCTTTAACTGCTGACATCATCAGTGACATCAGCTGGAGGCAGGAAGTGATTAAGAGAAATAAGATTAAACTAAAACTAGCGATTTTAAGTGTAAAACTACAACTTAAAAATCTGGTCCTGATGTGGCTTAAGGTGCCAGAACAAGAGGAATGACATTTGAGACGATAAAATAAGGTTTATCTGATATTTCCAAAAACAGTTGGACATTTGTTTATTGTTACTATGACAACAGCTACAATGGAAATAGATAGGAATCGAGCTTCCTGCCCCAGCTAAGCCCGGAATGTTTACAAACAATTAAAGGGTCTATAGGCTGTAAGCTCCACTTGAGAAGCCTTTAGATTCGTGTGAAGCCAAACTGGAGAACATGTGCTCGGTTCAGGTGGGGGTTAAGGGGTTAGATTGTCTGGTAATGTGAAAGTGGAAGTCAGTCAAGTAAATACAAGTTACTCATTGACACATATTCTACTTAATACTTCTATTTGGATGACTTGATATTGTTTTGAAGTAACATTAGTAAATAATGTTACTCCAAACCTCCCCGCTCGCTTCTGGAGTTCCACTTTCCAGTCTCTGACCTACACACAAAGCTCATTCTCATCTTTCGCCGGACGCTCGGGGCAGGTGTGTCTTTTTTTTTTAATCCTGAATATTAATCAGCGAGATTAAAACTGTGGCGTCTGTGTTTTATTGTGACGCTCCGCACGCATCCGAGGCGGCTTCTGCTCTCCGGCATTCGAAGGCGTTCATCTCATTGTCATGGCAACAAAAGCCGGAGGAGAGGCATGACAATCCCATCTGAAACTTAGGCCGTGGAGCGGGGTGGGGGGGTGTGTGGGGGGGGGGGACAGTAAAGCCCAGAGACACGATGCACAATGGCTGGAGATTTGGAAGTGTCGTCCCAAACTGAGATCACTTTAAACGTGAAGCCTGAACCGAGTGCAACTTAAAATCCTACAGACCAGAGTAACGCCTGATTTGAAAGCTAAGACCTACAGAACTCATCTAAATGGAGCTTTTCCCATCACTCATTTGTTGGATTTTTGTCCATTTTCTGTCACGTTTTCTTTTTGTCTCTTTTGTTGCATTTTCATCCTTGTTTTTGTCAGTTTTTGTTGCTATTTTCCAAGAAGCTTTTAGATTTGGGTAAAGCCAAACAAGAGAAAATGTGCTTGTTTCAGGCGGGGGTTAAGAGGTTTTAATAACTTTAGCTTGAGCTGTCTTCTCTCTCGTAAACAAAGGTAATACACCAAGTTGTTTTCTTCATTAATGTCCAATTCCATGTTAAATAAAAACCGATTGGACTAACATGTATCCATAGATTAGCAGAGTTTAGTGAACTTGTGTATCTCTCATTCTGGTGAGGAGGAGAAAGTAACGTCCGAATGACCAACACGATGAACAGCTTCACGACGTTTACATGTGAAGGCCACGCCTCCTCGGCTAAAGATTCGACTCTGATTTGTTTTCTTAAAGAATCAGTCAAACAAGTTGCTTGACAGTCACTGTTCTGAATCTCCATCCGGAGCAGGAGGGAGTGGAGCAACTACGCCTTTGGCTGCTATTGATTGATTGATTGGATTTATTTGAGTGATTATTTACAACAACATTATTACAGTGCAGAAAACAAACAAAGCAACAAAAGACTGAAAAGGAGTTGAGGCCGAAGCAAGAAAGCTTATAAGTGCCTACCCCCATATTCAAGATTCATTTACATTCCGGATACAGTGATACAACATGTTTACAAGAAGAAAATCCCAGGATGTTTACAAGACTTCCAAAGTAAGAAGACATAACACGATGATAGAAATGTATGCAGTTTACCAATATATATAAACATTTATTTATTTTATTTTTTATTACAATTTGTACTTTTTTCTTTTCTTATTCCTCATTCCCGTTCACATAAAAAAAAAAACATTTCCAATCATTACTTATAAACACCAGTCACCATTCTATTAACTGACTATTAATTTAGTTATAATAAGTATTACATAGTCAACACGACCCATTATTATTGTCATTCCCATTTCACTGTAAAATATTGGTTGTGATTGTTTATTATTTTTGTTGTTTGCCTTGTTTAGTGAGGTGCCTTAAAAAGCCAGGGTGTAATGTGGCCAGTAGGTAGAGGCAGTAGCCCCCCACCAGCAAGCCCTCCCCCTGCTGCCCTAACTAGTTATTGTGTGAGGCAATTGTTGTTTGTATTTGTATTTGTATTATTTATTTAAAAGGGACAATGCATTTACAAGAAGTACAATATACTTAAAATGCAGGATTAGGGCTAAAGCTAATTTCCATCCTCTGTCCCAAACCGGACCCGGCCCGGCTACACCACACACCACTCACTCAGCAAAGCGTCCTATACCCTCTAAACCCGCATCCATCACCCACTTCCCATACCCACACACTCCCACCCACACCCGCCTGTTTGTTAGCAAACGTTTAGCCCCGATTAGCCCAAGGTGTGCAGACCGAACTGCGAGGTCCTACAGATCTTAACTATACACCCATACGCTCGGTTCTCTCCAAACCGACCTAAAACTGTTGAACAGTGTCTGGATAGGCTAGTGGCTTGGCTCTTGTTGATGAGAATTGTGTGATAAACTATGCATTCCACAAGCACAGTCCAGGTTTAAAGGCTGCTTTACATGTAGCTGATGGTTTTAGTGACTTTATTGCTGCTTATTTCTTGTTTCATTTGACCGATCAAAGCTAACGTTAGCTGCAGCTCCGATGGAAGTCCCAACACGCATTCCAGCCACTAAAGTTAGCTCTCCTGTGGTCCGCGGTGGACTAGCAGTGCGCGGTTTTGCTGAACAACGGCAGTAGTCCAGTCCAAGTAGCTAACATGATGTTTGTTGTTGCTTTCGGCAGCCTGACTGTTTCCGAGGCGGGGACAGCATGCGCATTTATTTTTGTGTTCATCCAATGCGCTTAGATTCGACTATGCTGCTCCAGTCTGACAATAAAGTCAGACTAGGCAAGAGATCCGACTTCCATGTAACAGCGGTGTGTGTAATGAGGGGTTAGGGGCGAGGGACATTCGGGAGAGGGGTCATTCCACTACCATGGGTCTAAAAACGACTGTATTGGAATTCACATATGTTAGTTTAGTTTTAGTTTAGTTTATTAGTTTATTTGAGCAGCAAACACTCTGCTCAAAAGGAGTGGGCCGAAGCAAGAGCTTATAAGCTCCACCCCCAAAATCAATACAATTAAAATCATCATTTCACAAGAACATAGTGGAACAACAAAGGAACAAAACAGCAACAAGGAAACAACAGCAAAACAAAATAGACCCTACACACCCGCAGCATCCGACCATACCCCAAAACGGAGCAATACTGATACGTAACAACTAATTACAAAACAACTATGATAATGCCACATACTTACAAACTATTTACAAAGAACTATAACTTACAAAACACTGTTTGAAGTGTTCGTACATCAACAGAAAAGAAGCACAATTACAACAACGGTCTAGTTTCATGTACGAAGTCTAGTACAAAGCAAGTAACTAAAGGAGATCATTACATTTCTTTCAGATGGTTACCATGGTAACATTGTTAGCATTACCAAAAGTCACTAGTTTTATGTTAAAAAGACAGATTAATATACATATTATACTCCGTGAATATTATTATGTGCATTTATTATGTGAGCCCTACACAGTGTAGTGCGTTACAAAGCCAGATGTAGAGCGGGCCAGTTGTAGAGGGCAGTAGCTCCTCATCAACAAACCCCTACGCAGCTGCCCTAACTAGCTGATTTTGTAGATGATGTTCCTATGCTGTGTGTAAAAGACGAGGATTACGAGCCAGTTGGGAGGATCCCTCTCAACAGTTCCATAGCTCGCCTGCCCTAATTCTCTCTTTGTAATTTTGAGCAATAGATACGTTCGTACAAATTGTCCCAGGGTTTGGCCAGTCTGTCAGATCCTCTTGGCCGTGTTTGGCTGCTGAAATCTGCCAGTGCTGCTGATAATCCTCCTGCTTGGTTAGTCCAGTCTAAACTAAGATCTGGAAAAGGGTCCCCTCCTGCCAGCTTGTCAAATGAGTCAAATGAGTGAACACATCTACCTATGAAGCTCAAAAACTCACACGCCTGACCCATGTATCTGAAAGGGTCCTCCCGTAGCCACACCCACAGAGCTCCCACGGGCGCTGCTCTCGCCTCGCGGACGGATGGAGCCTCGAGGAAAAAGAAGCAAAATCAATTCCTCCCGCGAATGCAAGTCAGCAGAACGAGAGCGGCGAAAGCGCTGTTGAGGCACTCTGCAGCCATTTCCACTTCTAAAGCCGCTCCTGTGCAGCCGCCTCCTTAAATACTCCCCAGTGCAGGGAGGGAGTTTGTGCGTGTGCGACATATTTGTGTTTAAAGTTGAGAAATGTGATTATAGCCGGGCGATAAGGAGAGATGTCAGGCGTCTGAGGCTCCTTAGATTCTACTAAAGACAAGGTTAAGATAAGCCCACAATACGTCTAACGTTTAGCTCATTGTGAAAATGCCTTTTCGGAACCACCTGCACATCTCTGCTATATACAGTAGGCAAGGCAAGTTTATTTGTAGAGCACAATTCATACACAAGGCAATTCAAAGTGCAATTACAAGAAAACAGATCAAATCAATCAATAAAACATCAACATAAAGTTAATCAATGACAGTTAAAGGCAAGAGTGCAGATTCAGTTTTCATATGCACGGGTAAAAAGAGCTGTTTCAGTCTGGATTTGAACATTGTCAGAGTTGAGGCCTGTCTCACATCCTCATGAAGACTGTTCCAGATTTAGCTGCATGAAACTGAAACGCAGCCTCACCGTGTTTATTATTGACTCTGGAACCACCAGGAGACCCCTCCCTGAAGTTCTCAGGGCCTGAGATGGTTCATACGGCTCTAACATGTCAGAGATGGACTTTGGTGCTAAACCATGAAAAGACTTGTAACAAGCAGAGCTGTTTTAAATTCTATTCTCTGAGTGACAGGAAGCCAGTGCAGAGACCGGAGCACTGGACTAATGTGGTGGTATTTCCTGGTTCTTGTCAGGACTCGAGCAGCAGCGTTCTGGATGTTCTGCAGCTCTAACAGCTCGTTTAGAAAGGCCAGTGAGCAGCCGTTACAGTAGTCTAACCTGCTGGAGACAAATGCATGGATGAGTCTCTCTAAGTCTGGTTTTGACACTATTCCTCTGATCTTAATGTTCTTCAGATGGTAAAAAGCTGATGATGTTATTGCTTTGATGTGGCTGTTTAAGTTCATGATTACTATCAGTCACCTCGAGAGAGTCTCGAGGTGACTGATAACACTTTAAAAGTTATTGCCATCTCCGAAAACATGTACAATAGGCTTTTTCAGGCCAAGTGGTGATAGTTTAGCCTTATACAGATTTGCAATCATCTCTCATACCTATAGGGTTGTGTTTATAGATCCATTTTAATGAGCTGCGTGAAAGCGACGTGACACAGAGCGCCCCCTGCGATATACTTTATTAATCCCGAAGGAATGAATTTACTACTACTGTATGAAATATGACCCTAACAGATAGACGCTTCATTACGGAGGCATTTGGACTGAACTCATCATGTGATTAAGTTATTTACCAGACGTTTTAACCCATAGGATGTGTCAACAAGCATCGTCGTGGCTTTCGAAACCTGCTCTTGGTTGATATTTAGCGTTTTATCATTTTGTTGTTGCCAAGGATTATGTGGGATGTTGTATTCCAAACATCCAAGGTGCCATCTTTTCCCCGTCTTCTGATATCTGTGTGCTTCCTCTTTCATTCAGACCCACTGCGCAGTGAGAGCAGTGACGTCATCCTGGCTACTGCTGCAGCGCCAAGAGTCCAGAGGAGAGAGAAAGGGGAAGGGAGAAAGAGGGAGAGAGAAGAAAGGAAGGGAAGAGAGAAAGAGGGAGGGAGGGAGAGCAAGTCCACAGAATGGGCGTTAGAGAGGAGGAGAAAAAATGCCTTTCAGGGAGAAGACAAGAGAGGAGTTTTGGAGGTGAGGTGGTAAGAGTGAGGAGACGACTGAGAGGAGGCAGGGAGGGGGGGCAGAGAGGGGAGAGCGAGAAGGTAAAGGGGAGAGAGAGAGGCAGGGAGGGAGAGAATGGAATGGAGAGATAGAGTGGAGGGGAGAAAGAGAAAGGGAGACTGAGCAGGGGGAGAGAGAGGAAGAGAGAAAAAGAGAGGGGAAAGGGAGGAGGAGAGAGGGAGAGGAGGGGAGAAAAAGGAAGAGAGAGAGGAGGGAGAAGAGAGAGGGGAAAGGAGGAGGAGAGAGGGAGAGAGGAGGGGAGAGAGAGGAGAGAGAGGAGGGGAAAGGGAGGAGGAGAGAGAGGGAGAGAGGAGGGGAGAAAAGGAAGAGAGAGAGGAGGGGAGAAAGAGAGAGGGGAGAAAATGAGATGGAGGAGAGAGGGAGAAAGGAGGAGAGAGGGAGAGAGGAGGGAGAGAGAGGAGAGATGGGGAGACATTAGGACTAAGGAGGGTGCAGCTGTTGAGCTCAGTAGACTTCATAGAGCATACAAAGGTGCGCGCTGGACACTTTTACAGCCATTGTCCCGGGGTTTGTGTTCCTGTCCGGAGCTAATGTATCTACAGAAGCTCATTGTGCAGCTGCTGCTCCACGCGGTGATTAATGCCCCCTCTCCCACTGCGCACAGCGGACTTTCTCACACCGGGCCCGGTTCATTTAGTAACACAATGCGGCGCTTTGTTCCCGAACGTGAGGTGTGAGGAGGTCAGGTGTAAATGCTGTAGTGAGAAGTGGAGCTGCCTGTTGTGCATGTTTTGGGCTGATGGTTGAAGGAGGAAACTCGAGACAGACGCGGGGATGACGTCCAAGTAGGGCGCGGTCGTCTCAAAGCCTTATCTCTGTGGGACAGACGAGGCCTGACGCAAAAGCCCTTCTATACTTGGACTCACGTGGCCCTGCTCAGACTTTAACTTCTTCACTCCAGTCCATGCGCCTCCTGCTGGAATACAATGGTGTACATTTGCACGGGATCAACAATTTCAGTGGTTGATTTACTTTTACAAATAGATGGATACTAAACGCCGAAGAATAACAACAACAATTTATTGACGTTGCTAACGCTAGCAAGCTACATGTTGCGCCTTCCCTGTAGCTTTCTTTAGCTTTAGTTCTCACACAGACACAATAATGACTTTTAGCATAGTTTGAGTCGACAGAATGATGGAGTTAGTCAATACAAAAGGGTTTGTAAAATGGCATTCTTCATATTGCTTGGGTCCTACGAGGAACTAGACTTGTTCTGGGATGTCGAAGTTTTATTTATTTTATTTATTCATTTATTCGATAGGGACACGTGTGAACAATAAACATGTACCACACTACAACATTTATAACCGAGGCTAATTTGCAATGTCCGATGTCCAAGTTCAAATGGTTAAAGGTCCTATATCATGCAAAATCGACTTTTTTGAGTTTTTAACCATGTTGTTTTGCTATTTCCTTATCAAAAACACCAGAGTGTTTTTTTGGCTTCATTCACACAGTTCTCAGTAATCCTCCTGAATCCTGCTCTCTGAGCAGCTGCTCCGCCCTCTCCTGGTAAACCACTGAGCTGTTCAGTTGTGTCGTCACAAAGGAACGGAAGTGCTCGACGTCTGTAATGTAATGCCTTACGGCCTGATTTTAATTTATAAAACAGCTTTTTCATTATTTTTGTTGTAAGAGAGAAATAAAAAAAAAAAAAGTAAGTCTCCAACGAGTCTGTGCTGTCCTGGGAGAGTAAACAAACGCACCCCCGGAGGATCCGAACAGAAGTCATGTTTTGAAGACTGAGCTCTTTCTAACCTACTCTGGACACGCCTGTTCTTTTTCTTACCCAACGATAATGTCACGGGTTCGCGTTTGGCTACGTGAGGAACAGGACTATTCAGCCTTCCTAAAGAAGAGTGCACTCGCCAGAAGTTGGAATTTCTTTCCAGGATTCAGCGACTTTATCAACCAACCTGATGGATGCTTGGTGAACCTCGGCCAGAATCAAAGTGGATTAACTTTTATAGCCAACACGATCCCAAAACCCGATGGGAGGCCAGGCTGAGCGGTGAGTCAATCAAAACGCGTGTTAGCGTGTGTGTTAGCGTGTGTGTTAGCGTGTGTGTTAGCGCGTGTGTTAGCGCGTGTGTTAGCGCGTGTGTTAGCGTGTGTGTTAGCGTGTGTGTTAGCCATTTATGAAACTCAACTCCTTATAACTGCATTATGTGAAGTAACTTCACTTTTGCAGTGATATTTATATTTATAATACTGTAAATGTGGAATGAGCGGAGAGAGGGGCGGAGTTAACTGAATCGAAGCGTCTTGATCTTCCGGGTTTGAAAAATACCCCAGAAAATACTTATATTCTCTCAAAAATGAGTACTCCATAGTGATAGAGGTACAATATATCATATAAATGCCTATACTTTACTTTGGAATGGCTAAAATAGCAGGATACAGCTCCTTTAAAGGTAGGGTATGAAAAAGCATCCAATCAAGAAGAAACCTGTAGCCACACGGGGACCAGTGGAGCTCCCAGGTCGTTCTCGCAGACTTTGGGAGTATTTGTGTGTGTAGAGCGTCAGCTGTGTTTGCGCTGCTCCTCTCTGGAACATTGCTCTGGGTCTCTATGGCACTGTCTGGTGGATTCAATCAAATACTTTCTAAATTCAGTGAATGGCTGAACTAATGCTAATGCTGAGCGAGCGACTAAACAGACCATGACAAATACTCTGCATTTCTAATCTATTCTACTCCCCAAGAATGACGTGCTTCTCCAACATGTTTGCACAGCTCTACATTACAGGGTTATTTTACTGCTATTTATTAGTCGGGACAGACACTCTTCTTTCTCTCTTTATAGACGTTTTCTGGCGGACTGTAAACAAATCTATCACACGTAGATAAAGCCAAGTCAAAATCGGGTTCACGTGGTTATTTTTTCACTGCACGCTGTTCAGTAGAAGTGAAAAATGGCACTTAAGACTCTGTGTGTAGTTTGTCGTAGTAGTTTTGGAGTAAAGGGGGAAAGTTTCGGGTTTTCTTCCTCTTTGTTTTCCCTATGGAAGCTTCGAACATGACAATTTACCGACAATTCCACAGATGCCGTCTGTATCTCTGTAGTTTAAAATTGAATTATGGTGACGGAGAAACACACTGTGATGTTTTTGACTTGGTTTACAGTGAATATCTTTGTTATTCCGGGGCCTATAGACAAATTACACCTTTTTTACAGTGATTTGTGAAGGTGATGAAACTAAATAAACTAATATAGAAGAATACATGAATGCATTTAATGAAGTAACACTAAGTTCAAATATGCAAGTATTCAGCAATAAAAATGCTCAGTTGAGTTAACATTACTGGAAATTGGTGAGTTAGCAATACGTGTACATGATTAGCCACATTAGCTTGACTTTTTCAAAGCAATAGGTTTCCAATATTTGTTCAAGGAAAGACATTTGCTTTAGTGCACATGAAACAAAAACTGTCACAAAGTTCTGCGTCTGAGGTTACAGTATTTTCTTTTGGCCAAGGTGGCACTTATACAGGTGCCACAAAACATGTGCATGATATTAGGCTTTTGAAAGGACTTTTAACCAAAAAATGAACATGGATTGAAGACCTATAATCCCTCAATCCCTCAACCAATAATGATCCCTTTCTCCCATAGAGTTGCATTGGCATGTTGTATTGTAATGTCCCCTATGACTGGTCCATCATCGCTGACAAGGGAAACCATCTAAACCAAGCTTTTACACAGTCGCTCAGTCGTAGTAACAGTCGTAGTAGATCACCATTCCTTTCAATATTTGCACTACTTTGTAACTCCACCCACGCCTGCTCCTCTCTCCGGCCCTCTCTCTTACTTCCACAGCGTGTCATTTGTTGCCAGGCCTCTGCAGTGGCATGTGCTCCTTCTCCCTCTCCCCTGTGGTAAAGAGGGGACCCCATTCCTGTCACAACAAAAGCCCCCTCCGTCCACCCCCTCCGCTCAAATCCGTGTTCGCTCGAGAGAGAGAAAAAAACACTCGGCACTCGGCAGCGCTGCGCTTCCCGAGGTGGATTTATGTCCCGGAGGCGTGTGGATGGAGTTGTGGATGGAGTCCGGAGAAGGGAGCGGACGACGCGAGGTTTGAAGTCTCGTTTTGAGTCTTTAAAGGAGCGGGAGGAGTTCGAATGGAGCTTCTATTTCAGGCTTAAAGTGACCTTTTCTCTCTCTGAACCGTGTCGTAATGTCCCCTCATTGGAATTATCAGACCTGGACTTTTGTTTCATTCCTGTCTGTGTTCAATCTTTTCCTCAAACGCGCAGGACACTCTATTCCACCTGCTGATGTCATGAGGTGAAGTGCAAGAAGTGCTTTTGTCTGTTTTCAAAGTCTTCACGCCTTCACCTGGACATTTCAGGACTCGAACTTAGGGCTGGATTATTATATAGATGTACAGACAGTAACAAAGTGAATTTACTTAAGTACAACACTTTGGGGACAAACCTTGTTCCTTGTGGTGAGCCACTGGCATTGACAGTACGTCTGCAAATAGCGCCACCTACTCTCCCGGAGTGTGCATCATAAGTCTTAACCAAGAACATTTTCTCCAGTTCGGCTTTACCCAGATCTTAAAGCTTCTTGACCTGAGACTTTACAGCCTATAGGCCAGTGTAACACCTCATTTGAAAGCTAAGACCTAAGCTTTTTCCTTGTTTTCGTTACCTTTTGTGGCTTTATTACAGTTACAATACGCTAACATAACAAAATGCGGCCAAAATGCTAAAAAAAAGAAGAAGCAATGTGACAAATATGCAACAAAACAATGAAAACGTGACAAAAACGTAGGGCTGGGCGATTCAGTTAAAAAAAAAAAAATTAAAAAAAAAATCACGATTATTTCCCCATATTGATCGATCTCGATTTCGATTCAATTTTTAATTTTTCATATTACATGAAATACATCTTGCTGCTTCATAAACTAGGTTCTGTTCGTGCCAAAGAAATGTCTGTAAACCTGTCGTAGTGACGATTATTGAGATTGACCAAAGTAGAGATTCCGATTTCGAAGCTGAGATGAGTTTTGTATATCTTAGCTTTCAAATGAGGCGTTACTCTGGCCTATAGGCAGTAAACTCTCAGGTCCAGAAGCTTTAAGATTTGGGCAAAGCCGAACTGGAGAAAATGTTCTTGGTTACAGTGGGGGGTAAGGGGATAAAAGCCTTATAACGCACACTCCAGGAGAGTAGGTGGCGCTATTTGCAGACGTACTGTCAATGCCAGTAGCTCACCACAAGGAACAACGTTTGTCCCCGAAGTGTTGCCGTGCAGTTGGAGAACACAGGGCAATCTTTATGTTTTTTTAAGCTGCAAAGTGATTAATAAGAATGATCGTACTTTCCACTTTGAATACTTCAGTATTTATGACAGAAAATACTAAGTAATAACTTATTTTAGCAACTTTACTTGCATTGGAGTGAAATTTGGCTATAGGAGTGTTGTACTTTCACCTAAAGTCGTGAACTACAGTACTTTGAGGACCTCTGCATATATGATATAAAGGTGTTCTACTCATTGAAAACAGACCCAGAGGAGTAATTAAGGTTTTGTTTATAATTTCTTCTACTGCTGAAGCACTCCCATTTGTAGTTCCTGGATTTGCTGTTTTTTAACATCCTTAAACGCGTCTCTGAACCCTTCCCTGAGCAGTCCTGCACTCAAACTGACGCGGCAGGTGAAAATAGTGCTTTTTCACACAGTGGTCAATGTTGAGATTTTTAGCGAGTTTTCTCCTTAACAGTTTTAATGTCAGTGTATAAAAAAAAGAGTAAACTTACCCTTTACGTTTTGTGACTAGCGAGCCGGCGATATTAAGGAAGTAACTACAACATCGCAACACAAAAGCCGGCCTCCCACGAGTGCTACGGAAGACACTGTAATCCAAATATGGTCATTTCCTTCCTGGCAGACACCCGCGGCTAAAGACATGAGAAATACTCGCGCACAGTTACAAAGCATAGGTCCAGTCATCTCCACTGTAGTAGCTCCTGCAGACTCCACACGGTGGGATTTTTCAATAATTATTGAGCTTTGAACCCAAGGAAAGCTAAAAAAAATACAATAAAAAAATTCAATAACTAAGATCCAAAATCCCCTCGGTAAAAATCTTTGTAACTATATCAACAAAATAAAACAATAAATTAAAACCTGGCTCTATCTAGTTGAAATATGGGCAATTTTGGCAATTTTTATGCATAAAATATCTTATTTTTATATGAAAACAATGACAGAAAACTTGCAATAAATGTTTTCCTCATGTTCATATCAGTGATGTTCAGCAAAAGTTCAAATGTACTATTTATTTGAGCTATTATTTACATTAAGCTATTATTTACAATATTTACATCATTGCATTTACACAAAACCAATACAAATAAAATAAATAATAACTTGAAGAATTAACTTTTCCTCTTGTGCTGTCCACGGATACATTTAAATAACAAATACATCTTAATGCCTGTTGTTGGTCTGTTTTCCTGTAAGTTTTACCGTACCCGGACAGCACTGCGCATTCATGACTGGAAGAGGAGTTTAGATGCATCGTCATCACTAAGCTATCAGCTAATTAACACATACCAGTTATAAAGATGACCAAGATTCAGGAGATTAAATTACGAAGATTTATTTCCCTGACATTAGAATCTAAGCACAGCATTTCCCTAACAAGAAGTCTGCCAGTCCTCCGTTCCCCAGGGGAGAGACTGACTTTTTCTCCTGGGGGAAGCAGAGTACGTCACATTTTTCCCATCATGCAGTATTCCTGAGCCTAAGACCACGTCTCGTTGTTTCCATTGGTACCCGAGCCGTCATGTGACGTTTGGCTCCGCCTTCGCCGCCATTTTAAATTGTCCTGTTGTTGTTTGGGTAGCGGGTTTAGCTCGGACACCCCCTCGAGTCTGTAACTTCTGGTTAAGATTGCTAAAAAGCCAAAACATCAAAACATCACTAAAAATATAACTCTTCAAACTCAAAAGGAGTTGGCCGAAGAAAGAAAGCTTATGAGCGCCCAGCATTGATCATTCGAAGCTTTTGCATTGCTTATATTAGCATTCTGGTCACCATTCTATTGATTTACTTATTGTTTAAGTAGTCATAGTGTTTTAGATATACATATATATACATACACATACATTACTAGCGCACATATTTATTATACATAATATTATCATCACCATAATAACAATGACAACAATATCTTTCTCAAAAATATCATCTTCAAATGTATCATGTTTCTCATTTCTATCAGACCTGCTTCCACTGTAATAACGTTGGTTAAGATTGTTCTGTCAGTGGTTTCTGATTGTTTTCCCTATTTGTGACGTGCGTTAAAAAGCCAGGGTATTATGTGGCAAGCTGGTAGAGGCGGTAGCCCCCCACCAGCGAGCCCCCACCCTGCTGCCCTAACTAGTTGATGTTGTGAACCGCTTTATAATCTATACTGAGTGGTGCTTTAGAAAGACTAGATTTATGAGCCCGTTGAGAGGGGACCCTACAACAGGGCCACATCTCGCCTGCCCTGATTCTGTTTTATTTGTAATGACCAGCGGAAGCAGAACATAACAGCATTTTTAACGCGTGTAATTTATCTCAAGTTCCTTTAATACAGATCACAAATAGACTTGGTTGATAGAGTTGGTGACAATTGAATAATATCAGCAATGATGTGGTATTTCACAGTTATACAGATTACTTAAGGAGAGTGACTGAGAGACAAGGTCACATTGCACATGTTACTTTACAGTAGTGTTGTACAGTCTGACAGCAGTGGGGATGAAGGACCTGCTCCTTCTTGCACTGAGGGTGTCTCAGTCTGCCACTGAAAGAGCTGCTCAGCTCCTCTACAGTCCTGCACAGTGGGTGGGCGGTGTTATCCATGATGGAGGTGAGCCTGAATAATGAATAATGCAGCCTGAGGAACATTTATATGGGTTTTTCTAAGGCCGATGCCGATATGCACGGCCGATATTTTGACCGATATTTTTGAGGTGATTTTTCCAAATGGTCTATAATCCTGTAAAAACATAAATACTTCGCCAGTCCAGCAGTGGGCGATGTTTCTTACTTTAGGTGATTCAATCATAGTTTCTGTTCCAGCCTTGATTAGCTGCCGTTAGCGTTAGCATTCTGTTGCTAAAATACAATTGCGGGGGTTAAAACTAACTCATTGAATTCTGCAGGTTCTGTGCTTCATACAGCCTGTCCATGTTGACTGAGGTTTAGTGAAACTTATGTCTAACAATCTTGTCACTCACCAGTTTTCATTGTGATGTTTCTCTGTTCCCCTGAGACTCTGGGACGTTGTGGGAGGACATAGCCAATATTGTAAATCCCCAAATATCGGTCGACCTCTAGCAATATATTTCCGGTTTGTTTCTGTGATTCTGGACAGTGGCCAGTGCGTGAGCATTTCTCCCTCTCGCCTGTGGGCAAATCCACAAATATTGGCATCATATTGGGAAGGGCATCGTGCTTGTCTGTACGGTCAGGGAGTATCTATGGTCATCCTAAAGTGTCTTCCATAATAGTTTCTGTGGACATTTCTCTGCATAGCGCTTAGATTGTTGTTTTTGGAGAATTGGTGGTACATTTCTTGTTCTCATCATCATCACACTTGCCTGGTCTAAAGGAAACCCCCAGTCCTGACCTGAACCTTCTTTTGTGCAGACTCTAAATCCGAGGGCTAATACTCGCTGTAGGTGTTTATTTCTCACCTCTAACTGCTCTGTTTGTCCCTCCCCGCCCCCTTTTGCGCTCGTCTCCGGTCCCTCTCTCCCCCCACAGGAAGGCGCGGGGAACAGTTTCTCAGGGCGGCCCGCTCCGGGAACCTGGACAAGGCCCTGGACCACATCAAGAACGGCATCGACATAAACATAGCCAATCAGGTGAGACGGTGAGGGGGAGGGGCTTCTGGACGTTACCGTTTGCATGACGTGTATAATGCATGTTGACCTATAGGGGAGACATTTTCCAGAAACTTTCAATGGGAACTTTAACTCGGAGATTGTGGGAATTTTCAAAAATAAAAAACGATCAAAAGGCTTAAATAAACATGATTGTTTTGCATTAAACAATTAGTGAACCCCCGGCCTGAACCGAGTGCATTTTCTCCAGTTCAGCTTTACTCAAATCTTAAGGTTTACAGCCTATAGCAGGGGGGCCCAAACTTTTTGTCTTCGAGGGACAAAAAGAAGAAGTGCCTGTGGGTCACGGGCCAAACACGGCGATGTCAAGCGTGAAACACATTTAACTGCAAATAATAATAGTTACTTTATTTTATTTTCGCTATACATTTGCATTTGATTATATCTATGCAAATAACATACTATATAAAACAAATGTTAACTATGGCAAAAACCTAGTTTAGTCGAACAAAATCAACAATTATAGTGCAGTGACTTACCTCATTCATTTGTTAACTCAAAGAAAATGCCGTGTTAGGTCATTTTGAAGTGTCAGTTCAGCATAAGTTATTTTATAAGTCAATTTTTTTTACATGATCTATGTTGATGTCAACAAACTTTGCCATAAAAGTTGGAAAACTGGGAAAGTTGATGCTACAACGCTCTGTGATAAACACCGAGACACCACAACAGTGTTTCCTTAACTTTGTGAAAGGAGTGAAACAGCGCCCCCAATTTGACGCTGGTGGCCAAAACGTGTACTGCATCCATATTTACCATTGAGAATGAATGGGACAGAGTTTTAGTATTAACCATACAGCGAAAAGTAGGTCACTCTATGGCCCACTTTGGGCACCCCTGGCCTATAGTAACATCCCAGAGTAACATCCCCTGAAAATGAGATAGCAAGTTAACTTTATTTAAAAGCTAAGACCTTCAAAACTCATCTAAATAGATCGGTCTCTTTGTGTTGTCGAAACCTTTTTTGACATTTTTTTTCCGTTGCTTTTTTGTGGCATTTTCGTCACTTTTTCACCACTTTTTTGTCACGTTTTTTTGTTGCGTTTTCATCCTCGTTCTCAGCTCATTTTTGACACTTTTTTCAAGAAGCTTCAGCTGAACTGGAGAAAATGCGCTCGGTTAAGGCGGGGGTTAAGAGGTTTAGGTTCTGATGTTATATATATATGTCCCTCACGGCTGTCACGCTGTGGTTTATTAAATGTATGAATATAGAACATAACCTCTTGCAGTAAATATGGATCCTGTGATTATTTAGAAAGTGGTCAACTGCTGTGTGCTCTGATGAAAAGGGAAATAAAACGCCCCAAAGTCTTATAGCTAAAATATAAGGGGACTCTCTCCAATCCTAAACCTCAGCTCCTGTCCAGGTCTTTACACACTACAGTATAATATCCTCTCTCTGGACCGGAGCAGACCAGTCCCCTGTGTGTGTCTGTGTCCCGGGACAGTCCACTGAACTGTGCACATTAATCTAGACTCGTGGGTAAAATGACCAGAGGCAAAGCTCAAACACACATTAGTAATACACTGCCGTATATTAACCGTGCATGTTCCATAAACTTTGTGAACCCGTGAAATGGTGAGGATTTATGATGTGAAATGGATTAACCCTGTGTTTATTTCAGTGTGTGTTGCATGTGTTTTACTGTGATTCCAGTGGCTTGTTTTTATGGAGCATGCTGGCCTCCTCACCCCCACCTCCCTACACCTCCCTGCTCTCCTCCCCTTTCCTTCCCCTCTTATTGTCATCCCTCTGTTTTTCAAATGAGTTAATCCACCAACCATTAAAACAATCGGGTTGATGAAGCGCAGCAAAAGTTAGGAACTGCTCAAGTATATTAAATTAAGGCGCTTAATTCTGTGCCTGAAGAAGAACGTAAGAAACATGGAGTAGTTGACTTCATTCAGATTTGCAGATTTGTTCACTGAAGCTAAAAGTCGTTCCACTGAGGCACCGGCAAACGCCAGCCCTGACCCTTCATATCCATGAGGAGGCATCCAAAAGAATGTTTTAAGTTAAATGATGCTAAATTATCCATGATACTGTACAGGGCTGAACGATATTGAAGTAACCTGCGATATGCGATACGATATGTCACAACACAACAACACGACATGTTCCATTCTAATTAATCACAAATGATAAGTAACTAGTTTTTCAGCAAATTGTGTCAGAACAAGACTAAAATTGAGCTAAAACTGAATTTTGGATCTCAGTCAGATGAAGATGTTGCAATATATTGTGGCTTCTTGCAATATTGCATCACTTATTATCACGATACGATTTTTTTTGCGATACATTGTGCAGCCCTAATAAGCCGAATGCTCATCTCGACTGCGCATGCGTGAGTCAATCAGGCTCCAAACAAACCACACGGCCATTGAAATGTGTGAGTTCAGGTAGTGGAGCGTGAACACTGAAGTATATTGAGCCATAACCGTGAACTATAAGGCTTACGGGCATTGGTTTACAGACTATAAGTCTCAAGTCACATTTCTGTCAAATATTTAAGTTGTGAATATGTTGAAAGGGAAAAGTCAGGGCGGCTCCGTAGGCAGGAGCGGACCATCGGGGGAACGACAGGACCTGGGATCAGCCCGACACAGACACCCTCACTTTTTAAATCATTTGAATTCGTCTTGTAATCACAGGGAAAAGTTCCAAAACGGTGTTGATGTTAAATATAGTGGGTACATTTCCATCTGTCAGATTAGCGAACGATTAGCTCTGTTGTTCCATCAGATCACTCGTAAAAACATAAAAATAAAGTACATTTAGATGCAGAGCCTATGTGTGTATGTGGATCTCTCTGGTCACAATTAAGAAAAAGATTTCGTCTACTGTCCACCTCCTTATTGACAAAAAAAAAGAGATTCTATGTTTTTATTTCTCATTTCAGTTTAAATGTTGTGAATATCGGCGACATGAGGCCACAGTTTCAGACCCTGGACTTTGTCCAACAGTCGCCTTCAAGGGTCACAAATGTTTTTCTGACATATTTATTCCATAGTTATTCCAACTATATGAACAAGGACTGGTCGTCACTTTTGAAGCATCTCTTCGTATGAATGACAGTTTGGTTTCTGTCTATCTCCGTACGCAGCCCTGGTGTAAAAATAGACTTTAAGCTAATATTGTAACAGGCTCCATGGCCACGACAAAAACACTTTAAATCATCAACTTTCCAGCCGTTAAAACGCTCCAAATCAGAGCTTTCTTTGTTGCTTTAGCTAACTATCAATATTGTTTGGCCAAAAGACATTCCATTACCCATAATGCAACGGGCGAGCCGAGATAGGCATTGGGCTTATACTGTATGTCCACTCACCTGCCCCTCCTCCTCCTCACCTTTCCCTCCTTCTCCCTGCCTGCCCCTCCTTCTCCTCCTCCTCACCACCTGTCCCTCCTCCTCACCTGTCCCTCCTCCTCACCTGTCCTTCCTCCTCCTCACCTGCCTCTCTCCCTCCTCACCTCCCCCCCCTCCCCTCCTCCACAGTGCGGTGCCGTTGTTGCGCCTCTCTCTCCGTCGCTCAGAGGAATAATATGTGGCGCTGTGGCAAAGGTCCAACCTCACATGTCCTGTGGGCTGTCGAGGGCTGTGTGAGCTCGGACCTATCCCACACGCCTCGTATTCTTCCTGCCCCAGAGAGACCAGCGCCCCCTACTGTACCTCCCCACACACACCCCGGCATCGCACCCACAACCCGCGCTCACTGTGTCTGAATGTGCATGCCCGGTGTCCAGTGTAAGTATGAGAACCCTCAGCATGTGTGGGTCGGTCTATGTGTTAACATGAGATTCTTCAACCTGAGGAACTAATGAACCTAAACCTGTGTCGACTCATAAAAGACTAAACTAAACTGAGCAGAAGAGACAAGCGAGTGAAGGGATTTACCACAAATGTTAATTACGACTTTCCGCGCGTGACTCGGGCTGGGTAACGTTACTTTTCTTTCTTTTTTACCGTTAACGATACTTGGTTTTCGATACCGATACTAAATTATTTGTCATAAAGAACCATAAAACAGATTAAAGGATATTTCAGGATTTTTGACATAGGGCCTCATTTCCTAGTTATCCAGAGTGTTGTTGATGTCTGGAGATATTTTTTTCTTAAATTCATGCAGTTCTTATATTTGAAGAGTCTAGTGGCGCTAGGCTAGGGCAAGGCTAAAGCATTTCTATGGTATCAGTTAGCCTGCATTAAAAACAGTGTGACCCACTCCACAGTGCACCTGAGGTAAATCACTTATAACACCAGACTAACCATATAAATGTCTGTGTTAATAGAATCATTTAAAATAACTTATATTTGAGCAGCATCAGCTTCGTGGCTGTAAGCTAACGCAGCGGCGGAGTGATCTGCGAGAAAATAATCCCTCAAAATGCGTTAATTCATGTGATACAAGGTCAGTTATATTTCAAACATGATTCTAACTAGGAACTAGGATAACTAGGAAATGAGGCCCAATGTCAAAACATTCTTTTCTTTTGCATTTCTATCATTTGATTGAGGTGAAACAACCAAGTTTCCCCAAAAAAAATTACGTGTTTTTCCTAAATTTCACTCTTTTTTGTTTCTTTTTTTTCTTTTTCTTTTTTCAATAATTTTCCCAGTTTTTTCCCCCCAGGTTTTTTCCACAAATTCTTTTAAAAAATGTCCCCAATTTTTCCCCACTCTTTTTAATTTGACATATCTTTGCGGTACCTGCTTTCAATACTTTTATTTTTAGTATCGTTTTTTTTTTTTTTTTTTTTTTTTCCTTTATTGACATAAAACAAAGCTTACAAAGGAAGGATACACAAGGGTAAGGTATTAGATTGATATATATTTGATTCTTAGGGTCATTCTCGGGTTGTACATGACAAATAAGAAATAAAACATGGAAAATTATAATAGTAACAAATAACAGTAAAGAAACTATAATAATCGAGGTAAAGGTAAACTGAATAGGGCGGTGAACATGAGGAAGGCTAAACATTGAAGATTGAAAACAGACAATTAGGATTAGGAAGAAGAAACAAACAAGAAAAAAAAATAATAATAAAGAAAATTAAATAAATAAATATATAAATATAAAATTGAAAACTAAGAAAACATAATATAGTCGTAATAATAACAGTCGTAATAGTATCATTCGCTTATAATATAAATCTAATATACATATTTATACAATTTCATAATAATTACAAAAATTACAGATGATATACATACACCCATAGTTATCACATACACTGTATCTATTTCTATTATATTATCATTATATAGTATGCTATAGTATTTTTTTTATATCGTTTAACAGTTCCCAGCCCTACGCGTGACAAAAATGAGCCCTGAGAATGAAATATTTGCTATATTTAATTCTTTGGACCCGGAGAGCTTTGATTTATTTATTTATTTTTACCATCTGGGCCGCTAAGTTTCAAGCTAATAATAACCACAGTTCATCTTCAAATTCAATCGAAAAGTCCCAAACTGTACAAATTCACAATCCCTGGAACAAACCTCTCTTAACCCCCGCCTTCACCAAGTCCATTTTCTCCAGTTCGGCCAATGTAACGCCTCATTTGAAAGCTAAGACCTACAAAACTGATCTGAATGGATCTTTTTCCTTGCGATGTTGCCGTGTTTCTTTTCATTGCTTTTCTGTTATTCTTCGGTCGCTCTTTTGTTGCATTTTCATCCTCTTTCTGGGCTCTTATTTCTTTGCTATTTGACAGTTTTTTTCAAGAAGCTTCTAGACTTGGGTAAAGCCAACCTGGAGGCGGGGGTTTAAAGGTTAAAGAAGAAGAAATGGTTCCTCCGATTTATTTAAAATTCCTGGCATTTTGGTCACTAAAACAATTACAAAACAATTCTCAAATGAAAAAGACAGGGCATCAATATGGCATCAGATCCAAATTGGTGGTGAAAGTTCGTGAGAGCTGTGGGTCCTACAGTTGTGCTGTGCTGTCTGTTTCTCCTCAGAATGGGCTGAACGGGCTGCACCTGGCCTCCAAAGAAGGTCATGTGAAAATGGTGCTGGAGCTGCTGCACAACGGGATCACCCTGGAGACCACCACCAAGGTCAGGCCTTCATACAAGTGTGCACGAGTGAATGAGGGCACGGTGACTGTAAACCCCGACACCGCAGTCTTTTTTAAAGTTATGAACCGTCCTTTACACGTGTGCATCTGTCTCCACATTAGGTTTGTAATGGGGAGAAGTTTTAAAGAGGGGGTATTATGCTTTTTTCAATCACATAGCACCAGTCTATAGCATACTACAATGATGACGTAACCTTCTGTTGGTCTGTATATGCAGTAAATTAAAATAACTGCCTTGAATAAAATTGCTCTCTCAAAATGGCTGTACTGAACGTCTTGAAATAGGCCTCTGTCTCTTTAAGAAGCTTTCCGACACGCCCCCTTCAGCACACTGCTGTGGCATCTAAACAACACTACTGTGCGGGGAGGGGCTCTGCTGAGCTGAGGAGCAGTGGTTGGTGGCTTGGCTGGTGACGAAAGGTCCAGAGGCGTCTCCAGGAGGTGGGGGCGTTCCTAGGAGGACTGAGGCATAGCTACACCTAAAATGGCTGCCGTCTAAGTTTTTACTGATTACTCAAAAATATGTGAATGAGCCAAGGCAACACTCCAGGCATGTGTTTAATGAGGGAATGACATAATAACATGATATAAAGCTTGAAAAGTCCATTTTACATAATACCCCCCTTTAAAGTTATGAAAGTTTTAAAGGCAGTTTTATAAATGATGCCCCCAGCGCTGACAGTGCGCAGTTACGTTTTTATGTTGTACTAAAAGGCCGCCCTGGATTCCATAAAAAAGAGCACTGAATACAGTAACACTAGTATGGGCTATAGCGTGTTTGCCCGTGACGTCAGACATGATGGCGATTCTCACCCATGTACTCGCCTATCAAAACAAACAGTACCGCGAAGTTTGAAACAGCAAAATGGTTAATTATTGTCGTGTTCTTGGCTGTCACAATACATCAGACAGAGAAACTACTTTGAAGTACTAGCGTTTACCCAGAGTTGTGCAGAATAACAGAGAGCAGACAGAACAATTATCTAAATAAAGGAAATAAGCCTCAATATGAATTTGAACGGGAAAATCTGGATAACATCCGAATTTGCGCAGCTCATTTTGTAGCCGGTATGTGGATTTTACATTTAAAGGAATAGGCCACCGTTTTTCCATACTGAGATATGTTCTTATCTGAGCTTAGACGAGTTCATTTGTACCTGTCTGGTCTCCACGTGTGCCTTCAGTCACGTAAACACAGCACAGACGGCGTTAGCATTTAGCCTCTCTCTTCTCCTCTATAGCTCCAAACGAGGTGAAGATAGAAGCTACCAAACTCTTCCACGTTTTCCCTATTTAAATATGGTTACGTGAAGTGTTACACTATAAAGTATAATTACATATCCGACATCCACACAGTAAAGTGAAGATATCACTGTGCAGATGCCGAATTACTCCTGGTATTATTACGCCTTACAATATAGTTCCCCTTTTTATCCGCTTAGAAAATCCACATTGTTTAATTTTGTGTAATTATACTTTATATTGTAACACTTCACGTAACCATATTTAAATAGGGAAAACGTGGAAGAGTTTGGTAGCTTCTATCTTCACCTCGTTTGGAGCTATAGAGGAGAAGAGAGAGGCTAAATGCTAACGCCGTCTGTGCTGTGTTTACGTGACTGAAGGCACACGTGAAGACCAGACAGGTACAAATAAACTCGTCTAAGCTCAGGTAAGAACATATCTCAGTATGTAAAAACGGTGGCCTGTTCCTTTAAAGAACAGGGTTAAGCCTATGTGTAAAAAAGTTTATTTAACATTTTCAATTAGCAAGGTTAATTCCAACATGACCTCTAGTTAGAGGTGGGAAATCTACCAAAACAAAATATTCCACACATCTCTAAGACTGTTATGTCAACTTCGTATAAAGAGCATGATCTCAAATATTGATGAGAAAATTGATTCACTTACAAGATTGCGAGATCGCCACTAAACAAACTGGCATTCGCTTTCATTTCATATGGAACTTCATCCAATTAACTTAAGTTTGTAACCAAAACGTTTTTTGTTTTGCATTCAGTCTTTCGTTGAACAACTGGCCAACTGTGTAAGAAGTTTTGGGATCCGATCTCGAGGGTTTATCGCGAAACCTTGCGTTTTTGTCCAAAATTGATAATCCGTCTTGTTAATTGGCCTGAGCCGTATCTGAAGCATGTCGGCACATCCGGGTCTGAACCAGATTTGTAACGTCCGTGAAAACGCCCTATATGCACAGTGTCCCCACGTGATTTCCGGCTGGACAATATTATCGGTGCTGTTCTTTTACATTCACGATTAACAGCGTCCCACACAAATGAAGAGGTTTCATAAAAGACAGCGAGTTACTGATTGACAGACACTGCAACGTGTTCCAAATGAACAAGCTTCTGACTCATGCTTTGCTAACGCGCTACAGAACATGAAGACCATGTCAGTGAGAGATTAGCTGATAAACGATGGTCAACACCAGAGTCATTATGCACATAATGTGAAGTACAGATAAAGTACAAACACAACACTGATAACCTCTCTGCGCAGAGAAGTGCAAAAGTAGGATAAAAAGGAACTGTCAAAGGAGGTCTGGACTTCACTTCCTCTCTCTGAAGTCATCAGCTGGTTTTACTTCTTTGTAACTCGGAACAACGGCAATAAACGCCTTATCTTTGAGACGACTTCTCTCTCCAGTGCTTTGGCTGTATCCAAACATCTGTCCTCGCGTGACACAAAAGAGCCGGGTCATAACATGTTCGCTGTGAATTCTGCCCCGGAAGAAACGCCAGTGTTTGTTAAGGGCGGAGCTTTTATCTTGTGATGTGATGTTTCGGGCCACATGCCCTTCATCCAACATGAAAATGTGTTAGAGACACACCTGTTTTAGTCACCTGACCCATTAGATCTCTGCACAGAGAAATGGTGATCAAAAGTACAGTCCACAGTCTTTTTACACTATTTATTTATTTATTTATTTGAGCTGTTTACATTGATTTAGTTACAAGCGTCATATCATTTCACAGTAATGGAAGCTCAAAAGGAGTCGGCTAAAGCTGGAGCTTATGTGTGCCTACCCCTATATTCAATACTCTCAGTACTCGTGCATTTCACATTTCTATTCCCATTGGGAACTCAATAACAACAGTAACAATTCACATTACATTGTTAAAATTACCATAAGAATATGTAAAAACTGTACAACCACAAGCGTGTACCAGATTATGAGTTACTTTTTCCTATTACAATTACTGTTTCAACAATACAATCAATCAGTGATATAGACCTTACAACTTGCAGCATTTGACATGGTAAGAGCTAGTCTACATTCCACATCAAACCTATATTGTCACAAGGAATAAAGATGACTATACATTATTTGAGTTATATATCTATAATACTTCTGTGTTAAGAAGTTCTTTCATAAGGCATTTTGTCGTGAAGGATGACGTTATCACAACATCCTGCATACGACTAGACCGTAGTAAGCAGAAATACGAGAAAGTTCAATATATTAATCCAAGAGTCAGTATATAAGTTGTAAGTAAGTTTACACTTGATGTTAGGAAATACCAATTATAACTGACAATTGGTATTTACAAATATACATTAAAACTATATATTGTGACAACATTCCCATTTAAACCACAGACGTTCGTAACGACAGGCCTAATGTTGAACCCTGAACCACAGTGGACGTGGTTGTACGCACACACTGCTATGTCACTGAGAGAGGGTTTGGAAACGATCTATAGAGGTTGGGGAAAATCCACTGTTACCATGGAGATCCGCCATGTTTGTGGCTGTTAGCATACCTTTCCCATAGACTAACATTAGCTAAGAACAGTAAGAGGTGGAGAATAAGCCGAGAAACGACTCCTGCTGAGTCTAACACACTGTGGTGTCCAAGTGTTTTAATGTGAACAATAACTTCAGTGTTTTACCTTTTAAAAGCTCCTTTAGTTATTATAGATGGAGCAACGTCTACGTCACATTAGTGGCGCCAAAAGGTTACCGCCCCTTTTCGGGGGAAACAGAAGCTCGGTACATTGGAATGAATGAGGAAAGATCGTTTTGTTTGTTTTATTTAATTATGGAACGTGAAAAGGAAGCCATGACCTGTTGTTTCAGATCATTCACAGAGAAGACGGTTAACGTTTTAAACTGAGCAGCTAAACCCACTGTGATCATGACTTGTCTGTGACATTTGCCTGTGGAACTTTTCGCTGGATGCTTTATAATGTCACTACAGCTTCAGCTTTTAGTCTGTTGCTTTTATATTATCATTAAATTAAAATCATACAGCCTACGATGTAGTTTTGTAGCTTATGAGAGCAAATGTTACATGGTTCATTCAGCAGCTAACCTACTAGCTGCTAATGCTAATGCTAATGTGCGTTTTAAATCCGAGAGAATCATTAATTAGGCCTAATGCTGAACAGGTTTGATGAGTTTGAATAATTACCTATTAAAGACGTTACACAAAGAGCATAATACACGGCCACCAGGGGGAGCTGTTTCCTCAGTAATGAGCTCTGACATGGCCATAACAGATGCTAGTGATCGATAAACTCACTCATATAAGTGTCCACAAAAAATAAAAAATCTTCCAATCGTCTTCTGACAGTGACTTGATGTGTCTGTGATCAAGAACGGACATTGTCCTGTAGTTCTGACACTGGTTTGGAATATTTTATCCTCCCAACGAGAAATAGTCCCTTTTTCACATACACACTAATGCAATTTTTAACTCTCGATTCCCCCAAAAGGGGGCGTTGCCCAGTAAAAGTTCCCGGATGTTGCTCTATCTATTGCTGCAAATCCCATGATGCTTAGCGATATGACATCACAGTCCTGAACTCTATACTACTGCTTTGTTGATTCATGAAGCCTCACTTTGCCCATTCAATTTAGGCTCCACCTCTTTGTTACCTTTGTGAGTAAAGTCTCTGCACACTAGCGCCCCCTGCTGTTGCGTAAAACCATCTTCACCACAGCTGTAACCCTTTGATTTTCTTTCCCCCGCAGAAGGGGAACACGGCCCTGCACATCGCGGCTCTGGCGGGGCAGGAGCAGGTGGTCGCCGAGCTGGTCAACTACGGCGCCAACGTCAACGCCCAGTCACAGGTTTGACTCCTCCCCTCCGGGTATACTCCTCCTCAAACATCATGGTGTCTACGTGTGTGCCATCTCTGTGCATCCTCTTTTCTCTGTGCTTGCGTGTCGTCTGCTGCCGCCGCCGCTGTGTCTGAGAGCAGAAGGGCTTCACGCCTCTCTACATGGCGGCTCAGGAAAACCATCTAGAGGTGGTGAAGTTTCTGCTGGAGAACGGAGCCAATCAAAGCATTCCAACCGAGGTACCGCATCTCCGTCCCCTCGCCCCGCCCGCCTACTGCTCTGGGGTTTGGTTGTGGAACTTTAAAAAGGCCGGTATCGTACAAGAGTGCCGTTTCATTTGTGAGCGTTATCCTTTCTCTCTCTTCCGTACTCAAAAGGCCAGCCCACACTCCGGTAAATTTGGTTACGGAGGAATATATAAGGTTTACAATTAAGGCTAAAGGCGCCAATAAAGCCTAATATAGCATTTTTAAGCCACATTTATTACGAATGCGAGTCCTGTAAGAGACTTGTTACACTTGTTTAGTGTTCAATTGAAACTTCTTTCATTTACAGTGAGAGGAAAAAGCGTGAACCCTTTGGAATTTCTCCTGTGAATGCTTACATGTTATGGCCAATAGAAATATAACATGTAATTGTTTGTGTGGCATTAGTTTAAAGGGATATTTCGGGATTTTTGACATAGGGCCTCATTTCCTAGTTATCCAGAGTGTTGTTGATGTCTGGAGATATTTTTTCTTAAATTCATGCAGTTCTTATATTTGAAGAGTCTAGTGGCGCTAGGCTAGGGCAAGGCTAAAGCATTTCTATGGTATCAGTTAGCCTGCATTAAAAACAGTCTGACCCACTCCACAGTGCACCTGAGGTAAATCACTTATAACACCAGACTAACCATATAAATGTCTGTGTTAATAGAATCATTTAAAATAACTTATATTTGAGCAGCATCAGCTTCGTGGCTGTAAGCTAACGCAGCGGCGGAGTGATCTGCGAGAAAATAGTCCCTCAAAATGCGGTAATTCATGTGATACAAGGTCAGTTATATTTCAAACATGATTCTATTAACACAGACATTTATATGGTTAGTCTGGTGTTATAAGTGATTTACCTCAGGTGCACTGTGGAGTGGGTCAGACTGTTTTTAATGCAGGCTAACTGATACCATAGAAATGTGTTAGCCTAGCATTAGCCTAGCGCCACTAGACTCTTCAAATATAAGAACTGCATGAATTTAAGAAAATAATATCTCCAGACATCAACAACACTCTGGATAACTAGGAAATGAGGCCCTATGTCAAAAATCCTGAAATATCCCTTTAAGGTGACACTGTTTACTCATTCTTGTGATTTTAATAAAGATCAGACGACATTTTGTGACCAATTTAGGCGGAAATGTTGTGTTAGAAATTCGAAAGGGTTCACTTACTTTTTCCTCCCACTGTAATCATGATTAAGTTTTGACAGTCTTGAAGGCAAATGTAATTTCACATTGTTATTCCTGTCCCATAAAAACTATCATAATCGTTCAGGTAGCTCTTTTTTTTCATATCTCAAAATGTCAACGTCACAATTTTACACATTTTAGCGAACACGGCCTAAAGTGTAGTTTTTAAACGGAGGCCTACATGATCGTCTTTGAAGCGAGTCGGGGAAAGCTGCAGACCCAGAGCCGAGGCAGATCCACCGTGAGGCGAATCCACCGTGATAGTGCGCCCTCTGCTGGATTCAGGCGAGACACGGCAGGTGAAAGTATTGATTTTTCACACAGTGGTCGAAGTGGAGATTTTTATCTATTTCCTCCCTTTAATCTTAGTTTTCATGTCAGAGAATAAAAATGACAAAACTCACCCGCATGACCGTCTTTCCCGCGGGTATTTATTCACAAATATTGACAGATTTTACATCCACGTGTCCTGTGAAGGGTCCCCGTGATGACGCTATCACCCAAATATGGTATTTTTCCTCCTACAAGACGCCTGGTGCGGAAGAGCCAAAGAAGGTTCCACTCGCTACAAAACTTCAGGGCTTGTTTTCTCTGAATGAGAGAAGGCCCCACTCGGGCAGCGGGTGAGCCCTTATAGTCGCTCATACAGACTCCAAACTTTACAGTCTGGGACTTAACAAGATTCTGAAGGTTTTTTCAGAGGGATTTTTTATATATCTATATATCTATATATCTATATATCTATCTAATTCCTAGCCTGATTTATTCAGCTTTGAACCCAAAGAAACAGGTGGAATTTGAGTTTGTACAGATTTTTTCACTTATGATTAGTTAATTGAAAAACTAAACAATAAATCCAAAATCCATCTGAAAAATCCATCCATCCATCCATCCATTTTCTTCCGCTTTATCCGGGGCGGGTCGCGGAGCAGCAGTCTCAGCAGAGATGCCCAGACTTCCCGATCCACGCACACCTCCTCCAGCTGTTCTGGGGGGACCCCGAGGCGACACCAGGCCAGCTCGGAGACATAGTCCCACCAGCGTGTCCTGGGCCTTCCACGAGGCCTCCTCCCAATAGGACATGCCTGGAACACCTCCCGAGGGAGGCGACCAGGAGGCATCCGGAACAGATGCCCTAGCCACCTCAGCTGGCTCCTTTCGACGTGAAGGAGCAGCGACTCTACCCCGAGCTCCTCCCGGGTAACTGAGCTCCTCACCCGATCTCGGAGGGTGCGCCCAGCCACCCTGCGAAGGAAACTCATTTCGGCCGCTTGTATCCGCGATCTTGTCCTTTCGGTCATTACCCAGATCTCATGCCCATAGGTGAGGGTGGGAACGTAGATCGATCGGTAAATCGAGAGCTTTGCCCCCTGACTCAGCTCCCTCTTCACCACAACAGTCCGATACAGCGACCGCATCACTGCTGACGCTGCACCGATCCGTCTATCGATCTCACGCTCCATCCGACCTCACTCGTGAACAAGACCCGAGATACTTGAACTCTCACTTGAGGTAAGGACTCTCCACCGACCTGAAGCGGGGAAGCCACCTTTTCCGGAAAAATCTTAGTTACTAATATGTCAATAAAATGAAACCATACATTTTAATCTGGCTCAATCCATTATTTTTATTTCGTTACACAAAATATAGGCAATTTTGGCCATTTTCATGCACAACATGTCTTATTTTTATATGAAAACATAAAATGACAATGCAATACATTTTTTTCTCATATTTATATCAGTGACGTTCAGCAAAAGTTTCACATTGATTTCTCTAAAAAAAAAAGTTTCCCTATTCACCTGCAGTGTCTCGCCTTAAGCAGATGTAGACCGATCAGCTTTAGGAAGGTTGATGTTGAGCTACTTCAGGCGCGTAACTGAGTCAGTAACTGAGTCAGTAACTGAGTCAGTTACCATTTTATCATAAAAGCAACAAAAAAACTCTTATGAACAAATGTATTGTGTAACTAGTTGCTTGAGATAACATAACTTTCAAACAGTTTGGGAAATGCTTGTTATTTTGTTCCTAAACGACCCTAACAATAAATGTAAAACATAAAATATTAACAAATAATACCGTCGTGGATCCGCTCCTACCAGCAGAGGGCGCTCTATCACGGCGACTCCGCCTCGCCGTCGTGGACCTGCCTCGGCTCCGGGCCTGCAGCTTTCCATTATGGTTTGATCTGCTGGTTGTCGTTGCTGATCTGCAGTCATGTGTGATCCCCATAGTTCTATTTCTCAGTGTCTCTCTAAGTGTCTCTTGTGTCCAGCAGAGGTCAGTCTTTAGCCCCGTTTCTCTCCCCGTACTGACCGTGTGTGTCTGTCCCAGGACGGCTTCACTCCTCTGGCCGTGGCTCTGCAGCAGGGCCATGAGAACGTGGTGGCCCTCCTCATAAACTACGGCACTAAAGGCAAAGTGCGGCTCCCGGCGCTGCACATCGCGGCGCGCAACGACGACACGCGCACGGCGGCCGTCCTGCTGCAAAACGACCCCAACCCAGACGTCCTCAGCAAGGTACGGTATGGCCAACGTCTCCATGACAACACAGCCGGCTCTATGGGGGAATCTTTCAAGGCTAGACTGCAGCACCACTGACTGGCCACTAATCAAACCAGTGACAAGCGAGACGGCTCCATCCAGATCTTTATAACACCCAGGTAGCTAACGGACAGTCCACAACGTAAACAGAAACGGGACGAGATAAATTGCATAAATTGTTTAATTTACATCTAATTTGGCGGCACGGTAGTACAGCGGTTAGAGCTCGTGCTTCACAGCTAGAAGGTCCGGGGTTCGATTCCCACCTGGACTGGCCTTTCTGTGTGGAGTTTGCATGTTCTCCCCGTGTCTGCGTAGGTTTCCTCCGGGTACTCCGGTTTCCCCTACCACTAAAAACATGTACAATAGGCCAGGATGAATGAGAGTGCGAATGGGGGACGACGGACGCAAATTAGCCCAAGGCTACAATCCGGTGTGGCTTGTTTACATGCATGAGACCCATGTATGTTCATTAACATGCACTGTCCCGACCAAATAAACCAATAAATAAATAAATTGCATAAACTGGTAAAATGCATAAACTGTCATGTTGCTTAAACTTAGATTGCATTAACTGTATAAACTGGTAAAATGCATGAATTGGTTAATTTGCATTAATTATATAATTTGCATAAACAGGTTAAATTTCATAAATCCTAAATTGCATAAACTTTAAAAATTCCATAAACTGTTCAAACTGTTGAAATCGCCTAAGTGCTGAAATTGCAGAAGCTGCACAAATGGCTGAAAGACCTGGAGTCCCTGAAATCCTATTAAAATGCATGAGCCAGATTCCCATACACACAAATGGGCAGATCACAAACACAAATGGCCGATCAATACACACAATGGGCCGGATTCCACATACACAAATGCCGATTCCACATACACACAAATGGGCCAGATTTTTTCTGAAAACCCACAAGCTGCACAAGCACAAAAAAAATGCTGAAAAGCTTGAATTGACGGAAGCCCCATTATAAGTCAATGGGGGAAAAGTGCGGTATTTCGAAACCTGTGAATTGCAGAAGTCCGAAAAGTCATAGCAATAATCTCCCAAACATGTGGAACATTTTGATGCATAACTTGCAGAAAGTGCAGAAAGCTGCTGAAAATCCGTAAAGATATAATAACACATAACATGAAAACGAATTATTGACTGCGGAAGTCAATTTTCCATTGACTTACAATGGGAAGGATTCCGCAGTCAATCAAACAGTGATTCCCATGAAAGGCTTTCTTCCCCCTCGGCTAAGCCACGCCTCGTGCAGTCTATTAAATTTGTAAAACATGTAAACTATAGACTATGACTTTAAAATAGCATCAGGGAGCAGCGACATAGTTTTGCTGGAAATGTCTTAAATACTCTCCGTGGGCCTCAAAGGTCAAAAGGTCTAAGAAACAAATCTGAACAAATGGAAACTCTCAGCTTCCAATGAAAGGTCACATAATATGTCCGTCTGACTGTAATGAAATGTAAATGTGCCTCTTGCAGACTGGCTTCACCCCGCTGCACATCGCTGCTCACTATGAGAACCTGAACGTGGCCCAGCTGCTGCTCAACAGAGGCGCTAATGTCAACTTCACCCCAAAGGTACGTTCACCAACCTGAGCGCTGGAGCACAGACAGAAGATCATTCCAAAGCAGGTTCATGTATCTAAATGTCAAATCGAACTCATTGTGTGACAGTCAGTGGTATCAAATCTCCTTTTCTGAACTGTTAGGTTGGAGTTCCTCAGGGCTACATGCTTGGACCCATATTGTTCTCATTATATATTAATGACCTACCAAATATTTGTCTACGCATCAATACCCAGCTTTACGCAGATGATGCCGTCATTTTGACTAATGCAAAATCTGATGTGGAAGTCTCAGGGAAACTGACTTGGCTCACAAAGTCATTCAAAGAAAACTGTTTGTATGATATTTTCAAAACGCCCAACAGCCAGGACAAGCTCACATGTATTTTAAAAGAACATCTTTAAATCATGTTAAATATGTGTGTAAAATTGTAAAAATTGATTTTATCTTTCTAAGTTTAGACGAATTTGATCATTGTAATCAGAAAATGCAGCTCAAATGTTTCTTCATTGTATGGTCTTTTCACATAGAATATTGCATTATACTAACTTGTCACTTAAAGACTACTTTAAAACCAAGTCTTTATTTAAAAAGCTTTAACCTCTTAACCCTCACCTGAAGCACCGAGCACATTGTCTCCAGTTTTTCATCACCCTGATCTGAAGGCTTCTTTAAAAAAGCCTCAAAACAGCGACAAAAACAAGACAAAACGAGGATGAAACGCTTAAAAAAAAACATAAACAAAGTGACAATAAAGCCACAAAAGAGCGACACAAATGTGACAAAAAAAAGCGATGAAAAAATGGCCAAAAATTTGACAAAACGCGACAAATAGTCAAAAAAGAGCAACAAAAAAGCGATGGAAAAAGTGACAAAACTGCAATGAAAAAAAAAGTTTAAAAAAGTGACAGTGTGGCAACAACGCGAGGAAAAAGATCCGTTTAGGTCAGTTTTGTAGGTCTTAGCTTTCAAATGACGCGTTACACTGGCCTATTGGCTGTCAGCTTAGAGTGCATATGACAGATTTTAATGCTCTTGAAAATATGACTTATTTAGATGGATTACATCAGTTGCATAGTTATCATTTTTTTCAGTGAAGCAGCAATTTTAATGAAAAATGTTGGGCAGAAAAGTTATTTTTATTTGAATTTTTAAGCTGCTGACAGGAAGTGACATAAAAGAAGGAAACATTCCATACGTTTGTTAAGTGTGACGTCCGCTTCCGGGTCCTGGCAGACGGGCAAAGATGCGAGAAAAAAACATAAAAATCTCGTAAAAACAATCATCAATATTTCTGAAACTCAACAGAGAGTTACTGAAGCTACTTATTTATCAGGCCCATTAGCCAAAAATGCCGCACCTACTGCTAAAAAAGTCATATTTACAAAGTCGCTACTTCCGGGGTTAGCGTAGCTGCTGTGCCGTTAGCATTGCCGCTAACCCGGATGTACCGATTTTGGTAAATATTACTTTTATAGCAGTAGGTGCAGCATTTTTGGCTAATGGGCCTGATAAATAAGTATGTTCAGTAACTCTCTGTTGAGTTTCAGAAATATTGATTGTGGTATTAAAAGTTTTTTGTAGTTTCTCGCACATCTGCGACCCGGAAGTAGAGCTGTGACGTCACCACTTAACAAACGTATAGCAGTTTGACTCATTAATTTCCCATTGAAGGGAAGGGAAGGGAATCTTATTTGTAAAGCGCTTTTCATATGACACAAGTCACACCCAAAGCGCTTCACACATGAAAGGGAGGGGGGTTCATTCACTCCATGCTGATGGTGGTAAGCTACATTTGTAGCCACAGTTTCCGCTGGGGTAGACTGACAGAAGCGAGGCTGCCACATCTGCGCCAACGGTCCCTCCGACCACCACCAACCACTCACACATAGGCATTGGGTGAAGTGTCTTGCCCAAGGACACAACAACAGTCTGCATCTGCAGGAGCCGGGATTCGAACCCTGACCTTCCGATCACTGTCGCCCCTGACTTAACATGGTTGCACGGCAACAGTTTAAAATGTTTACCTTCTTCGATGTCACTTCCTGTCGGTGTCCAATAAGGAAGTGAAAACATAAACATCACAAAAATGGTCAAACTAAAGAAAACTGGGAATAATCTTTAGCAAAATCTTAAATATAATCGTGTTAACTGTGTTTTAGCAAAGATTGTGTCTAATGTGTCAGATGCACTTTAAGGTTAAGAGGTTAAACATATTTGATTAAAAGAAAACATTTGTCATGTTTTAGTGAAAACAGGACCATGCAGATTAAAACAGCACAGATGAAGTAGGATTAAGTTTGTGATGATTTGGACTTGGTTAGAACTTTACGCTGCGTTTAGTCTGTGTCTCACGAGAACCTTTGCGTTTGCAGAAAGTCGTTTTCTTTCCTCATGGGTTTAACCTGTGTGTCCACAGAACGGCATCACGCCCCTGCACATCGCGTCTAGGAGAGGGAACGTCATCATGGTGCGTCTGCTGCTGGACAGAGGAGCACAGATCGACGCGAAGACCAAGGTGCCGCTCAGGACCACAAACCCACAGCCCGCAGTCTCGGTTTACTTTACCGTCACATGTGTTTGTTCTGTCCCGCAGGACGAGCTGACCCCGCTCCACTGCGCTGCCAGAAACGGCCACGTCCGAATCATCGAGATCCTCCTGGACCACGGGGCGCCAATCCAGGCCAAGACCAAGGTCAGAAAGAGCTGAGGGTGCCGTATCCGTCTGGGTGATTAGGTCAAAGAAATTCTGCTACATTAACAAGAACACAGCTAAACTCTGACATCAGGACGTTCTTCTGTTTTTATAGTATTTTTATAGTTTATGCACCTTGACTGGACGCTTTCTGAGCACCCTCTGCAAACATTCTTAGGACCTCACAGACTGTTTTAATGTGAAAAGGAGTGTGCAGGACGGGTATAACTCCACAAAAGGAAAGGGCCCATTGCTATGTTAATGCGGTCGTGCATCAGCGTTGGACTGATGTTATAAAGTCAGACACAGCGGTTATTATCAGGCACTTTTGATACAGCCGAGCACAAAGCACAAGAACAGAGCGAGTCCTTGAGCGGGCGAGCCAAAGTCTGGACGAGGGAACTATACACAACAGCGGAATAAAGTCTATTACATTTTCTCTGGTTCGATTTTAACTGAATCTCAAAGCTTCTTGATAAAAGCGTCTAAATGGCAACAAAACGAGACGTGAATGACAATGAAAACGCCGCAAAAAGCATCAAAAGAGCAACAGGCGCCAACAATGCGATGAAAAGTCTTCGATCAGTTTTGTAGGTCTTAGCTTTCGAATGAGGCGCTAGTAGTATAGGTGTAAGCTCCAGCTGAGAACCTTTTAGATTTGGGTAAAACTGAACTGGAGTAAATGGGTTTGGTTAAAGTGCATATGACAGATTTTAATGCTCTTGAAAATATGACTTATTTAGATGGATTACATCAGTTGCATAGTTATCGTTTTTTTCAGTGAAGCAGCAATTTTAATGAAGAAATGTTGGGCAGAAAAGTTATTTTTATTTGAATTTTTAAGCTGCTGACAGGAAGTGACATAAAAGAAGGAAACATTCCATAGCAGTTTGACTCATTCATTTCCCATTGACTTAACATGGTTGCACGGCAACAGTTTAAAATTGTTTACCTTCTTCGATGTCACTTCCTGTCGGTGTCCAATAAGGAAGTGAAAACATAAACATCACAAAAATGCTCAAACTAAAGAAAACTGTGAATAATCTTTAGCAAAATCTTAAATATAATCGTGTTAACTGTGTTTTAGCAAAAATGTGTCTAATGTGCATAGACCGTTAAAAAGAATAGACTCCTCCTCCTCACTCCTCCCCGTTACCATAATGACCACGTTCGAGGGGGAAATCATGGCGGATTTACAGACTCCTCCTCCCCAGCTCTAACAGTCCAACCTCCGTTAAGTAGGAGATTTTAAAAAAATTTTTCGAAAACCAGCCTGGTTTCTTTTTTGTGAGTAACCCAGCGTTATCTCAGGAGGAATATGGTAGAAAGCGTTAAAAAAATTAAACCAGGCGTTAAAGTTGTTTTTAACGTGTCTAAAGTCCAATGCTTTTCAATGGGAGACTAGCGGCTATATGGAGGTACTACAGCAATGGCGGCCTCCAGTGTTGCGGTCATAAAGCAGAGCGGCGGCCATTGCTAATGTGTCATATGCACCTTTAAGGCGGGGGTTAAGGGCAAGTGTTTGAGCCGTGGGCATCAGCCGGATAATCAAGCTCAGCTTTAACATTAACGGTGTGATCGCGTTCATATGTAAAGGAACAGGCCAGCGCTTTTCCACACTGAGATATGTTCTCACCTGAGCTTAGACGAGTTGTTAGAAGATGTTGTTAGCATTCAGCCTCTCCTCCTCTCCTCTATGGGCCCAAACAGGGTGAAGTTAGAAGCGACCAAGCTCTTCCACGTTTCCTTATTCCTTATTATATTTACAGTTACGTGAGTCGTTACACGATCCAAATCTAGTTACACAAAATTAAACATGTGGATTTTCTAAGTGGATACAAAGGGGGAACTATATTGTAAGGCGTAATAACACCTTAGGAGCACTTTGACGTCCTAAGGTGTTATTGCGCCTTACAATATAGTACCAGTTTTTAACTTCACCCCACGTTTGGCCCCATAAAGGAGCGGAGGAGAGGCTAAATGCTAACAACATCTTCTAACAACTCGTCTAAGCTCAGGTAAGAACATATCTCAGTATGGAAAAGCAGTGGCCTGTTCCTTTAATAGCTATTAGCTTTTGAACACAGAAGTCTACTGAAGTTACTCACTGTCCACCGTGTAATATAGAAACATATTTGTGCGAGACAGTGCTGATCCCCCATAGAAAAATAATGGGAAAACTTCTGAAATGGTTTGAAGAGACACTTGCAGCACCACCAGCCTTGTTTTCCCTTTATGTCCCACAGAACGGCCTGTCCCCGATCCACATGGCCGCCCAGGGGGACCACGTGGACTGTGTGAAGCAGCTCCTCCAGTACAACGCGGAGATCGACGACATCACGCTGGACCACCTCACGCCTCTGCACGTGGCCGCGCACTGTGGGCACCACCGCATGGCCAAGGCGCTGCTCGACAAGGGGGGCAAGCCCAACTCGCGCGCACTGGTAGGTCTGCAGTAACGTTAACCCCCTCTCCAAAGGCTTTCTACATTTAGTTTATTAGTTTATTTGAGCAGCAAACACTCTGCTCAAAAGGAGTGGGCCGAAGCAAGAGCTTATAAGCCCCACCCCCAAAATCAATACAATTAAAATCATCATTTCACAAGAACATAGTGGAACAACAAAGCACAAAACAGCAACAAGGAAACAACAGCAAAACAAAATAGACCCTACACACCCGCAGCATCCGACCATTCCCCAAAACAGAGCAATACTGATTACAAAACAACTAATTACAAAACAACTATGATAAAGCTACATACTTACAAACTATTTACAAAGAACTATAACTTACAAAACATTGTTTGAAGTGTTCGTACATCAACAGAAAAGAAGCACAATTACAACAATGCTAGTTTCATGTACGAAGTCTAGTACAAAGTAGGGCTGGGCGATATATCGATATTTAAGATATATCGATTATATTTTTAAATGAGATATGGAATTAGACCATATCGTGTATATCGGGATATTTCAAATTCAGATAAGCTGTTAAGTTAACAAAAAGAAACAGGTAATCTCAAGAGGATGTTTTTTTTTAAAGTGTATCTTATTCTTAAACTGAGCACTTTATTTTGTTATCTCTTTATATATAAATGCTGCCCTATTTTATTTTCTAGGCTATTTTTATTAAGATGTTTTTATTTATTTAAATGTGCACCTTATGGAGCTTTGTTATACAGTGTTTATGTTTACATTTATAGTGAATTTTCAATAAAACTTCTCGTATTTGGCTTTGACCTTGACTTAACATTTCATTTCACAGCTCTCACTTTGCAGATAAAAATATCGGGATAATATCGTATATCGATATTCAACCAAAATATATGGGATATGACTTTTGGTCCATATCGCCCAGCCCTAGTACAAAGCAAGTAACAAAAGGAGATCATTACATTTCTTTCAGATGGTTACCATGGTAACATTGTTAGCATTACCAAAAGTCACTAGTTTTATGTTAAAAAACAGATTAATATACATATTATACTCGTGAATATTATTATGTACATTTATTATGTGAGCCCTACACAGTGTAGTGCGTTACAAAGCCAGGTGTAGAGCGGGCCAGTTGTAGAGGGCAGTAGCTCCTCATCAACAAACCCCTACGCAGCTGCCCTAACTAGCTGATTTTGTAGATGATGTTCCTATGCTGTGTGGTGCGTTAAAAGACGAGGATTACGAGGCCGTTGGGAGGATCCCTCTCTTAGATTATCGCTTTCTCTTTGTTCTGAACATGTTCTGCAAACACTCGTACACTATGTTTTCCCCACGTTACCCATGTCTATGGCCGAGACTGTGACAGTGACGGTCTAGGGTAAATATCTTCTCTTCTTGTCGTCAGAACGGCTTCACCCCGCTGCACATCGCCTGTAAGAAGAATCATCTGAGAGTGATGGATCTGCTGCTCAAACAGTCGGCGTCACTGGAGGCGGTCACTGAGGTAACCACACAGCTCCACCAGGATCTGCTATCACAGCTCGCCTGGGTACCATTAAACAAAACCAGTCTAAAGGAAGTGACTTGTTTCAGCTTTTTTCCCCCAATATTTATTTTATTTCCCCCCAATGTTTAAATTTTTTTTTTCAATTTTTCCCTATTTCTCCCAATTCTTTTTCTTATTCTTGCCCCAACGTTTTCTTGTTTTTCCAAGTTTTTCCCTCCATTTTATTACAAATTCTTTTTTTGCCCAATGTTTGCCCATTCCCCACAATTTATTCCCCATTTTCGTCTTATTTTTTTGCCCCAATTTTTATTACTAATATTTTCTCTATTTTCCCCATTTTTCCCCAAAATTATTCCCCATTTTTTCTATATTTTTGCCCCATTCTACACCCCAAATATTTTATTTATTTTTTCACATTGTTTGACATTGGAGATGATCCCGATATTGCAAATTTGCAGAACTTAGACACATTATTGTTCTGTTTTCTGGTTCTAGACGACAAATACTTCAGTACAGGTATCGGAAAAGAGGCCATAAGGGCAACTGCAGGTTGATTTTTTTAACTTATTAAATGTCTTGGAGAGTAAATACTACGCTGACAGAAAAGGTGAAGGGAGAGAGGGGTGTTGTACATCCAGTTATACAATGGGAATATTTTTTTTAACTCAAACTTGGCTGTAAATACTGTTTAAGTGGCGCTAGCCCACAGTTAGCTTTGACCGTTAGCCTGTTAGCTTCTTCTCCGTGATTCTATTAGTGTGTATTGGTTGCTCCGCCCCGGTGGCAGTCAAGTTGCAAGCATGGTTTTCTGGCCAGAGACACCAGGGGGAGATGAAAGACCCCCAATCATCCCATTAACACTTGTATTACCCCCAGAGGGACTACGGAAAGGATTTATTAAGGTAAACACGTTACTTAGTACTGCTTTAAAGTACTGGTATTGAAAAAAATATAACGGTACCCAGCTCTAGTGGCAGCGGATATTTATGTTTCCGTGCTTGAACGTGGTAACAGGGAGTATAGGCTGTTGTATGTGGTGGATCCGCGGGTCTGTGCATCACGTTATTGTACCAAACTTACTGACCCTCACTGTGCTGTCCCCTCCAGTCGGGCCTGACTCCGCTGCACGTGGCCTCCTTCATGGGTCACCTCAACATCGTCAAGATCCTGCTGCAGAAAGGAGCCTCGCCCAGCGCCTCCAACGTGGTCAGTGTCCCGGGGTCTGATGCTGCTTTTGCGTGCATGTCGGGGAAAGCTCGGTATCGGAATCAGGCGAATGAACATAACAAACTTCCACGAGGCCACTGCGTATGTTTAAAGACAAAGAAAACGCAAATAATATCGACTTTCCCCTGTACGCAAACAACCTCGGTGAAAAGTTCCAGCATGCACGTGAAGGCTGCGTTAGCATTGACACGTGATAATAGATGGACAGTTGATGTTTGATGAAGAAAATGTGGTTTGTGCAGAAAGTGGAGACTCCTCTGCACATGGCGTCCAGGGCGGGACACGTGGAGGTGGCCGAGTTCCTTCTCCAAAACGGGGCTCCAGTGGACGCCAAAGCTAAGGTAACAGCGACATGGCATGAACCCGACATACAACATTACTTCACTTACTTCTCTTCCCCTATTCGAAAACTCAACAGTCTCACATATAGCTGCCTGATGACTGCAAGGGGACATATAATAATAATGTGTAGTGTTGATTAAAAACTATGACATATGTAATACTTAAAGTGCATCTGACACATTAGACACAATTTTTGCTAAAACACAGTTAACACGATTATATTTAAGATTTTGCTAAAGATTATTCCCAGTTTTCTTTAGTTTGACCATTTTTGTGATGTTTATGTTTTCACTTCCTTATTGGACACCGACAGGAAGTGACACAAGAAGGTAAACAATTTTAAGTCAATGGGAAATGAAGTCAAACTGCTATGGAATGTTACCTTCTTTTATGTCACTTCCTGTCAACATCTTAAAAATAACTTTTCTGCCGAACATTTCTTCATTAAAATTGCTGCTTCACTGAAAAAATGATAACTATGCAACTGATGTAATCCATCTAAATAAGTCATATTTTCAAGAGCATTAAAATCTGTCATATGCACTTTAAATAATAACTAAATCAATGGTTAATTCATAGAATGGTGACTAGTGTTTATAAGTAATGATTGGATATGGTTATTATGTGAATGGGAAAGAGAAAAAAATAAAAAAAAATAAAGGAAAAATAGGAAATAATAATACAATAAAAATAAATGTTTATATATACTGGTAAACTGTACGTGTCTTCTTACTTTGGAAGTCTTCTAAACCTCTTGTGATTTTCTTCTCGTAAAACTTGAATGATTTTCTTTATCAATGCGCTATACGTAAGATTAATGCGGACAATTGTAATTGTTGAAAGGACATAATTGTGATTCATGGATGGGCACACCCACAGGGCTGTGTATGGAAAATCAAACTTGTCATTCACTAATTGCTTGTACGTAAACAGGTTTATGCTTCTGTTGCACATGTGCCTGGATAACTCTGGAATTTGTAATGTAAAGTGTTATATTGTATGAAAATACGAGATGCTGCTTGTATCACCGTTATTATTACCGTTATTATTTACCTGCAGCCGGACACATGCGTTTCAGTTATGTATATTCTCAGTGTTATGATGGGCCTTTTCTTTTGAAAGGACTTACAATGATGTTTTGTAATTCTTGAATTAACCTGAAATGTATGTAAGTAATTACTTTGAATGGGGGGTAGGCACTAATAAGCTTTCTTGCCTCTTCCCTACTCCTTTTGAGTTTTATTATAGTGCAATGAGGTAACCATGCAATCTATGCTTTTGTAAATTGCTCAAATAAACTAAACTAAACTAAACTAACTGTCCTCCCTCAGGACGACCAGTCGCCCCTGCACTGCGCCGCTCGTATGGGACACAAAGAGATAGTCAAGCTTCTCCTGGACCAAAAAGCCAACCCCAACTCCAGCACCACAGCGGGACACACGCCCCTGCACATCGCCGCCCGAGAGGGACACGTCCACACTGTCCGCATCCTCCTGGACACAGACGCACAGCAGACCAAGATGACCAAGGTACTGTCCCGGGTTTTAATATGAACGACCTTGCAAAAAAATCAGATTTAGATTTTTTTAATTCATACTTTTACCATGAGAACAAAACAACTGTACCTGGACATTTAAACAGACGCCACCGGACACACCCACATCTTCATCTGGTGGCCGTGGAAGTCTCCAAACCTGACATGGCCGTTCCTCCCACCTTGGTTTTGGGGAACAACAGCAGATTGTACCTCTATATTCATGATTAATGTAAACGTATCCTTTGTGGCTAACCGGAGGTGTGTGTTTGTATCATGTCATGCAGAAAGGCTTCACTCCTCTTCACGTGGCGTCCAAATACGGCAAAGTGGACGTGGCCGAGCTGCTGTTGGAGCGAGGGGCCAATCCCAACGCAGCGGGGAAGGTGAGGGCGGACACGTGTGGACCTGTGTTCTCCTGATCGTAAAGCCTGCACAAGAACAGAACTTAACATATGTACCTGGTGTTTGGTTCAGAACGGTCTGACTCCTCTACATGTGGCCGTCCATCACAACAACCTGGATGTGGTCAACCTGCTGGTCAGCAAGGGAGGCTCTCCACACAGCGCTGCCAGGGTGAGACTCACAGGAAACAACGTGTTCTGCTGACAACCCTCCTAAACCCCTTAGCACCCCTCCTTACCTCCTCTGTTCCCCCTAACACCCCTCTTACCTCCTCTGTCCCCTAACCCCCTCCTTACCTCCTCTGTTCCCCCTAACACCCTCCCCCCTCTGTCCCGTAACACCCCTCCTTACCTCCTCTGTTCCCCGTAACACCCCTTACCTCCTCTTTCCCCCTAACACCCTCCTTCCTCCTCTACACCCTCCTTACCTCCTCTGTTCCCTCACCCCCCTTACCTCCTCTGTCCCCTAACACCCCTCCTTACCTCCTCTGTTCCCCCTAACACCCCTCCTTACCTCCTCTGTTCCCCGTAACACCCCTCCTTACCTCCTCTGTTCCCCGTAACACCCCTCCTTACCTCCTCTGTTCCCCCTAACACCCTCCTTACCTCCTCTGTTCCCCCTAACACCCCTCCTTACCTCCTCTGTTCCCCCTAACACCCCTCCTACCTCCTCTGTTCCCCTTAACACCCCTCCTTACCTGCTCTGTTCCCCCTAACACCCCTCTTTACCTCCTCTGTTCCCCCAACACCCCTCCTTACCTCCTCTGTTCCCCCTAACACCTCCTTACCTCCTCTGTTCCCCCTAACACCCCTCCTTACCTCCTCTGTTCCCCCTAACACCCCTCCTTACCTCCTCTGTTCCCCTAACACCCCCCCCCCCCCCCACCCCTCCTTACCTCCTCTGTTCCCCCTAACACCCCTCCTTACCTCCTCTGTTCCCCCTAACACCCCTCTACCTCCTCTGTTCCCCCACCCCTCCTTACCTCCTCTGTTCCCCTAACACCCCTCCTTACCTCCTCTGTTCCCCCTAACACCCTCTTTACCTCCTCTGTTCCCCCTAACACCCCTCCTTACCTCCTCTGTTCCCCCTAACACCCCTCCTTACCTCCTCTGTTCCCCCTAACACCCTCCTTACCTCCTCTGTTCCCCCTAACACCCCCTTTACCTCCTCTGTTCCCCCTAACACCCTCCTTACCTCCTCTCTTCCCCCTAACACCCCTCCTTACCTCCTCTGTTCCCCCTAAACACCCCTCTTTACCTCCTCTGTTCCCCCTAACACCCTCTTTACCTCCTCTCTTCCCCCTAACACCCCTCCTTTACCTCCTCTCTTCCCCCTAACACCCCTCTTTACCTCCTCTCTTCCCCCTAACACCCCTCTTACCTCCTCTCTTCCCCCTAACACCCTCTTACCTCCTCTGTTCCCCCTAATCACCCCTCTTTACCTCCTCTCTTCCCCCTTAACACCCCTCTTACCTCCTTCTTCCTAACACCCCTCTTACCCTCCCCCCAACCCCCTCTACCTCCTCTGTTCCCCTAACACCCCTCCTTACCTCCTCTGTTCCCCTAAACACCCCTCTTTACCTCCCTCTGTTCCCCTAACACCCCTCTTTACCTCCTCTTCCTACACCTCCTCTTGTTCCCCCTAAACACCCCTCCTTTACCTTCCTCTGTTCCCCTCTAAACACCCTCTTTAACCTCCTCTTTCCCTAACCCTCTTACCTCCTCTGTCCCCCTAACACCCCTCCTTACCTCCTCTGTTCCCCCTAACACCCCTCTTTACCTCCTCTGTTCCCCTAACACCCCTCTTTACCTCCTCTGTTCCCCTAACACCCCTCCTTACCTCCTCTGTTCCCCTCTAACCCCCCCTCCTTTACCTCCTCTGTTCCCCCTAACACCCCTCCTTACCTCCTCTGTTCCCCCTAACACCCCTCCTTACCTCCTCTGTTCCCCAACATACCAACACCCCTCCTTACCTCCTCTGTTCCCCTAAACCCCTCCTTACCTCCTCTGTTCCCCTTAACACCCCTCCTTACCTCCTCTGTTCCCCCTAACCCCTCCTTACCTCCTCTGTTCCCCCTAACACCCCTCCTTACCTCCTCTGTTCACCCTCTCCCCCCCCCCCCCCCCCCCCCCCCCTACACCCCCTTACCTCCCCCCCCCCCCCCCCTCCTTGTTCCCCCTAACACCCCCCTCCCCGCCCCCCCCCCCCCCCCCCCCCCCCCCTCCTTACCTCCTCTGTTCCCCCTAACACCCCTCCTTACCTCTTCCCCCACCCCTCCTTACCTCCTGTGTTCCCCTAACACCCCTCCTACCTCCTCTGTTCCCCCACACCCCTCCTTACCTCCTCTGTTCCCCAACACCCCTCCACACTATTTTTAAGCCCTATTTGGATGAGTTTTCATTCAAATTATCCAGATTTACCAAGGGACAGATGTTTATCCATTTCAGAAATGTGCCACAATCATGAAAAGAGCCACAGCTGTCTGCCAAATCAGTTTGAGTGTAAAACGCTCTGGAGTTGGAGAGACTTACACATGTCGTCCTCTCATTATCACACACCCCGTCTGCCTCGTCTGAACCTCGTTTAACCTCCTCTGCCTCTCCCGTGGTTAGAACGGTTACACGGCGCTGCACATCGCGTCCAAGCAGAACCAGCTGGAGGTGGCCACCAGCCTGCTGCAGCACGGGGCCTCGGCCAACGCGGAGTCCCTCCAAGGGGTGACTCCTCTGCACCTGGCCTCTCAGGAGGGGCGCCCCGAGATGGTCACCCTGCTCATCTCCAAACAGGCCAACGTCAACCTGGGAAACAAGGCAAGGACTTTTCTGTTGCTGTTTTACGTTTAAAGGAACAGGCCACCGTTTTACATACTGAGATATGTTCTTACCTGAGCTTAGACGAGTTCATCTGTACCTGTCTTGTCTTCACGTGTGCCTTCAGTCACGTAAACACAGCACAGACGGCGTTAGCATTTAGCCTCTCTCTTCTCCTCTATAGCTCCAAACGAGGTGAAGATAGAAGCTACCGAACTCTTCCACGTTTTCCCTATTTAAATATGGTTACGTGAAGTGTTACACTATAAAGTATAATTACACAAAATTAAACAATGTGGATTTTCTAAGCGGATAAAAAGGGAACTATATTGTAAGGCGTAATAATACCAGGAGTAATTCGACATCCGCACAGTAAAGTGAAGATATCACTGCGCGGATGCTGAATTACTCCTTGTATTATTACGCCTTACAATATAGTTCCCCTTTTTATCCGCTTAGAAAATCCACATTGTTTAATTTTGTGTAATTATACTTTATAGTGTAACACTTCACGTAACCATATTTAAATAGTGAAAACGTGGAAGAGTTTTGGTAGCTTCTATCTTCACCTCGTTTGGAGCTATAGAGGAGAAGAGAGAGGCTAAATGCTAACGCCGTCTGTGCTGTGTTTACGTGACTGAAGGCACACGTGGAGACCAGACAGGTACAAATGAACTCGTCAAAGCTAAGGTCAGAACATATCTCAGTATGTAAAAACGGTGGCCTATTCCTTTAAAGACGTTCAGTCGGATCATTCTGCAGATCCAACACATTCTGAAAGTGTTTTCGTCAGAAGGTTCAAAGCCAGAGCTAATTTGAAGTGTTGCAATCCTAACTAATCTCCATCCAAACAATCACAAATGTCTAAATCAAATAGAGCTGTTATAGAGAATATGGCCCCTTTGAGATAGGAAAACTGTCTCCACATCATGTTACCAGGGGAGGACATGTTGTAGTTGTGTTAAATCCCTCTGACAGTGGCTTGTTTTGTTGTTTTTGCGCAGAGTGGCCTGACGCCGCTGCACCTCGTGGCTCAGGAGGGACACGTGGGCATCGCGGACATCCTGGTCAAACAGGGAGCCTCCGTCTACGCTGCCACGCGGGTCAGTCACATCTCACATTCCCCTCCAGTCTGTTTTTACCCAAAACTGTTGTGTCCAAAAGGGAAATTTAAGGGATTTTTATTTTATTTTTAATTTAAAGACATCAATTTGAAACTTTTGCTTTAGTTAACTGACATAAATATGAGGACAAAATATATATTGCAAGTTTTCAGTCATTTTAAAGCAGTACTAAGTAACTTGTTTACCCTAATCAATCCTTTCCGTAGTCCCTCTGGGGGTAATACAAGTGTTAATGGGAGGATTGGGGGTCTTTCATCTCCCCCTGGTGTCTCTGGCCAGAAATCACACCTGCAACTTTCCTGCCTACGGGTCAGAGTCACCTATTGAGGATGAGGAGTTGTTGTCATGGCACTTGGTCTGAGCTTGTTCCTGTAAGGTTTCTTTCGCCTTATCTCTTTGCATTGTTTTACTTTCTTCCTTTGCTTTGTCGTATTCGTAGATCCGTCTCTGTCTCGCCGAAAACGTAAATGCGCAAAATTTAAAGTGCTCTGGAATATGAGGAATGCGTGAAATTCTGGGGGTGTTCCCCTAATCGGCATCCAACATGGCCGACAGGCTCAGAGACCCCCCCCCAAATCACCCCAACTCGCCACGTGACTCCTCATTCTCAATACACACTAATGGAATCATGAAGAAGAAGCTAACAAAGCTAACTGCGGGCTAGCGCCACTTAAACAGTATTTACAGCCAAGTTGAGTTTTTCATATAAAAATAAGGCCTTTTATTTTGATTTTTGAAATTGAAAAATCAATGAATCAGGCTAGGAATGAAAAAATCCTGCTGACAAAATCTTCAAAATATTGTTCAGTCCAAGGCTGGAAAATTCTGTAGGAGCCACTTACATGAAGATATTGTCACCACGATGAGAGAAAAATGCATTTTGGAATTACAATTTCTTTTCTCCACAGATTTATATTATAAATCTATGGAGAACATTGAATCAGTGCATGTTATTGTGATGATTAGGTACTTTTTGTTCCCAGGTGAAAGCTCTTATGTTCAGAGAAAGTGTCTCCCCTTAAAAAAAGATCTAAATGTGCTTTCCCTGTTCAAAAGCAAATCTGTAGCTGTTTAATTCACACCTGTATCCCTCCTCAGCCCTTGACCGCCCTCTGCTGGTCATTTGTGTAACTACACTTAAGAGTCCTCGTTGTTGTTTTTTGTACATTATTATATTTTATCGATATTGCAAGAAATATCGAGGCGAAGTTGTCCAGAGTATCTCATATAAAAGCAGCAGAATATTTTACCCTGAATGTCCAACATTACACAGTTACATCAGCGCGCAGTCGTCTGCTGCCGCACGGGAGTAAAAATGAGCACAGATGAATATTTGAATAGAGTTTGCTCCGGTGCCAGTGTGAAGAATGGGGTTTATGAATTATTAATTATGCTGTAATATCAAATGAGTCTGCAGTCTGTTCCGAGGTCATTACCGAACATTTATAACCAACGCTCACACAACAGGAATGTAAACGTATAACACTCGACAAAAAGCGATCAATAACAGAAATAAACTGGGAAGTGCAGATAAATCCAACTTCTTAAAGGGATATTTCAGGATTTTGACATTGGGCCTCATTTCCTAGTTATCCAGAGTGTTGTTGATGTCTGGAGATATTTTTTCTTAAATTCATGCAGTTCTTATATTTGAAGAGTCTAGTGGCGCTAGACTAATGCTAGGCTAGTGCATTTCTATGGTATCAGTTAGCCTGCATTAAAAACAGTCTGACCCACTCCACAGTGCACCTGAGGTAAATCACTTATAACACCAGACTAACCATATAAATGTCTGTGTTAATAGAATAATGTTTGAAATATAACTGACCTTGTATCACATGAATTACCGCATTTTGAGGGACTATTTCTCGCAGATCACTCCGCCGCTGCGTTAGCTTACAGCCACGAAGCTAATGCTGCTCAAATATAAGTTATTTTAAATGATTCTATTAACACAGACATTTATATGGTTAGTCTGGTGTTATAAGTGATTTACCTCAGGTGCACTGTGGAGTGGGTCAGACTGTTTTTAATGCAGGCTAACTGATACCATAGAAATGCTTTAGCCTTGCCCTAGCCTAGCGCCACTAGACTCTTCAAATATAAGAACTGCATGAATTTAAGAAAAAAATATCTCCAGACATCAACAACACTCTGGATAACTAGGAAATGAGGCCCAATGTCAAAAATCCTGAAAAATCCCTTTAATCCCGCCTTAACCGAGCATGTTCAGCTTTACCCAAATCTAAAAGCTTCTTGAAAAAAAGCGTCAAAATTGCGACAGTCAAAAAAAAACAAGGATGAAAACGCAACACACAAAAAATCATCATCAAAGCGACAAAACAGTGACAAAAAAAGCATTACAAAAGGGTTAAAAAGCATCAAAAGTAACAAAAAAGTGACACCGCAGCAACAACGAAAGTAAAAATCGTTGAACAGTTTTGTAGGTCTTAGCTTTCAAATGAGACATTACACTGGCCTATAGGCTGTGAGCTCCAGTGAAGAAGCTTTTAGATTTGGGTAAAGCTGGAGAAAATGCGCTCGGTTAAGGCGGGGGTTAAGAGGTTAAATGAACTAAAACTACGATCGTACTTGACGCTGGTATTTAGAAAGTCAAAATATAATAATAATAATAATAATAATAATATAATAATAATAATAATAATAATATATAATAATCTAATTAGATCTCCTTAAGACAATGAAGGCTTGTTTTGTTGTTGCAGATGGGATACACGCCCCTCCACGTATCCAGTCACTACGGCAACATCAAAATGGTCAAGTTCCTCCTGCAGCAACAGGCCAACGTCAACAGCAAAACACGGGTGAGCGCCCCCCGCTGTCCACTGGTGGAGTAGACCTTAGAATGCGCCTCTTTCTCCTCACCACACATGTTATAACGCAGTAATAATCGTCGTTTCTAAAGTTGGGTGTTGTCTTCTCCAGCTGGGCTACACCCCGCTGCACCAGGCGGCCCAGCAGGGACACACCGACATCGTGACTCTACTGCTGAAGCACGGAGCGCAGCCCAACGAGACCACCACGGTGAGTCTTATACACCCTACCCCTATACACCCTACACCCTACCCACTATACACACTACACCACTATACACCCTACCCTACACCCTACCCACTATACACCCTACACCTACCCACTATACACCCCTACCCACTATACACCCTACACCCAACCCACTATACACCCTACACCCTACCCACTATACACCCTACACCCTACCCACTATACACCCTACACCCTACCCACTACCCCATCTTACTATCAACGAGACCACCACGGTGAGTTCTTATACACCCTACCCACTATACACCCTACACCCTACCCACTATACACCCTACCCACTATACACCCTACACCCAACCCACTATACACCCTACACCCTACCCACTATACACCCTACACCCTACCCACTATACACCCTACACCCTACCCACTACCCCATCTTACTATTAACGAGACCACCACGGTCAGGCCTTATACACCCTACCCACTATACACCCTACACCCAACCCACTATACACCCTACACCCAACCCACTATACACCCTACACCCTACCCACTATACACCCTACACCCTACCCACTATACACCCTACCCACTATACACCCTACACCCTACCACTACCCCATCTTACTATCAACGAGACCACCACGGTGAGTTCTTATACACCCTACCCACTATACACCCTACACCCAACCCACTATACACCCTACACCCAACCCACTATACACCCTACACCCTACCCACTATACACCCTACACCCTACCCTCTATACACCCTACCCACTATACACCCTACACCCTACCCACTACCCCATCTTACTATCAACGAGACCACCACGGTGAGTTCTTATACACCCTACCCACTATACACCCTACACCCTACCCACTATACACCCTACCCACTATACACCCTACACCCAACCCACTATACACCCTACACCCAACCCACTATACACCCTACACCCTACCCACTATACACCCTACCCACTATACACCCTACACCCTACCCCATCTTACTATCACCGAGACCACCACGGTGAGTTCTTATACACCCTACACTCTATACACCCTACACCCTACCCACTATACACCCTACACCCTACCCACTATACACCTACACCCTACCCTACCCCATCTTACTATTAACGAGACCACCACGGTGAGTTCTTATACACCCTACCCACTATACACCCTATACCCTACTCACTACCCCATCTTACTATCATTGAGAGCACCACAGTAAGGCTTTATACACCCTACCCATTATACACCCTACACCCTACCCACTACCTCATCTTACTATCAACGAGACCACCTCGGTAAGGTCTGTCCCCTACCCCCATGTACCCACCTTGTTGTGACTCTTTGTCCCACTGGCTCAGTCACTGGTTTCCCCAAACTGAGAGCTGGCACGACCAAAATAAATAATGGTCTGTTGTGAAATAGTTATAGTTATAGCTCTCCTGTCTCTCATTCATCTCACTGAATGAGCCAATGTATTTACCCTACTGTAGTCTCTTTATGAGTAAACAGGGAATATATATTGATTCATTGGGACTGGAGGTATCTCTTAAATGATGCAGAGTGAGGAGAGTGAAGGCGCAAATATTACATCTGAAATGTAACAGAAAGCCGTATCCCATCTTACCATGAACGAGACACCACAGTAAAGCCTGTCCCGACCCCTCACACCCTTGGAAATGTTAAATCATTGATCAGAATAATGGTGAAGTTTCCCTGTTGGTCACGTGTCCTAATAAGAACTGAGTGCTTCCTGTTGGCCTTACAAAATAAAAGTAACAGCCTTTGTTGTGAAAGGTATGACATAAAAGAGTAATCCAGCTCTCTCGCCCCTCCTCGTTCCCTGTGCACATGATTGACAGGCCGGCTCGTCTCACTGGTCAAAGTGACGGCACCGGGGAAAGGGAGGGACTTGAGAGGAAACGTCATCATAACGAAGAGACCACTAATGTCTGTAACTGTTGTTTCCTGTGTCTCAGAACGGGACGTCCGCTCTGGCCATCGCTAAACGCCTGGGCTACATCTCTGTCATCGACGTGTTGAAGCTGGTGACGGAGGAGAGCGTCTCCATGGTGAGGCCCCGCGACCGCCGTGCACTTTATACTCATATCAATGTTACGGGAGAATAAACTTGTTTTGGGATGTAGTCGTCCACAGAGAAGCACCGGATGAGCTTCCCCGAAACCGTGGACGAGATCCTGGACGTGTCTGAGGACGAAGGTAAGAGACACTCACGATCACACGTCCGAGCGGTTTGTTGTTTTAATCAGTCCACTCCAATGAAGGATAAGAATACAGGAACATTGAGAGGTGGGTAGAAAAGCCCAAATATGCATTCAAGTAAGAGTACAGTAATATACAGTAATATATGTACAGTTATTTATTTTTAATATAAATAATCAAGACAATTTAGTCAAGTGAGTAAAGACAAAGGAATAGTCCTAGCAACTACTGAGTTTCAGCAATTACATAACTCCTTAAATCACTGTTTACTACCCACCTCTGGCCGACAATGGAGATACTTTTACAAAAAATGTAAAGAAAAATTTAATTAATTGTAAAAATATATATATATATATATATACCGTATTTTCCGGACTATAAGTTGCATTCAGGTGCGACTTATATATCAAAATATATCATTCACATGTTTGTTATTTTCCTACTGACAGCCGCTAGAGGGCGCTCTTATACACCAGTATCTGCTACTCCTGTACCACTGAAGATTTAAAAAACGGTAATCGAACAGCAGAAAAAGTGTGGAGTGAGCGAGAAACTTGTGAGGGACTGTGGAAAAGTTATTTACTGCAACAAAGAAAACGAAAGAATCCAGATGCCACAGTTAGAGGAGCGAGTTCACAAATGGGAGCTTGGACAACGTTCTGCCGGGAGAGGCTTGTCAACGGTGCTGTGACGCCTCCTGGTGCGACTTATAGTCACTCTGTTTCACTCTGCCAGTATGTGAGTCTAGTCTCACTTATGTACAGTTATGTTCCGAGCATAGACTGTAAAAAATAACAGACAGCTCCTCCTCACTCCTCCCCGTTTGCCATAATAACTACGCTCATCATGGCGGATTTACAGACTCCTCCTCCCCTGCTGTGACGGAGCAAGTTCCTAAAAAGGGCATAAGGGCGGGATCTTCACTGAAGACTCGGCCCTTGCGTGACGTGTAGTTCGCTTGAAGCCGCACCATTAGCTCTAATGCTAACGGCCTGTCAATCAAAGTCTTATATACATTAATAATATGTATTAATGTATTGAATATATGTATACTGTATTGAATTGTATTGAATGTATTGTATTGAATTTGGGGTAGGCGCTCATAAGCTTTTTGCTTCAGCCCACTCCTTTTGAGCTGAGTGTATACTGCTCAAATAAAAAAACTAACTAAACTAAAGTCAGGCCCTCATTAGTATATGAGATTTCTAAAATGTTCCTTACAAAACCAGTCTGGTTTCTTTAATTGTAACTAACCCAGCGTTATCACAGGAGGAGGAGGAGCTGTAGAAAGTTTAGGAACATCAGGGTTAGGCTTTAAAGTTGTTTTTAACGTGTCTAAAGTGCAATGCTTTCTAATGGGGGACTAATAATAATAATACATTTTATTTGTATAGCGCTTTTCAAGACACTCAAAGACGCTTTACAGTAATACAGTAATAAAATCACACATAAAAACAGCACATTAAATCTAGAGGACTAGTGGCTATATGGAGGTACTACAGCAATGGCGGACCATTCGAGACCCCTAGTGTCGTGGTCTCGAAGCAGTAACTAAACTAAATGTCTTGATAACATGTAAAGAATGTGTTTGTTGTAAAAAAAAATTAAAAAAAGACCCAGGACGAGTAGCTGAAGCGGTTCTTAATAAACATAAACACATAGTCCGGAAAATACGGTATATATTCTCCAGGAAGTTAGCGTCATGTCGCTAATGCACCAGAGACACAAAAAACAAATAGTATAAAATGTAAATGTTTTTGTTTTGTTTTGCCTTTTCGTAGGAATTGCACAGCTCACTTTAGGTATGACCGGACCTTCTGTTCCCCTCCGTGTGTCCGTGTGTGGCTTCACTCCCTTCTCACTGTGCTCATTTGTGTGTGGCGGTTTATCATGAGCATGCGCCGTACTGAAACATGGCACCCCATACTAGCACCCGCCACGGCACCCATCAGCACCTCTCTAACCCTCATCACTCGCTGACTGTGCCCGCCCACAGTAGTGCCACCGTCGCTGCTGTCGTCGTGGTCGTGTGGAAGTGTGGTGGTGTCGAAGCTGTTGGTGTTGCTTACTGTCAAAAGCTACTATCGCGCCGAGTGTCCCGGATAGTAGCAGACTGACTTGGGAATGCTGGTCTGGTGCCGTCTCTCTGACTCGTGTTAACGCTGGAATTACGTATGTGTTTTGCTGCAGTTAAAAGTGCATCGCGGAAAACGAGGAACTCTACAGGTAGATTTGGAAAGATGGGATTTCTCTTTTACATTCTGTTGTTCCACTGAAGTGTGCACAAACTGTTTCACACTGGCTACGTTTACATGGAGATCAAAAACCTGATCTTAAAGGGATAATTCAGGATTTTTGACATTGGGCCTCATTTCCTAGTTATCCAGAGTGTTGTTGATGTCTGGAGATATTTTTTCTTAAATTCATGCAGTTCTTATATTTGAAGAGTCTAGTGGCGCTAGGCTAGGGTAAGGCTAAAGCATTTCTATGGTATCAGTTAGCCTGCATTAAAAACAGTCTGACCCACTCCACAGTGCACCTGAGGTAAATCACTTATAACACCAGACTAACCATATAAATGTCTGTGTTAATAGAATCATTTAAAATAACTTATATTTGAGCAGCATTAGCTTCGTGGCTGTAAGCTAACGCAGCGGCGGAGTGATCTGCGAGAAAATAGTCCCTCAAAATGCGGTAATTCATGTGATACAAGGTCAGTTATATTTCAAACATGATTCTATTAACACAGACATTTATATGGTTAGTCTGGTGTTATAAGTGATTTACCTCAGGTGCACTGTGGAGTGGGTCAGACTGTTTTTAATGCAGGCTAATTGATACCATAGAAATGCTTTAGCCTTGCCCTAGCCTAGCGCCACTAGACTCTTCAAATATAAGAACTGCATGAATTTAAGAAAAAAATATCTCCAGACATCAACAACACTCTGGATAACTAGGAAATGAGGCCCAGTGTCAAAAATCCTGAAATATCCCTTTAAGTTAAATCAACACTCGGTCTGACTTAACATTCAATATATGAAAACTGAGCAATCATTATGTTTTTCAACTCCAGAAGCTTCATGAACACACAGTGCCCTCAAGAAATACTGCCACCTGTGGTAAATACCAGACAAGACTTGGGCCGGTTTACTCCCTGTTAGACTTTCTTTAATCTGCGTGTAGTCTCTGTTTGTTTTGTAATCCTGATCTCCCAGACGGGGACCACATTTTCCTTTTTTCTGCAGTGTCGGGGTTGAAGGAGCCAGGACATATTTAGGAGAACCCGAAAAATGACTCACTGCGTCATGTGTATATTCCAGCTCCTGTTTTGGCCCGTTCTCCCGATCCAAAACATCATTTCAAAAGTGTCCAAGTAACTGTCAACGTACAGGCTAAAGTCGGGAATAGTTACACTTCCTCTGCCGCCTTTTAGTTCAGGCATTGTTTAGTTCATAAACGTTTGTGCCGTCACGATATCGAGGTGGAAATGTCTGTGAAGTGGGATTCTTTTAGTTTGACGATGCCGTTTCCATTCCATTGTTGTCCTCTAACCTGCTGTGTCCGAAATGCCCCCCCCCCGGTTAACTCTGTCTCTCTCTCTGCCCGCCGCTCTCACCCCCTGACGTGTGCATCTCTTTGGCATGTTGTTCTCTGAAGGCGAGGAGCTGCTGGGGACCGAGGGGGCCAGGTACATGAAGGCGGATGGCACCAAAGACCATGACGACGATTTCCTCTCCCCCAAGAAATCACTGGAGTACGAGAGAGGGCTGGGCACAGCGTAAGGGGCACCAGGCGGGGGAAGGGGCACAAACCGGGGCAGGCAACCACCTAGTCTGGGCAAGAAGGGTGGGGACGGGACTGGGGGAGGCTACGAGGCATCAGGTAGAACCATGTGGAGGCAGCATCAAATGGCATCACTGACTTGGGGCATCAGGTGGAACCATGTGGGGCATTAGAGTGATTAGGGAGACTAGGGCTGGGTACCCTTAAAGGAGCTGTATCATGCTATTTTAGCCGTTCCAAAGTAAAGTATAGGCATTTATATGATATATTGTACCTCTATCACTATGGAGTACTCATTTTTGAGAGAAATATAAGTATTTTCTGGGGGTATTTTTCAAACCCGGAAGACAAGATGCTTTGATTCAGTTAACTCCGCCCCTCTCTCCGCTCATTCCACATTTACAGTATTATAAATATAAATATCACTGCAAAAAGTTAAGTTACTTCACATAATGCAGTTATAAGGAGTTGACATGTGCAACACAGTTTCATAAATGGCTAACACACACGCTAACACACACACGCTAACACACACGCTAACACACACACTAACACACACACTAACACACACCTAACACACACGCTAACACACACACTAACACACACGCTAACACACGTTTTGATTGACTCAGCGCTCAGCCTGGCCTTCCCATCGGGTTATGGGATCGTGTTGGCTATAAAAGTGAATCCACTTTGATTCTGGCCAAGGTTCACCAAGCATCCATCAGGTTGGTTGATAAAGTCGCTGAATCCCAGAAAGAAATTCCAACTTCTGGCGAGTGCACTCTTCTTTAGGAAGGTTGAATAGTCCTGTTCCTCTCGTAGCCAAACACGAACCCGTGACATTATCGTTGGGTAAGAAAAAGAACAGGCGTGTCCAGAGTAGGTTAGAAAGAGCTCAGTCTTCAAAAACATGACTTCTGTTCGGATCCTCCAAGGGTGCGTTTGTTTACTCTCCCAGGACAGCACAGACGCGTCGGAGACTTCCTTTATTTTTAATTTTTTTTTTCTTTATTTCTCTCTTACAACAAAAATAATGAAAAAGCTGTTTTATAAATTAAAATCAGGCCGTAAGGTATTACATTACAGACGTAGAGCACTTCCTTTCCTTTCTGACGACACAACAGAACAACTCAGTGGTTTACCAGGAGAGGGTGGAGCAGCTGCTCAGAGAGCAGGATTCAGGAGGATTACTGAGAACTGCGTGAATGAAGCCAAAAAACACTCTGGGGTGTTTTTGAGAAGGAAATAGCAAAACAACATGGCTAAAAACTCAAAAAAGTCGATTTTGCATGATATAGGACCTTTAAACCATTCCAGTCTGCCATCGAAAAAATGAAAGTATTGAAAAAAATCTTCTCTCTTTAGATCCAAGTGTTAATTAAGGAAGTGATTTTTTGCCTTTTATTTATTTATTTATTTACTTACCTATTTTTCCAGATTTTTTGCCCAATGTTATCCTAATTTTTCCAATTTTCTTAATTTATTTGTGCCAATTTTTTCTCATTTTCCAATTTTTTTCCCCTAATTTTTGCTCATTTTTTACGACTTATATTTCCCTATTTCTCCCAATTTTCCCCTCAATTTATAAAAAAAAACTTTTGCAAAAATGTAATTATTAATGTCTTTTTGGACCTTGAGTCCGTAATAAAGTTGAATTGAATTGAAATTAATATTTTCCCTTATTTCAATTTTTCCCAATTTTTTCATTTTTTCCATTATTTCTGCCACAGTTTCTCCCCTTTCCCCCCTCATTTCTTCCCAAATGATTCCCCATTTTCCCCACATTTCATGACATTGAAGATGAACCCGGTCTTGCAAATCTGCAGATCTTCCACACATTCTGTTTTCTGGTTCTAGACGACAAATATTTTAGTATAGGTATCGGAAAAAGTATCGTTGAAGTACCCGTATCGGAAAAAACGGAATGGTACCCAGCCATGTAGAGACACTGGGCTCGGGCTCAAAGTTGGAGGTTACCGGGCAGTGATGGAGGATAGTGCTAGGGAGGCACCAAGTGGGGACACCACGAGGGAACATCCTGGCAAGGGGCACCAGGCATGGAGACACAAGGCGGAGCTCTAGACATGGGCGGGCTCAAAGTTGGAGGTTACTAGGCACGGATAACAGACAGACACTAGACAAGGGGGAACACCAGGAGGGAACAGCAGATGGGGACATCACGGCTAGGGCACTATGTGGAGGGGACACAAGGACAAGACACATTCTAGGGTTACCAGGGCGAGTCAAAATCCAAATGGCCACGTTTTTTCAAAGTTTCACAACGACCAGTGAGCAACAAGTTAAATCCAAGCCCTGGTTTTGAAGTTGTGTGTGAGGCAGTGCAGACCCCCGACCCGCCACCAGGGAGAGCTGCCCCAGCAGAGGTGTCCTCCTTGTGCTGACTTGTGTTTCTTTTTTCTTCCTCTTGACAGAAACTACTCCCCGGCTCTTCCCAGGATCCCCCGCGTGTCTCCGGAGACGGTCATTCTCAAAGAGCACGAACTGGAACAGGTACAACAATGTGACGAAAACGCAACAAAAGAGCGACAATAACGAAAACAAAGAACGCGAAAAATGAGTTGTGTTCTCTCCCGCAGCTGCACACTCCGCTCCCACTGCCAAAGGAGTACGACGAGGACTCCCTGATCCCCAGCAGTCCCGCCACAGAGACGTCCGACAACGTCAGCCCGGTGGCCAGTCCCATCCACACAGGGTCAGCCTCACAGTACAGTTGTAGCATGGGTTTTGTTTGATTACAGATTCAGTCCGTCTCCCTCTTCCACGTTCAAAACACCGGCCCACACTCCGGTCAACGCCACACGGAGGAATCCATGAAGTTTCTCTAAACCTGACAGTCTAGTCACCTTCACTTCAGCTTGTTCCAAGTTTCTAACAATGCTGCTTACAGATGGCAATGCGGAAAGTCTTGCAGAGAAGTGTTTTAAGTGTTTTAAGCTGCAGATCAGTCACCGTTGTGTGCGAGACAGACAAAACTGAGCCCATTTGGAGTTCCGTTTCTCTGCTTCTGCTACTTGCCCTTGCGCTCACTGGCTACGTTTACATGGAGTGTGTTTACAAGGCTCGAAATTCCCGGTTATTATCGGGAGTTTTAATATTCCGGTTTTGTGTTTGATCATATAAACGCAGTTTCCCGATTATAAAAACCCGGAAATAACAGTTCCCGATTTTGAGAATGGATGGGATTTTCCGTCAGTAACCGGATATAACTTCATGTAAACGCTATTTTCCGGTTTTAATAAACTTCCCATTTCTTGCTCATGCGCAGTTAATCGTAAACAAACACTGTGGCAGTGAGTCCGAAGAGCTCCTGTTTCTGGAGTCAAGAGGAGACGGAGTTTTATATTTTAACCATGAAAGAACTGAAAGTAGTGAATATTTAAGATGGAAAGAAGCATCGTAATGTGGATTTATGCGAAACTGTCGGCGACCGTTTGAAGGCGGCTGGTTTTCCTCCGGACACAGAGGAGTCGACCACAACACAGAGCCGGATTAAGTTTTTCCTCCACTAACTATGGGTGAACTCCATCAGCTCCACTCTCTCACACCGGCCCCGGCTTTAACCTTCTCCCAGAGCTCCCTGGTCCACTCGGTGATAAAGACAGACCCAGGACGGGTAAAGGTCAGGAATTATCCACAATCTGCCGTCACTGCAGTAGCTCAGGAGGACGAGCCAAACATTGAGCCCAAAGTGACTCAAAAGAACAAGCCTCACAATAATCCTCACATTTATACTTTTCATATTTTCACTGTATTGTGCTCAGAAATGTAATGTATGCGCCTGCGCGGACAGAGCTTAAATTCGAAAAGCCGGGTTTCCTTATTTGATCATGTAAACAAGGAATTTGAGTTTCACGATTTCTCAGTGTAAACACCATATCCCCAAAACTGCCATAACCAGAATATAGCGAATAACCGGGAATTTCCAGCCCTTGTAAACGCGCTCATGGAGACCAAAAATCTGATCATAATCTGATTTCTGGAGTTCTCAGATTATTGAAGAGATACAGTATGTGAACCTGTGCTGTTTCCACTGAGCTCAAGAAGCTGCTGAACATGGAGCAGTTTGACTCAAGTCCAAATATGGAGGTCAGTCATTCTCCTCCTGGTTCTGCAGCTGGACCGGACTGAAGAGAGGCTCTGAAACACAAATCTCTGACTCATGTAGAAGCCGGAGTTTCGGATTCTCTGATTTCTGAGGAGAATGATCAGATCTGATTATGGAGTTGTCTGATTACTCCAGTTATCTGATTTTTCAGACCATGTAAACGTGTCTTAGACAATAACCCATGTGTTTGAGTTATTATTAGACTGTTACTTACCGTTTCACTGTAGCAGTTGTTATGGATGGTGCGCCCTCTGCTGGTGCCTTGTGTAGCATCATGACTGTTGGGTTTACAGTTTAAAATAGAGTCCTTTTACATGTGTCCAAAGTGATGGTTTTGTGTGTGGCAGGTTCCTGGTCAGCTTCATGGTGGACGCCCGCGGGGGTTCGATGCGCGGCAGCCGGCACAACGGCCTGCGGGTCATCATCCCCCCTCGCACCTGCGCCGCGCCCACTCGCATCACCTGCCGCCTGGTCAAACCGCAGAAGCTCACCAGCCCCCCGCCCCTGGTGGAGGGCGAGGGGCTGGCCAGCAGGATCATCTCCCTGGGCCCCGCCGGCATGCAGTTCTTAGGGTGAGTGAGCCTGTGGGTATGAAGACAGAAAATACTTTTTACACAAGATTTTAACATAGCTTTAAAATATCCGCGGTTTTGGCCATTTGTATGCATAAAATGAAAACAGAAAATGACAGAAAACTTACTGAGACTCGAGTCAGACTCAAGTTGTAATTATCGGGACTTGAGACTTACTTGACCAAAGCTCTAAAAAGACTTGACTTGGACTTGCTGTTTGTGACTTGAGACTTAACTTGGACTTGAGGCCAATGACTCTCCATGACTTGCTGTGACTTTAAAAGTTTTCTACAGTGAAGAGGTGAAGATTCATAGACATTTATGAAGGACAGGAAAACGTTTGAAACAGCGGGACTGAAGGCTGTTCGGAATCTACTTTGAGCAGAATCTGAGTATACAGAGGCTGGGGCATTACAAAAACATATTATTTATATTATCTTTCAGACTGCAGGAAAAGCAGCTCATGTTTAAAAGACTCCTTCCTAAAATGCTGTCCCAGTAAATGTGTACATAGACTGGAGCATTTAAAATATATATAGTTTACATTTTGTGGCGATTAAATATTAATTAGACTTTAAATCCAAATCCATTACATTTAAAAAAGTTAAATTTTAGCCAAAAGCACTTTATATTTTCAAGTAGACTAAACACATTTTAAAAAGAAGAATTAGGCTGACGTTTGCGACTTGAGGTGACTTGCCGGCTAAAGAAAGACTTGCTTGGGACTTGGACCTTCAGGACTTGACTCGACTCGAGACTTGCATTTAGTGACTTCCTCCCACCTCTGCTGACCTGTGTCCGTGTGTTTAAACCAGGCCGGTGATTGTGGAGATCCCTCACTTCGCCGCTCTGGGCCGGGGCGATCGAGAGCTGGTGGTGCTGCGCAGTGAGAACGGCTCCGTGTGGAAAGAGCATCGTAATCGCTACGGAGACGAGGTGCTGGAGACCATCCTCAACGGCATGGACGAGGGTACGCCATCGCCACATCTTCATGTACCGTAATGTCCAGCCTATACGCCGCTACTTTATCCCCACGCTTTGAACCCTGCGGCCGATGGGCCGAAGCCAAAGGCTTATAAGCGCCCACCCCAAAAGTAAAAACAATAACATTTCATTTAACAAATCATAAACAAGGGAACATATGGCAAATAATAAAGTGCTTTAATAAATAAATAAAAAAACAACAGCAAAGGAATATACAACAAAACTCACAATGTCTGTTCATATTTGAGGAATATGGATTCTTTGTAGATCTTTTTAAAGTGTGCCAGATTTTTACAGAGTTTGATGTTTTGATCTAGATTTTTCCATATTTCTACAGCACGTCTCGTGGGGCAGATGCTTTTCATGGTTGTTCTGGAGTTTTGTTTATTGAAGCTCATTTTATCTCTCAGGTTGTATTTGACTTCTCGTTTGCAGAACATATTTTGTAAACTTTCAGGAAGTGACTTTTGTGAGGCTTTGAACATGATTGAGCATCTTAAATTCAGTAAGGTCCTCACATTTCATTGTTTTGATTTAAAGAATAATGGATTAGTGTGATCACAGTATCCAGCTAAATGGGTTATTCTTATTGCCTTTTTCTGAACTTTAAACAATGGCTCAAGGTTTGCTCTCTCTCTTACAACACGCACATACGTGTCTTTTATTCATGATAAATGTATAAATCACGTGTTTAAAGTCCCGCACGGTTTGAGAAAAGCCTCTGAAGAGCTGTGACGCGGCGCGCTGTGTTCTGGTGCGTTGGCCTCTACACTTCCACACTGAGGTCAGCTACACTGGACATTTCTGACTTTTTTACACGGTTATCACTGCCGTCCCTGCCGCCCTCTCTCACTGCCGTCCCTGCCGCCCTCCCTCTGCACCTGCACCGTCCTCCTCATCTGCTATGGGCCGCTCTGAGGAGGACGGCACTATGAAACCAGCGCTTATATTCCAGTGCGGCCTGTATGTGCACAAGGCTGCACATTTAGCTGGCGAGACTTTTAGTAAAGTGCGCTTAATTGGCCCAAATTTACGGAACACATTCATCTACCACACATCTTCATATTCATGTAGCACACACATCTGCCCGACACTGTAGGGTCACTCCTGCAAAACTAATTGTGACTTTTTTGTTGCGTTGTCACCACGTTTCTGCCACATTTTTGAAGCATTTCTGTCGTGTTTTCGTTGCTTTTTATTGGGTTATTGTTGCTTTTCTGGCTCATTTTTTGTCGCTTCTTTGTTTTGCTTCTTCATCACTTTTTAATTGTGTTTATGTCGCTCTTTTGTTGCTTTTATGTCACTTTATTGTTGTATTTTCATTCTAATTTTTGTTGCTGTTTTGACACTTTGTTCCAGAAGCTTTTATATTTGGGTAAAGCCAAACTGGGGAACATTGCTTGGTTCAGGCGGGGGTTAAGGGGTTAAAAGGCCCTCATTTATCCAACAGTCGGAATCACTTTTGGGCATTTTCAGATCTTCATCCATGTTTAATACTTCAGGTGAGGTGAGGCAGTGATTTTACCTACCTTTCTCCTGATTTTATGACATTTACTTGAACTACAACATCGCGCCGTAAAAGCCAACTTCCCACACGTATTCATTCACAAATATTGACATATGTTTTTATACTGTGGCACTTTTGATGTGGAAAAAACGTTTCTTTGTGCCTATTTGACCGTTCAGTTCCCAGCAGCTGGACAGGTGGTCGATGTGGCGCCTTTACTCTCCATCATAGTGGCTTCTGTGACGGATCCTCTCACCAGAAAACCCACAAAACAATCGATCCTGGAGCTTTGTAGAGGCCACTGTGATGGAAAGTCAAGGCGCCATGCTGACCACCCATACAGCCAGGTCACTACAAGGTCAATCACTCACAAATATCAGTTCCCATATCAGGCAAACTTTTTTTGAGCTTTAAACCCTGTGATAACGTGGTTCCCTCGACAAACACAGACCTGGAGTAATATTTCAATACAGTTTTGAGTTTTCCTCGGGTTATGCTGTTTTATTTAGCCGTTTCTTCTTCTACGGTGTCAGCGCTTCGTTCTTGGATACAATGATGTCATTGTTAAAACCTAAAACTGTCCTCCAGATGATAACGCCCATAATGCAACTTTATATTTGTTCTGTGCTGTAAGTGTGTTTCTCAGACCGTGCTGAGGCTGCTGGCCACGCCTGATTTTCATTGTTATTACTATATAATTCTTACAGAGACATATAGAAAAATATCAATGCTGAGGCACCAAAATAATGTTTTAAAGTCTATTTTTTGTTTGTTTATTTGAGCAGCTTACATTTTTTCCAAATTACAAAATGCACATTTAAAGAGTCACAGATGCTCAAAAGGAGTCGGCTGAAGCAGAAGCTTATGAGCGCCTTCCCCACATTTGACATAATAAACATTTACATTTCACAGTCATACGTGAGGACAGTATCCACCACACAGAAGAACATGTGTCTATTCCTTAAGTTAACAAGTGTCCTCAAAAGGCATTTACATCAGAAGAAAATAAGACTAGAACGTATGTACTCCGTTGCTTACATTTCCATAGGGAGGAATTATTTACATTAATAACATCATCTTAACAACAGTTTGACTAAGTAACGTCATAATAATCATAACACGGCGCATGCACCGTCAACAGCTGCGTAACAAGAGAAGAAGAAATTCATGTGTTTGATTTTCCAAACCCAGCACACACACACACACAATTATGTGCATGTACCTGGGTATGAATTACATTTATGCAACTGCATATATCAGAATAAGGATTATGATCAACCAAAACAATGCATTTAAATATTTATTATTATTATTATTATTATTATTATTATTATTATATTATTATTATTAGTTTCATTTTTATTACATTTTCATCATGGATATCACTAATAAAATATTTTAATATTATACAGGCATATTTAATATTCATGGAATGAATATTAAAAAGTCTATTTTTAAGACCCATATTTTTATTTATTGGGTCAGGACAGTGCATGTTAATGAACATACATGGGTCTCATGCATGTGAACAAGCCACAACGGATTGTAGCCTTGAGCTAATTTGCGTCCGTCGTCCCCCATGCACGCACTCAAACACACTCTCATTCATCCTGGTCTATTGTACATGTTTTTAGTGGTAGGGGAAACTGGAGTACTCAGAGGAAACCTATGCAGACACAGGGAGAACATGGAAACTCCACACAGAAAGGCCCCGTCCAGGTGGGAATCAAACCCGGACCTTCTAGCTGTGAAGCACGAGCGCTAACCGCTGTGCCACCGTGCCGCCCAAATATGCAGCATATGTCCACTTTAGGCTAATTAACGCTGTGACATTGGTAATCGTATTTCAGTATAATTCATAATCAACTGTAATTGTCTTAATTCCAGCGCTTGTTATGTATTTGTCAAAGATATGGTTGCATTTGTGAGAAGGGTTGAATATACTGTATATGTATTTTTCTCTGCACGTCACTGACCGTCCACCTCCGTCCCTCAGAGCTGGAGAGCCAGGAGGAGCTGGGGAAGAAGCGAATCCGCCGCATCATCTCCACAGACTTCCCGCTGTACTTCGCGTGGTGTCCCGTGTGCAGCAGGAGAGCGACCTGATCGGGCCCGAGGGCGGCGCCCTGACCAGTAAGCTGGTGCCGCTGGTCCAGGCCTCGTTCCCGGAGACGGCGGTCACCAAGCGGGTGCGGCTGGGGCTGCAGGTGAGGTGGGACGACCGCGACCGGGAGGCGGACGCGAGCTTTAGTGGCTGAATGAACTCACGCATGTGCTGGATGTCCTCCCCCCTCCCCCCACAGACCCCCCAGGAATGAGCCGCCTCACCCTCATTTTCAGTGGACCTTCCCTCCGCCTTGTATTGGACCGTGCATGCACCTGGCACCTTCATGAGACTCTCATTCTGAACTTGTTTCCATCAAGCAGTACTCGCTCTGGTTTAGAGCGACTGATGAGAACGGGGAGTTCACTTTTAAATCACAAAGACTTCAGTTATTTAGGCAAAATCCTTCTGTGTCGCTGCAGGGGAAAGTATTTATTTATCACGCAGTAGTCGAAGTGGAGATTTTTAACTCATTTCCTCCTTAAAGGGATATTTCAGGATTTTTGACATTGGGCCTCATTTCCTAGTTATCCAGAGTGTTGTTGATGTCTGGAGATATTTTTGTCTTAAATTCATGCAGTTCTTATATTTGAAGAGTCTAGTGGCGCTAGGCTAGTGCAAGGCTAAAGCATTTCTATGGTATCAGTTAGCCTGCATTAAAAACAGTCTGACCCACTCCACAGTGCACCTGAGGTAAATCACTTATAACACCAGACTAACCATATAAATGTCTGTGTTAATAGAATCATTTAAAATAACTTATATTTGAGCAGCATCAGCTTTGTGGCTGTAAGCTAACGCAGCGGCGGAGTGATCTGCGAGAAAATAGTCCCTCAAAATGCAGTAATTCATGTGATACAAGGTCAGTTATATTTCAAAAATGATTCTATTAACACAGACATTTATATGGTTAGTCTGGTGTTATAAGTGATTTACCTCAGGTGCACTGTGGAGTGGGTCAGACTGTTTTTAATGCAGGCTAACTGATACCATAGAAATGCATTAGCCTTGCCCTTGCCTAGCGCCACTAGACTCTTCAAATATAAGAACTGCATGAATTTAAGAAAAAAATATCTCCAGACATCAACAACACTCTGGATAACTAGGAAATGAGGCCCAATGTCAAAAACCCTGAAATATCCCTTTAATATCTAATTCCCAGCCTGGTTTAAAAATAAGGCAAAATTGTAGTTTTTACAGATTGTTTCACTTTTGATTAGCTTATTCAAAAACTAAACAAGATCCAAAATCCCCTCTGGAAAAAATCTTAATTTTAATAAAACCAGGAATTTGGGTCTATACATTATTTAGATTTCATTGCTGTAAATATCGGCAATTTTGGCCATTTTTATGCACAAAATGCCTTATTGTTATTTGAAAACAAAAAATGACTTTTTTTTCTCGTATTTATATTCGTAATGTTCAGCAAACGTTTCAAATTGATGTCTCTACATTTAATTTTTTTTCCCTATTCACCTGCAGCGTCTCGCCTGTTAGATACAAATCCTCTGAGCTGGAAAATGGCCACAGACCGATTACACAGCGTGCACAATTATTACGCAAGTGGGTCGTTTTTTTGTTTGTTTTTTACTATATTGTTACTTTTCTACATATTTTAAATCTCCAAACCGAAAGGCTGTTGCATCGAAGAGTCCCAGGTGATGGCGACGTTGGTAATGCGAGGAGGTCAAGCCCTGAATCAGGTGTGCGGTTTCTTTCTCTTCCACAAAACGGGAAGGAAGAGACGTCTGGAAAAACTCTAAAAAGTCACATATTGTTGAAAGCCGGTCAGAGGGACGCAGCACTGTTGGAAATTCAAAAACAAATATTGGGGCGGGACCACAGAACCATAGAACAGGGGGAGTTGACATAAAAAGACGTTAGAGATTGAAGTAAAATCTAGCATGGAGCCACCAGGAATCCATTATCCACCAGCGCCGCCATTTTAAGCAGCTGTAATTGACCCGAAGTGTCCAGAAGTACCAGGTGTGCTCAGAGACGCTAATGTGAGAAAAGTGGAAACCCGACCGTTATTGAACACGCCACTTCAGCTGAAATGTCTCGACTAGGGACGTCAAGATTAACCGGTTTTACGATCACAGGACTCGGTAGGTTTTCCGTTAGAATTTCAGAAGCCACGGTTTACCGCTGCACGCCATAAACAGTGGGATGGAGTAGTTTAAGTTTGTAGAGACCTTGATTTTGTGTAAATAGCAGGTTAATTCCCCGTGACTACATGACTATGCATGATCCATGCTAACGCACCACGTTAGCTAACAGCACAATAGCCCCATCAAACAACCATTAACACAGCAGCCACCAGCGATAAATAAACAAACTTTAATATAATCGTGTTAACAACTCACTCACCCGTCTGAAGTAACCTTTGCCTTCTGCTCAGCAAACTCGTGGTAAATCCATTTTCCAACGTAAGTAGCGGCAGCTTCTGAGAGCTACATAGCATTGCGTTGCATAGTCATGAACCCACACAGACAAAGTTACCCCTACTGCAAGCTCCGAAACTAGTCGGTTTGAACATAAAAGTTTACGCTTTTAAATATACCAATACTGGTAGCTTAAACATGGAGAGGCTTCCTCGTGACTTCAACTGAACGATTCTGCAAAAAAGTGAAAATCAACAATTTTCCAAAAAAATACTTTGTTTACGTTTTTCTCGAGACACGGGCTGCCGACTTGTGTCCCTGGTTCCCACGGCGGGTCACAAATGTTAACTATGGCAAAAGCCTAGTTTTAGTAGAACAAAATCAACAATTGTAGCAACATAGTGCAAAATGTAAACAACAACAACACCTGTCTCTACAGCACCTACAGTGACTTTACCTCATTCATTTGTTAACTCAAAGAAAATGCCAATTAGATCATTTTGAAAGTGTCAGTTCAGCATAAATTCTTTTATAAGTACATTTTTAACACGTATCTTTGTTGATGTCAACAACCTTTGCAATAAAAGTTGGAAAACTGGGAAAGTTGATGCTACAACGCTCTGTGATAAACACCAAGGCACCACAACAGTGTTTCCTTAACTTTGTGAAAGGAGTGAAACAGCGCCCCCAATTTGACGCTGGTGGCCAAAAAGTGAACTGCATCCATATTTACCATTGAGAATGAATGGGAGAGAGTTAGTATTAATCATACCAGTGCAAAAGTAGGTCACTCTATGGCGGGTCAACAGAATTCTTTTGGCGGGCCAAACATCGCCATCACCTGAGACGCTTTAATCCAACAGCCTTTGGGTTTTACACAGTTTGGAGCCGCTCGCATCAACATAATGATAGAATAACTGTGGACTGCTTGATCGAAACAAGGCTGTGACAATGATGATTTGTCCCTGTGTTCATCTTTTCAGAATCTCCTGCTTTTTGATTTTGAAATATATATATATAGAGAGAGATGTGTATATAAATCTTAAAGTTATATCATCTATGTTTGTTGTTCGTATTCGTGTGCTGGAACACTAAAACTGTGTTGGTATTTGCACCAAAGACACCTGACACCTGCAGCAGCATAAAGAGTAATCATAAACAAATATATATTTTAAGGTAGTTTTTCTATAGCTAATTATTTTAATACATTTTTTAATATTATTAAACTAATATTTAAAATCCTCAGATGAACCTTTTGTAACTTGTGCCGTAGGATGGACCTAAATCAGAGCAATTATTTTATAATATATGTACTAATATCTATTCCATAGTTTTATAAGAAGGTTCTTAGTTGATCCCAGAACTCTACACAAGAATGTTTATCTGTGCTGAATTTAGCACAAATCGCTCTTCAATCTTGAATCCTTGAATGTTACTTTTGTAGTTTGTAATCGATTTAATCACTGGGCTTTCCATTGAAGTGGCTCTTTGTGTCATCTGTGTACGGAGGACCAACACTGCCACGACAATAAATCAATAAATGTCCATATTGGCAAGTCATTGTTGAAAATTATCTCCAAATGCATACAGGTAAATAACAGAGCCCTGTAATTATAATGCAATGTTTCATTTATTTATCGAATGTGAAAAGCTTCAGATCATTCACAGAGAAGACGGTTAATGTTTCTACACTGTGATCATGACGTCAGTGACATTTGTTTCTAGTTATGTTGTTACAGCGTCAGCTCTTATTTTGTCCCTTTTATATTGTCATTAAATTAAAATCATACAGCCTACAGTGCAGTGTTGTAGCTTTTGAGCAAAAGGAACATGGTTCATTCAGCAGCTAATCTACTAGCTGCTAATGCTAACGTTACTGTGCGTTTAAAACCCAGAGAATCATTCATTAGGCTGAACGCTGAGCACGTTTAATAAGTCTGAATATTTATCGATAAAGACGTCACGAAGTGCATAATACACGCCCAGCAGGGGGAGCTGTTTCCCTAATAATGAGCCCTGACAGAGAGGAGCGATCCATAAACTCGCTCATATCATTTTACACAAAAAATAAAAAATATTCAAAAGTTCCCAGATGTTGCTCCGTCTACGGGGGGAAAAAAGTATGTTTATATAGATAAATAAAAGCTGAAGTAAATACACACAGTTTTATTATTATAGTTTGTCTGGTTTAGCTTTTATATTAAAAAAAAAAAGTAACCATAAAGACCAGTTTTGTTTTAGTTTTTCAGCGTGTAACATTGATTGATTGTTTTTTGGCAGTTTTAGTCCTCCATATCTGCATTTGACCCATCCTTCTGAGCCACTGGGGTTTGGTTAGGAGTGCCTAGTGTACATGCTTTAGGTTGATCGAGGAAAACATCCAAACTCCGGGCCCTACACGCTCCGGGGGATTGTACCCGGCACTCATTATACAACTAGAAATCTCCAAGTAAATAATAATGTAATAAACATTTTCTGATATCTTTGTAAAACCTTAGAGCCGGGTCCCTCAGTCAGTCAGGGTTAAACTCTTACACTCTGTGAAACAAACCACAGACACTGTGCCTTATGTCTCCTGATTTCACTTTTGTATAGACTGTTTGCTTGTGAATTCTTTAACTATTTACAATAAAAGGCAAATGCAGATGTTTTTTGTGTTTCTTTGGTTTTATGTCTGTATAAGTTGGCCATCAGTGGTTTGTTCAAGCTGAGAATCTAACGTCCAATGAGCCGGTTATGTAAGATTTTAATGAATTAGGGTCATTCAAATCAGCCGCACTTTGGGCAGCCATTGTTACTGTAATGTGGTAATAATAATAATTTAACACTATCTGGAATATAAACTGTATTTATATTCAGTGTTTGGGAGTAACTAAATACATGTATTTAGAATACTCATTTTGAGTAACTGTATTCTGGTAAAGTTACCCTTTCATTTGAGAGTATTTAGAAAACAGTTACTTTCCAAATATCCAGTATCCCAACATCCCAGTATCAATCATTATATTTTAGCTCCATAGTACACAACATTATTAAGAACGTTTAATAAAATAAAATAAAGATTTAAAACGCCTTATGCCACAGTTCATACAAACACATGTCACATGATGCTGTATCTGCTTCTCCATTGGCCCAGAGTTAAAGAGTTCCTCATTAATGGTAAGTGGCTTTATAAAAGGTACAACAATTGTATCTTCATTTTTGTAATTATACATAAATATAATGACAATCAATGTGAAAGTATTCAAAGTATTCAGAATACAGTACTCGGATTAGGCAAAGTAACGGATACGTTACAAAATACATTTTAAGGCATCCATCCATCCATCCATTTCTTCCACTTGTCCGTTGCCGGGTCGTGGGGGCAGCTGTTGGAGCTGCACCAGCCCCTATAGCGCCCCCTGCAGGGTGGGTCCACAGAAGGACGGCCTCATGGTTCTAACCGGGCTGTTGGTTTCTCATAAGGGGCTTCTGAACCGCTCTTTGTCTGACCCGCCACCTAGGACCTGTTTGCCCTGGGAGACCCTACCCGCTACCAGGGGCACGAAGCCCCTGGTAGCGGGCGCTCAAACCCCTCCACCACGTTAAGGTGGAGGTTCAGTATTCAGTAACTAAATACAATTTCAAAGTATTCTCCCCAACACTGCTTATATTGCCCTTTTCAAGCCTGTATTCCCAGATTTCTCAAAACCATACACCTTAAAAAAACAACTTCAATCAGTAACAATAAGTAGAGTTTTAGAGCTAGATATTGAGTCGATTTTCATATTTTTTAATTTTTAATTTTTTTAATATCCGTATCTGTAAATATTAAGTTGGTTTTCGGTTTCTTTTTAAGTTTGTCTAAAGCAGCTAATTGTATTAAATCAAATAATTAATTAAATTGAATTTGACTTGAAAAAATCAGTCAGTTACAGTAAACATAAAAAAATCAGTTTTTTTTTTTATTTATTTATTTATTTATTTGTTTGAGCAGTTAACCTGCTCAAAGGGAGTGGGCTGAAGCCAAAGGCTTATAAACGCCCACCCCAAAATAAAAATAATAACATTACATTTAATATTTACAAGGTAGCAAATCTTAAACAAAGGAACATAGGGCAAAGTAACAATAAATGATGAAGAAGAATAAAACAAAACAACAGCAAAATAAAGAACAAAAGAATGTGCTACTTTTATGTTATAAAGGTTAATACATATTATATTCTGAGATCTTGCTACTTCCCAGTTGTCATTACCATCCTCAATATGATTTAATTTGGGTTTAATTATCATTATTATTATATTTGTTTAATTGAGTTATATGTGAAGTATGATGTAAGCCCTACATAGTGTGGTGCATTAAATATACTTAATTTAATTGTGTGTTAGCGATTGATTTTTTTAGCATGTTCAACAAAAAACATTTTCAGTTGAACTGAAGGCCCTGAATGAAACCCCACACACAAAGACTGGATAGAGATAAAGTAAAGTCACAACATGGAGTATCTAAGAGGGGGTACAGCAGTGTCCTGAATGACCAGGTTATTCCATCAATGGACTTCATCTTCTTGATGAGCATATTCAGAGATGACAACGCCAGGATTCATCGAGCTCAAAATGTGACATTATTTTCACACTTTGGGTCCAGATTCTTTCATCGCTCTGCCTGGACAAAAAACACACTCATATATTAACTTTGATCATGGCCCACATTTGGTGTGACCTTATTTCCATCTACTGTTGCTGTTAAATCCAGGTATAGATTGTTTTGACTTTCTGCTTTTTCTTATTTCTTTTTTCAACAGAAATGTATGTTTTCATACACAAATATCGCCTTGAAAACTATGACTTAACCTCAAAGCGTTCCAGCTGAAAAAACGTGTATGTAAACAAACCGACAGTTAGCTAATAAGATGCTAACGTTTTATAAACACAATTCAAAAGATGCTGAATAACGTTATATTGAAAGCTGTGACCAAAAGGAACGTTCACTTGGTTTTGTCAAAGTGTATCTTTAACTGCACTTCTCCACTGGGGGCGCCGTTGCCGCCTTCATCTCAACTCGGACTCTCTGATCATGTCAGAGTTTAAAAGTTGTATTATGTTTGTGAAGTGATGATGTCATCGCTCTACTTACTTACCCTATTATAAGTAGAGTCGACTATAACGCTCTTTTTAAACATCTGATCGCACTGAAATATTACTTTTACTCCACATTTTCTTTAGTGTTAGTTTTCGGACATTGATTATCAAAGATACACAACGAAGGCTCATTTTATATATAAAAATATCTTAATTTTGCCTAGAGAAATGGTGAGCTATATTAATCTAATTAGGTGTAAAACAGTTGTTTTTTACCTGTTGTGATTTCAGCAGGAGATTCAGATAAAGTTGTGTTTTATTCTGTGTTTGTCTATGGAACTGTCAACAGTTTGGACCTGGAATAAGATTATTATTGTGTGTGACGTCACACTTAACCAGCGTATTACCCTTTCGAGCAGCGTTCCCAGGCATTCTTCCTTTTCGTAAGAAATCTCCAGTACGAAACTGTTGTGTAATTTGGAAGGGATTGGTTTCACAAACCCGCCGTAGTATTTCTATGGCTGAAAGTCCTTCCTACTGGCCTGTTACACACCGCCATTCCGAGGTCTAATTGTCGGAGTGCGGGTGTTTCCATTTTTTAACAAACGTCCCGGCATTCAGACACTTCTTTTTCCCACTTTGTCGGAGTGGTGACTCTTTTATCTTTTGTGCAACGTCCCGGCATTCCGACACACGTTAGTTCATTAGTTCATGAACCGTAACCTGACCTTAGCCCAAACCTTAAAGTGCATATGACACATGAGACACAATTTGTGCTAAAACACAGTTAACATGATTATACTTAAGATTTTGCTAAAGATTATTCCCAGTTTTCTTTAGTTTGACCATTTTTGTGATGTTTATGTTTTCACTTCCTTATTGGACACTGACAGGGATTGACATTGAAGAAGGTAAACAATATTAAACTGTTGCCGTGCAACCATGTTAAGTCAATGGGAAATGAATGAGTCAAACTGCTATGGAATGTTTCCTTCTTTTATGTCACTTCCTGTCAGCAGCTTCAAAATTCAAATCAAAATAACTTTTCTGCCCAACATTTCTTCATTAAAATTGCGGCTTCACTGAAAAAAAATGATAACTATGCAACTGATGTGATTCATCTAAATAAGTCATATTTTCAAGAGCATTAAAATCTGTCATATGCACTTTAAGGACCTATTGTTGGAATAGAGGTGTCAAAAAGTGTCGGATTGGCCGTGTGTTGTAATGGAGGGGTGTCGGAATGACAGGCCGACCGTCTACTGGCCAATATTACCCACATGTTTTTGAATATCGTGGACACCTCACAGATACATACTATGGAGGTCATTTATCAAGCGTTTGCTCATGTGCAAAGAGTACTTTATGCATGTTTTACTCACGCAGCATTCTCTTATTTACACTCCAGATGTGAGCCTTAAAGGGATATTTCAGGATTTTTGACATTGGGCCTCATTTCCTAGTTATCCAGAGTGTTGTTGATGTCTGGAGATATTTTTTTCTTAAATTCATGCAGTTCTTATATTTGAAGAGTCTAGTGGCGCTAGGCTAGGGCAAGGCTAAAGCATTTCTATGGTATCAGTTAGCCTGCATTAAAAAACAGTCTGACCCACTCCACAGTGCACCTGAGGTAAATCACTTATAACACCAGACTAACCATATAAATGTCTGTGTTAATAGAATCATGTTTGAAATGTAACTGACCTTGTATCACATGAATTACCGCATTTTGAGGGACTATTTTCTCGCAGATCACTCCGCCGCTGCGTTAGCTTACAGCCACGAAGCTGATGCTGCTCAAATATAAGTTATTTTAAATGATTCTATTAACACAGACATTTATATGGTTAGTCTGGTGTTATAAGTGATTTACCTCAGGTCCACTGTGGAGTGGGTCAGACTGTTTTTAATGCAGGCTAACTGATACCATAGAACTGCTTTAGCCTTGCCCTAGCCTAGCGCCACTAGACTCTTCAAATATAAGAACTGCATGAATTCAAGAAAAAAATATCTCCAGACATCAACAACACTCTGGATAACTAGGAAATGAGGCCCAATGTCAATATCCCTTTAATACTGATATTTAGGTGACATCAACATGGCATATTTTTATTTTTCAGCTTGCACCTGCTATTTAGCGCCTGCCTTGATAAATGACGCCCTTGGACCTTAGTTTATACGCGCTGTGAGAGACGACACTGTGACCTTTGTCGTTTCATGTGAATTGTCCCAGTGTGGATATTCTCCCTGTAGGCTGCTTAGAATATTGTGATGTCACGTGCCTGTGGACTTTTGCCTGCAGTGCGTTCCCTTAAACACAACTGTTATGTAGCAGAAAGGCAAACCTAACCCTATAGGTGTAACTATGTGGCCGTGCTTAACACACTCCCCGTTATGCTCCGCCCACGCCCACAGGCCCAGCCGGTGCCGGACGAGCTGGTGGCCAAGCTGCTGGGGAGCCAGGCCAACTTCAGCCCTGTGGTGACCGTGGAGCCGCGCAGGAGGAAGTTCCATCGGCCCATCGGTCTGCGCATCCCCCTGCCCCCGTCCTGGAGAGACAGCCCCCGCGACTCAGGGGAGGGGGACACCACCAGTCTGCGGCTGCTCTGCTCCGTCATAGGTACTCCTCCATTGCATAGCCCTTAAGCTGAGCACACATTACACGATTGTTTTTGCACAATTTTGCTCTAATCTTCCCAAGTTGTGACTATCTGAAGACAGTTTCAGAGAATCGTGTCTCGTATGTGGGAGGGTCAGAGAGACACGTCTAAACCCCAGTCACAGGAAAGACTGATTTTGGACTGACAGGAGAAGAGTGAGTGACTTTACCGTCCCAAAAGAACATGAAATGGAGCAGTCAATAGAGTGGAACAGACAGAAAAAACATGGTAGCTAAAGGCCAATGCACACTGAGACGCTTTGACACGCCTCCATTATTTTCTATAGACGCACACTGATGTTGGGGTGATGCACCAAGCTTCGATCTTCGATCTTCGAAATTGTAAATTTTAATCTTCGTAATTTTAGACAAATCCGAACATCACTGCCAGAAAATGCAGCTAAAATGTTTCTTCATTGTATGATCTTTTCACATATTGAATATTGCATTACTAACTGGTCACTGACAAGTCTGACTACTTTAAAACCAATTGAGTCTCTATATTAAAAAGCTTTAAAAATATTTGATAAAAAAACATATTCATTTCATCATTGCTTAATACTTGAAAAATATAATATTCTAAACTTTGAAAATTTTAGAACATTTAAAATGGCTTGTTCAGTTCATAAGATTCTGCATGGACTCTCTCCACCATCCTTGAATGAATTCATTAAGTTCATATCCAGTACAAGTGGTAGAGTGACCAGAGCCAGAGGCGACTGTGTGGTTCCTTATAGACGCACAGCGTTTAGTCACAGGTGCTGTCAGTGAAAGGGACCACGGTTTGTGCCGTGACGCGCCTTGCTGTTGACACGCCACATAGATGCGTGTCAGATGATGTGTCTCAGGGCGCTGTGTTGTGTTGTGTTGTGTTGTGTTGTGTTGTGTTGTGTTGTGTTGTGCTGTGTTGTGTTGTGCTGTGCGCTGGCCTTGAGGGTTTACAAGAACCACCTTTTTCCAGCTACATTTCAACTGCAAACAGTTTAGCATCACTCACTGTGTTCGGACAGTTCAGCTCGTTACGTCTCTCACAGGGCTGATGTCCATCTCCTTAGTGTCATCTACTTTTAATTTCCATTTGAGAGGACTATAAAAAAGTGCAGGAAGACTTGTATCTAGACGACTGAACTGTGTTGTTCCGACAGTGATCACGTGACATTGTTGATCAATTCGGAGACACACGTGTTTCCCACGCTCACAAACTATTGTTGCTTCTATGAAACTATGTTTTCCTTCTCCTACGATTCGTTATGTGAGGCCCCAGTCGTTCTATAATCGCACTAAATACAGTCGTTTGGTGTGGACGCCACTTATTCTTCACAAAATCTTTCAAGACTGAAAAGACGAGTAGTGTGAGCTCAGCTTCAGTGTCTGAAATCAGCAAAGGGATGGACTTCAATATTACTACAAGGCAAGTTTATTTGTAGAGCACAATTCATACACAAGGCAATTCAAAGTGCTTCACAGTTGCAGAAAATTACAAGAAAACAGATAAAATCAATCAATAAAACATCAACATCAAGTTAATCAATGACAGTAAAAGGCAAGAGTGCAGATAAAATACTTTCAGTTTTCATATGCACGGGTAAAAAGAGCTGTTTTCAGCCTGGATTTGAACATTGTCAGAGTTGAGGCCTGTCTCACATCCTCATGAAGACTGTTCCAGATTTTAGCTGCATGAAACTGAAACGCAGCCTCACCGTGTTTATTATTGACTCTGGGAACCACCAGGAGACCCCTCCCTGAAGTTCTCAGGGCCCGAGATGGTTCATACGGCTCTAACATGTCAGAGATGTACTTTGGTGCTAAACCATGAAAAGACTTGTAACAAGCAGAGCTGTTTTAAATTCTATTCATCACATCACAGTACGTCAAATGTCAGGCCCAGGCGAGCAATATTACGCTGTCTATTGAATTAGTAAAAAAAATTCTCTCTACACACGCTACCAGTGAGCTCCATATTGTGTGTCCTGTGTGTGCTCTCAGGAGGCACAGCCCCAGCCCAGTGGGAGGACATCACCGGGACCACGCGCCTCGTCTACTCCAACGACTGTGCCAGCTTCACCACCAACGTGTCGGCACGGTAACCACCCTGAATACATCCCACCCAACCTCAAGTGAACAAGAAGATTGAGAAATGACAACAAACGCAGACAAAAGAGTTCCCTTCAGGGCGTTTCCAAGTTGTGTGAAGTTTTCCCCCTCTCCTCTCAGGTTCTGGCTGGCAGACTGCCCGCGCACCGCAGAGGCCGTGTCCTTCGCCAACCTGCTGTACAAGGAGCTGTCCGCAGTGCCGTACATGGCCAAGTTTGTGGTGTTTGCCAAGATGAACGAGGTGCGCGAGGGCCGGCTGCGCTGCTACTGCATGACCGACGACAAGATGGACAAGACGCTGGAGCAGCACGAGAACTTCGCCGAGGTGGCCCGAAGCCGGGACATAGAGGTCAGGGCGCGGTCTTCCTTTGTATTATTGCTGCGGGTTAGAGTAAGTGTTGTATGTAAGACTGACCAGTGACAGCCTGGCTTTTGTGAGTACAAACTGACCATTGGTGAATCGGTTCGTACTCACTTGACCTTGCAGAACATTTCAGTGTGATCCTGAAACATCATGTGTGTCGCTCTAACCTGCGCCTGATGGTTCTGGTGACCTTCTGTTGCGTTGCAGGTGATGGAGGGCATGCCTCTTCATCTGGAGTGCTCTGGAAACCTGATCCCGGTGAGGAAGGCCACAGCCCAGCCGCGCTGCTTCAGCTTCCAGGCCTTCAGGGACAACCGGCTGCCCGTCTCCATCAAGGTGCACTTCCGGCTTCTGTCGTGACCCATCATGCCCGTCAGAAGCTAAGACCGTTACCAAAGATCACAGTAGCCATTTCTCCCACCCTCGCCTGGTTAAATGTGACAGGTTTGAACTGGACACCGCATGAATGGATGAAAACGTCACACACGCTGTTTATTAACCATGTGTCGTGTACTGAATAAACCACTAAATATAAACAGTTACAGTGAAAGGTGGCTAATGTTAGCTCTGACCTTTAGCTTGAGCTGTTAAATGATGGACTAGGCAGTTTTCTTCAATAATGTAAACTCCATGTTCGTCGTGTTATTGATGATTGATCCTTACGGTTCCACAGGTCAGAGACAGCAGTAAAGAGCCGGCGGGACTGTTGTCTTTTCTACGTAAAACCACCAAATACGAGGACAGCCAGCACATTCTGTGTAACCTCAACATCACTATGCCTCCGTGCATCAAGGTGAGGCCGGCACAGCTAACACTTAAGCTAACACCTACAGCTAACACTTAAGCTAACACCTACAGCTAACACTTAAAAGGATACTTCGGGATTTTTGACATTGGGCCTCATTTCCTAGTTATCCAGAGTGTTGTTGATGTCTCGAGATATTTTTTTCTTAAATTCATGCAGTTCTTATATTTGAAGAGTTTAGTGGCGCTAGGCTAGTGCAAGGCTAAAGCATTTCTATGGTATCAGTTAGCCTGCATTAAAAACAGTCTGACCCACTCCACAGTGCACCTGAGATAAATCACTTATAACACCAGACTAACCATATAAATGTCTGTGTTAATAGAATAATGTTTGAAATATAACTGACCTTGTATCACATGAATTACCGCATTTTGAGGGACTATTTTCTCGCAGATCACTCCGCCGCTGCGTTAGCTTACAGCCACGAAGCTGATGCTGCTCAAATATAAGTTATTTTAAATGATTCTATTAACACAGACATTTATATGGTTAGTCTGGTGTTATAAGTGATTTACCTCAGGTGCACTGTGGAGTGGGTCAGACTGTTTTTAATGCAGGCTAGCGTTTACCATAGAAATGCTTTAGCCTTGCCCTAGCCTAGCGCCACTAGACTCTTCAAATATAAGAACTGCATGAATTTAAGAACAAAATATCTCCAGACATCAACAACACTCTGGATAACTAGGAAATGAGGCCCAATGTCAAAAATCCTGAAATATCCCTTTAAGCTAACACCACTGTGGGCAAGAGCATCTGGATGCAGTCGATATAGAGTCTTTCTCCGCAGAAAATGACATCAGCTCCACTATTTTTCCCGCAACATACTATATCAGCGTTGCCAGGTGGGAAATGTAGGATTATCGTACCAGAGACTCAAAATTATCGTATTTTGAAAGAAATTATCGTACAAATGTCGAAAACAAAATGACAAGGCTACGAGAGAGCTATAGTCAAATAAAATCACTCTGGAGATCGTGTCCTATGGGTTCTTAGAGTTTTGTGGCACTCACTAGTTGTGTAGACCAATGTGTCCCCCACAAACAAATACATAGGAACTAACTATTGAGCATGAGCAACATCAGAATCATGGGGGCGGGCGCAACTGAGCATCCCACCAATCATGCTCCTTGTTCTGAAACATACACATAAACGTCACTCCCTTCATATCCTCTCACTCCCAGCAAAGCACGGGGTTTAAAAAAAATAAAAAATAACTCCGTCTCCGGCAGTTGCAAAATATACTTTTGGCCAAATTATCGTACATTAGACATTATTGATCGTACATCGTACATAGGGCAAAATTATCGTACAAATACCATAATTATCGTACACCTGGCAACGCTGTACTATATATAAGTTAGTCTCAATAAAACGCCTTTCGTACACTCCACTCTCCTTAAGGTTAGGTTTCGGGTTAGCTTCTCACTGTGGTTGTTTGGGCACAGCTAACACTCACAGCTAACACCTACAGCTAACACTCACAGCTAACACTTAAGCTAACACCTACAGCTAACACTCACAGCTAACACTTAAGCTAACACCTACAGCTAACACTGCCCCTGAGGGTTGCCATTCGTCCTGTATTGAATCAATAAGGAACGGCTTCTGTTCTGTGTTTGGAGGCTCCTCTCTTTCTCCCCTGTCAATCTCTAAATCATGCATCTTCTTTATTGTGTGATTGAAGATCACAAGCTCTAAAGTTGTCTGGTGATGTCATTGTCACCGACCAAAAGTGTCTGTTTCTGTTCTCAAGTTGGCAACCCAACTGCCCCTGTATGTGCATGGGCACAGCTAACACTGTAGAAATCACAGAAATGCCTTGAGCTCTGAGCCTGTTCCTACAAATGCGAACATTTCAACTTAAACGTCACGTTCCTGTACAAATGAATATGGAGAAACGTACGGGGAGGCACGTTTGTCCTTTTCATGGCATTTATATAATTCCTGTGGTTTCTTTATCATTAACATCCTATAAGGTGATGTTTAGCGGTGATGTGTGTTCGACCCACATAAAGTATAAACTTGACTGAATCTGAGTTAGCATCCACATGAACAGTAGTGACTGTGTGTGTCTGTGTGTGTGTGTGTGTGTGTGTGTGTGTGTGTGTGTGTGTGTGTGTGTGTGTGTGTGTGTTTGCTGTGCAGGCGGTGGCAGTGAAGACCGGCGGAGAACACTGACCCCTCTGGCTCTGAGGGAGCGATACAGCGCCCTGAACGAGCCCGCCATGGGTACGGCAGTCTGTGCTTGAATACTTTGCAAAGGTTGGCTCTGGTTGATGGTAACGCCGCTGTTGTTGTGTGTGCAGCCTCGCTGAGCGCCATGGAGCGCACGGAGCTGAAGATGGCGGTGATCGCAGAGCAGCTGGGGCTGAGCTGGGCCGGTCAGTGCTCAGATTCACTCAACACATCACAAACTTCCTTATCTTCAGCTCACCTTTATTTAAAACCACCACCTGAAAAATACCTACAAAATAAATCATGTCATCTCTGAGAAACGGGTGTGAGAGAAACTGGTGGTTGTAGAACAGGGATTCCAAACGTTTATGGCCACAAAAAAACTATAATGTCAGCTATATTGGAGACCCATAAGCACCAAGTCATATGAGCTGATAATGATATAGAGTTTGATCATATGGATTTACAGAGTTCACTTTATTGATTCAATAGTGTCTATTTTCTCTTTTGTGTCTTGAATTCCTCTTGGGACCAACACTCAGTGCCTTGTGATCCCAGAGGGTCCCGACCCTTTGTCAGTGCAGTCGTCTGCCCCAGGGCATCTGTGGCTACACCATATGTTTGGCAACAGTGATAATGCAGTATCTTAACCTGTCATACAGTGTGTATTGTACAACTGTATTAAAGGCACTGTGTGCTTTCTCATCTCCAGGGAGGCACAGCACCATTCAAGGGTATAACGCAGCTTTTCATGGACTGAAGAAATATTAAGCTCTAAAGGTTCAATATGACCTGGTAAAATCATATGAACTTTTTTCTGAGCACCACTTCGACTACTACTATGCCCAACTACTGGGCAATTTTATATCTTTAGTTATTCAAGTATTCCTAGAAATATATTGGACACAACCAGGAACCTTTGAGCTCAAGAAATGTGCAATGTATTTCAGTTGAACATGTTTAGAACCCTATTTTGTTATTTTTGTTATTTTACAACAGTGATAATAATCACTGTTGTCCCTCCTGGCAGTAAGGAGTAGAAAAGGTGTGATATCTGTGAGTGGAACCTTTGTGGCTTCAGTCTGACAGTTTACATTACTGGCCTGGCGTCATGTGACACATAAACCCCGCCCTGTGTCTGTGTGCAGAGTTGGCCCGTGAGCTCCAGCTCAGCGTAGACGACATCAACAAGATCCGCGTGGAGAATCCCAACTCCTTACTGGAACAGAGCTCGGCGCTGCTCAACCTGTGGGCGACCAGGGAGGGCAAGAGGGCCAAGAGTAAGCCCCACTCCCTCCCTCCCCCTGGGCCTGCTCGGTCCTGGGCCCTCCCCTCCTTAACGCTGTCTGTGTTTCAGTGGAGAGTCTATACGCCGCGCTGAAGAGCATCGACCGCATGGACATCGTGACTCTACTGGAGGGTCAGCCGCCGCCGCAGCCCAGCAGACCGTCCCGGGACATGAGCCGGCGCAGGAACCAGGACCAGCACCTCTCTCCGGGTATGACCAACGGTAAGAGCCTCCAGCCGCGCCCTAACAACCCCACGGCCTTGACCCCAGCACAGTTCTAACATCTCCAGTCTCGGCCCTTCACGCTGTGCGGGCAGTATGAGCTTCAAGGCTCATTTGTGCTCTACATTCCAAAACACGAACGGATTTTGCATGAAGCTTTCTAACCGTCTCCTGCGTGACTCTGCCCGTCCGCCCCGTCAGTCTCTCGGTTTACCCAGAACGTGTGGGAGTCATATTAGCGGAGCAGTACGTGAGCTAACCACTGGGGACACTGAAGCACACAGCTCAACAGGTGAAGCAGAACAAACGGCTAAACTCCTAAAAGGGATTTAAATCATTTGCAAACACACCATCACTGCGTTAACTCGTTTTTGTGACTTTTCTTCAATGATTGTGGTGGAAAAAAACATCGCGAGTGGTGCCATATACGCTTGTTAAGTGTGACGTCACGATTTCCGCTTCCAGGTCCTGGCAGACGGGCAAATATACGAGAAAAAAACATAAAAAACTCTTAAAAACAACCACCAATATTTCTGAAACTCAACAGAGAGTTACTGAAGCTCCTTATTTCTCAGACTCATTAGCCAGAAATGCCGCACCTGCTGCTAAAAAAGTAATATTTACTAAAGTCACTACTTCCGGGGTTAGCGTAGCTGCTGCGCCGTTAGCATTTTCCCCGCTAACCCGGATGTAGCGATTTTGGTAAATATTACTTCTATAGCAGTAGGTTCAGCATCTTTGGCTAATGGGCCTGATAAATAAGTATGTTCAGTAACTCTCTGTTGAGTTTCAGAAATATTGATTGTGGTATTAAAGAGTTTTTGTAGTTTCTCGCACATCTGCGGACCCGGAAGTAGAGCTGTGACGTCACCACTTAACAAACGTATTGATACAAACGGCATCTCTGGAATCGGCCATAAATGGTCATGTTCAAAGCTGCCTGAGGAGGAAACAACTACTCTTTCACCCATTACCCCACCATTAAAGCGGAATTATGTTGTGAGTGTGTTGGGGTATCACAAACGTTACACAAATATATTACTTTTTCAGTAACTAAGGAATATAATATATTACACAAAATACGATAATATATGTGTCATTACAATTCAAGTTACAAGGGTTCTTAATGCATGAACGAAAAATGACAAACTCCCCCCAAATAAAATGCAGAAGTCAATTGGAGCAGTTTGAAGGGGCGGGCCTAACGCGCACAGATAGTCAGTGAAATAAACCAATCAGCAATTAGCGGACGTGACGACAACTGTAGTCCAACTCACAAAATATGAACTGAATATAAACTGATGAGAACGCGGAGGCAAAATCCTCCATTCCTTCACCCATGATTAGTTTTGGCTAATAACTTCCGCTAATCAGTCAATCAATCAATCAATCAATCAATGGTTTTGTATAGCCCAATATCACAACAGGAGTTGTCTCATAGGGTGCACCGAACATTAAGGCAATAAAACAGAGCAGTAAATAGACAATGTAAAGTTCAAAAGTCACTTGTTTACCGTGGATGTCCAGATCCGCAGAAAAGAAGTGGATGTGGTTGGCATTATTACTATTTTCAATTTATATTTTGCCAAAAGTAACTTAGAAGTAACTCAAAGCAATATATTTTACTACCAAATAAACAGAGACATAGAGAGGAGCAAAGTGGTTCAACAGCCCATAAACACATAACTAACGGAGAATTCTAACCATAATGCTAAAGTTAGCGTCATGCTACATTTGCTGACGCTAGCTATGAGTGCGAGTTTTTCGCTTCTACTGAACAATGTGCTGTGAAAAAAACTTCCATATGTGATAAATACGTTCATAATCCGTCAGAAAAATTGTGATTCCCTTAACATACTACCTTCCCCCTCGGCGAGGCCACGCCCCCTAGTATGACACATTGACGTCTGTATCTATGGGTTACCGTTCTTCTCTCGTTTTGCATTTTCGGACTCACTTCCAGCGCCCTCTGAGAACACATGCTGGCCAAACTACGCTTAGAATGCACGGATCGATTTACGAAATGGGAGCATAAATGAGCCTTGACATAGGGTATTGTCTCAGCGTTGTAAGCAGGGATTGTGATGAGGAACGGGCTTTGGCAGTGGATTGCATCAGTGTGCTGCCCCTAGTAACGATGGAGACACTGCTAACCCTCCATGTCGTCTCTGTAAAGTGTAGAAAGCTGCTCAAACTTCATCAGACTTCACCAGGATGAGTCCAGGACACTCCTACTCTGCTTCCACCTACACAACTACCAAACTTAATATAGGCTTTATTCCACCAGAGTCTCCCTGGCTCTGCTTGACGAGCATTTCCATTCGGTCCAAAGCGGGTGAAGTGCGTTGGTCAACAGACCCGCAGCTGCTGATTAAGGCAAGACACAAATGATCGTCCCTCACCTGCCGATCAGCTCGAGTTTTATCATTTTGGTCCAGCGTATTCAACACTCCCTCAGACGGAGACGGTCCTCGTGTGTTTTTGTTGACGTGGAGCTCATTACTGCCACCTGGTGGAGAGGCCTTCTCTCCTTTTCCTCATGGGTACTTCACCCATGCATCGTCTACATCCGGTGCACTCTGTTTTCACCCTGAGACGGCCAGTCCGTGTGGAAATAGGAGCTGCACTGATGTAATGATGCATATGTGCACATGAGTGTGAAAGGGTGAGCAGAGGCACTCAGATCACTGCAGTGAATCTGACACCAGTATGTGTTGTCTGTCCTGCTGTAGTGTGTCAGTCTGCAGATGTAGAGCTCAGCCTGGAAACAGACTAAACAAATGACGACCCGAAACAAAACAAGACTTACGATTGTTCTCTGTCACAATGTAGAACATTAATCATTATTACACTTGAGGGGCATTTCCACTGACTTTACTGTGTTCAGAGAGGGCAGGTTAAACATACTGATGACATATCAAGACAAACAGAGCTGGCACATTTTAGCAATAGCTTTTCATTTTGCAGAGAAGTGATTCTATACATACATTTAAACGGTCTATAGTGATATTCATTCAAGCATCTTTACTTTAAGAGCCTTCTGATGTTACAAAATGTAACACCAGCAGAGGGCGCATATCCGCTCCTGCTGGATTGTTGTAACCTGGCAAGAGCCAGATTGATGTTACAAAGTGATTAACATTAGCGCTATAATATTAATCTGAAAAACTCTGGTTTAAATCATTCATAAAGAGGACAGACCTTTAGTTTAGCATTTGCTGCTGATTGAATCAGGCGCACTTCGTTTTAGCCAATCACAGCCAAGTCAAGAGGCAAATCCATGAAACATTTAGTTTGAACAAATACCCGTATGTATTTCAGCAGACCGTGTATTCTTCTGCCGTCATGCTGTTGGTAAAAGGACTGATAAACCCGTCTTTTCATGGTATTACTTCCACGTTATTGGCACGAAGCACCAGTGGTGCAGATTCAACTGAATCAGCACGAGCTGCACTAGATGGATTCTCATGTGTTTGTAAAGTTAATGGAAAAGTTTGTCACTTTCACAAGTGATTTAAACGGGAGCCTTTCCACATTTATATCACAGAGCGAAGGTTACTGGCTCTATGATCTGGTTTTGGCCAGATCATTAACAAAGATAGAAAGACAGGGAAGAGAGATTGATCTAAACAAGTTTGGTAGTGACTGTAAAATATGACCTGAAGTATCGGCAACACCAAACCGACTCCCAGACCAGTGGAAATGTGCCTCTATGTCCAGCTCTGGTCAGCAGCAGCCAGACTGATGTTAAAGAATACAGCCACATACATCAGAACACAGTGGGCTCAGGTCCATACAGACGAGTCGATCCCCCGGTAGGCTGATGTTCCAGCTGTGTGCGGTGTCCTCTTGTGCCTGTGGTTTGCATGGGGAGTGTGGTCCAGGCGGATGCGGTGCACTGAATGTCCTGTTGGGAGCGCTGTGGTGTCCCCCCTGACTCTGCCCCTGTGTGTGTTCTGGACATGTCATCTGCAGCCTGTAGCCGCCCTCCTCCTCTCTGTCCTTCTTCACTCTGACCATGCTGACCTCATGCTGATCTCTGACCCACATCTGCACTCTTCTGTTGCGAGTAGTGGTGCTTTTTCTTTCCTTTTTTCCTTTTTTTGGTGGTCGAAGTGAGAAGCCCACCGTGTGTAGTGGAGATGGTGTTATCAGCACCCACTGGGCGGGGGAGGTGTCACTCTGTCTCTCCGCTGTCCTGTCTCTGACCTGTCCCTCTCGGACCTGCCCTTGTGCCCTTGAGCCTGTGTGTGCACGTGCATGAGCTGTCGTCTGGGCCCCGTGTGCCCCCGACGTGCAGGCATGAGCACGCTGGGGGTTCCACTCACTGCATGGCTGAGGAGAGTGCACGCCTGCATGACTGTATTCTACGATGTCACGATCTGAACAAGGTGATGACGACATAATCCCGAGATGCAGTTTGTCGAGTCCAACGTTTCATTCGACGGCTTTAATCTTGAACAGAAATGTGTCGGAATTCTGTTTGAGCAGTACTTTTGTGGAGAACTTCCACTACATTTGAAAGGTACAGATGATACACATTTCTATAAAGGCTCCAAAGAATAAAGTTTAGTTTATTAGTTTATTTGAGCAGTAAACATTCTGCTCTAAAGGAGTGGGCTGAAGCAAGAGCTTATAAGCCCCACCCCCAAAATCAATACAACATTTACAATATAGCATCTACATAAAGACATTACATGACAGAACTATAATAATAACTTTATCCTATTGCAATTACATTATCAATCATACAGTTAGCAGCATCATATTTAGATTTTCATCCATGTCAAAGGAAAACCAGTTACACTTCAGAGCGGCTTTTTAACACAGACCAAATTACAAAGCATTGTTTGAAATGTTCATATAGAAAACAGAAACGAAGCACAATGACAACCACGATCTCGTTTCATGTACGATGTTTAGTACAAAAAGTAACAAAAGGCAAACCTTAATATAATATATTTCAGCATGTTACCAATGCCAACCCTTGGTAACATTACCGGAAGTCACTATTTTATGTTATAAAGGCACGTTACTATGCAGTACATATTATACTTCATGATCTTGCTACTTCCCAGTTGTCATTACCATCCTCAGTATAATATCAATTTGTGTACTATTTCCTCTTTTTTTAAAATGTATTTATTTGTTCATGTATAATGTATTATGAAAGCCCTACAAAGCATTAATACTTATTATATTACCATACTCAATATAATTTTAATTTGAGTTTAATTATTATTATTATTATTATTATTATTATTATTTATCTATTTATTTAGTTGAGTTATGTGTGAAGTATGATGTAAGCCCTGCATAGTGAGGTGCATTAAAAAGCCAGGGTGTAGAGCGGGCCAGTCGAAGAGGGCAGTAACTCCCCACCAACAAACCCCCACCCAGCTGCTCTAACAGCTGATTTTGTAGATGATGTTCCTATGCTGAGTGGTGCATTAAAAGACAAGGTTTTGAGCCCGTTGGGAGGGTCCCTCTCAACAGATTCATAACTTGCCTTCCCTATTGCTCAATTTGTAAATTTGAGCAATAGAATGACAACCGTTCCAAGCAGCAACCGTCTTCCTTGATTGATTAAGGAAAAATAAATAAATAAATAAAAGTTGGATTTGTTATATTTCAGCCTTACAATATGCATAGGTGTACTGTCTATGCCGCTGGCTCACCACAAGGAAGAAGGTTTGTCCCCCTACTTATCGTGAACGTACAAAACGGTTTGTACAAGGGCTGCACGATACTGAAGTGATTTGCGATATGCAATACTGCAATATCGCGATAACGATATTATTGCGATATTTTACCTAACCATTTCAAACACAATATCATCAAGAAACACAAAATCAGGATCAAAACAAAGGTCAAATTGAACTAGATTAGGAAATGTTTAACTAAAACTGAACTTTCACACATTTTTAAGTGCTGAGTTTGCAGAAAATGTGTCGATCTCAGTCAGATAAAGACTTTACTGATCTTGCGATATATTCTATTGCATCACCTGATATCACAATATTTTTTGCGATATATTGTGCAGCCTTAGTTTGTACTTTCTACTTTGAATACTAAACACATAATTCTTTACTTTCACTAGTAAAAAAAAGTAACATTTGTCAGAGAAGCCAGTACTTTTCTCTAATAATGAAAGGAAGTACTTTGGCAGCAGGATAGTATAGTGTTGATGTTAATCCAAGCAAGTGGTGGATTCAGGGTTTCAGAAGCTCTGTTGTGATTAAATATGAGAGTATAGAATAGATCTGTGGTTCCCAAAGTGGGGTCCGGGGCCCCCTGGGGGCCTTGGAGACACTATAGGGGGCCCCAAAAAGCTTGTCTAGAAAACAAGTACATTGATAAAATATATATTTTAAAAGGAAAAATACATTTATTCGCTATAATGTATTACTTGAAACCAGTTTTAAACTCCACTCATTGCTAGATGTTGCTTTTATGTAATTTTAGCTGTAAAACAATAAGAAAATTCCAATGAATATTATAAATTATTTTCTATTGGGGGCCCCGAGAGAATTTCGGATCAACAAGGGGGCCGCGATGTCCCGGACTTTGGGAATGGCTGGAATAGATCATAACTCCAGTGAACGAAACAAACCGTAGCGGGATTTACTCGGTCAAACATTATGACAGAGTTGTTATTTGGTGACAGTCACAGTCACTAACTAGACCCCGAAGAATCTGTCTGTTCGGTGGATCTATAAGTGAACTACCTGGAACCCTGTCTAGTCTTCTTCTTATCAGACCGGGCTTTTGTTTTCAAACCCACGGCATGTTCGAACGCTCACTTCCTCCAGTGTCCGAGGAGTCGTACGTGTCCTGTCCGTCTTCCTACCAGGTGAAGTAGATCGATTCGGTCACACGCGGACACTTTTACCAGTAGGAAGTCAACACTGATGAAAAATACAAACAAATCGTTCCAGAGAATATCAGAAAAAGAGAAGACAGAGTGTTGTTTCTCCAGAATTCCCATCAGTCGGATTACTTGTTAAAGGGATAATTCAGGATTTTGACATAGGGCCTCATTTCCTAGTTATCCAGAGTGTTGTTGATGTCTGGAGATATTTCTTTCTTAAATTCATGCAGTTCTTATATTTGAAGAGTCTAGTGGCGCTAGGCTAGGGCAAGGCTAATGCATTTCTATGGTATCAGTTAGCCTGCATTAAAAACAGTGTGACCCACTCCACAGTGCACCTGAGGTAAATCACTTATAACACCAGACTAACCATATAAATGTCTGTGTTAATAGAATAATGTTTGAAATATAACTGACCTTGTATCACATGAATTACCGCATTTTGAGGGACTATTTTCTCGCAGATCACTCCGCCGCTGCGTTAGCTTACAGCCACGAAGCTGATGCTGCTCAAATATAAGTTATTTTAAATTATTCTATTAACACAGACATTTATATGGTTAGTCTGGTGTTATAAGTGATTTACCTCAGGTGCACTGTGGAGTGGGTCAGACTGTTTTTAATGCAGGCTAACTGATACCATAGACATGCTTTAGCCTTGCCCTAGCCTAGCGCCACTAGACTCTTCAAATATAAGAACTGCATGAATTTAAGAAAAAAAATATCTCCAGACATCAACAACACTCTGGATAACTAGGAAATGAGGCCCAATGTCAAAAATCCTGAAATATCCCTTTAATGACCGTTGTAATTTCAGTTCACGTATTTGTTCCTGGTTGCCATCCAAGACCACGGACAAAGCAATACGTGTTTTTGTTAATAACCATTAGCAATTTGGTCAAGGTCACTTAGGCAACATTCATGAGCTCACTGGTCAGATCATGTTTTATACTCGGGGGGGGGGGAATAACCCGGTGCTGCAAATACAATTGGATGGTTCTCGAGCACAATGGAAAACAAGGAGGTTCCACACTTCCATCTGTAATCCATCGATAATAGTGATTCCTAAAGGTAATGCCTCCTTTTTAGTTCTCTTTTATCATCCACTGAACACAAGATCCTTGAATGATACTGTTTTTGTCGGGACATACTTGGCTTGCCTGTACTGGTCCATTTAATAGTTTGGGATCCAAAACAGAGGAACAGACTGCTCTTCTCCCACACTAAAGAACTCTGAGAAGGTTCCGCCTGTCTAGAAAGACCTGTCGAAAATGTGACCAGTATTAAATGCAATCTTACAAACGTACCCAGCTTGATAATCAACACCTGCAGATTCCTTACAGTAATGCATGTGTTGCAGATAAGTGCAGCTGTATTTAGGCATTTTGAGCTTGGAGATGTTTTTTGTTTCATTTTATGAATGCATCTTGCACCTGATTTACCGTAGGAATGTACACGTTTGGAAAAAGGAGGGAAAGAAAAGACAAGTCATGAAAATACATTATGTCGACTGTGTTGTCTGCACTTTATTATATATTTGGAAACTAGATTCACATCAAATGACAGTTTTATCCATAAATTTGATGTGATGTCAGAAGAATATGAGAAACACTCTATGTTCTAGTGTTGACCGGCAGCTGATTCCCATAGATCAGATTTGGGCAAACTGTTTGATGCAGGGGCCACATTGGGTTTTTTAACTTGTCAAGAGGGCCAGACCAGGAATATAATTGGATTGTTTTTTTGTTTTTTCAAACAAGTACAATTCTCAAATAGGCTGTAATTGCCGAAACAACTTTTAAAAAGCAACAAAGTAGCTGCAGTTATGCATTATGAATGAAAACATAGGTGTCTTTCCCCCATTTTAGGACATGCATTGAGCTTTAGCATCGTTTGTGGGCCAGACTGAAGCTTAGTTTGCCCACTCCTACAATAGAGGCTCAGAGAAAGTGGAACAAGGGGCTTGTAGGTAACTGGGTCTGGCAGATCTGGGTGTAGCATCAGCAGTTCTTTAGGGCAGGTTTGAGTTACGCACTAGGCCTCTACTCCAGACTGTAGGACTGTCCTGTAGGAGTGACCTGTAGGAAAGCCCTATAGGAGTGCCCTGTAGGAGTGTCCTGGAGGAGCAGCCTTTAGGAATATCCTGTAGCAGTGTCCTGTAGGAGAGCCCTTTAAAGGTGTCCTGTAGGAGTGTCCTGTAGGACTGTCCTGTAGGAGTGTCCTGTAGGAGTGTCCTGTAGGAGTGTCCTGTAGTAGAGCCCTGTAAGAGTGTCCTGTAGGAGAGCCCTGTAGGAGTGTCCTGTAGTAGAGCCCTGTAGGAGTGTCCTGTAGGAGTGTCCTGTAGGAGTGTCCTGTAGGAGAGCCCTGTAAGAGTGTCCTGTAGGAGAGCCCTGTAGGAGTGTCCTGTAGGAGAGCCCTGTAGGAGTGTCCTGTAGGAGAGCCCTGTAAGAGTGTCCTGTAGGAGAGCCCTGTAAGCGTGTCCTGTAGGAGAGCCCTGTAGGAGTGTCCTGTAGGAGTGTCCTGTAGGAGTGTCCTGTAGGAGTGTCCTGTAGGAGAGCCCTGTAAGAGTGTCCTGTAGGAGAGCCCTGTAGGAGTGTCCTGTAGGAGAGCCCTGTAAGAGTGTCCTGTAGGAGAGCCCTGTAAGCGTGTCCTGTAGGAGAGCCCTGTAGGAGTGTCCTGTAGTAGAGCCCTGTAGGAGTGTCCTGTAGTAGAGCCCTGTAGGAGTGTCCTGTAAGAGGAGTCTGTGATTCAGAGTTTTTCTCGATCACACTCCTGGATTATCCTGGAGAAGTCTGGGGCAGCAGAGTGGTTTTTGTGATTGAGTGAGCGGACAGCCTGGTGCATGCAAACAGCCTGAACATGAACCTGCCTGAGTGTCAGAGGAATGCATGCTGTGAGCGAGCGCGTGTGAGGAGCATGTCTCTGGATGAAGGTTGTTCTGGAGATCTTGGGTCCGGCTGGTGGCAGAGCACAGCAGCATGCTCGCGCAGCACCACTGCACCATCAGCTGATCCAACCTGACCCTGCCTAAAGCTACCCTGAGCTCCTGCATCTTTGCTCCTCTGCCCTGACTGTTCCATGTGTCCCTGTTGGCCCCCTGCCCCCAGATGGCCGGCTCCTGGGCAGGGGCACGTCCCCCCCCAGGGATGAGGTGCTATGGGGTGGTGTAGGAAGTGAGGCGGGGGGCCGGGTGTCAGTGTGCCTCTCTGTGTCTCGCTCTAGGTTACGGGCTTGCCCAGGATGAGCTCCTGTCCCCGCGTCCATGCAGTACAGCCTGCCCTCACCGCTGGGAGCTGAGCCCTACTGGCAGGAAGTGTCCAGCATGGACTGTGCGCCAATCGCCACCACAGAGGAGGACACACTGATGGAGATGTCAGACGTGCAGGTGTGGCCATCAGGAAACAGCCCCTCGCTGGTGCAGGTAGAGGACTCTTCTCTGGAGTGCAGTAATGCCGACGACTCGGAGGGTCTGCTGGGCCTGCCCTATGGCAGCCTGGGGCGGCCTGCCAGCCAGGCCAGTGCTGCCAGCGGTGGGGGCGTGGGGCTGAGCTCCATAGAGCTCCCGGAGGATGACTCAGAGATGGGCGTAGACTCGCTCACCACCACCACTCCAGGCTCACTGGGCGGCACCATCGCCGGCATGAGCCTAAACTCCATGGGTCAGGGGTCAGAGAACAGCTCGGAAGTGGCGGCGCTGACGGGTCAGACCGGAGACGGAGGAGGAGGAGGGACGCCGGGCTCAGAACAAGGATCTCTCATTACAGGACAACAGAAGATCTACGCTCGCCTGAGTGAGTCTCCTGGACTCAGCTGTGTGCCTGATCGCAACGGAGACAGGTGAGTGGCACTCCACACAAGTTAAACCAGCTTCTTTTCACATGTGCACAACATTATCCTCCCAAACCCAAACCCTAACCCAAACCCTAACCCTATCTTCAGCTCAAATAAACAATACACAAAACACCAAATAAGACTGCCTGCTTTTCTCTCCTCCCTATCCAAATCCCAGCCGGAGAGCGACATCCTGACCGGTCTCTGTTTGCAGGTGTAGTAACAGTGGCAGTGGGACGGGCAGTGGCGGGAGCGGCAGTGCCGGGAGCGGTAGCGGCAGTGGCAGCGGCGGCTCCTTTCTGTCCTACCTCCAGGAGCAGACGGGTCTGCCCTGGACCCCAGTGACTGACCCCCAGGGCTGGGTGGGATCTCAGCCCAAAGTGAGGCAGGCCATGGAGGGCATGATGACCGCGGTACGGAACTCGATGGACGGAGAGCACATGTCACCGGAGGCCCTTCTGCAGCCGGTGAGGGACATGGGACACTCAGAGATCCTGCAGGGACACTTCAGAGGCACACAGCCGTTTGAGAAGGGCCTGGGCTTCCCTCACAGAGTCCCCGAGCTCCGGGCCTGGGACGACATGCGGCTGAAGGGACAGGTACTGCACACAAACATCTCGCCAACACTTGCAATTCATAGTTTTCAGATGGCATCACTGGAGGGAACTTCACATTAGGTGCTGCACTGTTCCGACGCCGTTTGTTTTTACAGAATCTTAAGAGAATGGAATGACGAGAAACTTTGCAAAACCCAAGTTCCTGAAACTATTGTAGTGATGGTCAATACGGCATTTCTCTGAACCGAAACGATACTGATGCTTTTAGGCTCATTAGTCAGTATCGATACCGGTGTCGATACTGGTAATTTGATAAGAGTGAATGCATTTCCATCAATATAGTTTCTACATTTTTACAAGGAGAGCTGTCCCATGCGCTCTCTCCCCTGCTCCTCTCCCCCTCTCCTTCTCCTCTCTCTCTCCCTCTCCCCTCTCTCTCTCTCTCCTCTCTCTCCCTCTCCTCTCCTCTCCTCCCTCTCTCCCCCTTCTCCTCTCTCTCTCCCCTGCTCCTCTCTCTCTCCCCTTCTCCTCTCTCTCTCCTGCTCCTCTCTCCCCTGCTCTTCTCTCCCCTGCTCTTCTCTCTTAAGTTTTCTGAATCAGCAGATTGTACCCCTGCTGTCCCAGGTTTAACTCCTCTGTTATCATTCTCCTAAAGCGCTCTCAGTCGTCTTAAAGATGAATGAATTGGAAAAGCAAAGTCGTTCACAGAAATGGGTCACAGATGCACTCACCCAAACACAGCGAAGCCCAAAATGGGCACAAGCACCATGTGGTGACAAATATAGCTTCCTCCTGCTGTAACCTGAGCCAGAGCCGCCTCATTCCCACTGTCAGCTTTGTGCTAGAGGACACAGTGTCAGGGGGACACAGGATCAGCTGTTGTTTCACTAACATTGCTTACTTGTAAATATACTAAAGGGTTTGTGATCATTGCTTTGGTTGTGAGCATCTTGCAGACCTATGAACTGCAGACTTTTAGAGTGTGAGCCCAATGTCCATAGCTGTGAAACAGTGGAGCTGGTGGTATTTAAAGCGCAGGGGTCACATGGTTTGGGGAGAGGGGGTGTGAACAGCAGTCTGGGGGCGCAGTGCTACGGCTGGGCGGACGACAGAGGGAAGGACATAGCAAAGGAACGGGCTGCTCCGGCAGGACAGTATGAAGTGAGAACCTCTCGTCTGTCAGTGAACCTGAGCTTTTGGACAGACCCCGGGGGAGAGCGCAGCCATGTGGGCCCTGGTCACTGAGCTGCTCTTCAGCTTCGTGCTGCTGGCCTTCCTGGTCATCAGCTGTCAGAACGTGCTGCACATCGCCAGCGGCTCGGTGCGCTCGCTGCTCACGTACGTCCACAGGGCTCTGGACCACGAGCTCGGGGAGGGGGAGGGAGTGGCCGACGAGGAGGAGAACGTCACCACCAGAGTGGTGCGCCGCAGAGTCATCCTGAAGGTACTTCACACTGAGCAGTCTGTCCATGTGGGTCCATGTGAAGAAGTGCTGATGATATGCAGCATAACAAGAGGGAGCTTTACAGTTCTGGACCTGTTTACTTCATTCTGCTCCATGACAACCTAATTCAAATGTGTGTCATACCTGACCCTGTGCTTTTGGCAACGCACCTCACCTATTTACTGCATGCGCGGATGCTTACTGGTAATCAGAGAGGCCACAGCTACAACAGCTGACTGAGTGACAGAACTGTTGGTTTCATTATTCCTAAATGAATACTGTTTATTTTTTTCGTTGACTGGGTAAAAAATGTTTACAAGTCATGGCCTTCCTTACCTCCAACCAACTTCAACTGAATCCCAATACACTAACCTTTAAAGATCTGTGTTTATCGACAGTACGCCATAGTTCATTGAGGCATTGACCTGGTTTAATACGGTCTCTACATAAATAGTTTAGTAGTTTGCCTGGTGATTTGGCAGAAGACGGCACTTTTGACACAGATATGTTCAATCTTTCAGGCCGCCATTGCTGTAGTACCTCCATATAGCCGCTAGTCTCCCATTGAAAAGCATTGGACTTTAGACACGTTAAAAACAACTTTAATGCTTGGTTTCTATTTTTTGAACACTTTCTACATATTCCTCCTGAGATAACACTGGGTTAGACACAATTAAAGAAACCAGGCTGGTTTTCGAAAGAAACATTTTTTTAAATCTCGTACTTAATGAGGATCGGACTGTTAGCATTGGAGCTGCACGAGCTACACGTCACGCAAGGGCGGAGTCTACAGTGAAGATCCCGCCCTTATGCCCTTTTTAGGAACATGCTTCGTCAGAGCTGGGGAGGAGGAGTCTGTAAATCCACCATGATTTCCCCCTCGAACGTGGTCATTATGGTAAACTGGGAGGAGTGAGGAGGAGATGTCTATTCTTTTTAACGGTCTATGGTTCCCACTGAACAACTGCTTAAACACTAACTCTGTATCATAGAGCTTTCTCTGGCAGGTTGTGCTATTGCCATTTTAGGGTTAGAGTTAGGATTAGCAATTGTGCATATCCAAATCTCAAAGCGTATTGACTGGAGAGTTTACAGCCTATAAGCCAGTGTGTGACCTCATTTGAAAGCCAAGACCTTCTAGTTTCTAAACCTATGTGTAAGACCTGTGTGAGTGAACAGGTTAAGTATGAGCTTTGTTCCCAAATCAAGAACAGACTGAAATAGTAAAACTTCTTAAATGACATAAGAATGACATGCATTTTCGAACATATACAGGTTTACACTACAGTAAACTACAGGGTTAGCAGGTCTGCTTTAAACATAAGGAACACTTTGATGAGGTTATAATGTCCCCTTCATCACAACAGACCTGATTTTGCATTTCGTTTGGAGGAAAAAGCCTGAGAACACCATCCCAACTGTGAAATACAGGGGGGCAGCATCATGCTGTGGGGCTGTTTTGCTGCGGGAGGGACTGGTGCACTTCGTGAAGAAAGAACTCTATGTGGAAATATTGGAGCAACATCTCAAGAGGAAGTTAAAGTGCATATGACACATTAGACACAATTTTTGCTAAAACACAGTTAACACGATTATATTTAAGATTTTGCTAAAGATTATTCCCAGTTTTCTTTAGTTTGACCATTTTTGTGATGTTTATATTTTCACTTCCTTATTGGACACCGACAGGAAGTGACATCGAAGAAGGTAAACAATTTTAAACTGTTGCCGTGCAACCATGTTAAGTCAATGGGAAATGAATGAGTCAAACTGCTATGGAATGTTACCTTGTTCTATGTCACTTCCTGTCAGCAGCTTAAAAATTCAAATAAAAATAACTTTTCTGCCCAACATTTGCTGCTTCACTGAAAAAAATGATAACTATGCAACAGATGTAATCCATCTAAATAAGTCATATTTTCAAGAGCATTAAAATCTGTCATATGCACTTTAAAGCTTGGACAGATGGGTCTTCCAAATGGACAATGACCCAAAGCCAAACTGGTTACAAAGTGGCTTAAGGAAAACAAAGTCAATGTTTCTCAATCAGGTGTAAATCTATGGGCAGAGCTGAAAAGGCATAGGCACGTAAGGCGGCCTACAAATGTGTCTCATTTACACCAGTTCTGTTTGGAGGAATGGACCAAAACTCATCCAACTATTGTGAGAAGCTTGTGGAAGGAAATCCAAAACGTTTGACCCAAAATATACAGTTTAAAGGCAATGCTACCAAATACCATATGGTTTTGTAAAAAGTAATATAAAACCGTGTAGAAAATTCTATCTCTCATTCTTCTGGAATTTAGCAAATAGAAATAATTTATAAAATTCGAATTGACCTAAAAAAAAGTTTATGTTTAATTCTGGTTTCATATCAAACACTGAGAAAAAAAATGCAAATGTTTCTTTTATAAAGTGTATGTAAACATCTGGTTCCTGCTTCATTATAACCTGGTGTGATTATGAATTGCGGACATGTGCTATGTGTGATTTTTGATTTGATTTAGAATTGTGTTTCCAAAGATCGGTTTCATGTGTACACGTGTTTCCAGGGTGACGAGGCCGACAATCTCCCCGGGGAGCAAGTGAGCGAAGAACACTTCACAGACGAACATGGAAACATCGTCACGAAAAAGGTCAGACATCTCCATCGCTGCTCATGAACATCCCATAATCCATCACTCATGAACATCCCATAATCCATCACTCATGAACATCCATAATCCAGTGTTCACGCCTAGCAGTGACAGGGATCACACACACGATACCCATGAGTCAAAAAACAAAACGCACTTCATTCGATGGTTGTCACGCATTTTTGATTTTGGCCAGTTGAGAGGACAGTTCCGTTTAAAAGGGGCAAAGAGCAGAATTAAACTTTGTATAATCACAATATTTTTCCTCAGGTTAACAGAGGCTGTGTCCGAATGTCCACCCCAGTCCCTAACCCCTCATTCACTACATAGGCCCTATATAGTGGACTATAGATGGGAGCAACATCCGGGAACTTTTACTGGGCAACGCCCCCTTTTGGGGGAATCGAGAGTTAAAAATTGCATTAGTGTGTATGTGAAAAAGGGACTATTTCTCGTTGGGAGGATAAAATATTCCAAACCAGTGTCAGAACTACAGGACAATGTCCGTTCTTGATCACAGACACATCAAGTCACTGTCAGAAGACGATTGGAAGATTCAAGCTCATTACTGAGGAAACAGTTCCCCCTGGTGGCCGTGTATTATGCACTTTGTGTAACGTCTTTAATCGATAATTATTCAAACTCATCAAACCTGTTCAGCATTAGGCCTAATTAATGATTCTCTCGGTTTTAAAACACACATTAGCGTTAGCATTAGCAGCTAGTAGATTAGCTGCTGAATGAATCATACCATTTGCTCTCATAAGCTATAAAACTACATCGTAGGCTGTATGATTTTAATTTAATGATAATATAAAGCAACAGACTAAAAGCTGAAGCTGTAGTGACATTATAAAGCATCAGCGAAAAAGTTCCACAGGCAAATGTCACAGACAAGTCATGATCACAGTGGGTTTAGCAGCTCAGTTTAAACCGTTAACCGTCTTCTCTGTGAATTATCTGAAACAACAGGTCACTTCCATGGCTTCCTTTTCACGTTCCATAATTAAATAAAACAAAGAAAACGTTTTTTCATGTGTAAATTAAAAGTTCTCAGACGATCTTTCCTCATTCATTCCAATGTACGGAGCTTCAGTTTTCCCCAAAAAATGGGCGTTAACCTTTTGGCGCCACTGATGTGACGTATTCGTTGCTCCATCTATTCGAACAGAAGTCACTACTTTCTCCGAGCTGCGTAACGTCACGTGCGCTGTGGCGTGCAGATTTATTTATTTATTATTAATCAGAATTTATTTATTGTTACAAACATTTATTTTATGAAACAGAATGACAGTTTTGGCATTTTTACAGGCGTTTTATTTTACTTTCAAAATTGAAACTATCATCACAAAAATAAAAATCACTCCAGCGTTAGCTCAAAGACGTGCAGAAAGTAGGTCAGAGCCCGGTGTCCGAAGCTCCAGCAGAATGAGCGACTACATCTGCTAAAAGTTCGCTAAACTCCGGGAATAATGTATTTGTGCGATACAGACCAAACTCATGAGACAGTGGAATATTTATGGATAAACACGAGTCAAATACGTTTTATTTCACATGGATTTTACATAAATGAAGCCTTTTTGTCCGAGAGAGGAAGCTATCGGTCATTTAACAGCTCGAGCTAAAGGTTAGCAGCTAACGTTAGCATTTTTTCACTGTAACCGTTTATATTTAAGTCGTTTATTCATGAGAAATACGCAACACGTGATTGAAACAGCTGATTTCATTCAGTCGTGTTGTTTAGTTCAAAGACCTGTCGCTGTCGGCCGTTCTTCTCTGACTCTCGCAATGCATTGTGGTCTATATTGACCCGTTTAGTGATCACCGCTGCTCACTACTTTTCAGAATGCATTGTGGGAAATTTAGAGTGCACTACTTTTTTCTCTCTGGACATTCGGACACCCCTACAAAATGGCGTATCCACTATATAGTCACTATATAGTCACTATATAAGGAATAGTGTGGACATTCGGATACAGCCAGAGACTCAAAAATGTTGACATCCCGACACGAAACTATATATTTTTACTTTGTCTATTGCATAACTTTTCTGGAAGAGCCATAATAATTAGGCACGAAAATGACTAGGACTGGACAACGTAGCACCGTGACATCGATTATAAATTCATGTTTTTAAAATGGGAACTTGGTTCACAGAAACACGGGGACTCATTTTCGTACGTCTAAGCTCTCAGTCGTCCAGGTGTTTTTAGGGCTGGTACCATTACATTTTTTTTCGATTCTTATACTAAAAATATTTGTCACGTGGAACCAGAAAACGGAACAATAATGTGTGGAACATGAGCAAAACTGCAATATCGGGTTCATCTCCAATGTCAAGAAATTTGTAAAAAAAAAAAAAAAGAGGAAATTTGAAAAAAATTGGGCAAAAATAGGAAAACATTGGGAATAAATTGGGGAAAATTGGAGAAATGGGGAAAATATTGGTAATAAAAAATAGCAAAAATTGGGGCAAAAATAAGGAAAAAATGGGGAAACATTGGGCTTTTTTTTATTTTATTTTTTTAAGAAATAGGGGAAAAGTCACTTCCTTTAATGCTGTCGCTGGACCAACAGCATTAAAACTTGGATTTAAAGCAGAAGATTTTTTTTCGGTTCCAGCTTCGATCCATTAGTACCTAAACGTTTTGACCGTGTTTGCAGTTGTATAAAAGCGGGTTCCGCCCTGTCTCTGGCCAACGCTGAGCCTCACACTCTGCCTCACACATGTGCTTTTATTTTCATTATGATTTTGCCTCATTGTGACGCCGTGTTTTGTTTCTCCTCCCCCATGCGTGATGCCTGCTCAGACTGTGAGGAAGGTGGTGCGGCGGGGGAAGGGTGAGGAGGGGGGTCAGGACATGACAGTGGACGACCCCGATGAGCTGGAGATGGACACGGAGCAGTACATGAGCTACGCCATCCTGGGCCGGGACAGCAGCAAGGTGGGCAAACTGACGGGGCCCGGTCAGCGCGGTCAGTGCGAGGGCAGTGAGCGCAGGGCGGGCAAACTCAACGTCCAAATCATTTACCCTCATGGGTTTCTGCGGGGGGTTCGAAAATGAACTGTGCTAAACTTTAAGGTCTTAAAGGGATATGTCAGGATTTTTGACATTGGGCCTCATTTCCTAGTTATCCAGAGTGTTGTTGATGTCTGGAGATATTTTTTTCTTAAATTCATGCAGTTCTTATATTTGAAGAGTCTAGTGGCGCTAGGCTAGGGTAAGGCTAAAGCATTTCTATGGTATCAGTTAGCCTGCATTAAAAACAGTCTGACCCACTCCACAGTGCACCTGAGGTAAATCACTTATAACACCAGACTAACCATATAAATGTCTGTGTTAATAAAATATGTTTGAAATATAACTGACCTTGTATCACATGAATTACCGCATTTTGAGGGACTATTTTCTCGCAGATCACTCCGCCGCTGTGTTAGCTTACAGCCACGAAGCTGATGCTGCTCAAATATTTTAAATGATTCTATTAACACAGACATTTATATGGTTAGTCTGGTGTTATAAGTGATTTACCTCAGGTGCACTGTGGAGTGGGTCAGACTGTTTTAATGCAGGCTAACTGATACCATAAAAAGCTTTAGCCTTGCCCTAGCCTAGCGCCACTAGACTCTTCAAATATAAGAACTGCATGAATTTAAGAAAAATATCTCCAGACATCAACAACACTCTGGATAACTAGGAAATGAGGCCCGATGTCAAAATTCCTGAAATATCCCTTTAATGCATTAACCTCTTAACCCCCGCCTTAACCGAGCACATTTTCCACCGTTCAGCTTTACCCAAATCTAAAAGGTCACAGCCTATAGGCCACAGACACACTATATAGCAGGGTCACGAATTAAATTTCACCAAGGTCCGAAATGAGAATAAATTGTCAAGCAAAGGTCCGGAACATACGGGTTAATTCATGGTTATATGAGGATGTGTAAGCCTTTATTAAATCTATTACTGTGATTTGAAAATAATGTAATCAATTGATCCTGTTATTGTTTTTTTGTCTAAAGATAAGTATTGCTTCCTAAATAGAAGAATGCATATCGCCTCTATTATACACAATGTGCACATAATATTTGACAGTGATGTGTTCTTGACTCAGTTCAACACACTGAGCCGGCTTAGTCCAGGTTTAGTCCTGGTTCTGACCTGCTCGCTGCCGATCGAGAAACAGCCGTGCTATTTGCGCATTACGATCGCGCGTGCATATTTAATTAGGGCGTCCTCTGTTTTTTTGTTTTTTTTAGCGAGCCTTATTCAGTCATTCCAAAATCATTTCTAAAATGTTAAAAGTATAATGGACCTAAGATGAAGGACTTTCTCTTTCTGTTCATCTGGGCTGTAGTTTACCGCTCTGGTGCAGTCATATATATATATATATATATATATATATATATATATATATATATATATATATAGAGAGAGAGAGAGAGAGAGAGCACACGCAGCCGCTCGCCTGAGGGATTCGGGTCGGGTCCAAAGTTGGATCCAGGTTCGGGTCCGGATGGGCTGGCGCATGGGTCCGGATCCGGACCGAGGTCCGCGTTTAGTGACCTCTGCTATATAGTATACAGTCTACTATATAGTGCCTATATAGGGCCTTTGAATGAGGGTTAGGGACTAGTTTGGACATTCGGACACAGCCTCTGTAGTGTGCCTTTGATTTCAGCTCATAGTGATGACGTCACATCCTGTCACTCCAGCCAATGAGCGTTGAGCCCGCCCCCATTAAAAAAAGGGTCAGAAAAAATCCATCGTAACCGTAACTTGTGAAGTGAAGCATGAAAAGAAGAAGCGTAAATGAAAGTTTTATGTTTACAATTTTTTTTTTCTATTTATGAAACTGTTTTGGTTTATGGAGTTTAGAGTTACATTTACAGTTTTCTCTTTACGATTACATACTGAAACCTACGTTTACAAAACCTCTTTTATGTTCACGTTAAAGCAGACCCTCATTTGCCATAAAAGACTTACAAAACTCATCTAAGTGGAGCTTTTCCTCTTTCCCACTTTTTCTATTGCTTTTTTGGGGGATTTTCGTCACATTTTTGTCACTTTTTCGTCTCATTTTTGTCGCTATTGTGACACTTTTTTCCAAGAAGCGTTTGGGTAAAGCTGAACAGGAGAAAATGTGCTCGGCTCAGGTATAGGGGTTAATGGAATTATTTCAGTTCTTAAAGGAACAGGCCAGCGTTATATGTTCTTACCTGAGCTTAAACGAGTTGATGCGTACCTGTCTGGTCTTTACGTGTGCGCTCAGTCATGCAAAAAGACCAAAGATGTTGTTAGCATTTAGCCGCTCCTCTATGGGGCCAAACGGGGGTGAAGTTAGAAGCGTAAATACAGTTATGTGAGCAGATACACGATCCAAAACCAGATAACTGATAGATGCCAATATTTTCTCTCCATCCAGTGAGCCTCCTCATGGCACTTGGTGACGAGGGCGCGGGCGGTGAAAGTCCAAAGATGACTCTGGATGGAGAGAGAAATGTCGGCATTTATGTATGATGTAATAAACATCTGTATGTGACGGCTCCAAATAAACAGTCAATCAGTCAAACAAACAAATGTAAGTCCAACTGTCATGTTTTAACTTTACAGCTCGCCTGGATGACTGAGAGTTTACACTGATAATAAACAGGAGATTAGACAAAACAACAGCAAGGAACAAAAGCAACTGTCGGGAAATCTAACATCAATAAAGGGATATTTCAGGATTTTTGACATTGGGCCTCATTTCCTAGTTATCCAGGTGTTGGATGTCTGGAGATATTTCTTTCTTAAATTCATGCAGTTCTTATATTTGAAGAGTCTAGTGGCGCTAGGCTAGGGCAAGGCTAAAGCATTTCTATGGTATCAGTTAGCCTGCATTAAAACAGTCTGACCCACTCCACAGTGCACCTGAGGTAAATCACTTATAACACCAGACTAACCATATAAATGTCTGTGTTAATAGAATAATGTTTGAAATATAACTGACCTTGATCACATGAATTACCGCATTTTGAGGGACTATTTTCTCGCAGATCACTCCGCCGCTGCGTTAGCTTACAGCCACGAAGCTGATGCTGCTCAAATATAAGTTATTTTAAATGATTCTATTAACACAGACATTTATATGGTTAGTCTGGTGTTATAAGTGATTTACCTCAGGTGCACTGTGGAGTGGGTCAGACTGTTTTTAATGCAGGCTAACTGATACCATAGAAATGCTTTAGCCTTGCCCTAGCCTAGCGCCACTAGACTCTTCAAATATAAGAACTGCATGAATTTAAGAAAAAATATCTCCAGACGTCAACAACACTCTGGATAACTAGGAAATGAGGCCCAATGTCAAAAATCCTGAAATATCCCTTTAACCTCTAACCATTGTCTCCAGTTCAGCTTTACCCAAATCTAAATGTCTCATTTGAAAGCTAAGGCCGATAACACTGATCGTCGTCGCCGCTTTTTGGTCACATATTTTTTTACAGCTTTTTTAAAAATCATTCTTTAGTCGTGTTTTCGTCACTTTTTCATCTCATTTCGTGGCTTTCTCTGTTGCTTTTTCATCACTCTTTAGTCGTGTGCTTTTCTCGCTTTTTATTGTATTATTGTTGCTTTTTTGTTCCTCGTTTTCGTCAGTATTTTGAAGCTTTTTTTCCGAGCAGCTTTTAGATTTGGGTAAAGCCAAGCGGGAGTCAGTGTACTCGGTTCAGGCGGGGGTGAAGTCCTGTGTGTCAGGGTTCTGGACGTTGAGTTTGACGAAGCAGACGAGGGGAAAGTGAAGTGGGCAAAGTTTTCTTGGCGACTCTGTTGGAACATGTTTCTCGTTCACCATCGACATTTCCATTAAAGACTCACGATCTGACTGTGTTCTCTGTCACTGTGAAGCTCTACAAATACTCCATTCACTCACTCACGTGTTTTGTGAAATGAAGTATATATAGAACTATATCATTCAGGGAGAATTACATCAGTTATTCCACTACATCAGGGGTGAATCCCTTTAGCTGAATTGGCCAAATGTCAGTATTTGATCTTATAAAAAACTAGGGCCGGGCACCGTTACATTTCCCCCGATTCCAGTACGATAACAATACTTGGTTTTCGATACCGATACAAAAATATTTGTCTAGAACCAGAAAACAGAACGATAATGAGTGGCCGATCTGCACATTTACAATATCGGGTTCATCTCCAATGTGTGTGAAAAATGGGGGAAATTCTGAGAAATTGTGTAAAAAAATAAAAAATAAATAAATAAAAAGGAAAAAATGGGGCAAAAATAGGGAAAATATTTGTAATAAAAATGAGTCGGGAAAATTAGAAAAAATGGGTCAAAAAAAAAAAGGGGGTAAAAAAATAGACAAAAAATGGGCAATAATTGGGGGAATTTCAGTTCCTGCTTTCAATAGTTTTACTTTTAGTAGTACCTGTTAACTTTTTTTCCCAATGCCAAAGTGGTATCGTTTAACGGTGCCCAGCCCTACAAAAAACATCATCGTTTTAGGAACAATCATCCTGTTGGTAGGAAATAAATATGAGGTGTAATGGACTAAAACATATTGTGTCAAACTGTAACTAAGTGTAAGTGTTTATCTCCATGAAAAAGCCCCTGTTGTGCTGAGACTGTTTTATACACTCAGTCACAAATGGCTATTATTATAAATTATACACTGCCTGGCCAAAAAATGAAAGGTTCACACACACTAATATTTACAGTAGTTGAACCACCTTTAGCTTTGATTCACCTGAACTGAGCAGCACATTATCTCCAGTGTGGCTTTTAAAGTGCATATGACAGATTTTAATGCTCTTGAAAATATGACTTATTTAGATGGATACATCAGTTGCATAGTTATCATTTTTTTCAGTGAAGCAGCAATTTTAATGAAGAAATGTTGGGCAGAAAAGTTATTTTTATTTGAATTTTTAAGCTGCTGACAGGAAGTGACATAAAAGAAGGAAACATTCCATACGTTTGTTAAGTGATACGTCACGACTCCTGCTTCCGGGTGCTGGCAGACGGGCAAATATGCGAGAAAAAACATTTTAAAAAAACTCTTAAAAACAACCAGCAATATTTGTGAAACTCAACAGAGAGTTACTGAAGCTACTTATTTCTCAGACTCAATAGCCAAAAATGCCGCACCTACGGCTAAAAAAGTAATATTTACCCGGTAGTCGGTACTTCCGGGGTTAGCGTAGCTGCTGCGCCGTTAGCATTTTTTCCCGCTAACCCGGAAGTAGCGATTTTGGTAAATATTACTTTTATAGCAGTAGGTGCAGCACTTTTGGCTAATGGGCCTGATAAATAAGTATGTTCAGTAACTCTCTGTTGAGTTTCAGAAATATTGATTGTGGTATTAAAGAGTTTTTTGTAGGTTCTCGCACATCTGCGAACCCGGAAGTAGAGCTGTGACGTCACCACTTAACAAACGTATTGACTTAACATGGCTGCACGGCAACAGTTTAAAATTGTTTATCTTCTTCGATGTCACTTCCTGTCGGTGTCCAATAAGGAAGTGAAAACATAAACATCACAAAAATGGTCAAACTAAAGAAAACTGGGAATAATCTTTAGCAAATCTTAAATATAATCGTGTTAACTGTGTTTTAGCAAAAATTGTGTCTAATGTGTCATAGGCACTTTAAGGCGGGGGTTAGGAGGTTAAAGCAAAAAAGCGTAGCATTGTTTTGATAAGTTTCTGCAATGTCACAAGATTTATTTCCGTCCAGTGTTTCTTTGTTCATAAAGGTCTTGTATTGATGCTAGAGTCTAAAGCCTTCTCCTGCACATCCTAAATAATCTGTCATGGTCTGATGGCATTGTCATTTTTAAACAAAAACAAATGATGGAACAACCTAGTCACGTGGTTAAACCTAAACCTGACCAACTGCAGCAAGCCAGGTCATTCAGCAACTTTACTTTTGGGCCAGGCAGTGTACATGTGTATAGCGTTCATTGTAAATGTTCTTACAGTGTTTTTACAGCCTCTGTTTGTCCACACCTCATGTTTGGCCTGACATTTCCTCTTTTTGTTTTGGCTCCAACTTCTCCTTCTCCTTTTCCATGTATCACCCTGTTGCTAACACTCCCCCACCTGTCCCCTTGGTCCCGTCCTCCCATTGCTCCTCACCTGTCCTCTACACCACACCCTCACCTTCCCTTCGGCTTCACCCTCACCTGTCCTCTCTCGGCCTTTCCCTGAACTCACCTGTCCTCTTGGTTTTCACTTGTCTTCTTGGCCCTTTCTTGCCCTCACCTGTCCACCATGGCCCCGCCCTCACCTGTCCACCATGGCCCCGCCCCTCCCCCGGTGTAGCCCGATTCCACCGATGTGAAGAGAGGGGCTCAGATAGTGAAATGTGCCAGTCTGCGGAGAGTTAAGCAGTGAGGCAGGCTGCAGGTACGGCGCTGCCTCCAACCGTCTAACTGCTCACATTTAACCCCAGCCCAGCCCGGGTTAAATGGGTCGAATAGAAGCACATCTGGGCCAAAAAGAGAAGCTTGACTGAAGCAAATAAACCATCCAATAACAGTGATCGAGCTTTCTATAATACGGACCGTCAGTTAAAACTATTACCACATTAACCTGGTCTGGTTTGGACCTGGTGTCGTCCTGGTTTAGATGGAGGAGGGAAAATGTGTAAAACCTACTGGTGCCAAAAAGCAACAATAACACACGCAGCTGCAGGGTTCGCCTTTACAGTGAGCTGCTTTATAGAACAGCGATAAGATAAGGGAGAAACAGAAGAGCACTTCAAGGGCTATTTCATGCAAGTGCTGCAGAACCCCCTGGTGGATGGTTTGTACATTGCAGGCACTAATACTAGATAGGAAATATCAGTTCAGTTTATTTGCCTTTTGCAGTATAAAAAACCACATCAAAGTGCACTGTCAACGTATAAAAGGACATTACACGACACTTTGTTTAAAGTTGCCACAGCTCGTGGAAAGAAACTTTTTGAAATGGCGATCAGTAGAACATCTGAGAGAGCCATACCGTCTCCCTGAGGGAAGCATCTCAAAAAGGCCCTATAGCAGGGCGGCCAGAGGCGTCTTTAAAGGGATATTTCAGGACCCCTTTCAAGGGCCTCATTTCATAGTTATCCAGATATATATATATATTATATTTGAAGAGTTTAGTGGTGCTAGGCTTGTGCTAGGCTTGTGCATGTCTATGGTAACTAGTAGCCTGCGTTAAAAACCTGTTCAAAATCATGGGGTCGTCCTCCAAACGTTGCCATATCTGATTTGTTGAAAGCTCCTTTGTGAATTCCACGTGTAGTAATGCGGCCGCAGGTAAACAAACTACTGTAGATCTGGTAACCGAGCAGATCACTCCGCCGCTGCGTAGCTTACAACTCAAATATAAGTTATTTTAAATGCAAAATGGTTATATTTTAAACATTATTCAGTCGACACAGACATTTATATGGTTAGTCTGGTGTTGTAAGTGATTTGCCTCAGGTGCACTGTGGAGTGGGTCAGACTGTTTTTAATGCAGGCTACTAGTTACAATAGACATGCACTAGCCTTGCACTAGCCTAGCACCACTAGACTCTTCAAATATAAGAACTGCATGAATTTAAAAAAAAAAATCTCCAGACATCAACAACACTCTGGATAACTAGGAAATGAGGCCCAATGTCAAAAATCCTGAAATATCCCTTTAACAATTTATAAGGCTCGATTCAAGAGTCGAGCTTTATACGTGGCCTCCAGGAGTGACTAAGTGCAGCCAATGGTCCAGAAGAAACTGATTCGAGGGTGATCTCAGCACCATCAAACCTAGTGGTCCTTGAAGCGTCAAATGCAACAAACGAAACATAAAACATTATTGCCAATAAATATTGAAATACAACAAGTAAACTGGAATTGTACCTATTCTAATGTGATAATACAACAATAAAAACAAATATATTTGCCTCAGTCAAAACGGTTTGGATCTTTTTGGGACTGATTTAACCAGGTGAAGGAGCCTATAATTCAGTACTACTCATATGCAATGTGTTTCTGGCACAGTCAGTCCAGTACAATACAAGTACTGCACCCAGACCAAGAACATCATACACCAGCTGAGCCGGGTTGAGAAAACTGCATATGTTACTACTGAATGACGCAGCTATGCAACTTTTGAACTTGCAGAGAAGCATGCACTCATTTGAGAAACACTGATCTGGTATTCTAACAAACGCAATATGAAAATCCAAAGGTCCCGAGCTGCTGCGGTGTGCTTTAACGTGTTCTCTGACTCTTCTTCTGTGTGTTTGGATGCTTTGGCTGTTCTAATGCATTAACTGTCGTCATCACAGAGGTCAAGCAGTAAACGTAGAGTGTCCATATTATCGTGCATGCAGCAGGTCTCTGGGAGAAGACGAGCTAACTGGTCCTGTTCAGAACTCGCACTAACATCCACAGGCAGCACAAACTGTAGTTCCACAAGAGGATAAGTGAGGTTTACTCTGGAACTGAGCGAAGCCTCCACTGCTGTCCATAGTTTTTAAGTGACAGAACTACCCACAAAAGAGTCATATTTTTACAATCACGGAAACTTTTATTTGGCTGTGCCTGGGCGTTAGAATCAAACCTCTTGTGGGTGGGTTTGTAATTGTGAATAAATCAATATTACAATTGTAACAAGCTATGAGGTTAACGTGTCCAAATCAAATAGTACTGATAACAGACAGCCTCGCATTAGCACAACCTGAGGTGTCCAACTGTCCTAGACATGCATTTCCAATGAAATCACACATAGTTCCGGCGGCCATTTTGAGCACCAAAGTATAATTATGCAGTACTACAGCATGTAACAATATCTCAACTCAGGATGAAATGAAAGACAACTGATTGACAGTGGCATTTTATGTCCTTGTAATCATTGCTCATGAAGATAACAGTTAAAACACGGCCCCAGAGACGCACGTTTATGTGATATAACCAGAAATGTGGCACAGACGTAGCAGCTCTGTCTGTCGAGCTACAGCAGGATTTACTAAAGATCTGCTTCACTCTGAAGACTAAACTAACTCATCAAAGAGGAAACAGAAAACCTTTCTCTGGGATTTTTACAGTTTGTCATGTCGACAGAGTCTCAGTCTGAGTCAGTGTTTAAGCTGCTCAAGACGTTAGCATGCTACCGGTTAGCAACTGTCAACACGATAAACACATGTGTGTCTCACATCTATGAACACTGAGGAAATACTACAGTAACAGCTCAGCTCTGACCTCTGTCACATGTTGTATCCAAGGCTAGATGTTTGTGGTTCAGGGCTTTCTCTTGGAGAGGTCAGAGCTCAGCTGTTAAAGCTAAATGCTAAATGGTAGCATGCTAACATCTTGAGCAGCTTAAACACTGACTCACTGGTTTCTTCACATAAACGTGCGTCTCTGAGGCCGTGTTTTTACTCTTATCTTCATGAGCAATGATTACGAGGACATAAAAATACCACTGTCAATCAGTCGTCTTTCATTTTCATCCTGAGTTGAGATATTGTTACATGCTGTAGTACTGCATAATTCTACTTTGGTATTCAAAATGGCTGAAATAACAACAAAAGTCACATGACTGAAAAGCATGTATAGTGGAAATGTTGCTTTGCTTGTTGGTGGTTGTGGAGCAGAACAGGAACGTGATCGTCCTTAATAATCGTTAACGAGGACATCCTGAAATCTAAAACCAGCCTTCGCTAACTGCAGTTTGCGTCTGAGGCTTTACCTTCACGTGATGCCACTCAATGAAAACTATGAATCGCTATGTTGTTGTGATGCCTGAACTTGAATGCTAGTGAGAGATCTGAACAGAACCTTTAACACAACAAGACAAAATGACCAAACCGACCGTTTTCCTCCGTCTCTCCGCAGAGCTCCCCGCACGACTCCACCCCTTCACCTAAACCATCGTACACGGACACATGACCGGGCGGCGCCGACCTCTCCGACCACCCTGACCACCTCACAACAGCAGCAGCGGCGGCAGCAGCAGAAACAAACTAACAAAACGGACCACCGGACCCTTCAGCACGCCACCACGAAGGATTACATGGTTTTACTGTAGTTTTTACGAGATTTTTTTTAAACCCCAAAACCCACGAGGAAAAAAAACATCTACTCTCTAGGCAAGACGCATGATTTCGTATAAAACGACGACACGGACGATTACAAAAAAAATTTTTTGAAAAAAAAACAAAATAGCAACCAAACGTGCTTCCTGTATGTGTATGAGCATGAGTGAGCCGCATGGCCTGTCTTTAAATACAGTACGAGGGGGCGGGGCATGCAAACAAACATGGTCAATCACGGGGCCACTATAAAAAGGGATGCGAAATTTAAAAAGAAAAGGAAGTACGGGATTCAATTCAAACGATTTTCTCTAGGCAACAGTTTCTCCTCCCCTACCGGCCACGCCCAAAGTGCAGATGACATTTTTGAGATTCATCTATCGACGTATGACCACGGCTTAAACCTAAACTGTGTGATTCCGTATAGATGTCCTGCAGAGGGCGCCAGGCCACAGCTTTTATTTTCTTTGAAGGGTTGTCATATTTCTGCAAAGCTGTATGGTATAGTACTTGTTTTACCCCCAAAAAGGGCAAAAAGGAAAAGGCAGTGAGGTAAATTATATACGTCGAGTGCACGGAATGATGCTAACTTCTGAAGGTTTTCTGCCCTAGTTTAATCCTAAATATAGCCTATTTAAACAAAAATCACTCACAACACATTAAAAACTTCACCAGAGGAGACTTCTGTATAGGTGGGAGCAACATCCGGGAACTTTTGTGGGAAACAAGAGTTACAAATGTCATTGGTGTGTATGTGGGAACAGGGGTCGTTTCTGGAACTACAGGAAAATGTCCGTTCTTGATCACGGACTCATCGACTCGCTGTCAGGAGACGATTGGAAGATTTTTATTTATTTTTTTGTGAAAAATTTAATGAGCGAGTTTATGGATCGCACCGCTCTGTCAGGGCTTATTGGGGAAACAGCTCCCCCTGGTGGCCGTGTATTATGCCCTTTGTGACGTCTTTAATTGGTAGATATTCAGACTTATTAAACGTGCTCAGCGTTCGGCCTAAATAATGACTCTCTGGGTTTTAAACGCACATTAACGTTAGCCTGAGAAGCTATTTTTGTGAAGAAAGAAAATCCCTCCATGAACAGGTAATGGCGGACAGATTCCACCTGTCTCTATTGTACAACAGTCTCCTTCGATCCAGGCCTGGAGGGCTCTGTCATGCTAATGCTAATGCTAATGAGGCGGGTTATTAGTGATCAGCTGAGATTAGGGCCGTTCAGACTGAAACTCAGGAGTGATTTAGGTTGTTAGGACTTAGAACTACAAAGATGTTTACCCACAGGTGAGAGTAGATGTTGATAAAGAGGAGGGACTGAGCTCAACTCCTCCTTTCTACACTTCAACTACAGAGTACAGACGAGGACTCAAGAACCTTAGCATTAGCAGCTATCAGATTAGCTGCTGAATGAACCATTTGTTCTAAAGCTACAAAACTACATTGTGATTTTAATTAAATGACAATATAATAGAGACAGACTAAAAGCTGACGCTGTAATGACTTTAAAAGCAACAAGAGAGAAAGTTACACAAGTTTTAAAACGTTAACCGTCTTCTCTGTGAATTATCTGAAGCCACTTCCATGGCTTCCTTTTCACATTCGATAAATAATAAAAACGTTTATTCATATGTAAATTAGCAGTTCTCAGACGATCTTTCCCGTTCCCTTCACTGGACGAGAGCTTCTGTTTGGCCCCGCTGATGTGACGTAGACGTTGCTCCATCTGTTCAGAAATGCAGGTGTTTTAGTGTTGGAAGCTAACGGCTAACATTGGTTTGATGCTAACACATGACAAAATAGAGCTAAAATCTGAGCTTCCTTTCTTGAAAATACTTGGCTTGACATATATTTAAATAACATTTAGTTATTTTTTACTTTACGTTATAGATGTGGACAGGAAGTAGCCTACGTGTCGTTAGCTTACACCGACCAACAGGAAGTTAGCTAAAAACATTCCGTGCCTCATAACTGCTCCTGCGTTTACAGTTACTTTCAGCACTTACTTGTCTTTATGAATTAGAAAGCGCCCTCCACTGCCTCATGCTGGGCTGCACACACCGTATATATTGCCATCATTTGGGGGAAAATACCTGTTTCACTTTATCATACATGTTTGTGGAAATAATGCACGTCTGGGTTCGAAGTGTTCATGGACAAACGCTAAAGACTGAAGTGTTCAGCCAAAGATGTGTCGTCAGTAAATGCGTGTTGTTTTATTTTTACGTGGACTACAAGTCTTTTAGAAAACCTATATTTTAATGCATCAAACAAAGATAACAAGGGAGCAGCTTTTAGTAATCTGACATCCCATATCTTCCATATCTGTTTTTTGTAAGTTTCCGAGAACAAAATAGTTTAGTTTTTTGGTTTATTTCACGAGCCCTCGTTCTTCCGAGCCGCCTCAGAGTAGATGTAGCAGCCTTGGCTTCGCAGCTGGGGCCGGGCACACTGGACCGTCATCAGAGGTCACTACTGTAGACTGAAGCACTGAATGTAGAGCAGACAACCGCAGTAAAAAAGGGCTGTTCGGAATTACACCTGTGCTCCAAGGACAAGCAGAACCCGACTGGACTTTCCAGACGCCTCGTACATTCATCACCTTTTTGTTGCTTCATACTGTAAGTCCCAGCGCAGTCATTACTTCATCTGCGTAATGAGCCAGTGGATCTTACAGGCTTTGCTGTTGTTCTTTCACAGGCAGTGGTGCTGGACTGGTCCTCGTGTAGGTTTGTTAAGTGATGATGTCATCGCTCCACTCCCGGGTCCAACGGAGCTTTAGTCTATTCACTCTTATGGGATTTAGCAGATTTTAACCTTCTGTAGAGCCGACTACAAGGCTCTGTTTATCTGATCGCAAAGAAAAGACATTCATTATCAAATTATTTTTTACCATACACAATGAAGGCTTATTTTGAATATAAACAATATTCATTTTGCCTGGAGAAATGGTGAGCTATACGTTTGTTAAGTGGTGACGTCACAGCTCTACTTCCGGGTCTGGTAGCTGTGCGAGAAACTACAAAAAACTCTTTAATACCACAATCAATATTTCTGAAACTCAACAGAGAGTTACTGAAGCTACTTATTTATCAGACCCATTAGCCAAAAATGCTGCACCTACTGCTAAAAAAGTAATATTTACTAAAGTCGGTACTTCCGGGGTTAGCATAGCTGCGGGCCGTTAGCATTTCCTACTAACCCGGAAGTAGCGATTTTGGTAAATATTACTTATATATCATCTGCGGACCCGGAAGTAGAGCTGTGACGTCACTGCTTAACAAACGTTTGATAGTATTTAGAATACAGTTACTCTCCTAATATCAAAAGAATACCTCACAGACTCAATCATTACATTTCACTTTTATTATCATAAAAATAAGAAAGAGAAGATCAAATCAGATGGGAAAAGCTCCACGTCGTTCTGGGCTGTGGGGGCGTTTGTGCTTTTTTACTTTCCTCATTGATAGCAAGTAAGTTTGCTAAGCATGTTTTTAATCAGACGCCCCTTTTATGCATGATTATAACGCAAATGAACGTGAAAGTATTCAAAGTATTCAGAATACAGTACTCTGACTGGACAAAGTAAAGCATCAAGTTACAAAACACACGTTGAGGCAAGTATTCAGTGTTCTGTAACTAAATAAAATTGCAAAGTATTCTCCCCAACACTGGCTATACTATTCTAATCAGGAGTAAAACCGTTTTTGGCCTTTGGAGATTCAGATAAAGTTGCAGTTTTTGCTTTGTTTATCTGTGCAGCTCTCAACAGTTTGACCTGGAAGTATCTTATTATCGTGTGTGACGTCACACTTAACAAACGTATCGGCGACTGCTCGGAATCAAAGTACAGATACAGACGGAAACGCGTCATCCGAGGGGGCGTGGTCTTCTGGCAGACTATAAACATATATATCACACACCAGTCAAGTCAAGCCAAAATCTGGTGTTTTTTCACCGCAAATTGTCAGTAAGAAAAACGGCACCAGTTGCTAACGTTAGCATATGTAGCATGAAGCTACGTTAGAATATGTGGTTAGCATCTCCGTTTCTTGAGTATTGATTGGATGTTAAACCACTTTGCTCCTCTCCATGTCTCTCATTGTTAACCTCTTAATCCCCGCCTTCACCGAACACATTTTCTCCAGTTCAGTTTTACCCAAATCTAAAAGCTTCTCGACTGGAGTTCAGAGTAACGCCTCATTTGAAAGCTAAGACCTACAAAACTGATCACGCTGTCTTGTTTATGTAGCTTTTTGTGTCGTCGCGTTTCATTGTGTTACTGTTGATTTTCCGGCACATTTTTTTGCTGCTCTTTTATCGCTTCTTTGTCGCTTTTTGTGGCTCTTTTTTTCATCACTTTTAATCGTGTTTTGTCACTTAATTGTTTAGTTTTTTATCCTTGTTTTCGTCGCTGTTTTGACGCTTTGTTCAAACGCTTTTCGATTTGGTAATGCCAAACTCGGTTCAGGTGGGGGTTAAAGGAATAGGCCACCGTTTTTACATACTGAGATATGTTCTTACCTGAGCTTAGACGAGTTCACTGTACCTGTCTGGTCTCCACGTGTGCCTTCAGTCACGTAAACACAGCACAGACGGCGTTAGCATTTAGCCTCTCTCTTCTCCTCTATAGCTCCAAACCAGGTGAAGATAGAAGCTACCAAACTCTTCCACGTTTTCCCTATTTAAATATGGTTACGTGAAGTGTTACACTATAAAGTATAATTACACAAAATTAAACAATGTGGATTTTCTAAGCGGATAAAAGGGGAACTATATTGTAAGGCGTAATAATACCACGAGTAATTCGGCATCCGCGCAGTGATGTCTTCACTTTACTGTGCGGATGCCGAATTACTGCCGAATTTGTTTAATTTTGTGTAATTATACTATAGTGTAACACTTCCTGTAACCATATTTAAATCGGGAAAACGTGGAAGAGTTTGGTAGCTTCCATCTTCACCTGGTTTGGAGCTATAGAGAGAAGAGAGAGGCTAAATGCTAACGCGTCTGTGCTGTGTTTACGTGACTGAAGGCACACGTGAGACCAGACAGGTACAAAGCTAAGGTAAGAACATATCTCAGTATTTAAAACGGTGGCCTATTCCTTTAAGAGGTTAAAGAAGTGTTGGAGAAACAGTCTTTCTCCCTTCTTTGTTTTCCCTCACTGGCTGCTTTGGGCGATAATAAAGTTACCGTCTGTATCTGTTGGTGTCGGAACAGATTTGGGGAAACACGTTATCAGAACAACACTTCTTTCAAAGTTCTCAACAAAAGCGTAAAGTACAGATCCTCAAAGACGCCACGTCATACATGAGCACAAACCTGCGGCGTATTCCCAGGAGCCGGTGTAATTCCACGCCCGATGTATCACCAGTAGAGGGCGCGTTGAGTCCAATGTTCGCCCCTTTGCTTTTCTTCCCAAGCGTCACCAATCACTGTGAAGAGTTCTCCTGACCTGTTACTGTGAGTGTGGCCCGTCCCGAGCGAAGAAGAGCCACTCTCCTCCCCCACCACCCCCCCACCCCCCCACATCCGAGCAGCAATAACAGCCGAGGAGATCGTCCACGTGGCCCACACGAAGGGTGGACTCTCTAGCTCCATGTTCTTCCTCACCGTGGGCTCCGACTCTGTGAGCAGCAGACGTAGGCTCCACTCAAAAGCAATGATGTCAGTACATAACCAATAACTTTTCTTTCACACGTGTACAAAGCCACAATTTGCATTTCAAGCGTAGTAAGTTTGTATCTCATCGTTTTGTTTTCTCGTTTTTTTTTACGAGCCGTCTCACCTGCCAAGTGCCCAGTTCTAGATATTTATTTTTAGAATGAAGAATGAATGTGTTTGTTGTTGGTCTTCAATATCGGGACATTTAGAGATTGTGAAACGGGCAGAAGACTACTGTGTGTTTCGGGTCTTTTACGATTTGATATTTGATTTACCTCAATAGTATTAAATGGCGGCCGAAAAGACGCAAAATAAGACTTACCTTTGCAATAAAATCATCGTCCTTTTAATGATTATTTTGTTAATCTGTATTTTTCGCAGGCAGGGTACCGGACCAATACGTTTGCACAAATTATCCAATTAATAGGTTGCATTTACATGGATGAAGGGCACAAATATCAATCAATATCAATATAAATGACATTCTGGGAGGTCTTGAGCTCTTGAGAATGTCCTGATGTAAACGCAACCGATTCTTCGAGAGTCAAGACCAGGGCTGGGTACAGTTAGACGATACCCGTCTGGAATCGAGAAAAAATAAGAGGTTTAGGTACGACTGGTTTAAAAAAAAAAGTATATTCAAGTTTTGATGCTGTTGGTCATAAAAAAAAAGAGAAGTGAAACACAAGTTGAAAAAAATTGGGGAATAAAAAGTGGAAAAACTAACCCTAACCCATTTGGGAAAAATATGGAAAATATTCTAACGGGGAAAAAAATTTCCCCTCAAATTTTTTATATTTTAGAAATATTTTAATGGGAAAAATTGGAGAAAATTTTTTGGGGAAAAAACTATGAACGAAAAAATTTGGAAAATTGGGGGTTAGAAATGTGGGAAAATTTGGGGAAAAACGTATGAAAAAATTTAGGCAAAATTGGGAAGAAAATGTCAAAAAATTGGGAAAAACACAAATATGGAAAATTTTGAGAAAAAGATTTGAGAAAATGTGTTAAAAATGGGGGAAATAAGTTTGTCGTTAAAGGAAGTTTCTTGATTGTTTCACCTCAAACGATTGATACAAAAGCAAAGTAATAAGACGGAAGCAAAAGGAATAAATGAACATTATTCATCTGTTTTATGGTTCTATATGACAAATAATTCAGTATTGGTATCATTAAAGTATCGATATCGGAAACAGTTGAACGGTCCCCAGCCCTAGTCAAGACATGTAGCATTTTGCCTTTAGCCGTTACCAAACATCAACGTTATTGCTGTGCATTTTCTGCTAGCGATAACAAGTAGCTGGTTGGCACTTTGTAAAACGGTCCGTTACTTGATACGACCTGCGTGTGTTATTTTGATGAAGGTGACTCTCGCTCTGCACGTCTTCTCGGCCGCCTGAGTAAATATGCGTGCCATCTCATCCTATATGCATATTTCCTTGTCCTTGTCGAAAAGTCGATCGAGTAATTGCTTTACGTAAAAACCACAATGTTGCAATAATGGCCTAGCCGCGTCGGTGTTAGTCCGAGCGGACCATGAATGTACAGTCTTGTTGTACTGTAGCTTCTGATTTAGTCCTGTGTGTGTTGCCTGTGTTTGCGTAGAATAGAGAATGACTTCCACTCTGTATCTACTACTAATCCACCAGTGTCACGTGGTCACGATGCAAACATGAGGTCATCCACGCGCAGATGTAGACACGCAGGGGGACTGGAACTTTCTTTGGAACGGATATTTCCTCACGTGTATCATTTCTCTTTTGCTATGTGTGTTTTTTTTTTTAAATAAACTGGAGAAGAAGCGAGACGTTAGCGAGAACGCCTGGCCGCAGTTTAAAAACGAAGGGCTTATCAAGGTTTTTGCTTGTTTCCGATGCAAAGGGACGCTTTTATTTTGTACTGAAGCAGCTGATGTCATGGTTGGGGGGGAGGGGGTGTATTTAACGGAGCGATGGCTGTACGGACCATTTCAGAACTCTACAATCTGACGTCATCTGTGTAACTCCACTGAATAAACTCATGTAAACAAGACGGCTAATGCTACAACAGTTAGCTAATAAGATGCTAACGCTATATGATTCAAAACAAGCTTAATACATTTGGTTCAAGGTTTATCATCAGCTGCACATCTCCACTGAACTCGGACCTGTCTGATCATCTCCGAGTTTACAGTTGCCTGGAACGCAGCATTAAAGGGACTAGACGGAGTTTAAAAATGTTAATGTTATGTATTTTGCTCGCCCTACATGTTCCAGCCATGTCCTCATGTGTAGAATGAGCCCAGACCCGTCCTGCACTGTCACTCACAAAGGTGTTAATCCGGGTCTGAAGTGCCGTCATGCACGAGCTTAATATAGAGACTGCAGTTATGCGTACGACCTGAGGTGGCAGTAGTGAGTATAAAAAATGTCCATCTGGTCCCTTTAAGGCGGAACAATATGAGTGAAAATATTGTGATATTCGATAACTTCGATATTCAGTAGTCGTTTCGATCCAGTACATCACACACATTTGATTTAGCATGAATTGTGGCAAAACGAGACTGAAACAGGGCTGGACTGGCAGAAAACATTGGCCCGGGACTTTTGGGTCAAGACCGGCCGTCTAAAAATTCGGGGAAACTCCCGGTGCTCCCGATGGCCAGTCCAGCCCTGGACTTAAAATAAATCAAATGTGACTAAACAAGTAAAAATCATCTAAAGTGTTTTAGGCTGTGCTCACAAACACAGCGATCGCTTAACATGGCGCTGATGATCATTTGGTGATAAAGATGAACCCATGGTTTTGTTTTAGTGGATCCACAGATTTGCCATAACAGTCTTTTACAGGGTTTATACAGGGAGCAGCTTTTAGTGTCTAAACAAATCTATGTATCTATGCATTTATTGTTTCCAACGATTTGCAAACATTGGATTAGGCTTAGAATTCATTCAGAGTTTCATATTTTAAGTAAAATTGACAAACGTTTGAGGAACAACTCGATTAAAATAAAATGAGAAAAAATATACAGAAAACTGAAGCAGACCATGCAGTTGAATGTGTTTTGCTTCATTGAATCAGATTGTACATTTCGTTGGCTGATTTGGTGACGGGCAGAAACACACACATCCCGCTGCCATGATAAAGTGCGTACAGCCATCGCTCTGAGGCAGGGCCCACTCGCCACAGGGGAAACGGCGTGGACAATGACCCGGCGTGTCGCGATGGCGGGCGTTTCCCTTCCTGAAGCCGCCGAGACCTGCAGACCGACGTTCACCCGCGGAGCGAAAACCGCCACGCACCAAGTTCATGCAAAAATATTACTGTTGCAAAAACTAGAGAACTTGTATATTCCTTTTAGAATGGATTGAAGACATTATTAACGCAATAGCATATTACTCAATACTAAGGAATGCAACAGCGCACATGCACAGAGAATCTTTTTAACATAAAAGGCTATATATCTATAAATATATATATGAGATATATGAAAAAATATATATATTTACTTAGAATGCTATGCACCCTTCCTTGTCCAATGGGATTATGTTATGGATGTACTTTGAGCATCATACAGCTGTAGCTACAGAGACTGTCGGGTAATGCCTGCGACCTGGGGAACACGGGATGAACTTGAGATTATTTTTGTTTGCTTTTTATTGTTATGGAGAATCCAACATGAGTTTAAATGTATGTACAAGCCGACTCTGTTAACATCTAATGAATTTACTCGGTACACCAGCTCAACATTTACAAAAATTAATAAAGAAATGAAATGTGTGTGTGTGTGTTTTCTCTGTGGAATATGACTGTAGGCCACATCTGCTTAACCTCTTAACCCCTCACCTTTTCTCCAGTTCGGCTTTACCCAAATCTAAAAGCTTCTCGACTGGAGGTCAAAGCCCATAGGCCAGAGTAACGCCTCATTTGAAAGCTAAGACCTACAAAACTGATCTAAACCGGTCTTTTTCCTTGCATTGTTGCCGTGTTCTCACTTTTGAGCTTTTTTCATCACACATATAACTAAATGTAGTACAGGGTAATGTGCTCTGTATTATAGTTTGTAGGTACATAAAGTACATCACCCTATTACATTATGTACCTACAAAGTACTAATACATTATTGTGTAACTAACCCATAGGTACAAGTTATTACAGATACTTACAGAGCACATTTTAGGTACAATGTATCAAAGTACTGTAAAAATAAAGTGATGCGTGACTTATTGCCAAAAAGCTTTTATATTTAGGTAACGCCGAACTGGAGAAAATGTGCTCGCTTCTGTCCGGGCTTAAAGGGATATTTCAGGATTTTTGACATTGGGCCTCATTTCCTAGTTATCCAGAGTGTTGTTGATGTCTGGAGATATTTTTTCTTAAATTCATGAGTTCTTATATTTGAAGAGTCTAGTGGCGCTAGGCTAGGGCAAGGCTAAAGCATTTCTATGGTATCAGTTAGCCTGCATTAAAAACAGTCTGACCCACTCCACAGTGCACCTGAGGTAAATCACTTATAACACCAGACTAACCATATAAATGTCTGTGTTAATAGAATCATTTTTGAAATATAACTGACCTTGTATCACATGAATTACCGCATTTTGAGGGACTATTTTCTCGCAGATCACTCCGCCGCTGCGTTAGCTTACAGCCACGAAGCTGATGCTGCTCAAATATAAGTTATTTTAAATGATTCTATTAACACAGACATTTATATGGTTAGTCTGGTGTTATAAGTGATTTACAGGCTAACTGATACCATAGAAATGCTTTAGCCTTGCCCTAGCCTAGCGCCACTAGACTCTTCAAATATAAGAACTGCATGAATTTAGGAAAAAAATATCTCCAGACATCAACAACACTCTGGATAACTAGGAAATGAGGCCCAATGTCAAAAATCCTGAAATATCCCTTTAAGGGTTGACGAACAGCTCATTAGGGACATCCTGTGGGCTCTTCTTTCTTCTTTGCTCTGCACTTAATCCTGTCAGAGAGCGATCCACCATTAAGGGTACTTGGAAAACCTAACTGAAACAAACCAAACTTTCAGGCGTGTTCCCCGTACACAGTGATACAACGTAATAAAGACGAGTTAGCTTACCATTGACGAAGCGGTCGCTACAAACAAACATGAGCATTTGCTGATTCCCCGATATCAACCGTCGATTTTCCGGCCATGTTTTTAAGTAGACGAATGTGTCACAGACAGTACATCCCAGTCCCCGGTGTCCTGTGTGACACGTGTGATAGAACAACAGAGGAATGTTGCTGTCACCTCTGTTTCCTGAACCCCCTCCTCCTTTAAACCGCCATGTGCTACTGCTGTAGGTGCCTCGCTATCACAGGAGCCTGTTTCATCCCAATACACAAAGTCCCTCAAAGCTGATGATCCACAAAGCTGATGACCTCAGGGTGAGAGCAGAGCGAGACACCACACCAAACATGTCCTTTCTCGGGTCTGTCGAAGACATTGTATATTCAACTGAAGAAGTGACATTGACTGACAAGTTGGAAAACAAGTGAAAATTGCTGAACCTTTAAAGCAGTACTAAGTAACGTGTTTAGCTAATAAATCCTTTCCGTAGTCCCTCTGGGGGTAATACAAGTGTTAATGGGATGATTGGGGGGTCTTTCATCTCCCCCTGGTGTCTCTGGCCAGAAAACCATGCTTGCAACTTGACTGCCACTGGGGCGGAGCAACCAATACACACTAATGTAATCACGAAGAAGAAGCTAACAGGCTAACGGGCAAAGCTAACTGTGGGATAGCGCCACTTAAACAGTATTTACAGCCAAGTTTGAAAAAAAATATTTCCATTGTATAACTGGATGTACAATATCCCTCTCTCCCTTCACCTTTTCTGTCAGCGTAGTATTTACTCTCCAAAACATTTAATAAGTTAAAAAATCGTAACTTGCTACGACACCTGCAGTTGCGCTTATGGCCTCTAGGGGCAAGAGTTACTTAGTACTACTTTAACCCCCGCCTTAACCGAGCACATTTTCTCCAGTTTGGCTTTACCCAAATCTAAAAGCCTCTTTACTGGAGCTTACAGTTTATAGGCCGGTGTAACGCCTCATTCGAAAGCTATAAGACCTCGCGTTGTCATCACTTTTTCATCGTATTTTTGTTGCATTTTTGTCTCATTTACGTCTCGTTTTTGTCGCTATTTTTTCAAGAAGCCTTTACTTGGATTTGGTTAAAGTCGAACTGGAGAATGTGCTCGTTTCAGACGGGGTTAAGAGGTTCTACATTTCTAAAGTCTGTCCTGTGAGTGTTTTTTCTCCATAATAAATACTTTTCCCTGTTTTTTACCTCCACCTGTGTAATAATATTGTGTAACAGTTCTTTGGCTCCACTGGTTTGTGTATTGCCCCTTAGATAAACCTCCACAGTCAGACTCTAATGACCCGGGACAACAGTGTCAGTGTCAATCCACATAACTGCCCTGGGGGTCACAGGTTCACGTCCTGCCAGCCTCTATAGTTTCACAGTGTTGTTGTGGTTCTACGTAGCACGCTTTAACCCAGTACTGTTTGGTTCTGCCTCTTTGGTGGGGTTTATGAAAGGATTCAGAAGCGCCAAGGCAAAAAGTAGAGGAATGAAGCAGCTAAAAGACGAGCTATGACGTTAAGCTACGTGGAGATGTTATGCTAACACCAGCTAAAGTTGTGCTAACAGCGGCTAAACGCTGATATCGGCAAAATCCCCTTTTTCATCAGTGTCCTCGCTCCTCTGGCCAATCAGAGGCCAGATCAGTTCAACGCGCTTTGACCCAGGGTTGAGCTCGGTTTTAGGCTTTTTTAATTTATTTTTTACCAAGATTACCTTCTAATTTAAAGTTATTACGTTTAACCTCTTACCCCCCACTTTAAAGGGATATTTCAGGGCCTCATTTCCTAGTTATCCAGAGTGTTGTTGATGTCTGGAATATTTTTGTTCTTAAATTCATGCAGTTCTTATATTTGAAGAGTCTAGTGGCGCTAGGCTAGGGCAAGGCTAAAGCATTTCTATGGTATCAGTTAGCCTGCATTAAAAACAGTCTGACCCACTCCACAGTGCACCTGAGGTAAATCACTTATACACCAGACTAACCATATAAATGTCTGTGTTAATAGAATATTTTTAACCGTTTTGCATTTAAAATAACTTATATTTGATCAGCTTCGTGGCTGTAAGCTAACGCAGCGGCGGAGTGATCTGCGAGAAAATAGTCCCTCAAAATGCGGTAATTCATGTGATACAAGGTCAGTTATATTTCAAAATATTCTATTAACACAGACATTTATATGGTTAGTCTGGTGTTATAAGTGATTTACCTCAGGTGCACTGTGGAGTGGGTCAGACTGTTTTTAATGCAGGCTAACTGATACCATAGAAATGCCTAGCCTTGCCCTAGCCTAGCGCCACTAGACTCTTCAAATATAAGAACTGCATGAATTTAAGAAAAAAATATCTCCAGACATCAACAACACTCTGGATAACTAGGAAATGAGGCCCATGTCAAAAATCCTGAAATATCCCTTTAAGTTATTAAATAAAACTCCAGAACTGTGGGACTGTCCTACTGTGGACTGCTTTAAAAACAAATCATGGGACATTGAGATTTTTGATATTTTCAACATTGAAGAACCCAGCTGTCAATGCAAAATGTGGAGCAGATCACATTCCCTTTAACTTTTCACTATGATACTTAGGTCCTTAGCTATTTGCCATTCTCATGTTTTCAGGTGCTATCGTTGTTCTAGTGACTTATAACAACAACAAAAATCACAATAAAATAAGTTTCAATAAGAGCGTTTAATAAATGTTCCATCTTATGTACAAAATATACAACCAAAAGATAAATAGTTCAATTATAGATCTTACTTTCTTATATACATTATCAAAGTACTGTAAATGAGTGGTTCGACATCGGGACCCGCCATCTCTATGGGACGACGAGCCGCCACCCAAATGAGAAATTAATATATAAAATACAATTTTGTATGACAATAGTCGAATAAGCTTTAAACAAAAAGACTATCTGAACCTGTACAGCCATTTGTACAGACTCAGTTTCTTTATTCTTAGCAGGTAGGGGCTGCTTAGTGCCATTTTGGTGCCCGGGCAGGAATGTTTGGGTCATGGTCACAGCCGCTTTACCCTCCGTCCCGATACCCCTGACTAAAGGTCCTAAGAGTGGGTCAGTGACAGCCGCACTCCTCCACCATCATGTCCTCGTGGTGCCGCAGGGCGAGGTCGTCGTTCTCGTAGTAGAGCATGGAGAGGGGGCTGAGGCGCGTGGGCACACAGGAGGGGCAGCTCACTCTGTCCGGCTGGTGGAGGAGCACCAGGCTCTGGGGGAAAACCAGACCAACACATGCACATTAGGACACACTTAGGGAGGAGGTGAGGCTTAAAGGTCCTATATCATGCAAAATCGACTTTTTGGAGCTTTTAGCCATGTTGTTATGCTATTTCCTGATCAAAAACACCCCCAGAGCGGTTTTTGGCGTCATTCACGCAGTTCTAAGTAATCCTCCAGGTTTTCACAGGGATCAGTTTAGAAGTGCGTTTCACAACTTTCCAAAGCATTTTCCTTCATTCCACTTCTAGACACAATTAAAGTATAGGACTAAGGCTTCACTCATTATAATGGCAGTCTTTTGGTTCCCTCTCTCGCCATTACCTGGGCGCCGGTGAGGTGCCATCTTTGAACACTACGGCATAGATGGGAGCAACATCCGGGAACATTTACTGGGCAGCGCCCCCTTTGGGGGAATCGAGAGTTAAAAATGTCATGTGTGTATGTGAAAAGGGGACTATTTCTCGTTGGGAGGATAAAATATTCCAAACCAGTGTCAGAACTACAGGACAATGTCCGTTCTTGATCACAGACTCATCAAGTCACTGTCAGAAGACGATTGGAAGATTTTTGTATTTTTTGTGGACACTTATATGAGCGAGTTTATCACTAGCATCTGTTATGGCCATGTCAGAGCTCATTACTGAGGAAACAGCTCCCCCTGGTGGCCGTGTATTATGCACTTTGTCTAACATCTTTAATAGATAATTATTCAAACTCATCAAACCTGTTCAGCATTAGGCCTAATTAATGATTCTCTCGGTTTTAAAAAGCACATTAACGTTAGCATTAGCAGCTAGTAGGTTAGCTGCTGAATGAACCATATCATTTGCTCTCATAAGCTATAAAACTACATCGTAGGCTGTATGATTTTAATTTAATGATAATATAAAAGCAACAGACTAAAAGCTGAAGCTGTAGTGACATTATAAAGCATCCAGCGAAAAAGTTCCACAGGCAAATGTCACAGACAAGTCATGATCACAGTGGGTTTAGCAGCTCAGTTTAAAACGTTAACCGTCTCTCTGTGAATTATCTGAAACAACAGGTCACTTCCATGGCTTCCTTTTCACGTTCCATAATTAAATAAAACAAAGAAAACGTTTTTTCATGTGTAAAAAGTTTTCAGACGATCTTTCCTCAGTCATTCCAATGTACGGAGCTTCTGTTTCCCCCGAAAAGGGGCGTTAACCTTTTGGCGCCACTTATGTGACGTAGACGTTGCTCCATCTATTCACCGCCTATGTCCACGTGAGTGACCGAGCATTGCCTAGCAACCAGCCATGTGACACAATGGCTGTGGTTCTGTGTGGCTCCTACACCAGCTTTAAAGTTTTGTAACGTATAGGGAAGGTGTGTAAAGTGATGAGTGTGGAGACTGAGTTGTGTGTCCCTGTCCCGTACCTGCATGTAGGAGTGTCCCTGTCCCGTACCTGCATGTAGGCGTGTATAAAGTGGGTGTCCCTGTCCCGTACCTGCATGTAGGCGTGGTTATAAAGTGGGTGTGTCCCTGTCCCTGTCCGTACCTGCATGTAGGCGTGGTTGTAAAGTGGGTGTGTCCCTGTCCCTACCTGCATGTAGGCGTGGTTAGTGGGGCTGAAGGACTCGTCCAGGGGGTGGGGCAGGCCCCCTCACAGCGGTACGCGTTGTAGCGTTTGGGATGGATGATCCAGGCGTCCCAGCCGATGTGGTCGAAGTCCACCCACATGTCCACACGCCGGCACCGGGGCCCGGCACTGGGGCCGCTCTCCTCCGGGGCCCTGTGGGTACGGCCCCGTCCGACACACGCAGCCTCTGGTTTACCACTGCACAAAACAACACAAAAACAACAGCTGATTATTGTGTAAATGGATCAGAGTTCACACTGTCCCTCCTTTCTATTTATTATTCTACTTATTAATGCCACTAAATGTTTCCCACATCAGGGAGAGAGAGGCTCAGGACAATTTCGATTTTATCCCGATTTTTTTATAGTAACTAAAATGACTTAAATTACAACTGAAGAAGAAAAAGATTGAATGAATAAACTAATTTATTGAACTTTGTGATGATCAACACAGCAAAAATAGACTTAGAACTTAGACTAGACTTAGAACTACAGCAAACTAACTCTATACATTAAAACACAATAAAACTCCAGACAATAAAGTAAAATAGTAAAATAGTTTGGTAAAGGCTTGTTGTTCGTGTCTGTTGCTGTCTGACCCTTTCACAATAAGAGTCTTACTAAAGCCATAACATACTGTGTCTTTTATTGTGTAAAAGGCAAACCGGAAGCAGATAGTTTCCATAAGTTATTACTTGACCAAGTAATTCACCAAAGTTGGACAAGTCTTATATTTTCAAAGACATGGATAAACGTTGCATTTGTGAACATAGGATTTAAAGTAAACAAATGAGAAGGATGCGGCGCCTGACAGAACTGTAAGGACGAAGGACACACTCGCTTCTTCACACATGTGTCGCCAGGTAAATAAATAAACACACGCTGAGCAGAGCAGCGGCGTTACGGGAATAAATAAACATTATTCACCTGCTTTATGGTCTTATGGCAGATAATTTAGCATAGGTATGGAAACAAATATTGTTCAGGTATCGTAAACCAAGTATCGTTTTTGTATTTATTTTTTACGGTGCCCAGCCATACTCGCATCCCAGTCAACCTGTAGTTTTATTTCCAAAAAACCCAAAAACGTTGTTCTACTTAACCTCGCCACTGGCCATGGGAATCTGTCCCGCCCACTTATTGCACCAGGACTGGCTTTGCAAGATCTGAAAGTGCGCCCCTACAAAGCCCAAAAAGGTAACGCGTTTAGAAACACAAGATCGGGCCCAAAGTAGTAGTGCACAATATATCGATTTTCCGATATATCGCGATATCGATACTTTTGATGACGTCATGCATATTAATGAGGCAGCAGTGCTCCACTGTTTTCACAGTCAATAGAGGCCAATAATGGAATTCAGTCAAATGACCAGCAGGGGGCAGCACTACAGTTTTAAGCACTTGGACCAAACACTGTCACACAAATAAAATTACTTTAATGATTTCATAATTATAGATTAATTTGGGGTTGATTTACTACTTTTAAATAGGACTGTGGTTTCTGTTATTTAAATGTAAATGATGAATAATATGTAGTATGTTAAAATAAAGGTTAAAAGTAGTAGTAGTTTTATTGTGATGTATGGTAGGTTATTTTTGTGCAATATATCGATTATCGCAGTATCGGCGTATCGTGAGATAATCGTTATCGTGAGCCATGTATCGTGTATCGAATCATGAGGTTCCCAGAGGTTCCCACCCCTATCCCAAACTGTGTTGGACAGTTTTCTCACCGTCTTCCAGCCTGTTCCTCTTGTGCCTCCTGCCCGGCCTCTCTCTCCGGGACCGTCCCACGTACTTGGAGTTTTCCACGGTCCGGATCAGGCTGTAGGCCGGCCGTCCCGCTGTGGGGGGACGCGGAGCCTGGAGAAGATCACCAAGGTCACCCTGTTTAAGGTCACGTAGGACGCCTTCCTCCTCACGTCCCTCGCCGTGAGACGATCAGACGGCGCTGCCCCGTCTCCAGATCCGCTCGCCTCATACTGCTCCCCCGACCCGTCCCACTGAGGCCCCCCTCGTACTGCTCCCCCGACCCGTCCCCACTGAGGCCCCTCGTACTGCTCCCCGACCCGTCCCCACTGAGGCCCCCTCGTACTGCTCCCCGACCCGTCCCCACTGAGGCCCCCCTCGTACTGCTCCCCCGACCCGTCCCCACTGAGGCCCCCCTCGTACTGCTCCCCCGACCCGTCCCCACTGAGGCCCCCTTCGTACTGCTCCCCTGGCCCGTCCCCACTGAGGCCCCCCTCGCAGTTCTGCCAGTCGCTCAGCAGGGATGTGACGTTAAAAACCTTCCACGAGGACTTGCTGCGTGAGTGAGATGTCTCCAGGGTTCCCCAGAGGCTCGGTGGGCCCGGCGGTTCGGAGTGGTACAGCTCCACGGAGGCGCGGCGGGAGGCGGAGAAGACGGGGAGGCGGACGCGCAGCTCCGCCGCTGGATGAGGTCACTGGTGGGACGGAGGAAAGATCGAAGCTCATGGTCCATCGATCTCCACCTGAGCACAGCCTGGAGAGAGACAGAGCGGGACGTGAACCTTTTACAGAAAACATTTTCCAAAATTTACTGGAACTACAGGAAAACGACTGTTATCAAGTTTTAAAGGAATAGGCCATAACGTAAACACAGCACAGACGGCGTTAGCATTTAGCCTCTCTCTTCTCCTCTATAGCTCCAAACGAGATGAAGATAGAAGCTACCAAACTCTCCCACGTTTTCCCTATTTAAATATGGTTACGTGAAGTGTTACACTACAAAGAAGAAGAAGAAGAAGAACTGCGCGGATGTCAAATTACTCCTGGTATTATTACGCCTTACAATATAGTTCCCTTTTTATCCGCTTAGAAAATCCACATTGTTTAATTTTGTGTAATTATACTTATAGTGTAACACTTCATGTAACCATATTTAAATAGGGAAAACGTGGCAGAGTTGGTAGCTTCTATCTTCACTCGTTTGGAGCTATAGAGGAGAAGAGAGAGGCTAATGCTAACGCCGTCTGTGCTGTGTTTACGTTACTGAAGGCACACGTGAAGACCAGACAGGTACAAATGAACTCGTCTAAGCTCAGGTAAGAACATATCTCAGTATGTAAAAACGGTGGCCTATTCCTTTAACCTCCGCCTTAACGAGAGCGTGTTCTCCAGTTCAGCTTTACCCAAATCATGTGAAGGCTAAGACCTGCAAAACTGATCGAAGATTTTTCCTCATGTTGTCGTACATTTCTGTCACTTATTTTCTGCGTTTTCATCTCGTTTTTGTGGCTATTTTGACGTTTATTTATTTATTCATTAGTTTGGGACACAGGACACATGCATGTAACACGGCACAGGCTCATTTCCATCCGTTGTTCCCGCAGTTTTCAAGAAGCTTTTAGATTTGGCCGGCCCGGTGCACAGCGGTTAAAGCTCGCGCTTCACAGCGAGAAGGTCCGGGTTCGATTCCCACCTGGACGGGGCCTTTCTGTGTGGAGTTGCATGTTCTCCCGTGTCTGCGTAGGTTTCCCCTACCACTAAAAACATGTACAATAGGTCAGGATGAATGAGCGTGCACATGGGGGACGACGATTGAAAGGCTACAATCCGGCGTGGCTTGTTTACATGCATGAGACCCATGTATGTTCATTAAAGGGGGGGGTATTATGTAAAATCATGTTATTATGTCATTCCCTCATTAAACACATGCTGGAGTGTTGCCTTGGCTCATTCACATATTTTGAGTAATCAGTAAAAACTTAGACGGCAGCCATTTAGGTGTAGCTATGCCTCAGTCCTCCTAGGAACGCCCCCACCTCCTGGAGACGCCTCTGGACCTTTTGTCACCAGCCAAGCCACCAACCACTGCTCCTCAGCTCAGCAGAGCCCCCTCCCCACACAGTAGTGTTGTTTAGATGCCACAGCAGTGTGCTGAAGGGGGCGTGTCGGAAAGCTTCTTAAAGAGACAGAGGCCTATTTCAAGACGTTCAGTACAGCCATTTTGAGAGAGCAATTTTATTCAAGGCAGTTATTTTAATTTACTGCATATACAGACCAACAGAAGGTTACGTCATCATTGTAGTATGCTATAGACTGGTGCTATGTGATTGAAAAAGCATAATACCCCTCTTTAACATTAACATGCACTGTCCCGACCAAGTAACCGATAGATACATTTGAATAAAGCCAAACTGGTTAGATTATAATTCTATCATTATACTGAGGGATATTACAGTATTTCAGAAGAAATTAGATTTTGGGGTCGTGGTTTGCCATAAAGCTACACCAGTCGAAAACCACTGATTTGTCCAACATTTTATTTTGTTATTTTTTAGTTGACCTTTATTTATCTTGGATAAAACTGAGATTAAAAATCTCTTTTTGAAAGGTCTTTTTCAGACTCTTTTGGACCCGTTTAGCCCTGGTTTGTCCTGATCTGGGCCCGGTGGTTCTTGAAAGATCAAATATTTTATGATGTGTACTTACTTATTATACTCCAATGTTTATAACTAATAACGGTTATACCATGTAAAAATATAAAGCCCAATATAAAATGGCTTTCAAATGAGATGTTACACTGGCCTATAGGCTGTAAACTCTTTGGGTAAAGCCGAAGGGAGAGAATGTGCTCGGTTAAAGTAGTACTAAGTAACTCTTGCCCCTAGAGGCCATAAGCGCAACTGCAGTGTCGTAGCAAGTTACGATTTTTAACTTATTAAATGTCTTGGACAGTAAATACTACGCTGACAGAAAAGGTGAAGGGAGAGAGGGGTGTTGTACATCCAGTTATACAATGGAAATATTTTTTTCACTCAAACTTGGCTGTGCAAAGTGGTGCTAGCCCGCAGTTAGCTTTGCCCGTTAGCCTGTTAGCTTCTTCTCCGTGATTCTATTAGTGTGTATTGCTTGCTCCGCCCCGGTAGCACTCAAGTTGCAAGCATGGTTTTCTGGCCAGAGACACCAGGGGGAGATGAAAGACCCTCCAATTATCCCATTAACACTTGTATTACCCCAGAGGGACTTCGGAAAGGATTTATTAAGGTAAACAAGTTACTTGGTACTGCTTTAAGGCGGGGGGTAAGAGCGAGTACATTCTGGATCTCTAACTGTGGTAAAACTCATTCCTTCCACATCTGTAACCCCAGTCCTTCACAGCACAAACATCTCTACTCCACAAATATCTGCTTTTGTAACAAACTTAAAGACACATTTATTCCACTCCTTGATAACCCCAACACTGTGGCGTCCCGGTGCAGTGCTGGGTCTGCTCTGTCCGTGTGGCTCCTGGACAAATGTGTGGCCAGTGCAGAGGGAGGTGCCGACACAGGATGTGAATTGACCCCCGGTGTCTGAGGGCCAATATACACCCCCTGAAGCACAGCCAAACATAAAACACAACGGGCCCTTTAAAGTCCAATCAGCATCCGACACTGGGACGGATCGTAAAGACAGCGGCGCGCTGATAACAGAGCGAGTCCAAACCAAACCGTCCTGACTGAGAGTTACACTGTTTAAACGCAAGAGGTTAGAAATGAGCAGGTTTTATTCCGTTTTCAGCTCGTTTCGGGTCAGATTTTGTCCTACACGCTCTCCTTAACCACGCACATGTTCTCCAGTTTGGCTTTACCCAAATCCCCCCCAAAAAAGCCTCCAAATAGCGACGAAAACAAGGATGAAAACGCCATAAAATGTTTTAAAAATTTGACAAAAACAGGCCGAAAACACAACCATAAAAGAGACAAAAAAAGAGAGATAACACGACAATAATGCTTGAAAAAAGTGACATAAACACGAAAAGTCATAATCACTTTTGTAGGACTTGGCTTTCAAATGAGGCCTGACGCTGTCGCTCTCCAGTACAGAAGCTTTTAGATTTGGGTAAAGCCGAACTGGAGAAAATGCGCTCGGTTTAGGCGGGGGTAAGGGTTTGAAAGCACTGCCCTGTGTCGGAATAATATAGTCTATAAAGGAAATATTGAAAAGTATCAAAGTTTGTAAACAGTTTCCAAACTCACCTTTGGCCGTGAGACTCAGCACCGAGTCGGAGTTTGGCGCTGAGGCGGTGAAGGTGCGGTACAGCTGCATCATGTACAGGGGTATCCTGTACCCAGCGGGTTTCCTCCTGTACCCATGTAGTTCCTCTGCCCGCTCCCCAGCCCGGAGAACACGCTGACTAAAAGGACTACAAACATGGAGGAGAGGCTCATGTCTGCTGCTGCTCTGCTGGACGTCCTGAAGTGGAATAAGAGCAGAGAGGAGAGGGCAGACGGGCTTTATAGTGTCCAGCTGCTGACCCCTGGCCCCCCATGTGCCGGGTCTGAGGGCGGGCGATGTGCGAAGGTCACTGTCCCAGACTCAGACGGAGAGAGCGATGGAGGCGTCACCTGCTCCGGTTAAAGTATCCACTGATTCCTGTTGTTTCATATTATGCATTTATAAACTTTAAACGCGTTCTAGTTTGAGCTTAAACCGATACCGATACCCGAACGATACTTTTTTCGATATCTATACTAGAGTATAGTACAAATGAAAAATAATTGATGTATCAATAAAAATAAAAGGTACGGAAATTCAAAGGGTTCAAGAAACTAAATTTTTAGGCGTCATCATTGATGAGGACCTCAAATAGAAGTCACATATAAATTACACAAGAGGAAAAATAGCAAAATCCATCGCGGTGTTACATAAAGTCAAATTCTCTCTAAATCAATCTGCGTTACTTGCTTTATACAACACAATGATTATGCCATATTTAACTTACTGTGTGGAAATTTGGGGTTCAACCTATAAAACCTATATACAGCCACTGTTCATTCAAGAAAAACGGGCTCTGAAAACTATACATACTTTTAGATATAGAGATCCATCAAATCCACTATTTATTAAATGTAAGATACTAAAATTTGAGGATATAGTTGACCATAATATCCTTCAGGTTTTGTATAAAGCAAATAAAAAATATTGCCAGTGAACATCCAAGAAAGGTTTGAGAAAAGAGAAAGTCACTATAATCTGAAAGGAACAGACATCTTTAAAAACCCAGGTTCAATTCGAAAGCAAAGGAACGAACTGTTACAGTGACAGGAATGAGTTTATGGAATAAACTTCAGAAAGAAGTGAAAGAGTCAGGAAGAAACACATAAAAGCTACAATGTTAAAGTAGTATGAAAATTAGACTTGGACATGAAAATGTGAGATACTTGATTTGAACAAACATGAATATGGTTTGAAGTAACATAAGGGGCAGATATTATAAGACTTGTTCTTCTCCTCTGCTCTGTTTCATTCATGCTGTGTTGGCGGTCTTGTGGTGATTGCATGATGTCACTTTTGAATGAAATAAATAAATAAAATAAGTATTAGTTAGAAAACAGAACAATAATGTGTGGAACATAAGCAAAATGACAATATTGGGTTCATCTCCAATGTCAAGAAATCTGTGAAAAATGGGGAATAAAATGGGGAAATAATTGTAATAAAAATGAGCAAAAAATAAGGAAAAAATTGGGAAAACAAGAAAAATTGGAGCAAAAATAACAAACAAAAATGTAAAAAATTAGGAAAAATTGGGCAAAAATGGGGAAAAGTCACTTCCTTTAATGCCATCTCTGGACCAACAGATAAGATTAGATAACAGCATCAAAATATGGATCTAAAGATAGATTTGTGCTTTCGATACTTTCATTTTTTCGATACCAGACTGGTATCGTTTAACGGTGCTCAGCCCTAGTTAAGGATTAAACAAGGAGCCGTACCTCAGTCCCACAAACTGCTTTTTTTAAGTCCTGGGAAGGAGTTATTTCACTTTTTAAGCGGTTTGACCTGAAGCTAGTTCCAGCCGGACTAACGGTGCGGTTATGTAAGGGATAATGTATAGAACGCCGGTCATTATCGGGAAAATAAGAACCGACAGGGCGAACTGGACCTGGTCTTGCTTCGCCCTGAAGGTTCTTATTTTCCCGATAATGACCAGCGTTCTTTACATTATCCCGCTTATTATACGGCCATTTGCCAACTGCACACACAAATAAACTTCATACACTTTCATGAAGGCAGGAAGGTTTATTTAATGATTTCCGCGGCAAATAGCTACTTATTGCTAGCCTAGCTACTTAGTTGAAGGTGCAGTTGAGAGGAGGAATGGTGGTGAATCTCTGGGTAAGTTGAAAGTCGGACTCCCGTTAACTTCACGAGCGATTCCCCCAACTTCAGTCTTATGGACGGGGACAGAGATAATGTCTCTAACGCTACTGATATGAAAGACCTGTATTACAAGCACGAACTCCGTTGCCATTGGCAGCAGTCATTATTTTTTCAGAGGTCCTCTATCAGAAAATAATGACCGGTAGAACGTTGGAAAATCACATTCAAGTCAATGGAGCGTTCTACTTGCATTGTGAAGAGCCGTATAATAAACCAAAATAATGCACGGCTGTTAGCATTAGAATCCTCACTGACTGGTGTAACATCATTTAGCTGCTGATGGTGAATGTTGTGACCTTAAAGAGGGGGTATTATGCTTTTTTCAATCACATAGCACCAGTCTATAGCATACTACAATGATGACGTAACCTTCTGTTGGTCTGTATATGCAGTAAATTAAAATAACTGCCTTGAATAAAATTGCTCTCTCAAAATGGCTGTACTGAACGTCTTGAAATAGGCCTCTGTCTCTTTAAGAAGCTTTCCGACACGCCCCCTTCAGCACACTGCTGTGGCATCTAAACAACACTACTGTGCGGGGGGGGCTCTGCTGAGCTGAGGAGCAGTGGTTGGTGGCTTGGCTGGTGACAAAGGTCCAGAGGCGTCTCCAGGAGGTGGGGCGTTCCTAGGAGGACTGAGGCATAGCTACACCTAAAATGGCTGCCGTCTAAGTTTGTACTGATTACTCAAAAATATGTGAATGAGCCAAGGCAACACTCCAGGCATGTGTTTAATGAGGGAATGACATAATAACATGATATAAAGCTTGAAAAAGTCGATTTTACATAATACCCCCCCTTTAAGAGAAAGTGCAATACCAGACCAGCCATTAGAGTAAAAAAAACTATTTATTAAAATGTTTATGAGTCCACAGGGAGGTCAGTAACGGTTGCTTATTGTTCTACAGTTTCCAGAGTCAAAACACTACAAAACTAAATATGTACAAACAGTATGTAAAGGTTTCATTCTGTAAAGTAGAGCTGGTAGAGGCTGGACCGGTTTGTCAGGAAGCTTCGAAGGTAAAGGAAACCGGCTCCGTCACAAAGAACTGAAGAACTCCTTCACCTGCAGAGACACAAATATTTAATAAACTTCAAGTTACTAAATCATTCCATTACCCTTCATCAAAGTAATAGGCCTCATAAGGGAGTTTTCACTGCTTATTTGGTCGGGACAGTGCAGGTTAATGAACACGCATGAACCCTTCGTACTCAGTCCTCTTGGCCTATTGTACATGTTTGCAGTGTTATGGAAAAGCGGTGCGGGGATCAAACCCTGGACCTTCTCACTGTGACTGCAGATGTTCCTCATGGCGACGTACCTTGGTGATGTAGTCGTGCTGAACTCGAGGGTCGGATTTGAACTCCACACTGGCGTCCAGCATCAGCACCGGCGCCGCCCGCAGGGACTCCGAATGGACCCTGGAACAGACGACAGCTCAAGAACCTTTGTCCGACCGAGAGCGAGTCAGAGGAGTGAAAACCTCTTAAGCCCCACACTAACCCTGACCCTGGCACTTCTTACTGCAGATTTGGGTAATGCCTGTAAACCTGGATACTAACTGGGGTATTTCCATTAGGGGCGGGCGATATGACAAAAATAGAATATCCGATTTTTGAATTATAAACTCGCGATTTCGATTTTATCCCGATTTTTTTATAGTAACTAAAATAACTTAATTACAAACTGAAGAAGAAAAAGATTGAATGAATAAACTAATTTATTCAACTTTGTGATAATCAACAGCAAAAACAGACTTTGAACTTAGACTAGACTTTGAACTACAGCAAACTAACTCTATACATTAAAAACACAATCAAACTCCAGACAATCAAAGTAAATAGTAACACTAAGTTTGGTAAAGGCTTGTTGTTCGTGTCTGTTGCTGTCTGACCCTTTCACAATAAGAGTCTTACTAAAGCCATAACATACTGTGTCTTTTATTGTGTAAAAGGCAAACAGGAAGCAGATAGTTTCCATAAGTTATTACTTGACCAAGTAATTCACCAAAGTTGGACAAGTCTTATATTTTCAAAGACATGGATAAACGTTGCATTTGTGAACACAGGATTTAAAGTAAACAAATGAGAAGGATGCGGCGCCTGACAGAACTGTAAGGACGAAGGACACACTCGCTTCTTCACAAAAAATGCGCGGCTTGGATTTACGTCACTGACGGTGAAAAGAGTCAACTGTGCAGAAGAGCTTAGAACCGTGATAAAACGATCCCACAAAAATGACAGATCGTCAGCTCTGGAGATCGTAAGACGCTCTAATATCGTCATATTGCCCAGGCCTGATTTCCATGTGTCGGTCTGAGAGGTTAGAGGTGAACTCACTCCGTGCTCTTGTCCAGGAGCCACCTCTCGTGCTGAACATGGAGCTTCTCCAGATAATCCTGTTGCACCTCCTGCTCCTCTGGTCTGGCCCGAATCTGCAGACGCTCCATACACACCTGACACAAACACAAATACATCCAAAGCCGTAAACAGCAGTCAAGAGAAGTTTAGAAAGACGGCCGTGTATATATATATATATATATATATATCCTACTAGGGTGTCACGATTTCAATTTTTGAGTCACTTTGTGAGAGAAAATATTGCGATTTTACGATTATGGTTACCCTAGCCCTAACCGAATGAAAGGAAAGAACTGATATTTTTAGTTTTTGTCTTTTAAAAACTTTTTAATACTAATAAACTTTTAAACATTTTGAACAAGTCGTGCATGTTTTTATTTCGTCACACCTGGACTACTGTAATGCTCTTTATACAGGCATTACCCAAAATGCACTCTCACGCTTACAGTTAGTCCAGAACTCGGCTGCACGACTTATTACTGGAGCTAAAAAGCGTGACCACATTTCTCCAATCCTCGCATCTTTGCACTGGCTTCCAGTCAAATTTAGAATTGATTTTAAGGTTTTGTTGTTTGTTTTAAAGCGTTGAACGGACTGGCCCTCAGTACGTTGCAGACCTCATTGAAGTCTACACCCCAGCGCTCTGAGGTCTGAGGGCCAGCTCCAGCTCGTGGTTCCTAAGACGAAACGTCGAGGGGACAGAGCGTTCTCCGTCGTCGGCCCTAAGCTGTGGAACGCTCTGCCTGTGTTTTAAATCTCGTCTTAAAACCCACTTTTATTCTCTGGCTTTTAACACCGCGTGAGTTGTGTGGTCCCTGTGTCTTTTTTATTTCTTTTTATTGATTTTACATAGATTATATATTTTTTTTTATTATTTATTGTTTTACGATTTTATTGATTTTATAAATTGATTATTTATTTCTTATTTTAATTATTTATTCCATTTGTGATGTCTTATATATATTTTTTTTTATTCTATTTTATTGACTGGTTGAGCTACATGGAGTTTTGTGTGTACTTTTCTGTTTTGTGCAGCACTTTGGAACTGTTCTGTTGTTTAAATGTGCTATAGAAATAAAGTGGATTGGATTGGATTAAACTTGTAAACATTCACTGTTTCTAAAAATGAAAAATGCTTTAAGATTGTTTTGCATTAAAATAAATAGGCCTACATTGAATAATACAAAACAATGTCAACTTTACTTCTTTATAATGACCATAATGACCATCATTATTTGACTATACATTATTAGGCCACAGTCTAGGCTGGGTTTCCTGTTCTCTAAAGTTCTGCTGCTGCTTAATTATTTGTCAGATGTTTTGATGAACAGAGAATGAAACGTGTTTACAAAATGACTAAGGAGACTCTTTGAACAGCTGATTTCCACATGTGGCGGTTTCACTTTCCTTTCTGTTACGCTGAAGCAGAGCGGAGCGCGTTAGCTTTTTCTTTACATCCTGAGCCAGTTGTGGCTATTTCCCAACATCTGGACTTTTTTGGGAATTCTGCAGTTCGTTACCTTGACCTGGACATTTACAGTGAAGGATTATCTCCAAGATGTTGTTTATATTCGACGTAGCCGATATCAGGGTTTGCATAACGGATGTTCCATCGACAACAACAACGCCTTGGTCATGTTTGGATCTTAAAGACGTCCCACTCTGCTGACTTCAATGTTTTTGGGGGAAACAACACTGGAGGAGAGCGTCCTTCTGCCTCGCTCAACTACCGCTGAGTTTACGCTGTTTATGGCGTGCGGTAAACCGTGGCTTCTGAAACTCTTACGGAAAACCTACCGCGTCCTTTTATAATCGTGGTAATCGTAAAACCGGTTAATCTTGACGTCCCTATGTCCTACCTGTGGGGGGCCGCAGGTAGATGATGCCCTCCAGCGCCACCCGCTGGCCAAACTCCTCCACCAGCAGCGAGTGCCAGTCCTGGTAAATGGCCCATTCTGTGGCGTTGATACTGCCCAGCTCAAAGGAGTTCAGGGCAAAGATGTACCTGCAAAACAGCATCCCGGGACAGAGAGGCAGACGTGAGGGAACAACAGAGGAACAAGATGAGAAGCTCCAAAAAAAACACTTTAGCGTAATAGGGTGGAGTCAGATATGCTTCAATAATTGTTTTGTTCTGTTTTTAGATCCACAGCTCTACTGTTTCAGCCTTATCGCCCTGTTGGCTTCCGTACCTGTCGCTGTAGATGGACCTCTCATACACCTGCACGGCCCCGCCCTCAGACTGCAGCAGGCGGGGCGCAGGCGGCTGCAGCTGCGTCTTCATGCGGCTCATGCACGAGTGGGTCTGGAAGGTGTAGGACCAGCGCTGGGATCTGCGTACATCATCTGCAGCAGGTTAGACACCGCGCTCCCAGGGCCCTGAACACACGAGGAACATTCAAGAGGACGGACCAACACCTGAGCCTGAACACATGAGGAACAACATTCAAGAGGACGGACCAACACCTGAGCCTGAACACACGAGGAACATTCAAGAGGACGGACCAACACCTGAGCCTGAACACAGAGAACAGGAACATCAAGAGGACGGACCAACACCTGAGCCCTGAACACATGAGGAACAGAACATTCAGAGGACGGACCAACACCTGAGCCTGAACCACGAGAACAGGAACATTCAAGAGGACGGACCAACACCTGAGCCCTGAACACATGAGGAACAGGAACATTCAAGAGGACGGACCAACACCTGAGCCTGAACACATGAGGAACAGGAACATTCAAGAGGACGGACCAACACCTGAGCCTGAACACAGAGGAACAGGAACATTCAAGAGGACGGACCAACACCTGAGCCTCTGAACACATGAGGAACAGGAACATTCAAGAGGACGGACCAACACCTGAGCCTGAACACATGAGAACAGAACATTCAAGAGGACGGACCAACACCTGAGCCTGAACACATGAGGAACAGGAAACATTCAAGAGGACGGACCAACACCTGAGCCCTGAACACATGAGAACAGAACATTCAAGAGGACAGACCAACACCTGAGCCTGAACACAGAGGAACAGGAACATTCAAGAGGACGGACCAACACCTGAGCCTGAACACATGAGGAACAGGAACATTCAAGAGGACGGACCAACACCTGAGCCTGAACACATGAGAACAGGAACATTCAAGAGGACGGACCAACACCTGAGCCTTGAACACATGAGGAACAGGAACATTCAAGAGGACGGACCAACACCTGAGCCTTGAACACATGAGGAACAGGAACATTCAAGAGGACGGACCAACACCTGAGCCCTGAACACATGAGGAACAGGAACATTCAAGAGGACGGACCAACACCTGAGCCCTGAACACATGAGGAACAGAACATCAAGAACGACCAACACTAGCCTGAACACATGAGAACAGGAACATTCAAGAGGACGGACCAACACCTGAGCCTGAACACAAGGAACGAACATTCAAGAGGACGGACCAACACCTGAGCCTGAACACAGAGGAACAGGAACATTCAAGAGGACGGACCAACACCTGAGCCTGAACACATGAGGAACAGGAACATTCAAGAGGACGGACCAACACCTGAGCCTTGAACACATGAGGAACAGGAACATTCAAGAGGACGGACCAACACCTGAGCCCTGAACACATGAGGAACAGGAACATTCAAGAGGACGGACCAACACCTGAGCCCTGAACACATGAGGAACAGGAACATTCAAGAGGACGGACCAACACCTGAGCCCTGAACACATGAGGAACAGGAACATTCAAGAGGACGGACCAACACCTGAGCCCTGAACACATGAGGAACAGGAACATTCAAGAGGACGGACCAACACCTGAGCCTGAACACATGAGGAACAGGAACATTCAAGAGGACGGACCAACACCTGAGCCTGAACACATGAGGAACAGGAACATTCAAGAGGACGGACCAACACCTGAGCCTGAACACATGAGGAACAGGAACATTCAAGAGGACGGACCAACACCTGAGCCTTGAACACATGAGGAACAGGAACATTCAAGAGGACGGACCAACACCTGAGCCTGAACACATGAGGAACAGGAACATTCAAGAGGACGGACCAACACCTGAGCCCTGAACACATGAGGAACAGGAACATTCAAGAGGACGGACCAACACCTGAGCCCTGAACACATGAGGAACAGGAACATTCAAGAGGACGGACCAACACCTGAGCCTGAACACATGAGGAACAGGAACATTCAAGAGGACGGACCAACACCTGAGCCTGAACACATGAGGAACAGGAACATTCAAGAGGACGGACCAACACCTGAGCCCTGAACACATGAGGAACAGGAACATTCAAGAGGACGGACCAACACCTGAGCCTGAACACATGAGGAACAGGAACATTCAAGAGGACGGACCAACACCTGAGCCTGAACACATGAGGAACAGGAACATTCAAGAGGACGGACCAACACCTGAGCCCTGAACACATGAGGAACAGGAACATTCAAGAGGACGGACCAACACCTGAGCCTGAACACATGAGGAACAGGAACATTCAAGAGGACGGACCAACACCTGAGCCCTGAACACATGAGGACAGGAACATTCAAGAGGACGGACCAACACCTAAAAAAAAAAAAAAAAAAAAAGAGACCAACACTGAGGAACAAGAAAGGAACATTCAAGAGGACGGACCAACACCTGAGCCTGAACACATGAGGAACAGAACATTCAAGAGGACGGACCAACACCTGAGCCTGAACACAGGAACAGGAACATTCAAGAGGACGGACCAACACCTGAGCCTGAACACATGAGGAACAGGAACATTCAAGAGGACGGACCAACACCTGAGCCTGAACACATGAGGAACAGGAACATTCAAGAGGACGGACCAACACCTGAGCCTGAACACATGAGGAACAGGAACATCAGAGGACGGAACACCTGAGCCCTGAAACACACGAGGAACAGGAACATTCAAGAGGACGGACCAACACCTGAGCCTGAACACATGAGGAACAGGAACATTCAAGAGGACGGACCAACACCTGAGCCTGAACACACGAGGAACAGGAACATTCAAGAGACGGACCAACACCTGAGCCTGAACACATGAGGAACAGGAACATTCAAGAGGACGGACCAACACCTGAGCCTGAACACATGAGGAACAGGAACATTCAAGAGGACGGACCAACACCTGAGCCCTGAACACATGAGGAACAGGAACATTCAAGAGGACGGACCAACACCTGAGCCTGAACACATGAGGAACAGGAACATTCAAGAGGACGGACCAACACCTGAGCCTGAACACATGAGGAACAGGAACATTCAAGAGGACGGACCAACACCTGAGCCTGAACACATGAGGAACAGGAACATTCAGAGGACGGACCAACACCTGAGCCCTGAACACATGAGGAACAGGAACATTCAAGAGGACGGACCAACACCTGAGCCCTGAACACACGAGGAACAGGAACATTCAAGAGGACGGACCAACACCTGAGCCCTGAACACATGAGGAACAGGAACATTCAAGAGGACGGACCAACACCTGAGCCTGAACACATGAGGAACAGGAACATTCAAGAGGACGGACCAACACCTGAGCCCTGAACACATGAGGAACAGGAACATTCAAGAGGACGGACCAACACCTGAGCCTGAACACATGAGGAACAGGAACATTCAAGAGGACGGACCAACACCTGAGCCCTGAACACAGAGGAACAGGAACATTCAAGAGGACGGACCAACACCTGAGCCCTGAACACATGAGGAACAGGAACATTCAAGAGGACGGACCAACACCTGAGCCTGAACAACAGGAACATCAAGACGGACAACACCTGAGCGAACACGAGGAACAGGAACATTCAAGAGGACGGACCAACACCTGAGCTCTGAACACATGAGGAACAGGAACATTCAAGGACGGACCAACATGAAAACAGAAACAAACACAAGAGACGGACCAACACCTGAGCCTGAAACACATGAGGAACAGGAACATTCAAGAGGACGGACCAACACCTGAGCCCTGAACACATGAGGAACAGGAACATTCAAGAGGACGGACCAACACCTGAGCCTGAACACATGAGGAACAGGAACATTCAAGAGGACGGACCAACACCTGAGCCCTGAACACATGAGGAACAGGAACATTCAAGAGGACGGACCAACACCTGAGCCTGAACACATGAGGAACAGGAACATTCAAGAGGACGGACCAACACCTGAGCCCTGAACACATGAGGAACAGGAACATTCAAGAGGACGGACCAACACCTGAGCCTGAACACATGAGGAACAGGAACATTCAAGAGGACGGACCAACACCTGAGCTCTGAACACATGAGGAACAGGAACATTCAAGAGGACGGACCAACACCTGAGCCTGAACACATGAGGAACAGGAACATTCAAGAGGACGGACCAACACCTGAGCCCTGAACACATGAGGAACAGGAACATTCAAGAGGACGGACCAACACCTGAGCCTGAACACATGAGGAACAGGAACATTCAAGAGGACGGACCAACACCTGAGCCCTGAACACATGAGGAACAGGAACATTCAAGAGGACGGACCAACACCTGAGCCCTGAACACATGAGGAACAGGAACATTCAAGAGGACGGACCAACACCTGAGCCCTGAACACATGAGGAACAGGAACATTCAAGAGGACGGACCAACACCTGAGCCCTGAACACATGAGGAACAGGAACATTCAAGAGGACGGACAACACCTGAGCCTTGAACACATGAGGAACAGGAACATTCAAGAGGACGGACCAACACCTGAGCCTTGAACACATGAGGAACAGGAACATTCAAGAGGACGGACCAACACCTGAGCCTGAACACATGAGGAACAGGAACATTCAAGAGGACGGACCAACACCTGAGCCTGAACACATGAGGAACAGGAACATTCAAGAGGACGGACCAACACCTGAGCCCTGAACACATGAGGAACAGGAACATTCAAGAGGACGGACCAACACCTGAGCCTGAACACATGAGGAACAGGAACATTCAAGAGGACGGACCAACACCTGAGCCTGAACACATGAGGAACAGGAACATTCAAGAGACGGACAAACACCTGAGCCCTGAACACATGAGGAACAGGAACATTCAAGAGGACGGACCAACACCAGAGCTCTGAACACATGAGAACAGGAACATTCAAGAGGACGGACCAACACCTGAGCCCTGAACACATGAGGAACAGGAACATTCAAGAGGACGGACCAACACCTGAGCCCTGAACACATGAGGAACATTCAAGAGGACGGACCAACACCTGAGCCCTGAACACATGAGGAACATTCAAGAGGACGGACCAACACCTGAGACCTGAACACATGAGGAACAGGAACATTCAAGAGAAATGTGGGCCTACATTTTGGAGCAATTCATTGAATGACTTTTAATGTTTTTATTGCCTTTTACAAACATCCCTGTGAAGAACTGGGATGCACCAGGAAAGTTACGCCTCGACTTTCATTGTTTACAAAAAAAAGGATCAGATTTGGGGCCATTAAAGCTGAACCTGACTTTTGCTGTTGTAAATTAAATGTCTATTTGCCATCACAGAGTTTGTTGTAAACACAGCAAAAAATGGATCTTGTCGCATCGTCCTCACCCAAATGTTTATAGAGCGATGGATGATAAAAGTAGAATCTTGCTTCTCCCCTGCGTCACTTTGCCACTTCTCAAAGCTGAACACGGGCATGAAACGTGCATATAATTCATTTGCTTGAACAATTTGGGTGTGCTGGAGGGATTGTGACAGCTAGAAATAAACTAAACATTTACTTTTCAGGTAACCCAGCTTTAAGGGAACATTTCTTTATAGCGAGTGTAAATGAGAAGAACCCGAGTCACAGGGACCAGGCAGTGACCTCGTCTTCAGAGAGGGGAACAGCGGATACTCACCCCCTGACTCTGGATGTTCTGCCACTTACTGACCGGCTCAGTCACCACCTCCCAGTCCGGACAGGCCGACTGCAGCAGGCGCGCAAACGTGGACTTCCCCACAGCTGCACACAGGAAGGGATCGTTCTGTTATCATTTACATGTTATGGATCATCCAGTGAACAGGACGACATTACAAACAGACCAGTGTATCTTTTAGTGCAGGCGAATTCATTAAGAATAAATAAAACGCTTCAGGAATGTAAAGTATAGTTGGTCTAAATTCATTATTTATATCAACTAAATTGTTCTTATTTTTGAATGAATGCGATCGATCGACTGAACTGGACCAGTAATGATGTCATGTATCCAGACGTGGGCGACTAGAGACACCGAAATATTTACTCAAGTAAGTTTAACGTTACTTTAAAATCATTTTACTCCAGTAGAAGTAAAACGTAGCACCCGATAATAACTCGAGTCTGAAACGGGACTAAAACCGGGTCTAAACATGCCTTTATTTTATGTCTAAACTAGATGTAACCAAACTTAAACACGTTACAAAAGCAAAAATGACATTTCTCCTACTACAGTGAATATGGCTGATGACCCTGACTTACACCAAAGTACAAAGCTAAAGTACATTCAGTATGAGACATGCCGCAGTTTGAGAACATGAACACCAAACTTTACAGCTTAAAACTTTGTTCACGCAAAGCTCATTGCAGATTTACTCACAATATGTCAATGTTGACACGCAATCTTGTCTGAATTAGTGCTAGTGCAGCCTCCAGTAGTTAAAGCCCAGGTACTGAACTCTCGAGGTTGTAGCTTTTTAAAAATTATTATTTAACTTCACTAGCATTACAGTCTAGTAATGCAAACAGTAGAATAATAAAAGAAAATTAAAAGCAATGTTTGATTCCTGCAATGTCGTTTGAAGCAGTAGTTTATAAGTGCATGACTGATTACATTAACAGAGTCGAGGCTTTCAGAGAAAGACTCGAAATCACTAAATTTGGAATTTGAGCTTTTAGAAAGGTGGTAAAGTAAAATATCATTATTTGATATAGAATTATACACTAGTACAGTAATTCTTAAAGTGTGGTCCGTGGACCACTAGTGGTCCGCGAACCCCTTTTCCCCCCCGACCCTCCACAGTCATGTTGCATTGGGAACTCCCTGGGCTGAATTGGCCAACTCTTATCACTTGATTAAACTTTAAGAATAACCAGCATAGTGTGACCAGGGCGTCTTTCCTTTTTGAGGGACAGAGCTGGAATTGTTGTGGATGAGCACGGTGGGCACTTCTCAGAACCGAAACAGAACCGTGCATAATCTTTCCTCATCCTGTTGGTCAATATGTAGTTATTGTAAAACGAGCAGAATTTCACACATGGCCGGGGGCATTAGCGCACCTGATGCAGGTTCCCCTGCGGTCTCCGCAGATCGGGTCAACATTCACATTATTTTTGATGGAAATCTCAAAATGTAAAATCCACAGATCTGTTAGTTTTGTAATGTATAGTTTTTGTTTCATGTGTAAAATCCCAGTAGTTTCAGTGATATTGGACATTAAGGGGAACATTATTTTTACCAGCATTTTATTGTTACCATAGTTACAACTATAGACTTCCTAAACCCACAACCGTTTAAACTATTGGCACTTTAGAATGACATTAAATGGGACCTATAGGCTGTTACAGCAGATTTTCCCCCCACATCTTTTCACATTTACTTTTTCAAATGAAATGAAATTCATATAAGAATTTCTGATCATATAATTGCATTTGTGTTTGAATAATTCGTTTTTGACTTGAAACAGTTGCATTTTAAACATAAATTTAGCCTATCCTTCCTATTTTATTGTTTGTTGGGGGCGTGTTGGAGATTCTGTTAGGTGGTCCTCAGAAAAAAATTGGAAGATAAAGTGGGCTGAAAAAGTTTGAGAAACACTGCAGTAGTATATTTCTTGTCGTGCCTCACTAATTTATAGTTTTCATTTCCAGGTTGCAGAATGAGCATGTGTTTTTTAAATCGCTAAATTCAGAGATGAACAAATTAGTAGGTTTGTGAATAATCGTTTTATTGCATTTTAATATTAATGGTTCTTAGCGTTCAGATACTTTTTTTAGCATACTTTTCTGTTTTCTTTTAATACTATGGGCCAGGATTCTGTGTCCTTAACAACGCTTGAATGAATGAATGAAATCACTTCCGTTGTGGCCACAGTCTTACCGATGTTGCCCTCTATGGACACCCTCTTGATGCGGCCCGGCGTCCCCCCTGGACCGGCGGAGGCTCCGCTCGCAAACCTCCGGGGGCTGAGGAGCTCCGGTTTCATGGTTCTGCCCCACGGAGCCGGAGCTGCATCCCCTCCGCGCCTCACGAACCGAAGCAAACACCAGCTTCTTCTTAGCATCAATAATAATAAAGGCTTATCGTGGCTTATCCCGGGGCTTTGGAGGGAGCGCGGCTAAGCTAATGCTAACACGAGCCCGCGCGGACTTACAGACATGTTTTAAACGAACAAGATCATTTAATTTATGAGAAAATATAACGTAATTTAGAGTTGAATCATGGGTAAAGTTGTCAACACATCGGCGCACATGGAGAGGATGGGAAATAAGCTAGCGGCTAGCACTTCCGGTACCGCGGGAGGATTTCACAATAAAGGACTTACAAAGGACTTCAAAATAAGATAACAAGTTTACTCTTAAATATAATTGTTTAATTATGTTTTAGCAAAAAATGTGTCTAATGTGTCATATGCACTTTAAGGCCTATTCAAAACTTTGAGTTTAAAGGGATATTTCAGGATTTTTGACATTGGGCCTCATTTCCTAGTTATCCAGAGTGTTGTTGATGTCTGGAGATATTTTTTTCTTAAATTCATGCAGTTCTTATATTTGAGTCTAGTGGCGCTAGGCTAGGGCAAGGCTAAAGCATTTCTATGGTATCAGTTAGCCTGCATTAAAAACAGTGTGACCCACTCCACAGTGCACCTGAGGTAAATCACTTATAACGCCAGACTAACCATATAAATGTCTGTGTCCATAGAATAATTTTAACCATTTTGCATTTAAAATAACTTATATTTGAGCAACATCAGCTTCGTGGCTGTAAGCTAACGCAGCGGTGGAGTGATCTGCGAGAAAATAGTCCCTCAAAATGCGGTAATTCATGTGATACAAGGTCAGTTATATTAAAAAAATATTCTATGGACACAGAAATGCTTTAGCCTTGCCCTAGCCTAGCGCCACTAGACTCTTCAAATATAAGAACTGCATGAAGAGAAGAAGAAAAAAAGAAAAAAATATCTTCAGACATCAACAACACTCTGGATAACTAGGAAATTAAGCCCAATGTCAAAAATCCTGAAATATCCGTTTAAGTCAATGACACATAAAAGAATCAGAATTACATCTTTCTTGTTTTTATTTATTAAAATACATTTTTAAACATTTTCATGTCAAATGGAAAAAAAATGCATTCTAATATAAAACACATTGTCTCACATTAACTGATTGGAATTATTATTGTAATTTTTACAGTATAATAGCGAGTTGTGGCTAATCCAGAGTTCAGTAGCTCGTGTTCTTGATAACAATCTTCTGAGGCGTCTCAATCTTGTAATCGTTGATACCTGAAGACACACAGAGGTACAGTTTGTGGGATATACTTTCTTTCATGTGTAATTGTATCCCGGTAATGTTACTGACCCTGGGTGAGCGCGGCGCCCTCTGCTGACAGGTGCCAGTACCTGCGGTCACTCTGACGCGCCTGTTCTCCGTTCACCGCGCTGAGGAACGGCCCCCACAGACTGGACTCCTTCGTAAACCTGACCACAGAAACAACTCGGGTGCTTGAGAAAACATAATAATTTTAATAACAAACTGTGTGACAATACATTCCTAAAGGCCGACAATTACCAATGAGAAAATCACTCAGAGCAATATCTGTTTCATGCAAGGTTTCTGAAATAAAATCTGAAGTTAAGGTGCTTTTATTGTCATTATAAAACTGGCCCGAGTGGTTTGTGGATCCCTGGACTGAACGGGGCCTTTCTGTGTGGAGTCTGCATGTTCTCCCCGTATCTGCGTAAGGCTGGGTAACAATATGGTACTGTAAAAGTATTTTATCTTTCGAAGACCAGGTTTTGATACCTGTTTGGTCCAGGGGCAGCATTGAAGGAAGTTAAGAAAAAAAAATCATTTAGAGTTTGTAACGTCCTTATGACCATTTTTACCAGTGTTTTATTGAGTCAGTTTTAACATTTTGCTTCTTGTCTTGGTTTTCTTTCTGTGATCAACAAAAGTTGTCTGAGGTCAAAGTATCAGTAAAATCATTGGTGCACAGCAAACTCAGCTGCAGGACCTTTACAGCCGAAGGGTTAAAGCCCAACAGATAATGGTGAGTCTGGACCGTCCGCTCTTTAAGAAGAAGAAGAAGAACTTTATTTATATAGCGCCTTTCACAGTCATGGTCACAAAGCGCTTTACATGAGAGCATTTTTTACATTCACTCCATACTCTCTGGTGGTAAGCCATGTTAGTAGCTTCAGGACTTTGATTTGATTTGATTTATTTAAGCTATTATTTACAGTGCGTTATTATTTACAATATTTACATCATTTCATTTACATTATCACAAAAAAAAACAATAAAAATACTAGACATCGTACATGAAACAAGATCGTTGCTGTAGTTGTGCTTCGTTTCAATTAATTATATAATGTTTTGTAAGTTTGTAAGTTGGTCTGTGCTAACGTAGATGCTTGAAATGTATCAAATTCTCTTTGGATGATGTCTTGTTGATGTTTTGTTCTTTCTGTACCATTGTGTGAAATGTACTTTATTGCACTGAATTTAGGGGTAGGCGCTCATAAGCTTCTTGCTTCAGTCCACTCCTTTTGAGCAGAATGTATACTGCTCAAATAAACAAAAATAAATGAATGAATGAATGATGTGAGGGAATGTATGGTGGTGGTCAGAGGGACCGCACCACCGGCCTTGGTGCGCAGACGTGTGCAGTCGCGAATGCGCTTCTGTCAGTCTCCCCCAGGGGAAACTGAAGCGTAGTTTACCACCACCAAGTATGGAGTGAATGTAAAATGCTCTCATGTAAAGCGCTTGGTGACCATGTCTGTGAAAGGCGCTATATAAATAAAGATCTTCTTCTTCTTCTTCTAAATAATAACTCAAAAGGAGTAGGCCGAAGCAAGAAAGTGCCTACCCCAATTTCAAAATACAATACATTGTATTGTGTACACTTTAACGTCCTCCCCTCGGGACGCAGCTGAGAATGCAACAGACCAGAACCCATCGGGGCTCTTTTATTTATTTTATTCCAGAGGCTGTTGCTCAGATAAATGATCTTATGTCGCTCAGCAAGGAAGCTGCAGCCCCTTAGGTTTTGCCTGATTTTATGCTGATTGACTCTCAGTTCAGAGCCGGACTGACGGCTGTGATGATCCTTGTTCTAAATACAACTGTTTCACTGTATCATGTGTGAACACCTGCTGCATTATAATGATACAAATAAATGATACAAATTTAAAAGAAATTGTCTTTTATGCAATAAATAACATTATAGTTTGTTTGGTTCTAGATGACGAATATTTTAGTATACGCTTGTTAAGTGTGACGTCACGACTTCCGCTTCTGGGTCCTGGCAGACGGGCAAATATGCGAGAATAAAACATTAAAAACTCTTAAAAACAACCATCAATATTTCTGAAACTCAACAGAGAGTTACTGAAGCTACTTATTTCTCAGACTCATTAGCCAAAAATGCCGCACCTACTGCTAAAAAAGTCATATTTACTAAAGTCGCTACTTCCGGGGTTAGTGTAGCTGCTGCGCCGTTAGCATTTTTAGCAAGTACCGATTTTGGTAAATATTACTTTTATAGCAGTAGGTGCAGCATTTTTGGCTAATGGGTCTGATAAATAAGTATGGTCAGTAACTCTCTGTTGAGTTTCAGAAATATTGATTGTGGTATTAAAGAGTTTTTTGTAGTTTCTCGCACATCTGCGGACCCGGAAGTAGAGCTGTGACGTCACCACTTAACAAACGTATAGGTATCGGAAAAAGTATTGTTCAGGTATCGGTATCGTAAACCAAGAAATGTTCAAGTACCAATTTTTTTTCTTTCACGGTACCCAGCCCTATGTCTGCTTAGGTTTCCTGCAGGTACTTCGGTTTCCCCTACCACTAAAAACATGCTAAACATGCTGGTCAGGTTCTGTATTTCAAGCTGAACAATATCCAGACTGATGCAGATAAACCAGCTAGACCAAAAAAGTGGAGTGGAGCTCACGTGAAGCCCGTGGTCCCCGAGGCTAGCTGCTCCAGGACGTGCAGCAGAGAGCTCCCCTGAGGAACCTCCACGCTGTAGGAACTCTCCGCTCCCTCGGAGTTCACCACCGACAGAGACACGGAGACTCTGGGACGGACCGGGACCACCACCTCAGGCTGGGGAGGGTCTAACACCAGGCTGTCTGCTCACACACAGGAGAGGAGTCAATGGGGTTATACGTTATAATACACTTGAGCTTACAGCATATAGACCAGTGTGTTGCCACATTTGAAAGCTAAGACCTACAAAACGTGTCACTTTTTTGTCGCATTTTTTAAAAAGGGGATATTACGTAAAATCGACTTTTTCAAGCTTTATATCATGTTATTATGTCATTCCCTCATTAAACACATGCCTGGAGTGTTGCCTTGGCTCATTCACATATTTTTGAGTAATCAGTAAAAACTTAGACGGCAGCCATTTTAGGTGTAGCTATGCCTCAGTCCTCCTAGGAACGCCCCCACCTCCTGGAGACGCCTCTGGACCTTTCTTCACCAGCCAAGCCACCAACCACTGCTCCTCAGCTCAGCAGAGCCCCTCCCCGCACAGTAGTGTTGTTTAGATGCCACAGCAGTGTGCTGAAGGGGGCGTGTCGGAAAGCTTCTTAAAGAGACAGAGGCCTATTTCAAGACGTTCAGTACAGCCATTTAGAGAGAGCAATTTCATTCAAGGCAGTTATTTTAATTTACTGCATATACAGACCAACAGAAGGTTACGTCATCATTGTAGTATGCTATAGACTGGTGCTATGTGATTGAAAAAAGCATAATACCCCTCTTTAAGATAATTGATATAGAAATAATTTAGCCGCAAGAATTGATCCCTGTGGAACTCCATAACTTACTGTTTATTGGTTTATTTGGTAGGGACAGTGCAAGTTAATGAACAAGCCACACCGGATTGTAGCCTTGGGCTAATTTCCATCCGTCGTCCCCCATGCGCACTCTCAAACACACTCTCATTCATCCTGGCCTATTGTACATGTTTTTAGTGGTAGGGGAAACCGGAGTACCCGGAGGAAACCTACACAGACACGGGGAGAACATGCAAACTCCACACAGAAAGGCCCCGGCCTAGGTGGGACTCGAACCCAGGACCTTCTAGCTGACCGCTGTACTACCGTGCCGCCATACTTTCACCATTTCAGATTTGTTATTATTTATTGGAACATACTGATGCCTGTATTTCTAAATAATGATGCATGTGAAAGAAACTATTGTGTGTTCGGTATGTGCCAGTGTACCGTCTTCTGCGAGGCACTGCTTGGTCCGCACGGTCACGTAGGAGCGCAGCTGCAGGGCGGGCAGGAGCTGGGACAGGGCCATGGGGTTGTGGTACAGGCTGTTCCGGGCGTCCGTCCTCATGGCCTCCATCGCCGCCGCGCACTCGGACACCTGGCGGCCCATCGCAAGCAAGGCCTGGGACAGCAGGGGTTACACAATGTTTGTACGATTATACAAGTTAAAAGGTCATATTGTGTTGTTTGCAGTCACGGTCACTTTCCAAAAAAGAACTAATTCTTCTATTCTATTTGGAAATGTGTGGCGTAGTGACCAGCGATCTCAGGAGACTTCACGCACAGGCATCAACAGGAAAACGCAATAAATTCATCAGTAATAACAAGTGGGGTTCAACCTATAAAACCTATATACAGCCACTGTTCAGTCTACAAAAACGGGCTCTGAAAACTATACATAATATTAGATATAGATTCATCATGGTGTTTGGGCCTCGTACCTGAACAGCCAGGCCGGTGCTGAACTGGTTCCCGATGTGTCCGTCCGGTCTGCGCGCGGCTATCAGTTTCTGTTGGATCTTGGTCAGGGCCGCGTTCAGCTCATGAGCCCTCAGAGCGTGGACCCCCAAGTCTTTGACGCACTGAAGGGCCATCCCCGCCATGGCAAACGTGTCTGTGCCGCCCGCTGCAATCAGCACAAAGGGTCAGCTCCAGCTCGGAAACAAAAGAGAATCCACAGAGTATATACAATAAAGATCTTCTTCTTCTTCTACTGCAAACACTGTAATCTTTGGGAAGAAAATGTGTCTGAATGTGCATTTAATTAATTCATGTGAGGAATTTGGATGTGAGCAGGGCTGGACTGGCCATCGGGAGCATCGTTGGGCCGAGGTACTTTTGGGCCAAGTGAGTGAATATGCCGCTGCACCACACCGGCCCACAATAGAAACTAGGGGTGGGAACCTCACGATTCGATACGCGATACATGGCACACGATAACAATTATCTCAGGATACGCCGATACTGCGATAATCGATATATTGCACAAAAATAATCTACGATACATCACGATTTTAAAAAAAACATGTTACTTTTAACCTTTATTTTAACATACTACATATTATTCATTATTTACATTTCTTTTCATGTGCTTTGTACCACTTTTATAAATGATCCCTGACTTACTCACTGAAAATGGGTCATAGATCTGTCAGTGACTTCATTTACAATAAACAAACAAGAAACATCAGTCCTATTTAAAAAGGAATAAATAAAACTCAAATTAATCTTCTTTATTATTATAAAAACTATCATTAAAAGTAATATATTTGTGTGACAGTGTTTGGTCCAAGTGCTTAAAACTGTAGTGCTGCCCCCTGCTGGTCTGACTGAATTCTTGATCATTATTGGCCTCTATTGACTGTGAAAACAGTGGAGCTCTGCTGCCTCATTAATATGCATGACGTCATCAAAAGTATCGATATCATCCCGCAAAATATCGTGATATATCGGGAAATTGATATATTGTCACACTCCTAATAGAAACTGCAAGTTCGTTTGACGTTCAGATAATGAATTGGATGCAATTACACAACTCATCCACCAGGTGTGTCTGACGCCTTTTACCCTCCTCTGTTGTAAATGACTTTCTTTTAAAGTTCAGGTGATCTAGTGTTTTGTACATTGTAAATGTAATAAATATCTGTCTGTGTTAGCACAAAGAGCCTCCTACAAACATTCACGTTAGGTTTACTCCAAAATGTCCTCAAGCGGCACCACTTTAGCTTTATGTGGTAATAAAAATAAAAGCACATTTCATACACCTTTCACAGCTAAGCGATTAATCGATAAATCGTAAAAAAGAATCGGTAGATTAATCGAACACCAAAATAATAATTAGTTACAGCCCTAAACATCACAACCCCATTGCATTGAATATGACTGATCTTTTAAAGGGCCGGTCCAGCCCTTGGTGTGAGGGTGACAAAGGAGTTGAGTCAGCAGCTAAAAGATAATACTCCACCACCTCCTTCCTGTTCCACAGCCTTCAGGAGCTCATGGAGAACATGGTTAAGGTTTGTGTGGGACTCACCCTCGATCTGCTCTATGTAGTCCTGCTCCACAGCCTTCAGGAGCTTATGGAGGACATGATGCTCCACCCTGACCCCGCCCACACACAGGCCCAGGACGCCCAGGGAGTACTGGTAGTAGTTGGAGGAAGGCCGGTGGTACTGGCTCACTGTGGGAACAAAGAGGAAGTCCAAAATGAAATAACTAAAGACAGTACAGAGGGAGACTGAAGAGATATTAGAGCCGGGCAATATATCGTCAACAAGATCATATCAAAATTACTGTTTGGAAGTGGAGCAGGGCACCGTTACATTTGTTTAGATACCAGTAATTTAAACGATACTTTGTTTCCGATACCTGAACAATATTTGTTCCAATAAATATACTAAAATATTTGTTATTTAGAACCAGAAAACAGAACGATAATGTGTGGAACATATGCAAAATTACAATATTGGGTTAATCTCCAATGTGAAATGTGTGAAAAATGGGGAATAATTTGAGAAAAAAATTGGGCAAAAATAGGGAAAAAAATTAGAATAAATTTGGGGGGAAATTGGGGAAATATTGGTAATATAAAAATTTTGCAAAAATGAAGGGGAAATTGGGGAAAACGAGAAAAAATTGGGACAAAATAAGAAGAAAAAAAAAGGAAAAATGGAGCAAACATTGTGCAATTTTATTTGGAAAAAATATGGGAAACAATTGGGCAAAAAAGTGTGGGGAAAAATAGGGAAAATTCACTTTCTTTAAAGGAATAGGCCACCGTTTTTACACACTGAGATATGTTCTTACCTGAGCTTAGACGAGTTCATTTGTACCTGTCTGGTCTTCACGTGTGCCTTCAGTCACGTAAACACAGCACTCCTCACCTACAAATCCCTCCATAACCTGGCCCCGCCCTACCTCACCGAGCTCCTGCAACAACACCAGCCCACCCGCCACCTCCGCTCAGCCGGCACCAACCGCCTCACCCCCATCATCCGCACTAACCGCCGGACCTTGGGGGACGGGGCCTTCGCCATCGCCGCCCCCACCCTCTGGAACTCACTCCCACAGCCCATTAGAAACTCTGACTCACTACCAACCTTCAAATCAGGACTCAAAACCCACCTGTTCAAACTAGCTTTTCCTTAAACCCCTTTTTTGTTTTGTTTATTCCCCATCAAAGCGTCTTTGAGTGTCCAAAAAGCGCTATATAAGTTTGATGTATTATTATTATTATAAAAATGGGAACTATATTGTAAGGCGTAATAATACCAGGAGTAATTCGACATCCGCGCAGTGAAATCTTCACTTTACTGTGTGGATGCCGAATTACTCCTGGTATTATTACGCCTTACAATATAGGTCCCCTTTTTATCCGCTTAGAAAATCCACATTGTATAATTTTGTGTAATTATACTTTATAGTGTAACACTTCACGTAACCATATTTAAATAGTGAAAACGTGGAAGAGTTTGGTAGCTTCTATCTTCACCTCGTTTGGAGCTATAGAGGAGAAGAGAGAGGCTAAATGCTAACGCCGTCTGTGCTGTGTTTACGTGACTGAAGGCACACGTGGAGACCAGACAGGTACAAATGAACTCGTCTAAGCTAAAGTAAGGACATATCTCAGTATGTAAAAAACGGTGGCCTGTTCCTTTAGCAGTATCTATTGGAATATATGTAAATTTATAATATCAGGTGTATCTTCATTGTCTAGAAATGTGGAAAACATGGGAAAAAATTGTGTGGGGGGAAAAAAAACATTGAAAACACACAATTTTGGAAAAATTGGTTAAAAAAAAAGTCAGTGCTTTTCGTCGTCTGTTCAGGACAATTATCTTTTTGAGCAACAAAGCAATGCAAGAACGTTACGACATTACGAACGCGGCCCGTAAACCCCGCGCTGGTGCAATGATCCCACTTTACCAGCAGGAGACAAATAAAGTAAAGTAAAGTAAAGTACAGTTGATCTCGTCCTTCTCCCTCTGCATGACGCTCTTCAGCAGGTTGAGCAGCGTGTCGTTCTGGCCCCGCACGGTGAAGGTGACGGTGCTCAGGTCGAAGCAGGACGACTTGAGGGCCAGCAGGTACAGAGCCAGGAGCCCGGGGGACGAGGGCGACGAAGGGACGGTCTGCGAGAGCGAGCTGAGGAGGGAGAACAACGGACAGTCACTAAACAGGAAGCTTTTTGATTTACGGGACAGGAGCGGCATAGTAACAGGATGGAAATAGCATGTTTGATTGTATCTGAACCAATAGGTTGCGTTCACGTGACATCACAACATTTTAATGAGCCTATAGGTTAAAACTGAGCTGGAGGACAATTGAAAATTCCATGGCGGGAACTATGGTAACTGACGAAGATTTTTTTGTCATAGTTTTTGGCGAATACCTCTGTCTTTACTGTGAGAATTCACGTGAAACAAAAACTGTCTCGAACTTCATCGTCTTTTCTGTCAGCACATGTAAACTAATGTCTAATTATTTCCTCATAAAGGCGTCCAAAGGTGGAGACAATACTCGAAAACATCAGCGTGAAGAGGAAATTGTACACAAATTTATATTATACTGAGGATGGTAATGACAACTGGGAAGTAGCAAGGTAACGTGCCTTTATAACATAAAAATAGTGACTTTGGGTAATGTTACCAAGGTTTGGCATTGGTAACATGCTGAAATATATTATATTAAGGTTTGCCTTTTGTTACTTTTTGTACTAAACATCGTACATGAAACGAGACCGTGGTTGTCGTTGTGCTTCGTTTCTGTTTCTATATGAACATTTCAAACAATGCTTTGTAATTTGGTCTGTGTTAGAAAAGCCGCTTTGAAGTGTAACTGGTTTTCCTTTGACATTGATGAAAATCAAAATATGATGCTGCTAACTGTATGATTGATAATGTAATTGCAATAGGATAAAGTTATTATTATAGTTCTGTCATGTAATGTCTTTATGTAAATGCTATATTGTAAATGTTGTATTGATTTTGGGGGTGGGGCTTATAAGCTCTTCAGCCCACTCCTTTTGAGCAGAATGTTTACTGCTCAAATAAACTAATAAACTAAACTAAACTGATGTTGATCAGTAGAAACGACTTTCAGACATAAAAATAATATCAGGTTTGTGAATCCAATCGCTGTCAAATACTGACGAGTTTCGTTTTAAAGATTTCTTACAAAAACTTTATTTCTCCCATAGAGTTGTATTGGCCCCGCCCACCACCTGACATTATGACGTCATCACATTCTAAAATGTGAACGCCCCCTATTGGCGAGGAATGTGCTTCTCAATGGTCCTCATGGCGGGGAGCTGACATTGCTGTAGTACCACCCCCTGGTGGCCGGGGCGGCTCCAAAATATTTGCCTGGCTCTAGCCTGATAAACCACACCCACTTCTTTTCTGCGTGACAGAAGGCGGGTCTGGACACACACGGTAAACAAGTTGCTGATTGGCGGCTGAGGCTGAACCAATCACGACCGTCACAGAGAATTGACAAGGTTACGTCACTCACTGAGCTGCTATGTTGTTAGTTCAATTAACAACATTAACATTAGCCAAAACTAATCATGGATGAAGTAGTCGAGGATTTTGCCTCCGCATTCTCATCAGTTTATATTCAGTTCATATTTTGTGAGTTGGACTACAGCTGTCGTCACGTCCGCTAATTGGTTTATTTCACTGACAATCTGTGCGTGTTAGGCCCGCCCGTTCAAACTGCTCCAATTACTCCGTTACCAGACTAACTTCCCTGCGTGTAATGGACAGGGCATAGTATGGCAGAGCCAGGCTTGACGGTCATGATTGGTTTGGCTAGGCCTTAGCCGCCAATCAGCAACTTGTTTACCGTGTGTGTCCAGACCCACCTTCTTTCGCGCAGAAAGAAGTGGGTGTGGTTTATCAGGCTACCAAAATATACTTGGTAAACAGCGTTCTTATGGGCACTTTGACCTTCCCTAGCACTGCGTAAAAGCCTGGCTCCAAAGAGTTTTTCTTTTTCTAAAAATCGCTCTGACCCATAATATGACCCATGTGACAACACTGGGCTCGGGGTCATATTTTAACCACGCATCAGCACTAAAAAGTGGAAGCCGTTTCAGTGCTCCAGAACCTGTCAATCAGGCTCTGGCACTGAAAAGGCTCGTGGTTAGCCCAGCGAGTGCCCTTTTAAGGAACAGGCTTCGTAGGAGGAGATTAGGCAGCCATGTTAACTGCACAGACCACGCGGGACCTTTACAATGAATGAGGCTGAATAGATAATCATCGATCTTAACCCATATTGCAGTCAGGCAGGAGAGGCCAACAATTAACAGTAATAGGCTAAGGCACGTTAATTCCTGTTGAAAGATGCTGGGTAAAGCTTTTTTTGGTGAATGGTAGGCGAGGCAATCAGCTGATGGCTTGAGGCGTCTAAACCACAGCTCTGTAACAGCATCAGGGAAGCTCTGTCTGTGGATATTGTTTTTACCAATCAAGGATCTATAATTATTTCCTTAACACTTTCCTGACGTAACGACATCGTGATCGCTCCTATTGCAGGGTCTCGAACCATTTTATCCCATGAGCGGATTTGCAGCTTGTGTAACTGTGAGCCTTTAGGTGAAGTGAATATGTGACACCATGTGCAGAAATGTAACAAGCGACCGAGTAACTGGTTTTGAGAGATTCCTGATGCCCCACAATGATACGTTAAAAACAGAAATCTAAAATGTTTTGGTGAAATATGAAATAAAATACATTTTAAAGTTTTCAGAGTGTAGAACTGTAGACTAGTTTCATTGCTCTCAGTCCCATGTGCTCTTTTTCAACATTCATATACGTTTAGCTCAGTGGTTAGGTTTCATGAAATGCCACTGGCACAGCTCCCGAGAGCAGAGAGAGAGAGTTTATATAAGAAGGAAAAAATATCTAATCTGAACATTTCAGTATCAACCCGGATACCAAAGGATTATCCAGAGAGGTTTGAACTCTTCCTAAACCCATGGTTAATGTCCTGACCTCTGGATGTGGCCGTGCAGTTGGCTGGTGAGCCTCTGCAGGTGGGCGCTCTCGTGGCTCAGGCTGTGCTGGTGGGACAGGCGCAGGGCCACGTGCACACTGGGGTTAGGCAGCCCCTCCTGGGTCTGCAGAGAGCCCAGCAGAGCCTTGTTCAGGGAGAGCAGCAGCTCACGGTTCGACACACTGTCTGCACACAAGAAAAGGTCAGATTCAACTTAATATTTTAGATATAAGCTGTTGATTCAGTTAAAAATAACATGTTCAGTGTGGCAAATGGCAATCGTCAGGTTTATTCTTTATTCTTGATTAGGATCCCCATCAGCTTCCACAAAGTCTAGTCTGCCTCGGGCCCTGACATAATATAACATTACGAAACAGTCAAAACGCACCTTTGAACATATTACACATTTCATAAATCCTACAACCATAGGGAGCATAGGACATGGTCACTATTGCTCACTGCTGAACTATTGGACCTTTTACTTTCAGACTGAAATTTAGTTTATTTTTAGTGTTTCTAATAATGAAAGGAAGTTCCAGGCGTTTGCCCTTCTGTACAGGACAGTTCTTTTCACTGAGTTACTATTGGGTCTGGGAACGACCAACGAACTTGTCGTCACTTGGCTTTACACAAGGAGGAGCGAAGTCCCTGAAGCAACAGGTCAAAGTGGAACATTCTGATGACTGAGAGACTTTACAATGTCGAATGTGTCACAGAAGAAATACCTGTCTGTCCCCTCCTGCTCAAGACAGTGCACGGCGACCTTTTAAAAGCTAATCATTTTCCAATCTTGTTCATGAGTCTTATTTCAAAAGACGCCAACCATCATGTTGTGTGTGGTGCCGTAAAGAACATAAGGACATAAGGACATAACACAAGTGCAGTGTCAGCAGCTCTGATTTGAGGAAGTGACTGGAAGCCCACTCAGACATTTGCAAAAAAAACATTCAGTGATTTTTAAAGTCAGTCTTTTCTATAATGTGTCACTTACAAGATTACCAGAAAGAAACGCTCTGACCCGCATATCATTGCAAAATCACTGATTTCCACATGAAGAATTGCTCAATATCGGAATTTCCTGATTAAAGAGTAACAAAGCAAAACATCATCATAATAAATAATAATAAAAAAGATAAATGTGTGAGTTCAGTCAGAAGACATCACATCTTTAATGTATTTGGAGCACTTTAAAGTATGTCCATAGTATTTCATAGTATTTCATGCTCTCAATATATTCTACACAATCCGACTTGAGCTGAAACGTTGTCCACATTTCCAAAACCAGAGGATACTCACTGCATGGCTCTCCAAAGGCACAAGACGCCAGCACTGTTAGCACGAGGAGACAGATCATTCTGAAGATGATCCTTCACCTGCTGAATATATCTATACAAAAAAACAAAACATCAAAACATGACTGTTGTTGGGCAAATAATTCAGCACGAACACCCGGAGATAAACAAAGAGGAGAGCGGTCAGTAATAATAAGCTAATGAGCGGTAATAATAGGCTAAATGCCAGTAGAAAGAAGATGTTACCTGCTCTGATGAAGTGCAGAGTGGAGTGAGGACACGTTACAGTTCAGCCTATGAAGTTTTATTGTCACATGACTCGTTATTTGCGATGACAAAGCTCCGAGATGCAACAAACTGTGGCTTTAAACGGCGCTGGTGCACGTGGTACTGTCAACAGGAAGTCGGTGTAGTCCTTCGATCGATTTCAAACATTTCTTTCATCAGATATAACAGTTATTTTCTCATTTTAACAGTGAAATAATGTTGAATTTGTGGACATATAATAACTCAAGTGGCGGCTACAATGGCAGAAAAGACAGGGTATATGTTTAAATGCAGCGCCTTTGAGTGTTTAGAACTACAATACCCATGATGCAAGAGCTGAGGCTAACGGAACAACAGGACGTCAGTGTAGTCCTTTATTCTTAAAGGGATATTTCGGGATTTTTGACATAGGGCCTAATTTCCTAGTTATCCAGAGTGTTGTTGATGTCTGGAGATACTTTTTTATTAAATTCATGCAGTTCTTATATTTGAAGAGTGTAGTGGCGCTAGGCTAGGGCAAGGCTAAAGCATTTCTATGGTATCAGTTAGCCTGCATTAAAAACAGTCTGACCCACTCCACAGTGCACCTGAGGTAAATCACTTATAACACCAGACTAACCATATAAATGTCTGTGTTAATAGAATCATTTTAATCATTTTGCATTTAAAATAACTTATATTTGAGCAGCATCAGCTTTGTGGCTGTAAGCTAACGCAGCGAGAAAATAGTCCCTCAAAATGCAGTAATTCATGTGATACAAGGTCAGTTATATTTCAACAAATATTCTATTAACACAGACATTTATATCGTTAGTAGCCTAATATTGTTGTCATGGCGACGTGAAAACAGGTAGCGACTTCACTCTCTCCTTGTGCAGCTGAGTTTTTTGCCTTTTTCTGTGAACTGCATTTGTGGTTTCTGTTCCACATTGTTTCTCTGGATACTTTTGTACGTCTTTGCCGAGTTTTGTGGAGGTTTGGTGGATTTGTTTACTTTGAGAGTCTAAAATGGTCCTGAAGAAAGCAGCTTTTTAAAGGTAAACAAAGTGCTAGCTTATCAGCTAAACCCATTTGAGACCTACACATTTCTTCTTCTGAGACACTGAAGAGGCACCAAGAGCCCCCCTGCAGCACAGAGGAGGCGTCACAAGAGGAGCTACAGTAAACAAAAAAGGAAAAACGAGGAGATGGTGAAAGACTTGTGAAGCGGAGGGAGGAAGAGGAGGAGGAGCTGACCAGTGCAGGAAACCACGCTCTGAAACAGGGACAAACCCAGGAGGCGCTGCACCGTTTCAGAGGAGACAGAGGGCAGCCAGGTTTCTTCCGAGTGCTAGAGTTTCCCCGACCTCCAAGGTCATGCGGGTCAGGTTGACACAGTGGCAGCGCGGCTCAGCCGCAGCAGCTCAGGACTAACATCTGAACACTATTTTGTTGTAAAGTTGTACAGTGACAATAAAGCACTTACTTACTTACTAGCCTAGCGCCACTAGACTCTTCAAATATAAGAACTGCATGAATTTTCTCCAGACATCAAAAACACTCTGGATAACTAGGAAATGAGGCTGCTTTTTTGCTGCTTCCTGCTTATCAAGAGTGCAGACGTATCTCTGCTTGCTGCTGCCGCTTGCCTCTTTATTTGCTTTTTAAATCATTCTATTTTTGGGCACATGTCTTGGATATGATTTTATTCTCTTCTTTTAAGTGAACCAAGGCTTTTTACTCATTTTAATGCCATTTTTACAACTCATTTGACGAACCAGCGACGACAATCTTGTCAACATGGCTGAGGGAGGAAGGCAAACATCGCCTTGTGAAAGCTGTCGGATGTATCAACAAGAAATTTCCCTACTACGGGACAAGATTTATGCTCTAGAGATGGAAAGAGGACTTAATGACACGCTCCCTGTGGAACCCGGTAAGAAGACGGAAAAAACTGATACTTGCAACCTGAAGCTAAACGATACCATAACATTTCCGAAACTAAACAGACAACTTGGTGCTAGGCCAAAGCAAAGACAACATGCTCGTAAAAATGCACCTGAAATAAAGTTAACAAACAGATTTTCACCTCTTTCAGAGAATGTGTATAACAAGCAAAAAATGTCAGAGAAAAACAAGGAACACGAAGTCAAAACAAAGATGGAGAGAAATACTGTTCCAAGTGTCAAGGCCAGAGATACCCTGTTGCTTGGGGACGGAGCCATATCTAATATAAACAATGAGATAATGACTACAGTCACTTATCCGTCTGCTACAGTTTCTGACATCATAGATGTTCTAAACAAGGAAATTACAAACAACCCTGGAATAAATAAACTTGTTTTACATGTTGGTGCTGTGGACACAAGAAACGGAGAGTCTGAAGTCCTGAAAGAAAAGTTTAATAAACTTTTTGAGAGACTGGATTGCCTGGACAAAGACGCGATACAAATTTTCATCAGTGGACCTATCCCAAACATCGACGGGAGAATAAACAAATTCTCCCGGCTGTTTCAGTTGAATACATGGCTGTCAAAAGTCTGTAAGTCAAGAGGACTTACTTTCATAGAGAACTTTAATCTTTTCTGGAAACGCGATGATCTGTTTAAAGGAAATGGCCCACATTTGAGCAGAGGTGGAGTGAGACGACTGACGGAAAATCTCCTCCACGCTCTGCAGAATCCGTGGAGGCCTGAGCAACAAGAGAGAGCAGAGAGGAGCATGAGAAGAGCTCCTGGCTCACCAGCAAAGGTTTCGCCTGCATCCCAATAAAAGATTCAGTCGCAGCTGCATCATCTGCACCTACAGTAAAGGACTCAGCCACAGCTAAGGATCCAGCCACAGCAGCACCAGCAGCACCTACAGTAGAGGACTCAGCCACAGTTAAGGATCCAGCCACAGTTAAGGAATCAGCTGCGCCGGAAAACATCTCAACCATAGCAGCGGCGCCACCTGCATCTGCATCTCCGGGGAAAAGCTCCGCTTCAGCACCACCTGCATCTATAGTAAATGATTCAGCCGAAGGAGCACTTTCTTCAACTCCACCGCAGGCCTTGAGCCCGACTGGTACATCTACACCCTCCAGAGATTTTTCTGAATCATTCCCATCACCAAAGTCACCTATGGGATTTCCCAGCCATTTTGAAGCCTTGATAAAACAAGGGATTCAAATGACTCCCCGCACTCCAGTCATGTCAAGACCAAGGCTTTCATCCCCGAAGAAGCATCATGCCCCTCCCCCACCTCCGATTTCCAGCAGCTTCACTGCTGCTGTCTAGGACATTAAGGGCCTCTGCGTTGCTACCATGCATAGCAAACTCAAACCAACCAGAGGTCCATAGAGGGAATGTGTTCTTCTGAAACAATTAGTATAGTCAAACAACATAGATTAGATAAGAGGGCAACAGTCAGACCGTCCAATCAAAGAACTCTAATCCATATCCCTTGCAAAAAGATTCCATCCACTCAAACACAGATAAATCTTAAACATGCTGTACTCAATGCCAGATCGTTAAAAAACAAGTCCTTTTTAATAAATAGTTTTATTTCTTCTTATAATCTAGATTTTATGTTTTTAACTGAAACATGGCTTGACAAAAACACTGGTAACGCAGTTTTGATTGAGTGTAGTCCATCAAATTTCAATTTTGTGTCTGAAACACGCCAAAACCAGAGGGGCGGGGTGTCTGTGCAATATTCAGGGACAATATAGTCATCCACAAATTGTCATTTGGGGTTTTTCTATCATTTGAGTATGTGTCTTTCAAAATGGAGATAAAACAATCTTCCATTCTTTATATGACTATTTACAAACCACCACAGAATTGTTTTATCGAAGACTTCACTGAATTACTTTCATTTATATGCACTGATTTTGATTGTTTGGTCATTTCAGGTGATTTTAATGTGCATGTGGATGTGACCAATGACAGGCATGCAAAAGAACTTAATGCTGTTCTTGAAATGTTTGGTTTAACTCAGCACGTGAGTGAGGCGACCCACAACAAAGGTCACACTCTAGATCTAGTTATTACAAAAGGTGTTAATATATCAAATGTGAATGTTGTTGATGTTGCTTTATCTGATCATTTTTGTGTCTTTTTTGACTTGTCTGTTACACCAAAACCAGTGGTTGGGCCTGGAGTTATTCAAAGAAGACACATAAATGATACAACAAGGACACAGTTTATGGAAATGATCAGATTTGTAAATCCTCCATGTTCAAATGTTGATAATCTGTTGGACTCTTATACATCAAGCGTCTTAAATGTTTTGGATACTATTGCTCCTGTCAAGGTAAAAATGGTTAACAATAGACAAAAGGCACCTTGGAGAAGTGAAGATTCGGTCAGGGCACAGAAAAGGGAGTGCCGAAAAGCCGAAAGGAAATGGCGCAAGTCAAAGCTCCAGGTTCATTGTGAGATATACAAAGAAGTGCTTTGTGAGTTCAACCAGATTTTGCGTGGAGAAAGGGAGAAGTACTTCTCTAAAATCATCGCAAACTGTAGAAACAATTCTCGTGTTCTGTTTTCCACAGTAAACAGATTAACTAACCCTCCAGTTTCACTGCCCTTAGAACTAATCTCTACATCTAAGTGCAATGAGTTTGCAATATTTTTTTATGATAAAGTCCAAGGCATAAAAAATGCCATAATTTCCACAACACAAATACCAACCCTGCCACCAACTAGACACCTTGAGCTGACACATTTCACACCTGTTACTGGCAAAACAATCGAAGAGGTCATCTCCGGTTTGAGTTCATGTACATGCTGCCTTGATGAATTACCCACTAGATTTCTGAAGTCTGTGCTGACCAGCTTGTTACCACAACTTGTTCAGTTTGTTAACATCTCATTTGAGACTGGAGCATTTCCAAAGGCCTTGAAAACCGCGGTCATTAAGCCTCTTCTAAAGAAGAGCAGCCTTGATCCCAAGGTACTGAACAACTACCGGCCCATATCAAACCTACCGTTTTTAGGAAAAGTCCTAGAGAAAGTAATATATCAACAGCTCACTTACTTTCTCCTATCTAACAATGTGTTTGATACTTTCCAGTCAGGATTTAGGCCCCACCACAGCACTGAGACAGCCCTGATCAAGGTGACAAATGATATCCGTATGAACACCAATGCAGGTAAGGTCTCAGTTTTAGTTCTGCTGGACCTGAGCGCTGCCTTTGACACAGTGGACCATGGGATCTTACTTCACAGGTTAGAAAACTGGGTGGGAATCTCTGGTACTGCTCTAAACTGGTTCAAGTCCTATCTCGAGGATAGGACGTACTTTGTCGAAATTGGCAACTGTGTCTCAGACAAAATTTCCATGACCTGTGGAGTCCCCCAGGGGTCAATCTTGGGACCCCTCTTATTCAACCTGTACATGCTTCCATTGGGTCAGCTAATAAACAGCAACAATGTGTCGTACCACAACTACGCAGATGACACTCAGATCTACGTGTCACTGACGGCAGGTGAACATGGGCCTGTAGATACTCTCTGTCACTGCATCGAACAGATCAGTTTGTGGATGCAAAACAACTTTCTCCAACTAAATTCAGACAAAACTGAAATCATTGTCTTTGGCCCACAGACACAAAGACAAAGTGTTATCAGTCACCTTGAGTCTCTTGCTCTAAACCAAAAAATCAGGTTAGAAATCTAGGAGTAATCATGGACTCAGACCTGAACTTAAACAGCCACATCAAAGCAATAACATCATCAGCTTTTTACCATCTGAAGAACATTGCTAAGATCAGAGGAATAGTGTCAAAACCAGACTTAGAGAGACTCATCCATGCATTTGTCTCTAGCAGGTTAGACTACTGTAACGGCCTGCTCACTGGCCTGTCTAAACGAGCTGTTAGACAGCTGCAGTACATCCAGAACGCTGCTGCTCGAGTCCTGACAAAAACCAGGAAATACGACCACATTAGTCCAGTGCTCCGGTCTCTGCACTGGCTTCCTGTCACTCAGAGAATAGAATTTAAAACAGCTCTGCTTGTGTACAAGTCTTTTCATGGTTTAGCACCAAAGTACATCTCTGACATGTTAGAGCCGTATGAACCATCTAGGGCCCTGAGAACTTCAGGGAGGGGTCTCCTGGTGGTTCCCAGAGTCAATAATAAACACGGTGAGGCTGCGTTTCAGTTTCATGCAGCTAAAATCTGGAACAGTCTTCATGAGGATGTGAGACAGGCCTCAACTCTGACAATGTTCAAATCCAGGCTGAAAACAGCTCTTTTACCCGTGCATATGAAAACTGAAAGTATTTTATCTGCACTCTTGACTTTTACTGTAATTGATTAACTTTGTGTTGTTGTTTTATTGATTGATTTTAACTGTTTTCTTGTAATTTTTTCTGCAACTGTGAAGCACTTTGAATTGCCTCGTGTATGAATTGTGCTCTACAAATAAACTTGCCTTGCCTTGCCTTGCCATAATGTCATAATCCTGAAATATCCCTTTAACCTGAACCGAGAACATTTTCTCCTCCAACTCAACTAAATGGATCTTTTCCCTCGCGTTGTCGTCACTTTTTTCCATCACTACTTTTCGGTTTTCACTTTTTTGTCACATTTTTGTCACGTTTTTGTCGTTCTTTTGTTGCGTTTTCATCCTTGTTTTCGTCTCATTTTTGTCGCTATTTCGACCCTTTTTTCCAGAAGCTTTTGGATTGGGGTAAAGTCAAACAGGAGAACATGTGCTCGGTTCAGGTGGGGTTAAGGGTTAAATAAACCAACACCTTTTTTAAAAATTGAAACGGTACATGATCAGCTTTTATAAAGATGTGCAAATGTGTCAAACATAACATAAGTTACAAGATGTTTAAAAATAAAGCAGCGTGTTTACGTTACACGAACTACATTACCCATGATGCACGCGGTCGTCCTGAACTGCGCAGTTTCTAGAAGCTCGGAGACGCTCCTCTGTCGCTGCAGCCGAGGCCATAAGCTTCACAGGCTGCACACGGAGCTTTATTTACCGCGATATATTATATATATTCACAATGAACCCGTAATGCGTGTTTGTGCCGAAGTGTCACCAGAAAGCTGAGCTACGTTGGCGCGCGAGCTACAAAACTACTAAACATCGAGCGGAGGAGGCGTGACAGCTGCTCAGGTTCGGACTCAGTGTTTTGATTCTCATTGACTCTGGAATGCCATGACAAATAAAGCTCTTTAATTATCTTTTCTGTTTTTAAAGTGGCCTCATTGTGTTCCATATCTTCTGCTCCTTGCACTTGTCTGTAGGTCCAGCATGCATCACTCTGCCCCGGTCAGTCAGATGGGACACTTGCCCTCCATGTACCCGTTCAGTGTGCCGCCCAGCCCGCTGGAGTTTGACCTGGGACCCCAAATCGCCCCTCCGCACCCACACAAGGGGGACTTCTCCACGTGGGTTCTTATCTGCGCGTGTCCTACAGTATTATTAGTGCTATTGTTGTAATTGCAGAAGGAAGTCCGCACATTACTGGCTACTGTTGTCTCTGGTTTACTTTTAGGTTTGTAGAAAATGTTTGTGTGTGTAATGTCTTCTCTTCATGCAGCAGCTGGAGCTGAGGTGTCTCAGGAAACACCGGCGGAGAGAGGATGACGAGTAAGTGACAGAAACTTGGAAGTAGTTCACTTAGGTTCTAGTAATGATGCTCTTATAGTCAGACCGAAATCAACATAAAGGTCTGGCTATAAGAAGAAAATAGCAGCTCGATTGGAAGTACTTTATAGTTCATTTGTTAATTAGAATTAATAAATAACTAAAGTTATTTTTATGGAAACCTAAAATGACAGAAAACTTACAATATATTTTTCTCTCATCTACTGCAAAAGTATCAAATCGATATCTCCTCACCTCTATTTGCCCTGAATCTTTTGAAACGTATGTCCTAAACCAGGGGTTCCCAAACTGTGGTACGCGTATTAGTGCACGGGCTCCTCTCTCTTTATGTTTATTTTTTTTATTTATTGGTTTATTTGGCAGGGACAGTGCAAGTTAATGAACAAGCCACACCGGATTGTAGCCTTGGACTAATTTCCATCCATCGTCCCCCATGCGCACTCTCAAACACACTCTCATACATTCTGACCTATTGTACATGTTTTTAGTGGTAGGGGAAACCGGAGTACCCGGAGGAAACCTACGCAGACAAGGGGAGAACATGCAAACTCCACACAGAAAGGCCCCGTCCAAGTGGGAATCGACCCGGACCTTCTAGCTGTGAAGCACGAGCGTTAGAGCTGTTAGCCTTCGTGTTAAAGAGATATTTCAGGATTTTTGACATAGGTGTCAAAAATCAAACATCTATATCTCCAGAAATCAACATGTTGTTGATTTCTGGAGATATAGATTTTTTAAATTCATGCAGTTCTTATATTTGAAGAGTCTAGTGGCCTAGGCTAATGCGAGGCTAGTGCATTTCTATGGTATCAGTTAGCCTGCATTAAAAACAGTCTGACCCACTCCACAGTGTACCTGACGTAAATCACTTATAACACCAGACTAACCATATAAATGTCTGTGTCGATAGAATCATTTTAGAATATAACTGACCTTGCATCATGAATTACCGCATTTTGAGGGACTATACAACCACGGAGCTGATGCTATAAGTTATTTTAAATGCAAAATGGTTAAAATTACAGCCGCGCTCCTGGTCTTCGTGGAGTTTTACTCGGGTCCAAAGCAGCTCTTGAGGTTCGTCTGCTGAAGGTGCGTCTGCTTGTATCTGCGCGTTTCCCCTGCGGTGGTTTTAATGGGTCCTTTTCTATCAAATTGTGATTTTTTTTTTTTGCCTCCAAAATTTCTTTGCGCACCCTCAGAGCGTCCTGCGTGTTTTCCTCTGGTTCTGATCTGAGGAGCAAGGGGAAGGAAAAGAAAAGGCGTCTGTGGCCGTGTCGTTGCCCTCCTGTACGGTTTACAGAACGACCTGAGGGAGACGCAGGGGGCGGGGCCAGTGTCTGATGTTCAGACTTTTGTCACTGGGACAAACAAACACAGCTTTACCGCCTCACACGAACAGCCTCGATTTTAAATAATTAAAGATTGACATTTTATTTCATATTATGTATTCAACCCTTCAAACAAGTCAAAAGCAAGGAGGAAAATGCAATCATAAATGCAACAAAAAAGCCACAAAACGGCAATGAAAAAGCAACAAAAACATGAAAAAAGCAAAACAAAAAGTGACCAAAAAACAACAAATAAAGACTTTAAAAAAAGCATCGAAAGTGACAATAGAAACATAAAAAATGTGCTTGGTTAAGAGGTTAATTAGGCCAACATAGGCTCTCACCCAGATGAGCAAAACTGTATTAAATGTGGAAAACCTGCTTGAGTTCACTGTAATAATGGATCAAAGACTTGTTATAATATGAGCTTTATTCACAGTGTTTCCAATCACTGTAAAGTAGGGATGTCAAGATTAACCGGTTTTACGATTACCACGATTATAAAAGGACGCGGTAGGTTTTCCGTAAGAATTTCAGAAGCCACGGTTTACCGCGGAAATGTTTCACGCTGACGCACGAGCCGCTGCTGCGCCATAAACAGCTTAAACTCAGCGGTAGTTGAGCGAGGCAGAAGGACGCTCTCCTCCAGTGTTGTATCCACCCAAAAACGATTGAAGTCAGCAGAGTGGGACGTCTTTAGGATCCAAAACATGACCAAGGCGTTGTTGTTGTCGATGGAACATCCGTTATGCAAACCCTGTCGTCAGAAAGTTGCAGCAAAAGGAAAGATGTGGAAATCAGCTGTTCAAAAGAGTCTCCTTAGTCATTTTGTAAACACGTTTCATTCTCTGTTCATCAAAACATCTGACAAATAATTAAGCAGCAGCAGAACTTTAGAGAACAGGAAACCCAGCCTAGACTGTGGCCTCATAATATATAGTAAAATAATGATGATAATTATGGTCATTATAAAGAAGTAAAGTTGACATTGTTTTGTATTATTCAATGTAGGCCTATTTATTTTAATGCAAAACAATCTTAAAGCATTTTTCATTTTAGAAACAGTGAAAGTTTACAAGTTTACAAGTATTAAAAAGCTTTTTAAAGACAAAAACTAAAAATATCAGTTCTTTCCTTTCATTCGGTCGATAATCGTGAATAATCGTAAAATCGCAATATTTTCTCTCACAATAATCGTGACTCATAACATTGAAATCGTGACACCCCTACTGTAAAGTAGTTCCCAAAACGTTTGTGAACCACTGTCCTAACTCTAATCCCAGCTCGGTCCTCAGTAAAGCTTGTGTGTGTTCAGGGCAATGGCCGCTGGCTGCTCTGCTTACGACGACACTGAAGACCGCCATTGCTGTAGTACCGCCATATAGCCGCTAGTCCCCATTGGAATGCATTGCACTTTAGACACGTTAAAAACAACTTTAATGCCGGTGCCTAATTTTTGGAACCGTCTACAGCTCGATATTCCTCCTGTGATTATGCTGGGTTAGACACAACTAGAGGCACCGGGCTGGTTATCGTAGGATACAATTTTAGAAATCTCGTACTTAATGAGGGTCGGACTGTTAGCATTGGAGCTGCGCGAGCTACACGTCACGCAAGGGCCGAGTCTACAGTGAAGATCCCGCCCTTATGCCCTTATTAGGAACATGCTTCGTCAGAGCTGGGGAGGAGAGTCTGTAAATCCGCCATGATTCCCCTTGAACGTGGTCATTGTGGTAAACAGGAGGAGTGAGTAATGACGGTCTATTAATAATATGTCTATGATTCAGGGTGTGCAGTGCCAAGCGCAGGCGCCTGATGCAGACAGAGGGGGAGCTGTGGGACAGCTGTGCTCCTCATCCGTCAGTGGAGGGACCGAGTGTGGACAGCTGCTCCTCTGGGGAGCTCCTCCCGCCCCCAGCCCGGCCCCGCCTCAGCCCGCCCCGTCCTCACGGTGTCCACGGTCACGCCCTCCGTCCACGGCGTCCTGATGGAGGTGGAGGCGGCTCAGAAGAGACTGCGGGAGATCGAGGACAGGTACGAGGAGATCCAGGAGGTGTGACTGTGCAGCAGTGGTGACATGAATTTGAGGCACTGCAATTATGTTCCTATTTAAAGAGTCGCATCATCCAACACCGTTCAGCTTTAGACTCTAATCCTTTAACCTCTTGAGCCTCATGAACCAAGCACGTGTTCTCCAGTTTGGCATTACCCAATCTAAAAAGCAAAAGAGAGGCAAAAACTCGCTGAAAAGCAACAATAACACGACTAAAGAGTGATGAAAAGGCAACAAAAAGTCAACAAGAAGCCACAAAAAAGTGACAAAACACGACAAAAAAACTATAAAATACAACAAACTATAAAAACACAACAACAAAAAGATAAAAACGACAGACGCGTTAAAAAAGCGGCAACAAAAAAGTTACAATCAGTTTTGTAGGTCTTTTAAAATGAGGCGTTACTCTGGCTGTAGGCTGTAGGCTCCTGTCCAGAAGCTTTTAGATTTGGGTAAAACTGAACTGGAAGAAAATGCACTGGGTTAAAGTGGGGATTAAATTTTTTGCTTTATTCATTCACTCTCAGGCGTCCAGCGTAGGAACCTCTGGCCAGAAGATGATTTTGAGTTGAAGCGAGCGTGACTGATGTGTGCGTTTCAGAATCACCCTGGAGGACGACTCGGACTCGGACTTGGACCTGGAGGTGGAGGCGTGTCCGCGGAGGCCCGTGCTGGTGCTGTCGGACAGTCTGAAGGAGGGGCTGCAGAGAGGGCTCAGCGACATCCTGCCCCACACAGTCGCCCAGTCCGTGTACGTACACTTTAGCTAATGACTGACGAGAGGCACAGCTTTAGGACATCTACAGGGCTTTAGGGACATTTACAGGGGCTTTATGACATCACAGGGGCTTTAGGGCATCTACGGGCTTAGGACATCTACAGGGGCTTTAGGGAATCTACAGGCTTTAGGACATTTACAGGGCTTAGGAAATTTACAGGGGCTTTAGGGACATCTACAGGGGCTTTGGAACATCTACAGGGGGGCCTTTAGGGACATCTACAGGGGCTTAGGGACATCTACAGGCTTAGGCTCTACAGGGGTTTAGGGACATCTACGGGGTGGTTAGGGGAGGCTACAGGGGCTTTAGGGACATCTACAGGGGCTTTAGGACATTTACAGGGCTTTAGGAACATATTACAGGGCTTAGACATCTACAGGGGCTTTAGGGACATCTACAGGGGCTTTAGGACATTTACAGGGGCTTTAGGAATTACAGGCTTTAGAACATCTACAGGGGCTTTAGGGGACATCTACAGGGGCTTTATGGAATCTACAGGGTTGGGTCACAGGGGCTTTAGGAATTCATCTACAGGGGCTTTGGGACATCTACAGGCGCTTTAGGACATCTACAGGGGCTTTTTAGGGACATTTACAGGGCTTTTAGGAACATTACAGGGCTTTTAGGGAACATCACCAGGGGCTTTAGGAACATTTACAGGGGCTTAGGAATCTACAGGGCTTTATGACATCTACGGGGCTTTAGGACATCTACAGGGGCTTTAGGACATCTACAGGGGCTTTTCAGAACATCTACAGGGGCTTTAGGACATTCTACGCGGCTTTATGACATTTACAGGGCTTCTAGGAACATACAGGGCTTTAGGGACATCTACGGGGCTTTAGAACATTTACAGGGCTTAGGAAATTTACAGGGGCTTTAGGAACTTTACAGGGGCATTAGGAACCATTACAGGGGCTTTAGGAAATTTTACAGGGGCTTTAGGAACATCTACGGGGCTTTTAGGACATCTACAGGGGCTTTAGACATCTACAGGGGCTTTGGACATCTACAGGGGCTTATGGACATTTACAGGCTTTAGGGAACATTTACAGCGGGCTTGATGGAACATTACGGGCTTTATGGACATTTACAAGGGGCTTTATGGACAATTTACAGGGGCTTTAGAACGTTACAGGGGCTTTAGGACATTACAGGCGGCTTAGGGACATTTACGGGGCTTTATGACATCTACAAGGGGTTTATGGACATCTACAGGGGCTTTAGGGACATCTACAGGGCTGTTATGGACATTTACAGGGGGTTTTAGGACATTTACAGGGGCTTTAGGAAACATCTCAGGGGCTTTAGGACATTACAGGGCTTTAGACATCTTACCACGGGGCTTATGGACATCTACGGGCTTTATGACATTTACAGGCGCGTTATGGACATCTACAGGGGCTTTATGGACATCTACAGGGGCTTTTATGGACATTACAGGGGCTTTTGGACATCTACAGGGGCCTTTATGGACATCACAGGGCTTTTATGGACATTTACAGGGCTTTATGACATTACAGGGGCTTTATGGACATCTACAGGGGCTTTATGGATCTACGGGGCTTTATGGACATCTACGGGCTTTAGGGACATCTACAGGGCTTTATGGACATTTACAGGGGCTTTATGGACTCTACAGGGGCTTAGGGACATCTACAGGGCTTTTATGGACATCTAAGGGGCTTTATGGACATCTTACTAGGGGCTTTAGGACATCTACAGGGGCTTTAGGGACAATCTACAGGGGGTCCGGTGTGCGGAGTGGCGGTGGGACATCTACAGGGCTTTCATGACATTTACAGGGCTTTAGGACATTTACAGGGGCTTTAGGGACATTTACGGGGCTTAGGACATTTCAGGGCTTTATGACATTTACAGGGGCTTTAGGAAGATCTTACAGGGGCTTTAGAACATCTACAGGGGCTTAGGAACATTACAGGGCTTTATGGACATCTACAGGGGCTTTAGGAACATCACAGGGGCTTTAGGAACAATTACAGGGGCTTTAGGAACATCTAACAGGGGCTTTAGGAACATCTACGGGGCTTTATGGACATTTACGGGGCTTTAGGAAACTCTACAGGGCTTTAGGAATCTACAGGGGCTTTAGGAACATCTTACACGGGGCTTTAGGAACATCTACAAGGGCGCTTTAGAACATCTACAGGGGCTTTAGGAACATCTACAGGGGCTTTAGGAACATTTACTAGGGCTTTATGGACATTTACAGGGGGCTTTAGGAACATCTACAGGGGCTTTAGGAACATTTACAGGGGCTTACCAATATGGACATTTACAGGGTATTTAGGAACTTACAGGGTTTAGGAAACATCTTACGGGCTTTATGGACATTTACAGCGGGCTTTTATGAACATTTACAGGCTTTATGACATCTACAGGGCTTGGAACATTTACAGGGGCTTATGGACATTTACAGGGGCTTTATGGACATTACAGGGCTTTAATACATTTACAGGGCTTTAGGAACTCGTTACAGGGGCCTTTGGAACATACAGGGGCTTTATGCGACATTTACAGGGCTTAGGAACATCTACAGGCGGCTTTAGGAACATCTACAGGGGCTTTCATGGACATTTTCAGGGCTTTATTGAAACATTACAGGGCTTTAATGAACATCTACAGGGGCTTTAGGAACATTTACAGGGCTTATGGACATTTACAGGGCTTTATGAATTTACCAGGGGCTTTTAGGAACATTCTACGGCTTTAGGAACATCTACGGGGCTTTAGCAGAACATTTACAGGGGCTTTATGGACATTTACAGGGGCTTTTAGGAACATCTACAGGGGCGTTTAGGACATCTACAGGGCTTTATGGACATTTACAGGGGCTTTATTTGAACATTTTACAGGGGCTTTATGAACATCTCACAGGGGCTTTAGGAACATTACAGGGGCTTTAGGGACATTTACAGGGGGCTTTATGGAACATCTACAGGGGCTTTATGGACATTACAGGGGCTTTATGGACATTACAGGCTTTGATGGACATTACAGGGGCTTTAGGACATCTACGGAGGCTTTGGGACATTACAGGGCTTATGACATCCTACAGGGGCTTTTAGGAACATCTACAGGGCTTAGGACAATCTACGGGGCTTTAGGGACATCTACACGGGCTTACTGAACATCTACAGGGGCTTTGAACATCTACAGGGGCTTTTAGGAACATCTACAGGGGCTTAGGGACATTTACAGGGGCTTTAGGACATCTACAGGGGCTTTGGACAATTTACAGGGGCTTTAGGGAATTACAGGAGGCTTTAGGACATTACAGGGGCTTTAGGAAATCTACAGGGGCTTTATAACATCTACAGGGGCTTTAGGGACAGTCTTACAGGGGCTTTTAGGAAATCTACAGGGCTTTATGGAACATTTACAGCGGCTATGGAACATCTACAGGGGCTTTAGGGACATCTACAGGGGCTTTAATGAACATCTACAGGGGCTTTAGACATCTACAGGGGCCTTTAGGGACATCTACAGGGGCTTAGGGACTCCTCGGGGCTTATGAACATCTACAGGGCTTTAGGAACATCTACAGGGGCTTTTAGGGACATCTACAGGGGCTGTTTAGGGACATTTTACAGGGCTGTTAGGACAGTCTACAGGGCATACTCTCTCTTACATTGTTACAGGGGCTTGCTGAGCATTGTACAGGGCTTAAGGACATTTAAACAGGGCTTAGGAACATTTAACAGGGGCTTTTAGAACATCGTACAGCTTTAGGAAGCATACAGGGGCTTTATGAACCTACAAGGCTTATGAACATTCTACAGGGATTTTATGAACATCTACAGGCTTTGGACATTTACAGGGGCTTTAGGGTCATCCTACAGGGCTTTTAGGACAATTTTGTACATGGGCTTTATGACACTCTAGCAGGCTTTACGGAAACCTACAGGGGCTTACGGACATTACAGGGGCTTTAGGAAAAGACTAAGGGGCGCTTTATGGACTAGTTTACAGGGGCTTACGGGACGAGTCATACAGGGGCTTGTAGGCCGACATTTACAGGGGCTTTTAGGGACATCTACGTGGGCTTTAGGGACTTTTACAGGGGCTTTGGACATCTACAGGGTGGCTTGTTATGGACATCTACCGGGGCTTTAGGGGACTATTACAGGGGCTTTTATGGACACTACAGGTTAGGACATCTAACGTGAGGCTTTAGGGACATCTACAGGGGCCGTTAGGACATTTTACAGGGCTTTATGGACATCTACGAAGGGATTTATGGACAGTCTGAGCGGAGGCTTTAATGGATCATCTACTGGGGGCTTTATAACATCTACAGGGCTTTAGGGACATTTACACGGGGCTTTATGGGGACACTACAGGGCTTTAGGGAACATCTACGGGCTATGGACACTACAGGGCTTTATGGACATCTAACAGGGGCTTTAGGGACATTCTACAGGGGCTTTAGGACATGCACAAGGGCTTTTTGTGTGTTGTTTGTTTATGACATCTAACAGGGGCACTTTATGTGACATCTACGGGGCTTATGGACATTTACAGGGCTTTAGGGACAATCTACAGGGCTTATGTGACTATCTACGAGGGCGTTATGGACATCTACAGGGCTTGATGGACAATCGTACAGGGCTTTACTCGGGGCTTTAGGGACATCCATGCGGGCTTTAGGGACATCTACGGCTCATGGAAATCTACAGGGGCTGTAGGACATCTACAGGAGGCTTTAAGGGACATCTCTACGGGCTTAAGGACAGTCTACAGGGGCTTTAGGGACATCTAGCAGGTGCTTAGGGACATCTACGGCTTAAGGGACATCTACGGAGGCTGTAGGGAGCATTTACGTAGGGGCTAGGGGACATTTAACTGGGGCTTAATGCACATCCTAATAATAAATAAAATAATAATATCTCTTGAGTTTGTATAGCGCTTCAAGATACCCAAAGCGCTTCGACAGCTGATCTATTCATTCACTCCATACTTGGTGTGGCTAAAGCTATCTATGTACGCACACAGCTGCCCGGTAGACGACGGAAAGCGAGCATACAGTCTGCGCCAATCGGTCCCGTGCCGATCCCAACGCCTCCCACCAACCATCACCTTCACTCACCTAATCATTCGTTAGGCTTCTGGTGTTACCTAACGGTCTATCCCATCCAAGACTAACCAGCGCCCTTCCCTGCTTAAGCTTCCCAGATCTGACGGATTCGGCATAGGCAAAATGCGTTAACGATCTACAGGGCTTAGGCAACATCTACAGGGGCTTTAGGGCACATCTACAGGGTTTAAGTGAACAATCTACAAGGCTTTAGGAGACATACTACAGGGGCTTTAGAGATACATTTACAGGGGCTTTAAGGGACATTACATGGTGTTTAGGCAACATCTACAGGGGCTTTAGAGACATATTACAGGGCTTTAGGACTCTATCAGGGGCTTTAGACATCACAGGGGCTTTTAGGACATCTACAGGGTTCTAGGGACATCTACAGGGGCTTTAGGGAACATCTATCAGGTGGCTTTAGAACATCTACAGCGGCTTTAGGGACATCTACAGGGGCTTTATGGACATCTACAGGGTCTTTAGGAACATCTACAGGGTTTAGGACATCTAAGGGGCTTTAGGACATCTACAGGGCTTTACGGACATCTACAGGGCTTTAGGGACATCTACAGGGGCTTTAGGGACATCTACAGGGTCTTTAGGACATCTACAGGGGCCTTTCACGGACATCTACGGGGGCTTTAGAACATCTACAGGGGCTTAGGGGACATCTACAGGGGCTTTAGGACATCTACAGGGGCTTAGGACATCTACAGGGGCTTTACGGACATCTACAGGGCTTAGGGACATCTACAGGGCTTTAGGGACATCTACAGGGCTTTAGGGACATCTACAGGGGCTTTACGGACATCTACAGGGGCTTTACGAATCTACAGGGGCTTTACGGACATCTACATCTACATGTTTTCACTTCCTTATTGGACACTGACAGGAAGTGACATCGAAGAAGATAAACAATTTTAAACTGTTGCCGTGCCGACCATGTTAAGTCAATACGTTGTTAAGTGTGACGTCACAGCTCTACTTCCGGGTTCGCAGATGTGCGAGAACCTACAAAAAACTCTTAATACCACAATCAATATTTCTAAAACCAACAGAGAGTTACTGAACATACTTATTTATCAGGCCCATTAGCCAAAAATGCTGTACCTACTGCTATAAAAGTAATGGAGAAAAATGTACCGACTTTAGTAAATATTACTTTTTAGCAGTAGGTGCGGAATTTTTGGCTAATGAGTCTGAGAAATAAGTAGGTTCAGTAACTGTTTAGTTCAGAATATTGATGGTTGTTTTTAAGAGTTTTTTATGGGGTTTTTTCTCGCATATTTGCCCGTCTGCCAGGACCCAGAAGCGGAAGTCGTGACGTCACACTAACAAACGTATGGGAAATGAATGAGTCAAACTGCTATGGAATGTTTCCTTCTTTTATGTCACTTCCTGTCAGCAGCTTAAAAATTCAAATAAAAAAAACTTTTCTGCCCAACATTTCTTCATTCAAATTGCTGCTTCACTGAAAAAAATGATAACTATGCAGCTGATGTAATCCATCTGAATAAGTCATATTTTCAAGAGCATTAAATCTGTCATATGCACTTTAAAGTACTGGCATAAAAAGTACCCAGACGTGTAACCGACCCGTCTCTCTGCAGGAGCCACTCGTGCATGGAGCTGGTGCTGTGGCGCCCCCCAGACGACCCTTAAGCCACTGCCTCAAGGACACTGTTCATAAACCGCGAAAACGTCCCCCAGCGCCCTCCACAGCGCTCTGCTCCGGCGACGAGGAGGACATGGAGATGTGACCATCCCAAAACAGACTCTGCCTTCTGAAGTGCACTATGCTCCAGTCTGGACCCGTTTGATGCTCATGTTCCTATTGTTGGATTGTGTTGGACGCTTTCGCTCGGCTACATCTTTTTACTCTCTATACTTTTATACGGGGGCTTGAAATCCTTGAACAGTGATTTCCATTTACAGCGACCCCTCCCCAAGTTTTCCAAACCAAATAAGCTGTTAGTTTTTACTTGTTATTTGTGGCACAGGCGTAATCCTAACCAGGGCTGGCACCGTTAAACGATACCAGTCGGGTATTGAGAAAAAAGGTTTAGTTACAACCGGTATTGTAAAAATAAAAGTATTTAAAAGAAAAAAAAATAATTAAACACAAGATGAAAAAAAAAAAAAATGGGAAAAAAGGGGGGGAATTTGGGAAAAACAGGTGATAAAAATTCGGAAAGTTTTAGGAGAAAAAAAGGAAAATTGGGGAACATTTTTGATTTTTTTGAAAATGTTTTTAATTTTGGGATTTTGTTTGTTTTAGGGAATTTTTTTATTTTATTTTGGGAAATATTTTAAAATTTGGGGGCAAAATTGGAAGAAAATAAATAAATAAATAAAACATTTGGGGAAAATGTGGGGGGAAAATAGAAACATTTGGGCCAAAATTGGGAGAAACATTTTTTAAATTTCGGGAAAATTGAGAAAAAAAAAAAAAGTTTTCCGCCCTTTCGTCGATTCTTGGTTGTTTCACCTCAAGTAAATGATACAAACGAAAAATTAATTAAATGGAAGGAAAGGAATAAATTAACATCAATAACCTGGTTCATAGTTCTATATGACACATTTAGTATAGGTATCGAAAACCAAGTATCGTTAAAGTACCGGTATTGAAAAAGATGTAAGGGTGCTCAGCCCTATTCCAAACTTTCACACCTTTCCTGGAGTAGAGCCGCCGGGCCTATTTCTGAGTCTGGGTTTATTATGACACGCTGCAGACGCCACACAGCTCTTTTAAGCTGCCAAATAAATTGATGTGACAAAGGTATGGCTCTTAAATGGTTGTAAACATGTAAGTGGTGAATGTATGAGCCTGCGTGGCCCGATGGTGCAACAGTGGGCGGGGACTTCCTGGTAAAAATCCCATTCATTTTCCTCAGACATTTTTAGAATAAACCAATATTAACCTCTTAACCCCCACGTTTTCTCCTTTACCCAAATCCAAAAGCTTCTTGAAAAAGCCTCAAAAACGTGCCTGAAAAACAACACAATAAACAAGCGACAAAAACATGACTAAAAAGTGATGAAAAGCCACAAAAGAGCAGCAAAAAACACAATAAAAAATACTTCTAAAATGGCCTATAGTCTGTGAGCTCCAGACCAGAAGCTTAAGATTTGGGTAAAGCTGAAATAGAGAAAATGTGGTCGGTTAAAGTGTTTGGAGCTAATCAGCAATTAGATATTGCACTATTTTAATTAAGATATTTGTCTGAAACGCTATATAAAAACATCCTCATTGTCTTTTAAGAATTGTGTAATTGTATTTTATTCTATGGGGAAAATGAATGGAAACATCCTGAAGTCCCAATACATAGCTAGGTTTTCAATGAGTAAAACAAAACGGCACTTGTATTTGCACTAATTTTCACAGCGAAAGACCTGTATGAAAAGGATGTTTTTGCCTCTGGAAGAAGCCTGATCGACAGCTGCCTTCACTCTGAAAGTCGCATCTTCTTTATGCCTTTAAATTCCATTCAAATAAAGCCAGATGGTCTTTCTCTGTCCCAGTTCAATGAGACAATCCTACGTAGCCAGGCTTCCTTCTGCTGCTGCCTGTAAATTGCACTCTTTCTGTTGTAATGCTGCAATATCATAAGACTGTCCACACTTCCTGTGTGTTCACTACCTTTATGAACTGATCGTTTTCTGAAAGGCTTCATGTGTTCCGCTGCCTACTTTACTTTAAGTATTTTCTCTTGAACTATCCAGCCCTGTCATTTTCAACGTTGAATGTCCTTTTTTTGTACTTTGATACATGCTGTTGTGAAATACTGAAGTCCTTGTCTGAAAATAAATTTACATTGCTAAATCTGTGGGCGGTGTTGTACAGAGTAAGAGTAAGAGTATCTAAAATATAATGCTACTTTAAAATATTACACAAGAAAGAGCCATCAAATATTATGGAAAATACTAGCTGAACAGAGTGAGACAGAGTAACGGAACTTCTTAACACCTGAGCACCTGCACCTGAGCACCTGCCCCTTTTGCTCCATTCCCCTGAAGTTCCCTTTTCCCTCCATACCTTTTATTTATTTGTATTATATTTTGTTTATCCAAAGCTTTGCCACGGTCCTTATCATTGGTTTTGCCCCAATTTCTGTCACAATATTTCAGCTCTATGTTCTGTTAAAACAACGTGAAACTCACGGCCAGACATTCCCAATAGTTTATGTCCTTCTCTTAAGCCCCTGTTTTCAGCCACAGCCCAGTGAAGAGAGTGACATGAGGGAGACAGTCGTGAAAGTCTGTGTTTCTGTAGGGCGCTGCTAAGACACTTGAGGCCTGGGGCAGATGCCCCCTGAAAAGTGCCCCAATAAAAAAAGATACTGGCAAAAAATAGTATTAATAAACTGAAATATAAATGGCAGTTGGCTTTCCCCAAAACTATAATGTTTAGCTCCTATACAGCTCCTTTACTTTTGTATAAAATTTAAAAAAAAGGATTCGAAATAAAAGGGGGGGGGGGCGGGTGCCCTTTTGATTCTTGAGCCCCTGCCCCTCTGTAGCTCTCTGCACAGCCCTGAGGAGGACTCACCTATTGCATGTTTTTAGTGGTAAACCGGAGGAAGCCTGCCCAGACACTAGCCTGGGAATCCCCACGCTGCTGTGTGCACTCAAACTACACTCAACAAAAATATAAACACAACACCTTTGTTCTGCTCCCATTTTTCATGAGATGGACTTAAAGATCTAAAATTCATTCCAGATACACAATATTACCATTTCTCTCAAACATTGTTCACAAATCAGTCTAAATGTGTGATAGTGAGCACTTCTGCTTTGCTGAGATAATCCATCCCACCTCACAGGTGTGCCACATCAAGATGCTGATCTGACATCATGATTAGTGCACAGGTGTACCTTATACTGCCCACAATAAAAGGCCACCCTGAAATGTGCAGTTTGTCTCACAGCAAAATGCCACAGATGCCACAAGCATTGAGGGAGCGTGCACTTGGCATGCTGACAGCAGGGATGTCAACCAGATCTGTTGCTCGTGCATTGAATGTTCATTTCTCCACCATAAGCCGTCTCCAAAGGCGTTTCAGAGAATATGGCAGTACATCCAACCGGCCTCACAACCGCAGACCACGTGTAACCACACCAGCCCAGGACCTCCACATCCAGCAGGTTCACCTCCAAGATCGTCTGAGACCAGCCACTCAGACAGCTGCTGAAACAATTGGTTTGCATAACCAAACAATTTCTGCACAAACTGTCAGAAACCGTCTCAGGGAAGCTCAACTGCATGCTCGTCGTCCTCATCGGGTCTTGACCTGACTCCAGCTCGTCGCCGTAACAGACTAGAGTGGGCAAATGCTCACATTCGATGGCGTCTGGCACGTTGGAGAGGTGTTCTCTTCACGGATGAATCTCGGTTTACATTGTTCAGGGCAGATGGCAGACAGCGTGTGTGGCGTCGTGTGGGTGAGCGCTTTGCTGATGTCAATGTTGTGGGTCGAGTGGCCCATGGTGGTGGTGGGTTATGGTATGGGCAGGCATCTGTTATGGACGAAGAACACATTTTATTGATGGCATTTTGAATGCACAGAGATACTGTGATGAGATCCTGCCCATTGTTGTGCCATACATCCATGAACATCACCTCATGTTTCAGCAAGATAATGCACGGCCCCATGTTGCAAGGATCTGTACACAATTCTTGGAAGCTGAAAATGTCCCAGTTCTTGCATGGCCAGCATACTCACCGGACATGTCACCCATTGAGCATGTTTGGGATGTGCTTGACCGGCGAATACGACAGCGTGTACCAGTTCCCACTAATATCCAGCAACTTCGCACAGCCATTGAAGAGGAGTGGACCAACATTCCACAGGCCACAATTGACAATCTGATAAACTCTATGCGAAGAAGATGTGTTGCACTGCATGATGCAAATGGTGGTCACACCGGATACTGACTGGTTCTGAGTCCCCAGACCCCCAATAAAGCAAAAAACTGCACATTTCAGGGTGGCCTTTTATTGTGGGCAGTATAAGGTACACCTGTGCACTAATCATGATGTCAGATCAGCATCTTGATGTGGCACACCTGTGAGGTGGGATGGATTATCTCAGCAAAGCAGAAGTGCTCACTATCACACATTTAGACTGATTTGTGAACAATGTTTGAGAGAAATGGTAATATTGTGTATCTGGAATGAATTTTAGATCTTTAAGTCCATCTCATGAAAAATGGGAGCAGAAACAAAGGTGTTGCGTTTATATTTTGTTGAGTGTATTTTCAACTGCACAGCAGCCTGGGGACCACGGCCGAAATCTTCACTTGGATTTAGAACCAATCACAGAACGAGGAGGAACGGCAAGACGATCACACGCTATTCGACATACGGAATTGTAGTTTGTTTACAGAGAAAAAAAGAAAAAAAGTTTATTTATGGATCTAACATGACACGGGGAGAACATGCAAACTCCACACAGTAAGGCCCCGTCCAGGTAGGAATCGAACCCAGGACCTTCTTGCTGTGAAGCACGAGCGCTAACACTTAGTAAGAAGTGTTTCCCTTGTGTGCAGGTTAGATGTCATTCAAAAAGCATTTGCATTTAGGCATTATTTTAATTTTTTATTCCATAGGTTTATTCAAAAATATTAAAATTATGCTGACATTTTCTTTCAAATTTACTCACATTTTTGCTGAGATTGAAAGTTGTTGCTGATTTAGTTTTTGTTTTCAAATATTCCTTCTTTTCCCGTTGTGTCCTTGGGCAAGACACTTCACCCAATGCCTATGTGTGAGTGGTTGGTGGTGTTCGGAGGGACCGTTGGCGCAGATGTGAGCAGCCTCGCTTCTGTCAGTCTACCCAAGAGGAAACTGTGGCTACAAAATGTAGCTTACCACCATCAGCATGGAGTGAATGAACCCCCCTCCCTTTCATGTGTGAAGCGCTTTGGGTGTGACTTGTGTTATATAAAAAGCGCTTTACAAATAAGATTCCCTTCCCCTTCCCTTCCCTTTTAAATTAATGTTTGCAAATCTTCAGACGTTATACAGACTTAGATTTGTTTAGTTTGTGGCATTAGGAATATTGTATTAGGGCATTTCACTGGACTTCCTGCACTCAATATTCATTCAAATTCAATTTTCTCTAAACAAAACTATCCTAAACTTACAAAACTCTTGGTGAAACAGACTCAGCTCATCTACCAGAGCTATCCAATTACTTCCAAATACTACAGACGATATAGTATGGTTACCTGCCATAGAGAGAAAGGCGTTGTTGGTTTATTGTAAATGCTGTAAATGTTATAACTCACTGTGAAGTCACTGTGACCTGCTTCTGTCAATCATTCACCTCCAGGTCGCATCCATAACGCTAATGTTTAAAGGGCCCATATAATGTTGACCTGACCGCTCCATCGTTCAGTATTATCCTGAATGTTCCATCGTGAATGATGTCACAACTATATACATGCTCTTCAGTCAGGTGACTTTTGTTGTTATGGCGGCCATTTTGAATACCGAAGTAGAATTATGCAGTACTACAACATGTAACAATATCTCAACTCAGGATGAAAATGAAGGACAACTGATTGACAGAGGCGTTTTTATGTTCTCGTAATCATTGCTCAAGAAGATAACGGTTAAAACACGGCCCCAGAGACGCACGTTTATGTGAAGAAACCAGTGAGTCAGTGTTTAAGATGTTAGCATGCTACCAGTTAGCATTTAGCTTTAACAGCTCAGCTCTGACCTCTCTAAGGGAAAGCCCTGAACAACAAACATCTACCCTTGGATCCAACATGTGACAGAGGTCAGAGCTGAGCTGTTACTGTAGTATTTCCTCAGTGTTCATAGATGTGAGACACACATGTGTTTATCATGTTGAAGCCATTGACAGTTGATTGATGACAGTTGCTAACCGGTAGCATGCTAAATCTTGAGCAGCTTAAACACTGACTCACTGGTTTCTTCACATAAACGTGCGTCTCTGGGCCGTGTTTTAACTGTTATCTTCTTGAGCAATGATTACGAGGACATAAAAACGCCTCTGTCAATCAGTTGTCTTTCATTTTCATCCTGAGTTGAGATATTGTTACATGTTGTAGTACTGCATAATTCTACTTGTATGTATAAGTAGTGTACATGTATAAAGTAAACTTTTTGATGCGAGGGCCACATTGTTTTTTTTTTACTCGTGATGGGCGAGTGAATCCTTGTGACACTTCGAGGCTTTCCTGGCAAAAAGCTCTGGTAAGGTTCGAAGTCTCAGAGCTGTTTCAACACTGACCTCTTGTGGACAAACTGTATTATTGCGACTTCTCATAAACACGACTGAAGCATCAGCACAATCATGTGGAAGAAAAGTTTCAAACAGGCGTGTGTTACAGCCTGAGATTGATGTTTTTCAGTCAGCGCTAATTTAGAATAATTTAGCTTTTAGATTTGGGTAAAACTGGAGAAAATGTGCTCGGTTAAGGTGGGGTTTACATGGGGTGTTGACTACAATGGACAATGAAAACATGGCTGTAGAGCTGTGGCAACGTCCTATCTAGGGCTGGGGACCGTTACATTATTTTCGATACCAGTACTTTAACTATAGATGGGAGCAACATCCGGGAACTTTACTGGGCAGCGCCCCCTTTTGGGGGAATCGAGAGTTAAAAATTGCATTAGCGTGTATGTGAAAAAGGGACTATTTCTCGTTGGGAGGATAAAATATTCCAAACCAGTGTCAGAACTACAGGACAATGTCCGTTCTTGATCACAGACACATTAAGTCACTGTCAGAAGACGATTGGAAGATTTTTTATTTTTTGTGGACACTTATATGAGCGAGTTTATCGATCACTAGCATCTGTTATGGCCATGTCAGAGCTCATTACTGAGGAAACAGCTCCCCCTGGTGGCCGTGTATTATGCACTTTATGTAACATCTTTAATAGGTAATTATTCAAACACATCAAACCTGTTCAGCATTAGGCCTAATTAATGATTCTCTCGGTTTTAAAACGCACATTAGCGTTAGCATTAGCAGCTAGTAGGTTAGCTGCTGAATGAACCATACCATTTGCTCTCATAAGCTATAAAACTACATCGTAGGCTGTATGATTTTAATTTCATGATAATATAAAAGCAACAGACTAAAAGCTGAAGCTGTAGTGACATTATAAAGCATCAGCGAAAAAGTTCCACAGGCAAATGTCACAGACAAGTCATGATCACAGTGGGTTTAGCAGCTCAGTTTTAAAACGTTAACCGTCTCTCTGTGAATTATCTGAAACAACAGTCATGGCTTCCTTTTCACGTTCCATAATTAAATAAAACAAAGAAAACGTTTTTTCATGTGTAAATTAAAAGTTTTCAGACGATCTTTCCTCATTCATTCCAATGTACAGAGCTTCTGTTTTCCCTTGAAAAGGGCGGTAACCTTTTGGCGCCACTGATGTGACGTAGACGTTGCTCCATCTATACTATTACTATATACTATTGGGTTTTCGATACCGATACCTCAACGATATTTTTTTCTGATACTTATACTAAAATATGTGTTGTCTAAAACCAGAAAACAGAACAATCATGTGTGTAAGATCTGCACATTTACAATATCGGGTTCATCTCCAATGTCAAGAAATATGTGAAATTGGGAGAAATTGTGGCAAAAAAAATGGGGAGAAATGTAACAAAATAGGGAAATATTTGAAAAATTGGGTTAAAAAATTGGGAAAGCAAGAAAAAAATGGGGCAAAAAAGAAATAAATTTAGTTTAAAAAAAATGGGGTAAACAGTAGGCAAAGAAAATTGAAAAAATTAGAAGAAAACAATTGAGCAACCAAGTCACTTTTTTTTTAAAGTTAAAAAACAAATGCTTACAACATGGCTGCACACAGATCCACATGGAAATTATATTCAACTAACAAAGAATCACCTCCATCCAGAACATCCTGTGATAATCATTGAGAAGTACAACTACTTTGGTAAAAAATAATAATAATAAATAATCATTACATGGCACACATGTTATTAACTGTATTAAAACGCGTCTCGATTGGTATTAATTCTACACTGATTAGTAAAGTCCATGTCTTGTCAGTTGTGCGGAGGTGCAGTTGCTGTGCCTGGGCTGTGGGGGCACTGTGGCTCCGCAGCTGTTTGACTTTGACCTGCAGGTGGCGCAGTAGCATCAGAGAGGCGGTGTCCGAGGTACGGTCCACTGTGTAGAGGGGATGGGCCTGAGGGAGGACAGCACAGTACTGTCAATATCACAAAGAGTCGTTTAAAGCCACATTGAAGCATTTATTTTAGTCGATGTATCTGGCTGTTAACTTTGCTGGGTGCTCGTCTCCATGGAGATGCTGCTGCTCTGACTACAGGAGGCCTACATGAGGTTTAAAGATCCTCATCCAAAGCCTTTATTTTGATAACTCAGTCTGGCTACAGAACCCAACTGTGCGTCACCTTTAGTTTAGAATGGTGAACTTATTATTTTAAGTTAATAACCATGAAATACCAAAGTGAATCCCCTTCAACTCGAGGAAGAATGTGAAGCTGTACCCTTTCTTTTGCATCCAGCTCTTCTTTGGAAACAGCAGATCTGTCAGTTCTTCATGTGTCTTCAATACAGTTCTGGAAGGAAACAAAACAAAACAGTTTATGTCATGTGAAGAACCTCCTTTTATTCAGCGGTGACTGTCTGCCCAAGTGTGAGACATGCAGGCGGTGTGAGCAGTGTGGGTGTAAGTGTGAGACATGAGCGTGTGGCAGTGTGGTGTAAGTGTGAGACATCCAGGCGGTATGAGATGAGCAGTGTGGGTGTAAGTGTGAGACATGCAGGCGGTATGAGCAGTGTGAGCGGTTGAGGACTCGTGCAGAGGTTAAATGATCACATTGTTAGTGTTTTGATCAGAAAAACATTACCTGCACTTAAGTAGTTTAGTTTTCCACCTGTAGGAAAGTAGAAAGTACAGCTAAACTAAGTACCTTCAAGATGACTTGACAATGCACAGTGGGTCCATTTGTTTTTGGGTTGTTTTGTTTTTTAAATCCAGACTTAGGCTTTAGCTCTTTCTGTCATGGAAAAAAAAAGGCATTTTGCTGGCTGCTCGATGCCGAGTGTCCGGCCTGGATGAGTCCCTCACCTTTCTCCCCATTGTCCTGAAGCTCCAGCTAGGCCTGGACGTTTGCAGAAGGACTCCCAACAGCCCTGGGTCAATCTATAGCCTGTTCATCCATGGCAGTGGATCTCTTCTTCAGTGAGCTTCTCTTCTAGGGTGGTGGTTCAGCTGTTCTTACACTGGGTCTGAATGCTTATGCCACCAACAAATGTTTCCACCAAAAAAACTATCAAAATCCCTACTTTAAGGTATTATTGTCGGGGAATCAGAATAGCAAGGTCACTGTAAGAGAGACTAAGAAGATTTTTATTTTTCAATTTGCTGGCTATTAGAACGGTGACAACGATTAATGGCAAAGTCTTAGGGAGTATTTATGTTATGTCCACTGCCGAGACCTCATATCTGAATGGTCTTTGTGTGATTTCTCTTCCTACATGCTCCTGTCCAGAGTGTGCATGACCTGAGCCTTGGTTTGGAGTGTTTGTGTGAGCGTGCCCACCTCTCCAGCTCCGCGGTCAGCTCCTCTTCATACTTGCGGGCCATCTTCTCTGCGGTGTTCTCCTTCCACCGGGCCATGCTCCTCTGCACCTGCCGCAGCTCCCAGTCCTTGGCCTGGAGCTGTCTGCGCAGACAGGCTAGCAAGCCCTGCGCCGGCCCCTCACTGTGCAGGCTGCTCAGCTCCTCCACGTGCTCCTGGACACGACACGGTCAGCGCTCACTCTCTTATGTGACACAACTATTTATTTATGCTTTGACTTTAAAATATACTAAAGAAATAAAGTTCAAGCAGTTTCTCATGTCACGTTAACCGGACATCCCAGCGAGAGTACAGTTTACAATAAACATGACAACTAGTACGACAGAAAAAAATGTGTTTTATAAAAGGCTTCAAAAATCATTACAGGAAAAAAGCTTCAGAACTAAAACTGACAAAAGCAAAAAAAAAATCTTTAAGTCTAACTCTTAAACTAACTCTGAATCATCTAAGTCTAATGATTCTACATGGTCAGACTCCGCCCCCACACACCTGTGCTCAGACCCAGAGTGCGGTGGTCAGACTCCGCCCCCACACACCTGTGCTCAGACCCAGTGTGGTGGTCAGACTCCGCCCCCACACACCTGTGCTCAGACCCAGAGTGCGGTGGTCAGACTCCGCCCCCACACACCTGTGCTCAGACCCAGTGCGGTGGTCAGACTCCGCCCCACACACCTGTGCTCAGACCCAGAGTGTTACCTGGATGAGTGAGTCCAGGGCCAGGTCTCGCTCCCTCTGCAGCTGCTGCCTTTGGACGCTCAGCTCTCGCTCCTGGACACAGTTAGTCCATTGTTTACACTCAACACATCTACTTTCCTACTCGGAGACATTCAGTTAGAGTCAATAATGATCAAAAATAGGTTTATTGAACATTGCGTATTTGTGACCCGTCGTAGATTCCGGGGACACTAGTCGGCTGACTCACTTTCGTGCAAACTGAGAAAGAAGCGTATGTTAATTAAGCCGCTTTGAAATGTAACAAGTTCTCTTTTGCCAATGAGTCTAATCCCGATATGATGCTGCTAAATGTATCATTGATAAAAGTCATTTGCTTTAGGATAAAGTTATTTCATGAAAGCACATGAACACTGTGTGTGTAAATGCTGCTTACGGTTCATCATGTAGATTATCTGTGTTGCTTCATAATTAGCATTACCGGTACTTCCTTTAGGGAATGTTTACAGTGCAGAGTTTCAGTCATGTACTGTATCTCACTTAAAGTGCATATGACACATTAGACGGAATTTTTGCTAAAACACAGTTAACATGATTATATTTAAGATTTTGCTAAAGATTATTCCCATTTTTCTTTAGTTTGACCATTTTTGTGATGTTTATGTTTTCACTTCCTTATTGGACACCGACAGGAAGTGACATCGAAGAAGGTAAACAATTTTAAACTGTTGCCGTGCCGACCATGTTAAGTCAATGGGAAATGAATGAGTCAAACTGCTATACGTTTGTTAAGTGGTGACGTCACAGCTCTACTTCCGGGTCTGCAGATGTGCGAGAAACTACAAAAAACTCTTTAATACCACAATCAATATTTCTGAAACTCAACAGAGAGTTACTGAACATACTTATTTATCAGGCCCATTAGCCAAAAATGCTGCACCTACTGCTATAAAAGTAATATTTACCAAAATCTCTACATCCGGGGTTAGCGGAGAGAAAAATGCTAACGGCGCGGCAGCTACGCTAACCCCGGAAGTAGCGACTTTAGTAAATATTGCTTTTTTAGCAGTAGGTGCAGCATATTTGGCTAATGAGTCTGAGAAATAAGTAGCTTCAGTAACTCTCTGTTGAGCTTTTAGTCAGTGGTTTATGCGTTGTTGGTTGGTTTTCCAAGCCCGTACCTTGTCCGAGCTCAGCTGCTCAGTGATGTTCCTCACAGACCTCAGCTCCTCGTGTAGCTCCTGGCTGAAGCTCTGGACCTGCTCTCGCGCCGTCCTCAGAGCTGACAGAGCCTCCTCCACTGTGGGACTGAGCACAGAGCATGAAAGAGACGGCTGGTGTGTTTCAGGCTGTGGGCTTATGGTCGCGGTTTCTCCAGTACCTGTCCTGGTTGTGCCCTGGGCTTGTGTTGCTGTGGGTTTGGACCGTCCCCCGCAGGAGTCTGACCTCCGTGAGCAGGTCCAGGGCCCATTGCCTGGCTCTGTGCTGCCCCTCTGCGGAGCTCTGACTGTGGGTTCTCTCGCGCTCCTCCAGAGTCCTCGTCAGCCTGGTCACCTCTGCCTCAGACCGTTTCAGCTTCCACTGCTGCCCTCTGCTGGTCCTAGGACACACAGCAGCTCACACACTCACAGTCATGCAGGCTTCAAATATTACATTTACTGAAAAGTTGATTTATTCACAGTTTCAGGGTCGACTGTGGCGTAAATAGTAGAATGGGTCTTTTTGTAATCGGGGGCGGCGTTTCAGACACAGATTTAGCCTTACACGCACCACTTTCACTTCATCACAATAAACGCTTCTAAACGTGCAGCTGCGACTGAAGAACCAAAACAATGAGCATATGCGGATACATGAGCTCGGCATCACAAAGAAACGACGGCGCCGAGGAGCTGACGAGAACATCCTCGTTCCTAAAACTAGAGGAAGGGAGAGAGAGGTAAGAACATCACTAACAACCTGTTCATGTGTAGCTCCTCCTCTTTCAACACTGGCTGCTACAATTTAATTACCATTTTACAATAGCTTTTTCAAATGCTTTGTGTGATAGGAAGTTTATATCAAAATAGGTCAATGTATTATCCCACACCGGGCCTCCTCTCTCTGCTGCTCAGTTTAACATTAAATGTGGATTTTCCGTTCTTTCACGGCTGAAATGACGACATATCCAGTGTCTGACCTTGTGCACTTCTCTTTGATGCTGCAGATCCAGGTGCTTCCTCTGCTGCTCCAGTGCTGTTTGCTGAAACACACACACACACACACACACTATGAATACACTGCATTAACAATTATTATGCAAATTGTATTTCAGTGTCATAAATTAAATGAAACTCATGGATGGTTTTGAGTCTCAGGGTCTTTGAATCACTGATGATTAGTTGTCAGGTTAAGTCCAGTTAAGGGAAAAACTACTGAAAAAAGAACGTTCCACATTATTATTCTTTCTGCTGATGAAAAACGTGTAATAGTTGAATGCCTTGCACTAGGTTTGAAAACATTCGATATTTCATGAAAGATGAAGCGTAATCATCGTACTGTTAAGAGATTTGTGGCTGATTCAGAGCACACACGGGTTTGAGCAGATAAGGTCAAGGTCAAGTTTATTTATAAAGCACATTTACAAAACAGTCATCACTGCCCCAAAGTGCTGTACACAGTACAATAATACAAAACTACAAAACACAACAATATAACACGACAAGAAAAGTAAAAATGTAAACTGTAAAAATATGAAAAATGCTCAGCTCATCTTGTGTTAAAAGCCTGCGTAAAAAGATAAGTCTTTAACAGAGTTTTGAAGCTCTCAACTGATGTAGCCTGTCTAATGTTCAAAAGGAGGGAGTTCCACAGTTTAGGGCCTGCTACTGCAAAAGCTTTATCTCCTTTAGTTTTTAAATGAGATCTTGGACGATCCAGCAAACTTTGGTTTGATGGATCGTTCCGATCAGAAAAGCCAATCACACCCATGCCATATTTTTCACAGTGTTGCTGTAGCGATGACCAGAACGTCCCATTTTATTCTGATGGAAAAATGTTAAACTCCATAATTCAGCGAGAAGTGAGGAACCAAAGGTACTTGGATAACCTTTGTGGATAAAGGCACAATGAGGACGGTTTCTGCCAGACAAATACATCAGATTAAGAGAACAGGTATTTGAAGCTGCTGGTGCGTCTGGAGTCTCCCGAACATCAGCTGTAGGACCCTCCAGAGGCTGCAGCTGTGCATAAACCTTCTATCTGGTCTCCCCTAAACTGATCATTGAAACAGAAACGGCTTCCCAGTTATTTATTTTTACGTGTTTTACCACCAATTAAAAAAAAAAAAAAAAAAAAATCTCCACCAAATTTTCTCTATTTTTTCCACTTGCTTTTAACAGTTATTTTTTATTTTGATGACCAAAAGAATTAAAACGTAATTTTATTCATTGGTTTATTTGGTCGGGACAGTGCATGTTAATGAACATACATGGGACTCATGCATGTAAACAAGCCACACCGGATTGTAGCCGTGGGGTAATTTCCATCTGTCGTCCCCCATGCGCACTCTCACACACACTCTCATTCATTCTGGCCTATTGTACATGTTTTTAGTGAAACTTGAATATAAAGATTTCTTTTCGGTTCTTGCTTTCGATACCAGTAGAACCTAAACCTTTTTTTCCATACCAGACTGGTATTGTTTAATGAATGTCTGCTCTCTCCTCCAGGCCGTACACACACACACACACACACACACACACACACACACACACACACACACACACACACACACACACACACACACACACACACAAACACTGAATGTCTGCTCTCTCCTCCAGGCCGTACCAGTGCGCTGTGGGCCTGCTCCCTGGCCTCCCTCAGGGCTGAGCGGTGCTGGCTCTTCATCTGCTGCAGCCGGGCCTCCAGCTGCTCCTTCTGGCCTGGACCTCAGCGTGGAGCTTCTGCAGGTCCAGCAGCTGCAGCTCCTTCTCGGACAGGACCTTCTCCAGAGTCCCCACTGTGAGCTGACAGGCCTGCAGCGCCCCCTGTAGCTCACACACCTGGGATTCCAAACTCTAGACAGACAGAGATGGAGGACAGAGCGCACAGGACGATCTTTATTCACTGCATTCTATTTTTCTATTCTCTTCTTGAACTTCGAAATGAACCTCAGCTACATTTAGGATTATGCTCAGGTTTTTATTGAATGAAACCGGAGATCAGTCGAGTTCGGAAACCTCAGGTAGGCAGTGCAGTGGCTTGTGGGATTGCCCTTAGCGCCTTACGGGCTGATGAGGAACATCCCGAGGTTCCTAAGCTAAAGGGACCATTACAAGAAGCATGGCAGCTCCTTTCCTAACTGCACTGACACATTAGGCTTACTGTACCTTCACTTTTTAGATGTAACCTGTATTTGTCTGTACACCAGCTACATCTGTAAACCTCTTAACCCGCGCCTTAACCAAGTGCTCTACCCAGATCCATGAGGTCACATCTTATAGGCCAGAGTAATGCCTCATTTGAATACTAAGAACTACAAAACTCATCTAAATGGAACTTTTTCCTCGCGTTGTCGCCACTTTTTAGAAATTTTTTCCATCACTTTTTTGTTGGATTTTCGTCACATTGCTGCCACATTTTCGTTGCTATTTGACAATTTTTGGATTTGGGTAAAGCCAAACTGGAGAGAATGTGTTCGGTTCAGGTTTAAAGAGGGGGTATTATGCTTTTTTCAATCACATAGCACCAGTCTATAGCATACTACAATGATGACGTAACCTTCTGTTGGTCTGTATATGCAGTAAATTAAAATAACTGCCTTGAATAAAATTGCTCTCTCAAAATGGCTGTACTGAACGTCTTGAAATAGGCCTCTGTCTCTTTAAGAAGCTTTCCGACACGCCCCCTTCAGCACACTGCTGTGGCATCTAAACAACACTACTGTGCGGGGAGGGGGCTCTGCTGAGCTGAGGAGCAGTGGTTGGTGGCTTGGCTGGTGACGAAAGGTCCAGAGGCGTCTCCAGGAGGTGGGGGCGTTCCTAGGAGGACTGAGGCATAGCTACACCTAAAATGGCTGCCGTCTAAGTCAGTGTTGTTTTTGGCAGCCCTTTTAGTTTTAGTTTTAGTCTTAGTCTTTTGGACGAAAATGCTTATAGATTTAGTCACATTTTAGTCATTTCTAAATGTGATAGTTTTAGTCACGTTTTAGTCAGACGAAAATTTAAAAGGTTTTAGTCAAGTTTTCGTCAGTTTCATTATAAAAAGTTATAATTAATTTAGATAACTATTGGAAATTGGGATAAATAATAGTTATCTATTGGCTTTATAGCTTTTGACAAACAGATTACACCACAATAGGCAGTAGAAGTGTCATTGTGAACAGGACTTTCCCCAAAAGCGCCCGCTCTCCTCGTCCTCTGATCAACAGCGCTGTCTGCACATACGTAACCTCAACATGCGTTCTCCGTTCATACGCTACGGTATTTAAAACTGTCTGGAGGTCGATGTCCCTGTGACATCGATGTCAGACGCGCTCCGTGGAGGATGTGCGCTAGCAGTGCACTGCACGCCACAAGGAGAGAGGGAGGGAGAGAGAGAGAGAGAGAGAGAGAGAGAGAGAGGCGCCGCTGCCCGGCCGCATCATGAGAGCTGCGGCGCCGCTCTGTGTCACGTTTACCGGTGTGTTCTCCCGCTCCGCGTACAAACTCTGTTTGTGAACGATCTGACGAACCACTTTCTCCCATTTTAGTCTCGTCTCGTCTCGTTGACGTAAACTCATAAACGTCTCGTCAGGTTTTAGTCCCCAAAGAGCTATTTTTAGCTCGTCATCGTTACGTTATCGTCATTAAAAAAAGGGGCGTCAACGAAATCATATCGTTATCGTCTTCGTTGACGAAAACAACACTGGTCTAAGTTTTTACTGATTACTCAAAAATATGTGAATGAGCCAAGGCAACACTCCAGGCATGTGTTTAATGAGGGAATGACATAATAACATGATATAAAGCTTGAAAATGTCGATTTTACATAATAATCACTCTCCGTCATAAATCCATCATATCCTATAATCAAGCTCTGTTACTAGTGCCTGGTTCATCCTCCACTTCCTGTTTGCCTTAACGTCACTCCTTTTGACCCTTTTATGATGTCGTTTTCCTTTATCAAAAACATCAGAGTTGTGCTTAGTCTCATGTCCCGTAATCCTGAGTAATCCTGAGAGAAACTAGTTTTCAGTTTTGTGTGCGTAAGCCGAGGCCTGTGCAGATCTACGGAGCAGGACTCACTTGGAGCTTGTGGCCGTCCTGTCTGAGCTGCTCCTCCAGACTCGCACACTTGTTCCTCAGGGAGCTCTCGCTGTCCTCGTGGGCGTCATCCAACCTCTGTCCAACACGCACAGGCACAAACTTACAACAAACACGAGAGAGACGTCACTTTCAACAGGAAAAGGGAAATGAAAGGGTCTGTTTTCTGACTTGTTGGAGGCTGCAGAGGCGCTCTCTCAGTTCTGCCCATTCGGATTGATTTCCCGTGGTACTCCTTTGGTCCTCAGGCTCCTCCAAATCCTTGTCATCATCAACAGGAGGTCTGGGACAAATGTAAACACGAGAAAATACTGTAATACGCCACCTGGTAAACAGAGATTAGGGTTATCCACCTTATTCCTCCGCCCCATGAGCCTTTGCGTGAAGGATGGGAGGGATGAATGAATCCACTTTTTATGAGCTTTAGAGATATAAACTATGTGGGAACCCGAGCTGAAACCAAACTACGAGCTGCGATTACCTGCTCACTATAAACTTGTGACTGAAAATAACTTGTGAACAGGTCCATAAATCTTGTCTTTTTAAATGCACCACCCAGTATAGGGCTCAGAACTGTCTCACAACAATAACTAGTTAGGGCAGCAGGGTGAGGGCTTGCTGGTGGGGGGCTACTGCCCTCTACCTACTGGCCACATTACACCCTGGCTTTTTAAGGCACCTCACTAAACAAGGCAAACAACAAATAATAAAACAATCACAACCAATAATTTTACGGTGGAAATGGGAATGTCAATAATAATGGGTCATGTTGACTATGTAACACTTAATAATAACTAAATCAATGATCAATTAATAGAATGGTGATTGGTTATGGTTATTAAGCGAATGGGAAAGAGGAAAAAGAAAAGTACAAATTGTAAATAAAAATAAATGTTTATATATATTGGTAAACTGCATACATTTCTATCTTCGTGTTATGTCTTCTTACTTTGGAAGTCTTGTAAACATCCTGTGATTTTCTTCTTGTATTAACATGAAATGCTTTCTTTAGCAAAGCTGCTGTATGTAAAGTCAATGCGGATAATTGTAATTGTGTAATTCAGGAATTTGTAATGTAAAGTGTTATATTGTATGAGATGTTGTATCACTGTATCCGGAATGTAAATTAATTTTGAATATGGGGGTGGCTACTTATAAGCTTTCTTGCTTCGGCTTACTCCTTTTGAGCTTTTGTTACTTTATTTATTTTCTGCACTGCAATAATGTTAATGTAAATAATGTAAATAATCACTCAAATAAATCCAATCAATTAATTTTAAAAAATGGCTCCGACGAAGAGTTGGGGTCCGTGGGCTCAGGCTCTCCTCGTATGAGAGTCAGTCACAGTTGGCCTGTTCAAAATCTCCCCAAACATGTCCCAGTTTAAAGAGGGGTATTATGCTTTTTTCAATCACATAGCAGCAGTCTATAGCATACTACAATGATGACGTAACCTTCTGTTGGTCTGTATATGCAGTAAATTAAAATAACTGCCTTGAATAAAATTGCTCTCTCAAAATGGCTGTACTGAACGTCTTGAAATAGGCCTCTGTCTCTTTAAGAAGCTTTCCGACACGCCCCCTTCAGCACACTGCTGTGGCATCTAAACAACACTACTGTGCGGGGAGGGGGCTCTGCTGAGCTGAGGAGCAGTGGTTGGTGGCTTGGCTGGTGACAAAAGGTCCAGAGGCGTCTCCAGGAGGTGGGGGCGTTCCTAGGAGGACTGAGGCATAGCTACACCTAAAATGGCTGCCGTCTAAGTTTTACTGATTACTCAAAAATATGTGAATGAGCCAAGGCAACACTCCAGGCATGTGTTTAATGAGGGAATGACATAATAACATGATATAAAGCTTGAAAAAGTCGATTTTACATTTAAGCCCAGCTTTAGTCCAGGAGCATGTCCCAAACACTGCAGGCTATGACTCCCGTCCTCGTTTCTACATGAGCCCCAGGGATAAGGTGGATAAGGACGGGGGCGCTTACTACTGTGACCTAATACGAACATGCAGCCGGAGCCTGACCTGCTGCTCTCTCCTCGGAGACGCGGCGCTGCCTGTGGTTTGCCTGTGTACGAAAACAGAAGGCGTTTAGTAAAAGCCGATTTAAGGACATGAACCTTAAAGCTAAAGGCCGTGTTGTACATGGGAAACACTCGCTCTCCCCCAGCGCCGCTCTGCCGTCGTGTCCGCCATGTCCCCACGGCTGCTCCAAGTTTTGCACCGACTCCATGAAAGAACGCCACCCTAAAAACAAGACGATAAACGCGTTTAGGACGTTTTCAGGATCAACTGGAAATGTCGGACAGTTCTGGCCCACTTTAACCCCTGGTCTGACCAACCTTTAGTCAATCCAGAAATATTACAAATGTTCATATTTGTTACATTCATTGAGCTTTTGACAAATGTACAAACAATGAGACTTTTCACATAGAAATAAAAAGGAGAGGCGGTTTTGTTGTTTATTGAAAACGCAACAAAATGTGACAAAAATCTAACAAATATGTGACGAAAAGCGACAAAAAAACGTCACAAAAAAAACTTGACAAAAAAGTGACGAAAACTTGACGAACACGTGACGACAAAAACATGTCACAACAAAGACGAGGAAAGAGCTTAGGTCTTAGCTTTCAAATGAGGCGTTACACTGGCCTATAGGCTGTAAACTCAGGTCAAGAAGCATTTAGGTGAAGCCGAACTGGAGAAAATGTGCTCGGTTAAGACGGGGGTTAAGAGTAGGGATGGGAATCGAGAACCGGTTCTACAAGTAGACCCGGTTCTGTTTGAGCAAAGCATCGGAACCGTACGTCTACTTCATTATCGATGCTCCCGCTCTGAAAACACGTTTTTCCCCCTTTTCGGACACCATAGCGCCGCGGAGCTAGACGCATGTGCGTAATGATGTTGTTCTCAGAGTCTGTTGACGCTCCTTCGAAGTAAGCAGGGAAACATCGGCCCAATCTCAATTCTACCCCTTCCGCTTCACCTTTCCCCTCCGTTTTACGCGTTCATGAGAGACGAGTCGTCAATTAAAACAGTCCATTGTTATAAACGTGGCTTGGAGTTTCTTTCCAAACTGGCGATACGTCGCTATTGTCATGACACACGGGGTTCAGTGCCTCGCTGCTGCGCCTGCTGCCACTGTGCTCTGAGCGCGGGTCCGAGGCTGTCTGTCCCCGGTCTGAGCGCACCTCTGCAGCCTCCACTCAGGCCCGGGGCTCAGAGCGGAGCCTGCGGCTGCCTGTCCCGCCCTGAGCGCACTGTGAGCGGGGCTACCTCTGCCCGTCCCCGCTATGAGTGCGCTATATGAGCGGAACGGCTGAACTCTCGCAGCTTTGGCTAACGGGCTGCAGCCACAGCGACCCGCGGTAGAAGCAGCAACACACGGACAGGGGGAAGGAGAATGTAGCGTAGGATGAAGCAAAAATAGATGAAAATCTGTAGGGTTTGGGCTGAGACGAGTCCTGTTGTTTAGGTGTTACAAAACAGCATCAGTCTGTTATAAGTTACAGACACTTGGTGAAAAAGTACAAATGTTACCATTATATTTTAGAGGATGCCAGGCAGCTGAGTGCCAGCAGGAGCCACAGTATATTTGGAAACTTGCTTTATTTAATACATATTTTTTCTTGGGAAAACTAACAATTTGTCTTTTTTGATAAAGTTTATCAAAAGCACATTCATTCCTTGTTTTTCCCCAACACACAGACAAGTCAGGTATCGATAAGAGAATCGATAAAGAATCGCATCGATAGGTAAAATTATTGATGGTATTGATATCGATAAAATCTTATCAATTCCCATCCCTAGTTAAGAGGTGGTAAGAGGTGTTTTCCCTACAGCCGTTAGCATTAGCCATTAAACATCACAAATTACGAACGACCCAGATGTTTTCAGCTGTTGTCAACCCATATCATGAATGAATGAATGAATACATTTCTTGGTGTAACACTCGATCATAAAACCAGCTGGAAACCTCACATCATAAAAATTAAAACTAAAGTTGCAAAGATTTCAGCCCTAATGAATAAATCTAAATATATCATTGATAACAAAGCTCTATATACTGTTCACTTATCCTTCCCCATTTAACATATTGTGTAGAGATCTGGGGAAATGTGTATAAAAGTAATCTTGACCCATTGTTTAAAGTTCAGAAAAAGGCAATAAGAATAATCCATTTAGCTGGATACCGTGATCACACTAATCCATTATTCTTTAAATCAAAAACAATGAAATGTGAGGACCTTACTGAATTTAAGATGGCTCAAATCATGTTCAAAGCCTCACGAAAGTCACTTCCTGAGAGTTTACACAATATGTTTTGCAAACGAGAAGTCAAATATAACTTGAGAGATAAGATGAGTTTTGATAAACAATACTCCAGAACATCTTTGAAAAGCATGTGTCCCACGAGACGGAGGAATTTAGATGAAAGCATTAAAATATGTAAAAACCTGGTACATTTTAAAAAGGTTTACAAAGAATTATTATTTATTAAATACGAACAATTATTGTGAGTGTTGTAGTTTATTCTTTTGTTGTCGTTTCTTTATTTTGCCTTTGTTTTTTATTATTGTTATTATTTGTTGTTACCTTGCCTTATGTTCCCTTGTTTATGATTTGTTACCGTGTATTACGTTTCTTGCTTTGATTGTTAATGTAAATATTATTGTTTTTAATTTTGGGGTGGGCGCTTATGAGCTTTTTGCTTCGGCCCACTCCCTTTGAGCAGACTTACTGCTCAAATAAAAAAAATAAAAAAATGTACAGACCTTTTGACATGTTAGTTAGATACAGATTAGCATCTAAAAGTGTGTCTACGCTAACTCAAATTCAGTAGAGTTTCCTCATTTGTGGCGTCAGATAAACATCAAGTGGCCACTAAACATCATCTTATAAGAAGTTCATATATAAATGATAATAAAGAAACCACAGAAATGATGTAAACGTACCTCGCCATAGTTCAGTATTTGTATGGGGATGGGGAGCTAACAGCTAACTGCTCGTGTACGTACCGGCCACACACTTGCTCTTGGGAGTGCTGGTGCTTCTCCAAAGAGGCTCCCCGTGACTGCAGACTACAGCATCAGAGGAAACAGGAGACAATCCACATTTACAGAGGAGATCGTCAAAAAAGGAAAGTCTATGAGGCGGCCATTTTGTAGAAGAGCGAGAGAAACTTGGACAGTTTTTACTCGGTTTTTACTCTGCTGGGCGGCACGGTAGCACAGCGGTTAGCGCTCGTGCTTCACAATTAGAAGGTCCCGGGTTTGATTCCCACCTGGACGGGGCCTTTCTGTGTGGAGTTTGCATGTTCTTCCCGGTTTCCCCCGGGTACTCCGGTTTCCCCTACCACTAAAACATGTACAATAGGCCAGGATGAATGAGAGTGTGTTTGAGCGTGCACATGGGGGACGACGGATGGAAATTAGCCCATGGCTACAATCCGGTGTGGCTTGTTCATTAGCATGCACTGTCCCGACCACATAAACCAATAAATAAAATAAAATAAAATAAATACTCAAATGTATGATACAGTAATTGTACTTGAGCAATTCTATTTTGGAGTTATTTTATGGTCTACGTATTAATAATCAAACATACCGTAAATTCCGGACTATTGAAAGCACCTGAATATTAGCAGCACCAACAAAATTCATAAAAACAAAAAAAAGCCCCATCAGCCACTGGTAATACTGGACTTTTCTCTTTGTGCGGCCTACAGGTACATATACTTTATAAAAGTGTGTTAACCTCTTAACCCCCCCCTTAACCAAGTGCGTTTTCTCCTGTTCAGCTTTACCCAAATCTAAAAGCTTGATGGAGCTTACAGCCTATAGGCCAGGCTAATGCCTGATTTAAAAGCTAAAACCTACAAAACTCATCTAAGATTTTTCCTCGCGTTTTGCCGTGTTGTCGTCACTTTGTCGTATTTTTCACATTATTTCGTTGCTTTATTTTCATATTTTGTTACGTTTCTGTCGCGTGTGTTCGCTTTTAGATTTGGGTAAAGGGTTAAGGGGTTAGGGTTGAGTGAACTACTAAAGTCATGTGCAAATTTGGGAGAATCCATTTCCTCATGGGGACAATACGTTTTCTACGACTACTACTCACAGGGGCTGCGGCCTGAGAGTCCGGCTCTTGACTGCGGGTGCAGAGCTTTGGCGCCCCCTGCAGACGCCCCCCTGTGTAACAGCGGCTCATGGACCATCTCCTGACTGAAGCGCTGGGCGAAGTCCTCTGTGCAGACGCTGTCAGACAGGGGCGGTGCCGGGGCCCCGTCCTCACAGTGCTCCCCCAGCAGCTGCTGCAGCCTCCACAGTGTCTGCTCCTGGGCCCTGGATCTGCTCCACCTCCACCCAGGCATTCGGCTCTCTCCAGGGCCGGTTTTAGAGCCTGTGCTGCTGTCTGTGGGAACACGAGGAGAACAGGTCAGGCACTGCAGGCGCCACAATGATGTCACTTCAGCTTCTTCTTTCACAACAGCCATCGCCTCACGAGAACTGCTGTTTGAAAATCAGTGAATCAGGCAACACAGCAAGAAGGTCCCACTTTCAATACCAGGTCAAAAATATGTTAAATAAAGGTATAATAAATAAAACAATAGGAGAGACAGACGGGGGGAAATTGGCTAAAAAAGTTGAGAGTGAAAAAAACTAAAGGCGTGTTTGAAAGTCCATCGATTTTTTTCTTGTCAAGCAGCAGAAAGTTAACCGCGTTGTCGTCCCAAATACATCCATGAAATAACATTTTAACATTAAAATGTTAACGGTCTTTCAGGTTAAAATGTCAAAAAGTACCAACATGGCTTCATCAGGGTGTAGAGACAAAAGCAGAAACAAGGCATTAGTACGTACGCAGATTGTTTTATGTGACATGCATGAAATAGTTTTTTTCATGGTGATTTAGACCAGTGGGAGCCAACCTTCTCTCTGTGACTTCTATTTCAACAGTGGGCACATTGGCAGCACCCTTTTCTAAGCAAACTACTGCAGTAGCTTTTGTTCCAAAATGCTTGACTGTTACCTGACATGTGGTCCTCGGGGGTCTGCATGTCCCGACAGGACAGAGGTGTGTCTGTCCGCAGGTCCTGACAGGACAGAGGTGTGTCTGTGTGAGTGCTGCCCAGGCCGGTGTCCTTACTCACAGACTGACTCCATCCACACAACACTGTGAATGAAAACCATCTGTCAGCTCCTGTGTTATACAAGTCATTTACACACGCATTACCTGTGTCTGTCTCTGTGCTATAGAAGTCATTTACACACACATTACCTGTGTCTGCCTTTGTGCTATAGAAGTCATTTACACACATTACCTGTGTCTGCCTCTGTGCTATAGAAGTCATTTACACACACATTACCTGTGTCTGCCTCTGTGCTACAGAAGTCATTTACACACACATTACCTGTGTCTGCCTCTGTGCTGCAGAAGTCATTACAAACACATTACCTGTGTCTGACTCTGTGCTATAGAAGTCATTTACACACACATTACCTGTGTCTGTCCTACAGAAGTCATTTACACACACATTACCTGTGTCTGTGCTACAGAAGTCATTTACACACACATTACCTGTGTCTGCCTCTGTGCTGCAGAAGTCATTTACAAACACATTACCTGTGTCTGACTCTGTGCTATAGAAGTCATTTACACACACATTACCTGTGTCTGACTCTGTGCTGCAGAAGTCATTTACAAACACATTACCTGTGTCTGTGCTACAGAAGTCATTTACACACACATTACCTGTGTCTGTGCTACAGAAGTCATTTACACACACATTACCTGTGTCTGTGCTACAGAAGTCATTTACACACACATTACCTGTGTCTGACTCTGCGCTACAGAAGTCATTTACACACACATTACCTGTGTCTGTGCTACAGAAGTCATTTACACACACATTACCTGTGTCTGCCTCTGTGCTGCAGAAGTCATTTACACACATTACCTGTGTCTGTGCTACAGAAGTCATTTACACACATTACCTGTGTCTGCCTCTGTGCTACAGAAGTCATTTACACACATTACCTGTGTCTGCCTCTGTGCTACAGAAGTCATTTACACACATTACCTGTGTCTGCCTCTGTGCTACAGAAGTCATTTACACACACATTACCTGTGTCTGTCTCTGTGCTAAGAAGTCATTACACACATTACCTGTGTCTGCCTCTGTGCTATAGAAGTCATTTACACACACATTACCTGTGTCTGCCTCTGTGCTACAGAAGTCATTTACACACATTACCTGTGTCTGCTCTGTGCTATAGAAGTCATTTACACACACATTACCTGTGTCTGCCTCTGTGCTACAGAAGTCATTTACACACACATTACCTGTGTCTGTCTCTGTGCTATAGAAGTCATTTACACACACATTACCTGTGTCTGTCTTTTTTTTTTTTTTTTTTTTTTTTGTGTCTGCCTCTGTGCTGCAGAAGTCATTTACACACATTACCTGTGTCTGCCTCTGTGCTATAGAAGTCATTTACACACACATTACCTGTGTCTGCCTCTGTGCTGCAGAAGTCATTTACACACATTACCTGTGTCTGCCTCTGTGCTATAGAAGTCATTTACACACACATTACCTGTGTCTGCCTCTGTGCTGCAGAAGTCATTTACACACATTACCTGTGTCTGCTCTGTGCTATAGAAGTCATTTACACACACATTACCTGTGTCTGCTCTGTGCTACAGAAGTCATTTACACACACATTACCTGTGTCTGTCTCTGTGCTACAGAAGTCATTTACACACACATTACCTGTGTCTGTCTCTGTGCTACAGAAGTCATTTACACACATTACCTGTGTCTGCCTCTGTGCTACAGAAGTCATTTACACACATTACCTGTGTCTGCCTCTGTGCTACAGAAGTCATTTACACACATTACCTGTGTCTGTCTCTGTGCTACAGAAGTCATTTACACACATTACCTGTGTCTGCTCTGTGCTATAGAAGTCATTTACACACACATTACCTGTGTCTGCCTCTGTGCTACAGAAGTCATTTACACACATTACCTGTGTCTGACTCTGTGCTATAGAAGTCATTTACACACACATTACCTGTGTCTGCCTCTGTGCTACAGAAGTCATTTACACACACATTACCTGTGTCTGTCTCTGTGCTATAGAAGTCATTTACACACACATTACCTGTGTCTGCCTCTGTGCTACAGAAGTCATTTACACACATTACCTGTGTCTGACTCTGTGCTATAGAAGTCATTTACACACACATTACCTGTGTCTGACTCTGTGCTATAGAAGTCATTTACACACACATTACCTGTGTCTGTGCTACAGAAGTCATTTACACACACATTACCTGTGTCTGTGCTACAGAAGTCATTTACACACACATTACCTGTGTCTGTGCTACAGAAGTCATTTACACACCATTACCTGTGTCTGACTCTGCGCTACAGAAGTCATTTACACACACATTACCTGTGTCTGTGCTACAGAAGTCATTTACACACATTACCTGTGTCTGCCTCTGTGCTACAGAAGTCATTTACACACATTACCTGTGTCTGACTCTGTGCTATAGAAGTCATTTACACACACATTACCTGTGTCTGCCTCTGTGCTACAGAAGTCATTTACACACACATTACCTGTGTCTGTCTCTGTGCTATAGAAGTCATTTACACACACATTACCTGTGTCTGCCTCTGTGCTACAGAAGTCATTTACACACATTACCTGTGTCTGACTCTGTGCTATAGAAGTCATTTACACACACATTACCTGTGTCTGACTCTGTGCTATAGAAGTCATTTACACACACATTACCTGTGTCTGTGCTACAGAAGTCATTTACACACACATTACCTGTGTCTGTGCTACAGAAGTCATTTACACACACATTACCTGTGTCTGGTGCTACAGAAGTCATTTACACACACATTACCTGTGTCTGACTCTGGCTACAGAAGTCATTTACACACATTACCTGTGTCTGTGCTACAGAAGTCATTTACACACATTACCTGTGTCTGCCTCTGTGCTCAGAAGTCATTTCACACACATTACCTGTGTCTGCCTCTGTGCTACAGAAGTCATTTACACACATTACCTGTGTCTGCTCTGTGCTACAGAAGTCATTTACACACATTACCTGTGTCTGCCTCTGTGCCTACAGAAGTCATTTACACCACATTACCTGTGTCTGTCTCTGTGCTACAGAAGTCATTTACACACATTACCTGTGTCTGCCTCTGTGCTACAGAAGTCATTTACACACATTACCTGTGTCTGCTCTGTGCTAAGAAGTCATTTACACACACATTACCTGTGTCTGTCTCTGTGCTACAGAAGTCATTTACACACATTACCTGTGTCTGCCTCTGTGCTATAGAAGTCATTTACACACACATTACCTGTGTCTGCTCTGTGCTACAGAAGTCATTTACACACACATTACCTGTGTCTGTCTCTGTGCTACAGAAGTCATTTACACACATTACCTGTGTCTGCCTCTGTGCTACAGAAGTCATTTACACACATTACCTGTGTCTGCCTCTGTGCTACAGAAGTCATTTACACACACATTACCTGTGTCTGTCTCTGTGCTACAGAAGTCATTTACACACACATTACCTGTGTCTGTCTCTGTGCTATAGAAGTCATTTACACACACATTACCTGTGTCTGCCTCTGTGCTACAGAAGTCATTTACACACATTACTGTGTCTGCTCTGTGCTAAGAAGTCATTTACACACATTACCTGTGTCTGCCTCTGTGCTACAGAAGTCATTTACACACACATTACCTGTGTCTGTCTCTGTGCTATAGAAGTCATTTACACACACATTACCTGTGTCTGCCTCTGTGCTACAGAAGTCATTTACACACATTACCTGTGTCTGCTCTGTGCTATAGAAGTCATTTACACACACATTACCTGTGTCTGCCTCTGTGCTACAGAAGTCATTTACACCACATTACCTGTGTCTGCCTACCTGTGTCTGCCTTGTGCATAGAAGTCATTTACACACACATTACCTGTGTCTGCCTCTGTGCTACAGAAGTCATTTACACACATTACCTGTGTCTGTCTCTGTGCTACAGAAGTCATTTACACACACATTACCTGTGTCTGTGCTAAGAAGTCATTTACACACATTACCTGTGTCTGCCTCTGTGCTACAGAAGTCATTTACACACATTACCTGTGTCTGCCTCTGTGCTATAGAAGTCATTTACACACACATTACCTGTGTCTGCCTCTGTGCTCAGAAGTCATTTACACACATTACCTGTGTCTGCCTCTGTGCTATAGAAGTCATTTACACACAATTACCTGTGTCTGCTCTGTGCTACAGAAGTCATTTACACACATTACCTGTGTCTGCCTCTGTGCTACAGAAGTCATTTACACACACATTACCTGTGTCTGACTCTGTGCTATAGAAGTCATTTACACACACATTACCTGTGTCTGTCTCTGTGCTACAGAAGTCATTTACACACATTACCTGTGTCTGCCTTTGTGCTATAGAAGTCATTTACACACATTACCTGTGTCTGCTCTGTGCTACAGAAGTCATTTACACACACATTACCTGTGTCTGTCTCTGTGCTAAGAAGTCATTTACAACATTACCTGTGTCTTCTCTGTGCTATAGAAGTCTTTACACACACATTACCTGTGTCTGCCTCTGTGCTACAGAAGTCATTTACAACATTACCTGTGTTGCTCTGTCTATAAAGTCATTTACACACTTACCTGTGTCTGCCTCTGTGCTACAGAAGTCATTTACACACACATTACCTGTGTCTGCCTCTGTGCTATAGAAGTCATTTACACACACATTACCTGTGTCTGCCTCTGTGCTACAGAAGTCATTTACACACATTACCTGTGTCTGCCTCTGTGCTATAGAAGTCATTTACACACACATTACCTGTGTCTGCCTCTGTGCTACAGAAGTCATTTACACACACATTACCTGTGTCTGCCTCTGTGCTGAGTATACCCACCGGGCCGGTGGTCATTTACACACATTACCTGTGTCTGCCTCTGTGCTGTCGTCGTCTCTGAACCTCCTGTGGCCTTTGTGAGACTGGATCTGCACACAGCATGTAGCAATAGTCACTTCGTATATACACCGGTATTATTTTGTTTGTTCACCATCTTTTCAAAATGTTCCAAAAAGCAGACGATTTTGTCTCAATGCATTTTCTCCATTTTGGCTTTACCCAAATCTAAAAACTTCTTACAGCCTACAGGCCAGTGTAACGCCTCATTTAAAAGCTAAGACCTACAAAACTGATCTAACATTTTTCCTCGTGTTTTCTTGCATTGTTGCCGCATTGTCGTCACTTTTTCGTCACGTTTTTGTTGCTTTTCATCCTCATTTACATCTTGTTTTCGTCGCAATTTTGACGCTTTTTCAGGAAGCATTTAGATTTGGGTAATGCCTGGATACCTGGATAATAACTGGAGAAAATGTGCTTGTGTAGGTGGGGCTTAAGAGGTTAATGTTAAGCCCAGTCTTTGATTAAAATACTGCAGTTGTGTCGCTTTACCAAATTAAAGCTGAATCACTTCATATTCAGGTATTAGCGATTTAACTTGTACACAATGCCTCGCTGTATGAATGAAATCTGAAGCTAATTCTGGAGGAGCGTCAGACGGACCTGCAGCTGGTCCAGTTGTCTGTCCATGGCGTCGAGCAGGAGGTCGCAGTGGTCTCCTTTTACTGCGTCCTGAGCCAGACCAAGGCTGCAGTCCACGTCTATAACAACAACAAAAAACACACAGCACTGAAAACCTCTTTCCATCAACATCAGACCTTAGATGTCTAAACCAAAAAGTTCAGTTCACTTTACTCTGCACATTTGAATGTCCAGGAGCATTAAGATGCAAGGGAAAACTGACAAATGGACCGCTCTAAACTACAGGGTTAGCACTTTTTATATACAATTTCCCCTGGAGACAGAAGATTTACTAAATCTGCATCAAACAGTTTCATTAACCTCTTAACCCAAACCCCAGATCAGCTTTACCCGAACCCTAAAACCTTATTGAAAAAAGTGTCAAAATAACAATGAAAACAAGACGTAATCGAGGATGAAAATGCAACAAAAAATCATTAAAAAAGCAACAAAAAGTAACAAAAAACCCAACATAAAACCTACCCAAAAAAAAAGTTACAAAAAAAAACAACCAAAAGTTTTAACAAAGACAAAAAAAATTACATACAAATTACAAAAAAGTACATAAAATTACTAAAATGTTACAAAAAAGCCACTAAAAGTAAAAAAAAATAACACAAAAATTTACCAAAAATATTTTTTTTATTAAACAACAAAATTACATAAGACAAAAAAAATAAAAAGTTACAAAAAACAACAACAAAATGTTTTAAAAAAGTTACAAAAATGCAGCGAAAAGACAATGCGGTAACAACTCAAGGGAAAAGTTTAGATCAGTTTTGTAGGTCTTTGGTCTCTGGCCCGCAGGCTGTGTTAAGACTGGGTTAAGGCGGGGGTTGAGAGGTTAAAACGCCTCTAAGACTTTTGAACAAAATGAACTTGAATGAACATGAGCAGAAACGGGAATACTCACCGGAGAGGACCGGTCCCGGCATCTCCGCGGAGTCGCTCTGCGCCTCAGACATGTCCCAGCTGCACTCGGGACAGGAGGCCCATAAAACCTGCAGACACAGGGTGGTTAGTCAGGGCTGGCTGGGCGCACATTGTGAGTGGGGGGTTTATGCACCGAGTTGTCATGGAGACCTGTAGCATTTACCCCCTTAGCAGAACAAACAAACAGCTTTTCTACAGTGACACTATCCATTCTCACCTCTGACTGTCCCTTTAGGAAAGCTAAGTAGTAAAAGTTAGCACATGTAACCATTCGTTTTGGACCTTGAAGGCTGTTAGCATGTAGCATTAAAGGGATATTTCAGGATTTTTGACATTGGGCCTCATTTCCTAGTTATCCAGGGTGTTGTTGATGTTTGGAGATATTTTTTCTTAAATTCATGCAGTTCTTATATTTGAAGAGTCTAGTGGCGCTAGGCTAGGGCAAGGCTAAAGCATTTCTATAGTATCAGTTAGCCTACATTAAAAACAGTCTGACCCACTCCACAGTGCACCTGAGGTACTAATGACTGTCAATATTATACAGAGGATCTTTACAATAGTAAACTTAAGAACATTAAGGCATTCACTGTAATCCACTTCAATAGTCGAAGCCTCAATACATTAGTATTGAAGGTTATGAATTTATAAGTATGAACAGAAGAAACAAGCATGGTGGGGGCGTAGCTATGTTTGTAGACTCAAACTACAGTTATAAAGTAATGGAAAATAAGACTATGGCAGTGGATGATGTACTTGAATGCCTTACTGTAGAAATTACAAGGGAAAAAAAGAAAAATATTATTGTAAGCTGTATTTATAGGACTCCTGACTCCGACATAGCGTTTTTTTCTAATTGGATGGAGGAGCACTTTTCAAGCTCAAATCAGAAAGTCATGTTTGTGGGGGGAGATCTTAATATCGATCTGTTAAATCCAAAGAAACACAAAAAGACGGACGAATTTATAAATACCTTATTCAGCATAGGTTTGTATCCTCTAATAACTAAACCAAGCAGAATTACAACCCATAGTGCTACTCTAATTGACAACATTTTTTCAAATGAAATAGAAACTGAATTAATCAACGGACTAATGATAAATGACATGAGTGACCACCTTCCAGTTTTTGTAATATATAAAAATGATGATAAAAAAAAATCAAAATAATGAAGAGGATATCATGTACTGGTCTAGAAGGGTTAAAACAGAAAAAAAAACTATCGATGCACTTAATAAGGAGCTATTGGTGCAAGATTGGAGTAATATATACAGAGAGATTGACACTAATAAAGCATATGATGAGTTTGTGCAAGTATTTCAAAAGGTTTATGATAAAAATTGTCCAACGAAAAAATACAGTAATAACAGAAAGTGTAAAGAAAACCCATGGATGTCCAAGGGTTGTTAAATGCATGTAAGAAAAAAATTCACTTTACAAAAAGTTTATAAATAATAGAACAAAAGAAGCGGAAGATAAATATAAGAAATATAAAAATAAACTGACAGGTATCATTAGAAAATGTAAACAGGATTATTATAATAAGTTGTTAGATAGTAATAAGAATAATATTAAAGGTTTATGGAATATCTTAAATAGTATAATTAGAAATAAACCAAGAACGATTAATTATCCAAAATATTTCAAAGATGAGGATAACACTTTAAATAATATGAATGAAGTACGATCCATCCATGTATCCAGTCGATACATTTAATAAATTCTTTGTAGATGTTGGACCGAATCTTGCTGCAAAAATTGCAAATGTTGAGAACTATAATTGTGAACTGATAGACACAAATCCTCTGTCCATGTTCCTCAAACCTGTGGAGGAAAAGGAGATACTGGACATTGTTAGTGGGTGTAAAAATAAAACCTCGACAGATTATTATGACATGGATATGAAAACTTTAAAAACTGTTATTGAAAGTATCTCTAAGCCGTTAACACACATCTGTAACCTATCGCTGCAAACTGGACAATTTCCTGAAAGTATGAAAGTAGCAAAAGTGATTCCTCTGTTCAAGGCAGGAGATAAACATCTCTTCACAAACTACAGGCCGTTTCCCTTTTACCGCAATTCTCAAATATCTTAGAGAAGGTTTATAACTCTAGACTTGACAGCTTTATTGAAAGTAATAAATTACTCTCTGATAATCAGTTTGGTTTTAGGAATAATCACTCAACCTCACACGCGCTCTTTGATATAATTGAAGAAATAACTAATGCTGTAGATAACAAGAAATATGCAATAGGGTTATTTATTGACCTGAGTAAAGCGTTTGATACTTTAAACTATGACATATTAATTAATAAACTAGAACATTATGGGATTAGGGGGTAGCTCTACAGTGGGTTACCAGTTATTTAAAAAATAGAAAACAATGTGTGAAAATAGGTGATTATCAGTCGAGTTGTCAAGAAATTGTGTGTGGTTTACCTCAAGGGTCCATTCTGGGCCCAAAATTGTTTAACATGTACATTAACGACATTTGTAAAACGTCTCAAATACTTAAATTTATCTTGTTTGCAGATGATACAAATATTTTTGCATCGGGAGACGATTTACAACAACTGTGTCAAATTGTTAACTTGGAACTCAAAGTGTCAATAAGTGATTCAAACTAAATAAATTATCCTTAAATCTGAGTAAAAGCAAAATGATGATATTCGGCAACCGTAATTCCAATGCTCAGGAAGCAATTCAGTTAGAGGGTGTTGTTATAGAGCGAGTGCATGAAATCAAATTCCTTGGAGTTATTATAGATAATAAAATGACTTGGAAATCTCACATTAAATCTCACTACTAAAATATCAAGAAGTATTTCAGTAATAGCAAAAGCAAAGCACATTTTAAATATCAAAGCTCTACATACCTTATACTGTTCTCTGATTTTGCCCTATTTAAATTATTGCACTGTGGTTTGGGGTAGTACTTATAAAAACACATTAAAACCAATAGTAATGCTGCAAAAAAGAGCTATCCGATTAATTCATAAAGTTGGGTTTTTGGACCACACAAACTCATTATTTTTAAAATCAAAGATCATGAAGTTTTGTGACATTGTTGAGTTCCAAACTGTACAGATGTTATACAAAGCAAGGTATAAACTGTTACCGGGCCAAATACAAAGAAGGTTCCAAGAACGTACTGGTCGTTACGAATTACGTGATGAATTGAACTTTAGGATTCAGAAACATAGTTCAACTTTGAAAAGCTTTAGTCCGACAGTTAATGGGGTACAATTGTGGAACAAAATGGAGATGGAGATGAAACGATGTCCAAACATCAACCTGTTCAAATATAAATACAAACAAAAGACCTTTGAAAAGTACAGAGAAGAAGAAACACGTTGCCACAAGGGGGAGTTGTAGGATCAATTTGCAATTGCATTCTATTAACTAAGACAGTGTTGTTGCTCTGAACGGTTGTCATTCTATTGCTCTAAATTACAAAATTGAGAATTAGGATAAGCGAGTTATGCATCTGCTGAGAGGGACCCTCCCAGCGGGCTCATAAACCTCGTCTTTTAACGCACCACTAAGCATAGGAACATCATCTACAAATACAGCCAGTTAGGGCAGCTGGGTGGGGGTTTGTTGATGGGGAGTTACTGCCCTCTTCAATGGACCCGCTCTACACCCTGGCTTTTTAACGCACTACAGTATATAGGGCTTACATATTACATAATCCATTGAACACACACAACAACAACAACAACAACAACAACAACAAAACAAAAACTGAATGAAGGAAATGACAACTGGGAAGTTGCAAGATCACGGATAATATAATATGTATATTAATGTGCCTTTTGAACACAGAACTAGTGCCTTTTGAAATTGTTATCTGTGTTGGCAGTGGTAACCATCTGTAACCTTCTGTAACCTTCTGTAAAGAAAGAGGAAAGGAAAAAAAGGATGTGTGTATGTGTGCATATATGTGTATAAATAACTTAATGATCGCCTTTTTCACTTGCTTTGTATTAGTCATCGCGTACATGAAATGAGACAGTTGTTGTAGTTGTGTTTCCTTTCAGTTGTGTTTCCTTTCCGTTCCGTTAAATTCTATTAACTTATATTTATACGGACATTTCTAGAGGTGCTTTGTGGGTGTGGTCCGTGTTGAAACGACCGCTCTGGTGGGTTGTAGGTTCTCTTTTGCCGGTGGGGCAGTATGATGTTGCTTAATGTAGGATTGATATTGTAAATATAACAGGCAAAGTTGGGTCACGGAGGGGTACGTTGTGTGTGTGTGCATGCTGTGTTCCTGCTCTTGTGTCTTGTGCCTTGTGTCATGCTCCCTGTGCTAGTGTGATTTGATCAATTGTTTTTATTTCAATGATGTCGGGGGTGGGCGCTTGGAAGCTTTTGCTTCAGCCCACTCCTTTTGAGCAGAATTTTTAACTGCTCAAATAAACTAATAAACTAAACTAAACTAATTTAATCGAAGATTGTTTTAAATATCTATAGCCTATTTTCCATAGGTTTTTTGTTCTCACTTTTGAGCTCAAGTGTCCTACTTTTCATTCTTAACTGGTCTCCCTATTTATGGTACTCTGCTCATTTTGTTCTTTGTCCTCAATGTCCTCAACAGAATAATATGGAATATCAAAGAAACAATATTTCCAGCACAAGTTTCCTTCATCAGGAAAATACAAAGTAAGAAATGACATCAATAATTACAAACACACCTGGCACCGATGAAAACAAATCTCCCTATTTTCACAACCCAATGTTGGCAAGTATGCAACAATAGGACAGGATTTGATTAGAGGTTCTTTTGTGGCCAGTGAAACAAATACGGAACATTAGCTGCGTTAGCATAGTTTTTGTATGACTGTAAAATGACTTACGCTTTTCCTGGACACTTCTGCTTGGCTCGCGGTTGCTCAGCTGGTTGCCATGGGAGACGCTCAAACAGCTCGTGCAAGGGGGAGGAGCAGAGGGGTCGCGCGAGGACATCCCGCACGAGCGACGAGGCCTTTTCAACTGTCGTCTTTCTTTTGAATAAGCATTATGGCGGCTGCATGCGGAATATAAAGGGATTAAATCATCATTTCGTCTTGTTTTAAGTCTATGCGCAGGATTTATTTACTTGTTCCTGGACAGAAGAATTTAACTCCATTTAACTTGGGCAAGACATTTCACACACCGTCTGTATAAATGTAGGGAGTGTGTGAGTCATAACCAGTTATCCATTCAGCTCCAGTCATAGTGATGAACCCGAGCGAATATTTAGTCATAATTTCAGTCAAAGCAATATTTTTGACGACTAAAATTGGACCAAAACTAAATCAAAAGTTTTCCATGAGACTAAAACTGTGACTAAAATGTCCAGATATTTTCGTCAACTAAGATAAGACTAAATAAAAATGAAAAGACTAAAATCATCCAGACTTCCACAGTCTGAAAGAACCTCAGATCATTTAGAGTCACTGCCAAAGGAACAGTTCTGAGCTTTGTTCATGTGGGAGCAGCTCCATGAAGCAGGACCACGATTAAAGATGATTATGATAAATATTGTAAATGCAAAGTCGACTAAATTTGTTTTAAATTCAGTCGACTAAATATCCATGCAATTTTAGTCGACTAAAACAAGACTAAAATTGAACAGATTTTTTTTTTTTACGGAATCTCGACTAAAATTATATTACATTTTCGTCAAAAGACTAAATTAAAATTTTGTCAAAATTAACACTGATTCCGAGTGGTCTGTGAAACTAACATGGCTGCCTAGTCTCCTACGAAGCCTGTTCCTTAAAAGGGCAGGAAGCAGAGCTCTAGAGCCTGTCAATCATAAACTTAGGCTTCCACTTTTTATTGCTGATCAATGGGCGAGGAACGTGCTTCTCTATGGTCCTCATGGCGGGGAGCTGACATTGCTGTAATACCACCCACTGGTGGCCAGGGGACACTTGGGAGCATTGATTCTAATGGGACTTCACACCTCCCAAGAACGGCTTAAAAGCCTGGCTCCAAAGAGATTTTCTTTTTCTAAAAATCACTATAACCCATGTGACAGCGCTGGGGTCGGTGAAATATTTTTAACCACGCTGGTTTTTGTTTATCAGCCCGAAAAAGAGGAAGCATTTTCAGTGCATTGACTGGGTCCAGAGCCCGCCCCACAAGGCTGCGTAGGTCTGAGTCTGATGTAAGTTTCCACACAGGGACCTTTTCTATGAATGGGGCTGAATAGGTATTAATCTATCTAATTAGTTGCTGATGTACAAAAACCAGCGTGGTTAAAATATGACACTTAGCCCAGCGTCGTCACCTGGGTCATAGCGATCTTTAGAAAACAAAACTCTTTGGAGCCAGGCTGTTAAGCAGTGCTAGGGAGGTGTGAGCCAGGGGGTGGTATTACAGCAATGTCCATGAGGACCAAAGAGAAGCGCTTTCCTTGTATTTTGCTATAAAGTTAGGAACTAGATAATCACAAAGTATGAAAAATGCTTCAAGAAACGTATTTTTCTACCTCACAGTTATGGATCAACCAGGTATGTTTGTATATATTTGGTATCATTTTAACTTTATTAGGCCCGAGCCGGAGGCCCCGACAAGGGACTATTGTTTTTGGGTGGTTTTGTTTTTTTGTTTTTTTTTCTCTCCGTCAACGATCGCATTTTTGACCCGCTAAACGTCGACGAAAACTCACCGGATTTGGCGGAGTCATTCGGGTGGCGTGAAAATTGATGGAAATAGACGCATTGGCCACGCCCAAAACAAAATGGTGCGTTTTTGGGCGTAGGCCAAAACCGTTCGGTACAGTGAAAGTGGACATCAAGACAAACCAAGAACTGAATTAGAGCGCCACGCCCCGACGCACAGGAAGTCGGCCATTTTGGATTGAAATCCAGAAACCCTCTGGACTCATCTTATGTTTTAACGAACTAGTCCCTGGTTTTTCATCAGAATAAGATCACATTTGGCACAGTGCGTCTAGACATATTGAAATTCAAGACTTGGCCACAGTTTGTAAAACTGTTACACCGTCTCCTCATAACGCCGCGGCGAAGAACGCGTAGATTTCGTGTATTTTCGAAGACAGCTCACGCTCACAGGAATAAGCCGACAGAGCTCATATTCAAGTCACTAATGCACCACCCGAAACTGAACAGAACGCAGCCATTAACATATAGCCTGCTCCCAGGACAGCGCCCCCTAGCTATACCTTGGAAACTGCAGTTTGGATTTTTTTAATACAACGTTCCCAATATGTTCTAAACACTGACTCAAACAAAAAAATACATTACAGTCATGTCATGTTTTATAAGATGTGGGAGTAGCCAAGGTAAATGTCTCAAAAATGGCAGATTATCGTTTATAAATCGAACATGCATTAAAATATTGAGCTCACACTCGTGTCACTAATGCACCATCCCAAGCTGAACAGAGCACACCCATTTTTAGACCAACTTCACCACAGTATACCTCCACCTTTTCTATACCTTGAAAATTTCAGTTTGGACGATTTATATGAAACGTTGCAGGCATATTCTACACAATAAAACAAACAAAAAATATATTACAGTCATATCATATTTTATAAGATGTGGGCGTGGCCAAGGTCAATGTCTCAACAATGGCACGTTATCGTTTATAAATTGAACATCCATTGGAATATTGAGCTCACACTGGTGTCACTAATGCACTAAACCAAGTTGCACAGAACGAACTCATTAAAAGACCATCTTCACCACAGTACAGCGCCACCTATCTATACATTGGAAATTTTAGTTTGTACGATTTATATGAAACGTTGCAGGCATATTCTACACATTAAAACAAACAAACAAAATATTACATTTGTTTGATATTTTCGAAGATGTGGGCGTGGCAAGGACACACAGGAAGTCGGCCATTTTGACTTAATTGGGAATCCATCTGGACTCTGCTTTTTCAACAGAATAAGTTCACACCTGGTTTAACTGACTCTTATAAGGCAAGGCAACTTTATTTATACCGCGCATTTCATACACAAGGCAACTCAATGCGCCTAAGATTAATCTAAAATCCGCTGTGTTGTTACCTAAGCCTGTGTAGTTCCATTGGTAGAGTCCTGGGTTCACATCCATTAGATTGCCGGTTCAATCCCAACAATTTTTTTTTTTTGTGACTCGGCGCCTATAGTCCCACCCTCATTAAAAACGGGGAAATGACCCACACATTGTCCGAGCCTAGACTACATGAGCACAAGGCGTCTCATAAGATTTGTCAGTTCGGCTGTAACATTTGCTGTGCTTGTGTAGCTACATAGGTAGAGCACTGAGTTTGCAACCGTGAGATTGCTGGATCAATCCCAACCGTGACTCTTTTTTTTCTTTTTTCAAATAAACCTTTTAACTTTTTTATTTGTAACTATTTGACAGGTGTTGCTCTACCAGGGTAGGGGCCTTTTACATGGGCCACTGTACACGTACATGTATATTAGGTACCGGCCCCATGCTCTTGTATTTTGCTGAACACTGAGTAACAGCTTTACAGGTTTGGCGATATTTATTGAACCATTTTGTAATCATGGCAAATTCGCCTGTAAGCCCAAAGCTTCGAGTGGGTGCTCCAGCCCTGCAGTACCCACGGAATCAGTGCCTATACTACAAATAGAAGTACGCAAAAAGGACTTCTGTGTAATTTGGCACATCTGTTCAGATGCTGTTTTGCCTGCTGGCTCTCCCGAGTATTGCAGTTCACTGGCCATAGAAGGTATTTCAACTATAGAAGGAGTGAAAAACACCGCTGCGGCGAGCGTGAGGCCGGGGCCCTGAGGCTGAAGCAAGAGTGGGCCGGCACCAGAGATACCTGGGGCAAGAGTAAGGCCGGAGTCTGACGAAGGCAACGCGAGAGTTGGCCGGAGCAATAGTTAGAGAGCACACAGGTTGTGTGTGAAACGAGGGAGGGCAGGTTTGGGCGAGAGCGGGGCGGTAGCAAGGGGGGGCAGTGTAAGGGGGGGGCGGTGCAAGGGGGGCTGTGCCAGGGGCGAGGGCCTACATCGCCACTTGCGGCTTTAATTTTTCATATTTCTGCCTAATCACACATAGGCCTATTTGACGGTAGTTGTAAAATCACCCTTTACATATGGACTAGTGTGTTATTGTACATGTGTCGTTTTATGTGGACTCCAGGAAGAATAGTTATTGCTGTGGTAATAACTAATGGGGATCCGTAATACAGATAAAGATCTGTATCAATCAATAACTTTATGTTATTGATTGATTTGATCTGTTTTCTTGTAATTGTATGCAACCGTGAAGCACTTTGAATTGCCTTGTGTATAAACTGTGCTCTACAAATAAACTTGCCTGCCTGTGTGAAATGACTTGGACACTCAAGGACGACACTTCTCACGCTGCTGAATTTATTTTCACAGAACTCTGCGGTTCTTCTGACTGTACTGACCAGTGTGACTACATTCTTCATTTACACTCAAGAGAAGCACATAGCTCAAGAGAACTGACTTCTGCAAATCTCTCTCAGAAGCATTGTTAGGATATTACTTAGAGCTGCAGATCAGGCTGCCTGTCGGGGTGAACCTACAAATCAAGATTCACTTCTCTCAGGGTCTTGCACTTTTACTGTTGCACTTCATCAACACTAGTCTCTGCATCCTGTTGATGAGCCTATTGTCAGTAATCTAAATAAAATATATTTTTTCTCACAAACACAGGTGCTGTTGATGTTAATAGTCCAAATTCAAGATAAAAAAACGATAAACCTCCTCTTTTGGTCCTCACCACAGTAAGATTGAGCCTTACCTGAGCTCAGTCGGAGAGAGGAGCTGAAGTGTGAACTGTTGACCGTTACATTCTTCACAAGACCTGGATAAACAGCTGGGCCTGCAGCGTTCCAGGGCGTAGCATCTTGGGCAAAACAGGAGTGTTGTTAGTTCTACTCTATTCTCTGCTCAAAACACTTGCCTTATTTTGGTTTGTTTATCTCTTAAGTCTCTGTTCCCCGAAAAAATTATTTTAATATGAACTTCCCGAGCACTTGGTGTCTAGGTTTTCTAGAAATGATTTCTTAATCATACAGCTCTGTGTTAGTGGCTCTGCATAATAGGTGTGACCTAAAATGGAAAGAGGAACAGCAGGTTTCCTGTGGTACATACAGTATGCTGACTATATGTACCACATATAGTAGTAGTGTTTGTGAGCATTAGTTCTGTGAGCAGCTGCAGGGAAGAACAAGCACATCATGTTGTGCTCCTTCAACGGGACGGTCCTGTCCGCTGTGCTGCCTCCTCTACTGGTCATTCAGTTTGTGCTGGGAGCTCTGGGGAACGGCCTGGCCCTGTGGATCTTCTGCTTTCATCTGAAGCCCTGGAAGAGCAGCACGGTGCTCCTCTTCAACCTGGCTACGAGCGACTTCCTGCTGATCCTGGTGCTGCCGTTCAGGGCCAGTTACTACGTCTCTCAGCTTCAGTGGAACTTCGGCAGCTCATTCTGCAACATCTCCCTCTTCATGCTGGCCTTGAACCGCAGCGGCAGCACCCTGTTCCTCATGGCCATAGCTTTGGACAGATACATGCGCGTGGTCCACCCTCATCACCCTGTCAACTTTGTGAGCCCCTCCAAAGCCATGTGTGGAGTGTCTGTGCTGTGGCTGCTGGCCGTCTCCATGAGCGTGCAGGTTTTTACCCTCAATCACAACAATACCACCCTCTGCGAAAGCTTCAAAGTTGAGAATAAGGAAATGTCTCTGAATTTCACTTGGCACAAATTTGCGTTTCTGTTTTCCTTCTATGTGCCCTTGGCTGTCATTCTGTACTGCACAGTCAGCATCACCTCTCACCTGAAGGGACGGCAAATCGCTCAACACGCAAAGATCAAGAAGGCGCTGGTTTTCATCGTCGTGGTGGTTATCCTCTTCATAATCTGCTTCCTCCCCAGTAACATCACCCAGGTCATCATTTGGTTCGAAACCAACAGAGCCATCCAGACTTTGCCGCAGACAGAAGTATGTCCCGCTCTGGAGCATCTGACCATCGCGTTCTACATTACCGTAAGTCTGACCTACCTGAACAGTGTGCTGGACCCTGTGGTCTACTACTTCTCCAGCCCGGCCATCAAGAACATCTTCAGGAGAGCGCTGCACCTGTCCCAGGCCTCGGACACAGCGGAGAAGAAAACACGAGAGACGGGATCACACTCAAACAGCCAGCTCTGAACTGGATCAAAACAGTATAACGAGTTGCAAAATATTAAAGGTGAAAAGACAATATATATGGATGAATGGACTAAAATACAAGAAAAGTCATGGATAAGTACATCTTTACTTAATTGGAGGGAATTTGCATGGGAAAGTGTGATTAGTTTTTTAGAGCACCAGCACAAAGAGGTTCACATGCAGATACATCATGCTGGAGTAAGGCTGGGGGCACCATTACTGTTACATTTTTTTTGATACCGATACCTGAGCGATACCTATACTATAATATTTGTCATATAGAACAATAAAAAAGATTAATAATGTAAAAAAATAAGTTTTTCCTTTGTTTTAATTTATTTTGCATTTGTATCATTTGTCTGAGGTGAAACAACAAGAAACTTCCTTTAACAACAAAAGGGTAGAAAAAGAAAACACTTTCAAATTTTGAACCAATTTTTCCTCACATTTCCCCCATTTTTTCAAAATTTTCCACTTTTTTCCAAGTTTTTTTTTTTACCACTTTCCCCCCAAAATGTTCCCCACTCCCCCCATTTTTTAATCACCTCGCGTTTTACAGTGCATCCGGAAAGTATTCACAGCGCTTCACTTTTTTCACAGCGCTTCACTTTTTTCACAGCGCTTCACTTTTTTCACATTTTGTTATGTTTACAACCATAAACGTAAAGATTTTATTTTGAATTTTTTACTGAAAGTTCACACACAAGTAACAGACAACTGTGAAGTGAAAGCAAAATGATGCCACATGGTGGATTCTAGCAAACAGAAAACGGGACTTCTTATGGTTTTCTTTCAAAAATGCCACTCTGCCATAAGGCCAGATTTGTGCAGTGTACGACTAATAGTTGTCCTGTGTACAGTTTCCCCCACCTGAGCTGTAGCTCTCTGCAGTTCATCCAGGGTCATCATAGGCTTCTTGGTAACAGCTCTGGTCAGTGCGGTCCTTGTTTGGTCAGTAAGTTTAGAAGAACAGCCGGGTCTTGGTAGGTTTGCAGTGATGCCACACTCTTTCTATTCCTGGATGATGTATTTAACTGTACTTTGAGAGATGTTCAAAGCTTTGGAAATGTTTTTATAACCTAACCCAGCTTTATACGTCTCAATAACTTTATCTCGGACCCGTCTGGTGTGTTATTGGACTTCATGATGTTGTTTAGTGACCAATACACTCTGACCATAGCTCTGAGGCCCTCACAGAACAGTTTAATTATACTTTTTTTTGAAAAATAACAGCATCATGTATCATTTTGCTTTCACTTCACAGTTGTCTGTTGTGTGTGAACTTTCAGTAAAAAATTCAAAATAAAATCTTTACGTTTAGGGTTGTAAATATAACAAAATGTGAAAAAAGTGAAGCGCTGTGAATACTTTCCGGATGCACTGTAAGTCTCTGTTCCCCAAAAAAACTTATTTTAATATGAACGTCCCGAGCACTTGGTGTCTAGGTTTTCTTAGAAATTATTTCTTAATCATACAGCTCTGTGTTAGTGGCTTTGCATAATAGGTGTGACCTAATATGGAAAGAGGAACAGCAGGTTTCCTGTGGTACATAAGTTGACTATGTATCACATATACCGCAGAATGCGGTCTCTAGTGTTTGTGAGCATTAGTTCTGTGAGCAGCTGCAGGGAAGAACAAGCACATCATGTTGTGCTCCTTCAACGGGACGGTCCTGTCCTCTGTGCTGCCTCCTCTGCTGGTCATTCAGTTTGTGCTGGGAGCTCTGGGGAACGGCCTGGCCCTGTGGATCTTCTGCTTTCATCTGAAGCCCTGGAAGAGCAGCACGGTGCTCCTCTTCAACCTGGCTACGAGCGACTTCCTGCTGATCCTGGTGCTGCCGTTCAGGGCCAGTTACTACGTCTCTCAGCTTCAGTGGAACTTCGGCAGCTCATTCTGCAACATCTCCCTCTTCATGCTGGCCATGAACCGCTGCGGCAGCACCCTGTTCCTCATGGCCATAGCTTTGGACAGATACATGCGCGTGGTCCACCCTCATCACCCTGTCAACTTTGTGAGCCCCTCCAAAGCCATGTGTGGAGCGTCTGTGCTGTGGCTGCTGGCCGTCTCCATGAGCGTGCAGGTTTTTACCCTCAATCACAACAATACCACCCTCTGCGAAAGCTTCAAAGTTGAGAATAAGGAAATGTCTCTGAATTTCACTTGGCACAAATTTGCGTTTCTGTTTTCCTTCTATGTGCCCTTGGCTGTCATTCTGTACTGCACAGTCAGCATCACCTCTCACCTGAAGGGACGGCAAATCGCTCAACACGCAAAGATCAAGAAGGCGCTGGTTTTCATTGTCGTGGTGGTTATCCTCTTCATAATCTGCTTCCTCCCCAGTAACATCACCCAGGTCATCATTTGGTTCGAAACCAACAGAGCCATCCAGACTTTGCCAAGGACAGAAGTATGTCCCGCTCTGGAGCATCTGACCATCGCGTTCTACATCACCGTAAGCCTGACCTACCTGAACAGTGTGCTGGACCCTGTGGTCTACTACTTCTCCAGCCCAGCCATCAAGAACATCTTCAGGAGAGCGCTGCACCTGTCCCAGGCCTCGGACACAGTGGAGAAGAAAACACGAGAGACGGGATCACACTCAAACAGCCAGCTCTGAACTGGATCAAAACAGTATAACGAGTTGCAAAATATTAAAGGTGAAAAGACAATATATATGGATGAATGGACTAAAATACAAGAAAAGTCATGGATAAGTACATCTTTACTTAATTGGAGGGAATTTGCATGGGAAAGTGTGATTAGTTTTTTAGAGCACCAGCACAAAGAGGTTCACAAGCAGATACATCATGCTGGAGTAGGGCTGGGTACTGTTACATTTTTTTTATACCGATACCACTGACGATACCTATACTATAATATTTGTCATATAGAACCATAAAACAGATGTTAATGTTCGTTTTAATTTATTTTGCATTTGTATCATTTGTTTGAGGTGAAACAACAAGAAACTTCCTTTAACGACAAAAGAGCGAAAAAACACTTAAGTTAAAACAAAAAAATTAACAATTTTTCCCACATTTTTATTTTTTCCCCCATTTTTTTAAAATTATTTTCCCAAATTTACGGCAATTTTTCCATTTGTTTTCCCAATTTTTTTGTTTAAATTTTTTTCCCCACATTTTTTTCTCAATTATCCCCGTTTTTTTCCTTCCTTAACCTAAACGAGAGCAAGACTGAAATTGTTATGTTCGGCAGTCCTGAGTGTTCCCTTCAGCTCCCATGTAAAAAATCATGATTGACAGCTCTTTTAAATTTGACAAACAAATCAGCTCTGTGGTTAAAATAAGCTTCTTTCTGCTTCGATTGATTGCTAAAGTAAAACCATATCTGCCTTCTAATCAGCTGGAAAAATGAGTCCACATGTTCATCTCTACACGTCTGGACTATTGTAATTCTCTGTACCACGGTCTTGATGCTGCATCCATTCGTCGTTTGCAACTAGTACAGAATGCAGCTGCACGGCTCCTGACAGGCATCAGGCACTATGACCACATCACGCCTGTGCTACAGTCTCTTCATTGGCTCCCTTCAGGATACAATTAAAAATCCTATTGTTGTTTTTTAAATCACTGAATGGCCTGGCTCCAGAGTATCTGTCTGAAATGTTGACTTTGTATTCTCCTGTGAGAGCCCTGCGGTCATGTGACCAACAGCTTTTAACCTGTCCCCGCTCTAAGAAAAAACCCTGACGTGACAGGGCGTTTGCGGTCGCCGGACCCAAACTTTGGGACGAGCTCCCTTTGAGCATTCGATCAGCCTCATCCATTGAGAGTTTTAAGTCACTCTTAAAAACACGCCTCTGCGTTGGCTTTCAACACGAGCAGAGTTGAGCATTCTACGTTGTTACTTTGTACTGTGTGTGTGTATATATATTTGTCTCTCACTGAAACATGTACAGCACTTTGGGCAGTGTCAACTGTATTTTAAATGTGCTTTATAAATAAACCTTGACCTTGACAATTTTGTCCTTCACTTTTTTATTTCTTTTAAATTTTGATGAACAACAGCATCAAAGCTTGAATATAAAGATTCTATATTGGATACTGCATATGACAGATTTTAATGCTCTTGAAAATATGACTTATTTAGATGGATTACATCAGTTGCATCATTTTTTTCAGTGAAGCAGCAATTTTAAATAAAATGTTGGGCAGAAAAGTTATTTTTATTTGAATTTTTAAGCTGCTGACAGGAAGTGACATAAAAGGAAACATTCCATAGCAGTTTGACTCATTCATTTCCCATTGACTTAACATGGTTGCACGGCAACAGTTTAAAATTGTTTACCTTCTTCGATGTCACTTCCTGTCTGTGTCAGAGAAATTTAGAGATTATGTTCCATAGGTAAAGATTGTATTTAATATTTCTGAAAGGAAAAATATCAATGTGAATAACTGTAAACTGTGACAGTATGTAAAATGTAACTTCTCCATTGCATAACTAAATAAAAACAGAATAAAAAAAGTAAACAGTCGGCTCTGAACTGGATAAAAGGCTTTTTTTTTTTACAAGTTGCAATATTTCAAAGAGACTGTTGTTGTGTCTACATTATAAAAAGTTGATTTTGTTAAAACCTCGATTGGAAGAACTGATCATGGATAATGTACTTAATAAAACAAAAAGATATCACTGTGCGGATGTCAAATTACTCCTGGTATTATTACGCCTTACAATATAGTTCCCCTTTTTATCTGCTTAGAAAATCCATATTGTTTAATTTTGTGTAATTATACTTTGTAGTGTAACACTTCACCATATTTAAACCATATTTAAATCGGGAAAACGTGGAAGAGTTTGGTAGCTTCTATCTTCACCTCGTTTGGAGCTATAGAGGAGAAGAGAGAAGCTAAATGCTAACGCCGTCTGTGCTGTGTTTACGTTACGGAAGACCAGACAGGTAAGGTAAGAACATATCTCAGTATCTAAAAACGGTGGCCTATTCCTTTAAAGAGGGGGTATTCTGCTTTTTTCAATCACATAGCACCAGTCTATAGCATACTACAATGATGACGTAACCTTCTGTTGGTCTGTATATGCAGTAAATTTAAATAACTGCCTTGAATAAAATTGCTCTCTCAAAATGGCTGTACTGAACGTCTTGAAATAGGCCTCTGTCTCTTTAAGAAGCTTTCCGACACGCCCCCTTCAGCACACTGCTGTGGCATCTAAACAACACTACTGTGCGGGGAGGGGGCTCTGCTGAGCTGAGGAGCAGTGGTTGGTGGCTTGGCTGGTGACGAAAGGTCCAGAGGCGTCTCCAGGAGGTGGGGGCGTTCCTAGGAGGACTGAGGCATAGCTACACCTAAAATGGCTGCCGTCTAAGTTTTTACTGATTACTCAAAAATATGTGAATGAGCCAAGGCAACACTCCAGGCATGTGTTTAATGAGGGAATGACATAATAACATGATATAAAGCTTGAAAAAGTCCATTTTACATAATACCCCCCCTTTAAGAACATGGCCGCGAAGACAGGAAGTGATTTGAATTGCCACGTGGTGTAAAACTGAACTGCACATGTCACTTAAACTTACTCAAGTAATGTCTGTGTAAGTTCTCAGTCGTACAGGAGTTGTCAATCTTCAAAGAAGGTACTTGAGTCATCTTCTGTACTCGGTAGTTGAAGTCTGCAAACGTTTCGCCTCTCATCCAAAAGGCTTCATCAGTGGACGAAATCCCGCTCAGCCCGCAGCTTAGATAAAGACCATGAGGAGGAGTTGGGGTTGGCCCGGCTCTCCCCTCCCAGTCTCCTTGGACTGGCTGTGCCCCAAGGAGACGATACTCCAAGGAGACGATGCCTCAGCTAACAAAAGAACAATAGGCAGGTAATTAGCAGTGATCAGCCATGAATAGGACAGATAATGGGCAGTGATCATCTATGAATAGGGCATAACCCACCGATACTGGGGTTTAACAGGTCGTTATATAAGCTCTACTTCAAAGGTTGTTTACCCACAGTTGAGAGTAGCTATGATTAGAGGGGAGGAGCCGGGCCAACCCCAACTCCTCCCAATTGGTCTTTATCTACGCTGCGTGCTGAGCGTAACCTTGCTCACTGACGAACGTTTGGAGACCTCAACTACCGAGTACAGAAGATGACTCAAGTACCTTCTTTGAAGATTACTCAAGTAATATCAGCATCATTTTGTTTATAAGATTAAGTAAAAGTACTGACTTCAGACTCATCATTTAAGTAGTAACTGATACAGAAACATGATAAAGAATAACAGGCCAATACTGAGTAAGTGTAACGTGACCATATCTTGTAAAAGTCTGTTTTTGACATGTATGTGTAGGTTACTTATTGTGAGTAGGTAAACAGAACACTTTGGGAAATTTAAGTAAGGTATTATCAATTTACTTAAGGTTGGTATTAGGATTTACAGTGTAGGTCTAGCTTTCCAATGAGGCGTTACACTGTTGCTTTCTAGTGGTGAAGCTTTTAGATTTGGGTGAAGCTGAACTGAATAAAATGCACTGCGGGGTTTAAGAGGTAATTTGAAATGAATGTCTAAATGTTTGCACAACCGAGTCCCTGATGTTCTCAGAGGCTCAGAGTCCCACATGATCACACGAGGAGCTGCTGATCGAAATGTGAAAGTGCACCTTAGAAAAAAGACCTTTGGACAGCCGGCCCTTAAGGTGCGTTCAGATCAAACGTGCGTCCACGCCCCATCTGCCTCTAGTTGGACGCCAGACATTGCCGCTTCACACTCACGAGAAACGCCTGTTTGCGGCGCGTGAAGTTTTGCAAGCGTCATAATTAGGAGGCGTGTCATACAACTCAGGCCGAGCGCAAACCGCGATGATCAACTTGTCCTCCATGCTGCAGGTAACAGGTGACGCTTGTGCTCACTATTTGAGCCCCTGATTGGTTGACAAGGTGTAAATGAACGCACGTGTAGATTGTGATTACTTGAGTGCATGAAGCAGTGGGCGGGGCATCCCTGCTCGTGTACCGTGCTGTTCTCCCTGGCTTTGACGCGTGTTTATCCTCATCTGCTCGCATTTGCTACGCTTCATACGCACAGACGGCTTTGCTTACATTTTGAAGCGCGTCGAAGCGTCTACATAGGGTTAACATGGAAGTTGGTGGTGTGTCAGCGTTTGGTCTGTACGCACCTTTACTGTCCAGGAGCTAAACTCTGGAAAGCTGAAACAGGACTTAGATCTGAGGTCTGTTCAGAATGACTTAAAGCACGTTTGAAAAAGAGACCAATTGTGCAGTCATTTTTAGATTGTATCTAAATGCACTTCCTTTGTGTAAAGTCAGGATTAATGTGACTGTAAATGTATTTCTGTATTTGCTGTTGCATTGGAAAAGCCCTTCCAAAGACGGACATCACACATTAGCCTTGGCTATAAATGTTGTAGTTGTGGCACATGTGGGAAAATAAAAGTATTTCCCTCGCTGTTTTAAGATTCCTGGTAATTTATTATATACTTGTTACTGTAACTTACACGACATACAATCATTTTGATGCTGCTCATTTCAGATGATACATTGTGCCGTCTGCATGGAATTAACAGAAAAGTACAAGTAGAGACTTTTTCAGTCTTTATCAGATGTACCTTTAAGCGGAGGCAGGACAGGATGCTTCACGTGAAGACTAACGCTGTGAAGATAAAAGAGGTCTGCAGGGATAGAGCGCAGACTTTCTGAGCGGCTGCAGAACAAGCACATCATGCTGTGCTCCTTCAACGGGACGCTCCTGTCCGCTGTGCTGCCTCCTTTTCTTCTGACTCAGTTTGTGCTGGGAGCTCTGGGGAACGGCCTGGCTCTGTGGATCTTCTGCTTTCATCTGAAGCCCTGGAAGAGCAGCACGGTACTCCTCTTTAACCTGGCCATGACTGACTTCCTGCTCATCCTGGTGCTGCCGTTCAGGGCCAGTTACTTCCTCTCTCAGCTTCAGTGGAACTTCGGCAGCTCATTCTGCAACATCTGCCTCTTCATGCTGGCCATGAACCGCAGGGGCAGCACCCTGTTCCTCATGGCGATAGCTTTGGACAGATACATGCACGTGGTCCACCCTCATCACCCTGTCAACTTTGTGAGCCCCTCCAAAGCCATGTGTGGAGCGTCTGTGCTGTGGCTGCTGGCCGTCTCCATGAGCGCGCAGGTTTTTACCCTGAATCACACTAACAGCACCTACTGTCAGAGCTTAAGCCTGCCGGATACGGAGCTCCCAGGGAGACTGACTTGGCATAAATTGGCCTTTGCATTTTCCTTCTACATTCCTTTGCTCGTGATCCTCTACTGCACGGTCAGCATCACCTTACATCTGCGGAGAAGACGGTTTGCCCAAGAGGCTAAAACTAAACACGCCTTACGCCTTCTCATCGTGGTGGTTGTGGTTTTTGTGATCTGCTTTCTCCCCAGTAACATCACGCAGATCGTCATGTGGTATAGGATAACCAAAGCTGTCCAAACCATGTCGGAAAACAAGGTGTGTGCGGTGATGGAGGACCTGACCACTGTTTTTAACTTCACCATAAGTCTGACCTACCTGAACAGTGTGCTGGACCCTGTGGTCTACTACTTCTCCAACCCGGCCTTCAAGGACATCTTCAGGAGAGCGCTGCACCTGCCCCAGGCCTCGGACACAGCGGAGAGCCCTGAGAGGAAAACAAGACACTCTGGATCACACTCAAACAGCCAGCAGTGAACCACGGAAGTTGTTTCTTTTACCAGAAAGCTTTTGATAATGTCACACCTTAAAGGGATAGTTCAGGATTTTGACTAGTTAGTTTTTCCTCGTTATCCAGAGTGTTGTTGATTTCTGGAGATATTTTTTCTTAAATTCTTGCAGTCCTCATACAGGTGAAACTCGGAAAATTAGGATATCGTGAAAAGGTTCATTTTTTCTGTAACTCCGTTTAAAATGTGAAACTAATATGTGATATAGACTCATTATGCAAAGTGACACATGTCAAGCCTTTGTTTTAATTTTGAACATTTTGGCTTACAGCTTGTAAAAACCCCCAAATGAAAATTTCAGAAAATTAGAATATTACATGAAATCAATGAAAAATTATTTTAAACTGAGAAATGTCGGTCATCTGAAAACTATAATCATGGATATGTTGTAGTCCTTGGTTTGGGCCTTTTACTTGAATGACGGCCTTAATGCAGTTGTGTGGCATGGATGCTCTCAGCCTGTGGCTCTGCTGAGGTGTTATGGAAGACCAGGATGCTTCAGAGGAATCTGACATCTGAAGCCCATGTCCAGGATCCGTCTGTGTGTGGAGGCTCTTGATGCTCTGACTCCAGCCTCAGTCCACTCCTTGTGAAGGTCCCCCACACTTTTGAATGGCCTTTTCCTGACAGTCCTCTCCAGACTGAGCTCATCCTGAGATGTTGCCGAGATGTTTTATTTGGGGTTTATACAAGCTGTGAGCCATAGTTATCAAAATGATAACAAATAAAGGCTTGATTTATCTCACTTTGCATGATTATTTTGGCTTACAGCTTGTAAAAAAATACAAATTCAAATCTCAGAAAATTAGAATATTGTGAAATGGGACTATTATTGTAGCTCTCAGTGGTTCAGTAGAATTCACCATCATGGGTTCAGACTGCTAACCTGACAGTTGTGCAGAAAACCATCACTGACAAAAGCCTCAAAAGGAAATAGCAAAAGATGTTCTCAAAGTGCTGGATCAAAGCAGAAAGTTAAATGAAAGGAAAAGTGTGGAAGAAAAAGGTGCACGAGCTGCAGGGATGAGCTCAGTCTGGGGAGGACTGTCAGGAGAAGGCCATTCAAAAGTGCCCCCACACTTTTGAATCACAAGGAGTGGACTGAGGCTGGAGTCAGTGCATCAAGAGCCTCCACACACAGACGGATCCTGGACATGGGCTTCAGATGTCAGATGCTCTGAAGCATCCTGGTCTTCCAGAACACCTCAGCAGAGCCACAGGCTGAGAGCATCCATGCCACGCAACCGCATTAAGGCCGTCATTCAAGTAACAGGACTAAGGACATATGCAGGATTAGAGTTTTCAGAGGATCCACATTTCTGTTTAAAATCTTTTTTTCATTGATTTCATGTAATATTCAAATGTTCTGAAATTTTCATTTTGGGCTTGACATATGTCACTTTGCATAATGAGTCTATATCATATATTAGTTTCACATTTTAAACTGAATTACAGAAATAAATGAACTTTTCACATTTTCTGAGTTTCACCTGTATTTGAAGAGTCTAGTGGCGCTAGGCTAGTGCTAGGCTAACATGTTTCTATGGTACCGGCAGCAACCCTGCATTAAAAACAGTCTGACCCACTCCTCAGTGCACCTGAGTTAAATCACTTATAACACCAGGCTAACCATATAAATGTCTGTGTTAATAGATTAATTATAACCATTTTGCATTTAAAATAACTTATATTTGAGCAGCATCAGCTTGGTGGCTGTAAGCTAACGCAGCAGAGGAGTGATCTGCGAGAAAATAGTCCCTAGATGATATCGTCCATCGGAACAACCCTACTTCAAATGCAATAAAAAAAACAGGAAACTTGTCAGTTCTTGCCTGGTGCATGTGAAATATGTTATTGATTTGAAGGAAACATAAAGATCTGGAGCGAAACAGTGGATTAAAATCATGTCCAGTAACTTGGCGCTGGAGAAACTGACATTATGGCCAAAGTAAAACTGGAGGACTTTAAAGACATTTGGTTACCTTGTAAAAGACTTTGATTTGTAGAAAGTAACTTTATTGTAATTGAGTGAAGGGTGGGTTTTGTGTTTGTGTTTTATGTTTTGTCCTTAAATTGAAAATTTCAATAAACATATTTGTGGAAAAAAGAATTGTCTTTGTCCAGTACATTCATCTCATGGCTTCATGAGACGACCAAATCTGCAACAAACCTGTGTGATTAACGTGTATTGGATATGATCAGATTAATTGATTACCAAAATAATGGTTAGTTGCAGCCTCCAAGGAATAGGCCACAGTTGTTACATACTGAGATATGTTCTTACCTGAACTTTGACGAGTTCATTTGTACCTGTCTGGTCTCCACGTGTGCCTTCAGTCACGTAAACACAGCACAGACGGCGTTAGCATTTAGCCTCTCTCTTCTCCTCTATAGCTCCAAACGAGGTGAAGATAGAAGCTACCAAACTCTTCCATGTTTTCCCTATTTAAATATGGTTACGTGAAGTGTTACACTATAAAGTATAATTACACAAAATTAAACAATGTGGATTTGTAAGTGGATAAAAAGGGAACTATATTGTAAGGTGTAATAATACCAGGAGTAATTCGGCATCCGCGCAGTAAGTGAAGATATCACTGCGCGGATGCTGAACTATTCCTGGTATTATTACGCCTTACAATATAGTTCCCCTTTTTATCCACTTAGAAAATCCACATTGTTTAATTTTGTGTAATTATACTTTATAGTGTAACACTTCACGTAACCATATTTAAATAGGGAAAACGTGGAAGAGTTTGGTAGCTTCTATCTTCACCTCATTTGGAGCTATAGAGGAGAAGAGAGAGGCTAAATGCTAACGCCGTCTGTGCTGTGTTTACGTGACTGAAGGCACACATGAAGACCAGACAGGTACAAATGAACTCGTCAAAGCTAAGGTAAGACATATCTCAGTATGTAAAAACTGTGGTCTATTCCTTAATTAGATGACGGTCCTTAGACATAAAAAATATATAGTCTATTATGCACATACCGTTTACATACAACAATATAAATATCAATAATGTGCATAGCCCTTCAAAGAACACAACGCATTTATTATTATTTAATTATGTTTTTTTTTCTCAGCGTATCGATGCAGATTGTGCTGCTTGAACCCAAGTTTGAATTGCTCAAAGGAAGTGCTTCCCTTTATTTCCTGATCCAGGTACTTCCATAATATTATGTGGCTGGTGTTGTGTTCTATTTGCTCTGGTGTGTATGTCGAAGGACCCACAAGACAAGCGGCCAGTCGGAGGAGGGAACGGCCACTCTGCTCCATTGATTTGGTTCTGCAGTGTTAAACAAAAAGGCACAGTTTAGTCCAAGCATGGTCCCTGCCCCACATGTCACTGTACAGCAAACAAAAAGGACATCCATAAACATAAGCAGCACATGTTAAAGGAACAGGCCAGTGTTTTTCCATGCTGAGATATGTTCTTACCTGAGCTCAGACGAGTTGATTCATACCTGTCTGGTCTTTGTGCCCGTGGAGGAGCGTAGTCGCTTCTAACTTCACCCCCGTTTGGAGCTATAGGAATATACTGGAGAGGCTAAATGCTAACGCACAAAGACCAGACAGGTACGCACCAACTCGTCTGAGCTCAGGTAAGAACAGATCTCAGTATGGAAAAACGCTGGCCTGTTCCTTTAAAGAGGGGGTATTATGCTTTTTTCAATCACATAGCACCAGTCTATAGCATACTACAATGATGACGTAACCTTCTGTTGGTCTGTATATGCAGTAAATTAAAATAACTGCCTTGAATAAAATTGCTCTCTCAAAATGGCTGTACTGAACGTCTTGAAATAGGCCTCTGTCTCTTTAAGAAGCTTTCCGACACGCCCCCTTCAGCACACTGCTGTGGCATCTAAACAACACTACTGTGCGGGGAGGGGGCTCTGCTGAGCTGAGGAGCAGTGGTTGGTGGCTTGGCTGGTGACGAAAGGTCCAGAGGCGTCTCCAGGAGGTGGGGGCGTTCCTAGGAGGACTGAGGCATAGCTACACCTAAAATGGCTTCTGTCCAAGTTTTGACTGATTACTCAAAAATATGTGAATGAGCCAAGGCAACACTCCAGGCATGTGTTTAATGAGGGAATGACATAATAACATGATATAAAGCTTGAAAAAGTCCATTTTACATAATACCCCCCCTTTAACATAAATGACACTTAGGCAATCTAATAAAATCTATTAAAATATGTTCAATTTGTTATAAAATCAAACAAAACCACACGATGGCGCCAGACTCTCACCTCTTCCCACAAGAGACTTTTAGAACAGGAGGGGCCGACTTAAATGGGGTACTGTGACACAGGAAGTGACATGACAAGGGGGGCAAACGACCAAAGAAAATACTGCCAAAAACGGGACTAAAATAACTGGAACAAAGCAGGAAACAAGGATTTAACCGGCTATAAAAACCCTGTTATACAAAGATGATAAACATTTGCTTTGCTGTGGTACGGGCCTATTGCTTTGTGAAAATATTTGTATGTCTAAGATTATATTTGACCGCTTTGTTACTAAACAACAGTTGGATGTTTTTGGAAGCATATTGTGTCTTATGTAAAATCGCTCTTTTCTGCAGGATGTTCAGACTCTAAGTTAGTTTTACCCCAGACTTCACGGCAGTAGGTAATGTATGGCAATACCAATGAGCAACAGACTGTGTAAAGAGCTTTGTAATTTGCCCATAATAGAAATGCATTTGGCAATCTTTGTTTTAATGTTGGATATTTGAGGACAGTTTATTGTCAAGAGAATTGTGCGTTTTAACATTATGTTCATTATCCAATTTAATTCTAATCTCTATATTACTTTTTTTATTTGTAAATATCATTAATTTAGTTTATTTATTTTTACGTTGATTTGATTTGATTTATTTGAGCTATTATTTACAGTGCATTATTATTTACAATATTTACATCATTTCGTTTACATTATCACAATAAAAAACAAGACAAATAAATAATAACTCAAAAGGAGTAGGCCGAAGCAAGAAAGCTTATAAGTGCCTACCACAATTTCAAAATACAATACAATACAAATTTGTGAAAAGTTTGTGATTTCTGAGTGTATTTACTTAGTTTTATAAGACAACATGAAGATAGAAATGTATGCAGTTTACAAATATGTATAAGCATTTATTTTTATTTTATTTATTAACAATTTGTACTTTTCCTTTTCCTCTTTCTTTACTTATAAACACCAGTCACCATTCTAGTAATTGAACATTGACTTAGTTATTAAGTATTACATAATCAACATGACCCATTATTATTGACATTCCCATTTCCACTGTAAAAATATTAGTTGTGATTGTTTTATTGTTAGTTTTGTTAGTTTTTTGTTTTTGTTTTGTTGTTTGCCTTACGTTAAATCTTTTTTGTCTTTTTACCCATTACTTTGACTGATAATTGTGGCAACTCCGTCCCACTAAAGAATGGTGCTGTCATCAGAAATAGAACAAGTCTGAGTTTTTCAGTAACATCACACAGGTTGTTTATATACAGAGAGAACAGCACAGGCCCCAGCACTGACCCCTGGAGTCAACAAGCAAGACAAGGCAAGGCAAGGCAAGTTTATTTGTAGAGCACAATTCATACACAAGGCAATTCAAAGTGCTTCACAGTTGCAGAAAAATTACAAGAAAACAGATAAAATCAATCAATAAAACATCAACATAAAGTTAATCAAGCGTCTCTTAGAAAGAAAAAGACTTTGATCCAGTTCAGAGCTGGCTGTTTGAGTGTGATCCCGTCTCTCGTGTTTTCTTCTCCGCTGTGTCCGAGGCCTGGGACAGGTGCAGCGCTCTCCTGAAGATGTTCTTGATGGCCGGGCTGGAGAAGTAGTAGACCACAGGGTCCAGCACACTGTTCAGGTAGGTCAGACTTACGGTGATGTAGAACGCGATGGTCAGATGCTCCAGAGCGGGACATACTTCTGTCCGCGGCAAAGTCTGGATGGCTCTGTTGGTTTCGAACCAAATGATGACCTGGGTGATGTTACTGGGGAGGAAGCAGATTATGAAGAGGATAACCACCACGACGATGAAAACCAGCGCCTTCTTGATCTTTGCGTGTTGAGCGATTTGCCGTCCCTTCAGGTGAGAGGTGATGCTGACTGTGCAGTACAGAATGACAGCCAAGGGCACATAGAAGGAAAACAGAAACGCAAATTTGTGCCAAGTGACATTCAGAGACATTTCCTTATTCTCAACTTTGAAGCTTTCGCAGAGGGTGGTATTGTTGTGATTGAGGGTAAAAACCTGCACGCTCATGGAGACGGCCAGCAGCCACAGCACAGACGCTCCACACATGGCTTTGGAGGGGCTCACAAAGTTGACACGGTGATGAGGGTGGACCACGCGCATGTATCTGTCCAAAGCTATGGCCATGAGGAACAAGGTGCTGCCACTGCGGTTCAAGGCCAGCATGAAGAGGGAAATGTTGCAGAATGAGCTGCCGAAGTTCCACTGAAGCTGAGAGACGTAGTAACTGGCCCTGAACGGCAGCACCAGGATCAGCAGGAAGTCGCTCGTAGCCAGGTTGAAGAGGAGCACCGTGCTGCTCTTCCAGGGCTTCAGATGAAAGCAGAAGATCCACAGGGCCAGGCCGTTCCCAGAGCTCCCAGCACAAACTGAATGACCAGCAGAGGAGGCAGCACAGAGGACAGGACCGTCCCGTTGAAGGAGCAAGACATGATGTGCTTGTTCTTCCCTGCAGCTGCTCACAGAACTAATGCTCACAAACACTGCATTGTGCTTAGATGTTTTACAGTCAGCATATGTAACACAGGAAACCTCTTTCTATTTCAGGTCACAGCTACTGTGCAGAGCCACTAACACAGTGCTATAAATATTAAATGGTTTATGAGAAAAACTAGACAAGTGCTCAGGAAGTTAATATTAAAATGAGTTATTTGGAGGAACTGAAACTTAAAGGGACTATACATAAGTTTAACCACAAATAAATGTATACAAATATAAAATGTCTTCCTCCTACATGCTCCAGCAATGCCCTGGTGAGTAGAATGAGCCCTGGCCTTTTCACCGCGACTGCCTCTATATGCCTGTAAAGTCACTTAAATAGTTTATGCTCGGGTCGAACAAGAGAACAGCGTAATGCGTAATGCGCGTTCTCGCTCAGCTGTAGCGTTAGCTGTAGCGTTAGCTGTAGCGTTAGCTGTAGCGTTAGCTGTAGCGTTAGCTGTATCTCCTCTATACTGACGCTGCCGAGAGAGTGGTAACTTCAGAAGGATGGATTTAGTGGAGAATAAGAGGAGACCGGCTTCAAGCACCATCGAAACTCCAGCCCAGACCCCAAATAACGAAAAGAAACAAAGAGTTTATTCGAGTGTGACAAAAAAGGCGAAAGTCGAGTCTGATCGGCGTAGGCAAAGAACCAGAGTAAACAACGGAAAATGTTGAGAATCTCTCAAAAGACCCGCAGCTTATTTTTGCTTGAAAGGTAAGAAATTATTACTAAATACGTGGAGGAAAAGTGTTGTTGATGCTTCAAAACAACTGTGTCCGACTGTCCGTGCATGTTGTACAAACTTCACTGAAACAAGCCATAAAATAATCAGATTTGGAAGTTACCAAAATAGTTGATCTAATAGTTTTATACCTACAGAGAAGTTGTGTAGTATTAGTATCAGACTAGTAGTGTCAGTAATAACAGTAATTGTGCTGTACCTACAAAACATTTGAGTAGTAACAGTGGTAATGGTGCTGTATTTACAATGTTAACTTTTCTTGGCCGCAAAATAAGCATGACTGTTCACGGATTTATAAGCAGTGAAACGACTACAAAAAGTGAACATGTGCCGTTTACAATATAGTTTACGAGTCAGCTACGCTAACTTTGAGCCCAGGGAATTGAAGAGACGATTTTGGCTTTCCCTGTAGCATTTCTACCGGTGGAAATATTTCAATATTTCAATTAGGCCTGCGTTTATGCATACAAAGTATACAAGTATTTTTTTTTCTCCTTCAACGTCATTCATTCGTTTATCTGTATTACTTCTTCACTCGATTCACTGCTGCATTTGCTCAAGTATCGCATCTTGGAAAACATTCACTCAAACTGATTTGGTCTAAATATCTTACAAAACAGTAACGTTTCTTACCTCAGTTTAAGTCAAACCTGCAAATCTGTAAATTAACCAGGACGGGTTAATTTCTGGTGCTCGTAAAGCCTTAATGCCTCATGCACGAGCTTATCATCGAGGCTGCAGTTACGCGTTTGGCCTGAGGGGGCAATTTGCGAGCACAAAACTGCTAAACTCCACATAGTCCCTTTAAGAGATAAACAAACCAAAAACAAGGCACTCGTCCCGCATCATAATTCTCTATTTACATTTTCTAAAAAGCCTTTATTGTGCTGGGCTGATAAATATTAAAATCTTTTAAAAGCAACCCAGTCGCACCCAAATGTGTACATATTACACGGTAATACATTTTCAGAAACGCGTATCTATGTCACGAAAAAACTGCTTTCATTCGTGACATAGGTACGGCAAAGGATGCACATTTAATCCAATGTCATTCAAAGCCGGGGCCCTTCGAGCCAACTCGGAAACCTCTGAGATCTCACAAAGGTTTCCCCACACTATTCCGTCAAATACTGGCTTAAAATTAAGTGTTTTCCTTACGTTTTCTGTCTTGATGAGACGATTACTCCAGTAGAAGTCCCAGATGAGCAGCTCTGGCGTTGTTATGCGCTCATCTGCCGTTCCTTTAGTCCTGCCTGGTATAGATCCAGAGCTCCATTGCGCTGATGCCTCCTGCCACGACACGATGTTAAGAATTATTATGCAAATTGTATCAGTGCCATGAAGGTAAAAAAATATATATGTTTTTTTCAATTAAAAATGAACAGGGGAGGGCGGATAGAAGGTTTATGCACAGCTGCAGCCTCTGGAGGGTCCTACATCTTGATGTTCAAGGAGACTCCAGAGGCACCAGCAGCTTCAAATACCTGTTTGCTGCTTTGTAGCAGCTGTTCTCTTAATCTGATGTGTTTGTCTGGCAGAAACCGTCCTCATTGTGCCTTTATCTGCACAAACCCGTGTGTGCTCTGAATCAGCCACAAAACCCCGCCTGAACTGTGCACATTTTTGTTCAGTTTGGCTTTACCCACATCTAAAAGCTTATTGAAAAAAGTGTCAAAATAGCAACAAAAATGAGCCGAGAACGAGGATGAAAATGCAACACAAAAGCGAAAGAGAAAAGTGACAAAAAAGCGATGATTATTCAACAAAAAAGCAACCAAAGAACAACAGAGAAGTGACGAAAACGCAACAGAAACGCCACAAGAGAGCAATGAAGAGAAATGTCAAAAAAGGTGGCAACAAGTCAAGGAAAAAGATCCGTTTAGATGAGTTTTGTAGGTCTTAGCTTTCAAATTATGCGTTACATTAAACTTTTAGATCTGGGTAATGCAAAAACTGGAGAAAATGCACTAGATTAAGGTGGGGGTTAAGAGGTTAAAAACATGTACAATAGGCAGCATGAGTGATGTGTGTGCATGAATGCATGGTGGTCAGATGTGTGCAGTCGTTTCTGTCAGTCTCCCCAGGAGAAACTGAGCACCAGTGTGGAGTGAATGTACAATTGTCTCATGTAAAGCACTTTGTGACTATGTCTGTGAAAGGCGCTATATCAATCAATCAATCTTTATTTATACAGCGCTTTTTATACACAAGTGCATCACAAAGTGCTTGACATTTAAACAGACATTAAAACATTCTCGCCCGACAAACCCCCCACCCTCCCAATATATACAGTTATCACAATACACACGTACACCTACACCCCCTACCCTTTACTCTACACTCACACTCACACTCAGAATCAAGTACATAAGGCTGGGTACAGATGACCAAGGTGAGGAAACCCCATCAGAGGGGCCGTCCTCCCCGGGAGCAGCAGACCCCAATCCTTGTAAGGTAATTAGAAGACTGAAAAACATTTTATGGAAAAAAAAAAGTATATTTTTAAGATATCATGTGTCCACTACAGTGAACATCGGAAGGCCATACGTGTGAAACTGAACCTTGATGGCAAAGTTAGTCCCAAAGAAAATGCCAAAAAGTCATTAGAATGAGTTTAACATCCAAAAAACTGTCCATCATCACTTATGCTTTGCTTTGCTGACACTTTAAAAAGCAGTTCCTCTTTTTGGAAACGCGGAGGATGTGCACCCTGTGGTTTGCTCTTGCATCTTGATCTGCAACACTTGATGCATGTTTCGTTCACCATCTCTGGAGGAAGGATGACCAAAGTGTCTCAGAGCCTTATTTGGCTGAGGTTTCTGTAAGAGATAATATTAAATCGCTAGTTATCATACTGTGTTAATCTATAATGTCGTACTGCCCGTAGGTCAAGCTGTGCGGTCGTACTATCTCTTTATAGCCTTGACTGGGTGTTTAGGCGCCGACTATCAAGCCACTGAATGCTTGCGTGCGTGTTAGTATGACGCGCTTGTAGGGTATTTACGTGTCCTCTGGGGAAGCACAGACAGACTTGAATGTTAGGACTGGCACAATGTCTTGAGTTCATGTCTCGGGGTCCCGCAAAGATGGCAAATAAACTTCTCCTGCATAAGACATCCTGACTGCTGCCTATTCTTCACCAACCTTTCGATCATCGTTTTGTAGAATTCTCCTACAGTTTCCACTTTTGATGTGGGGGTGTGTAGTTATTTTCATCTATCTTTGTGCTTATTTCTCCATCAAAATGGACTGTATTAATCCAATCCAACTTTATTTATATTGCACTTTAAAAACAACACTGTTGACCAAAGTGCAGTACACACATAACCAGGCAAACAGTTAAAAGGTACAGTATAAAAAACTCACAATAAACAAATACAAAGGCAATGACAAAAACATTACAAAGTCAAATGTCAGTCACTATCAAAAGCTCTGGAATAAAACAGGCAATGAGTCGACCAGTCAAAGATGCAGAGAGAGGTCTGCAGACCTGAGGGAGTCTGCAGACCTGAGGGAGTCTGCAGACCTGAAGGAGTCTGCAGGCCTGAGGGAATCTGCAGACCTGAAGGAGTCTGCAGATTCCCTCAGGTCTGCAGACCCGAGGGAGTCTGCAGACCTGAGGGAGTCTGCAGACCCGAGGGAGTCTGCAGGCCTGAGGGAATCTGCAGACCTGAAGGAGTCTGCAGATTCCCTCAGGTCTGCAGACCTGAGGGAATCTGCAGACCTGAGGGAATCTGCAGACCTGAGGGAGTCTGCAGACGTGTTCGTACTGTCGCACAAGCCCATGAAGGCATTTAAAAACTGAATTTTAAACTCAATACGGAAGCGGACGGGGAGCCAATGCAAAGATTAATGTGCTGTCAGGACATTTATCTAAAATATGCAAACAACATTTCAATCCAAAATTTGTTTCATATAAAGTTTTATGCATTTACTTTTCTTCTTCCCATAAAATGTGTTTGCATTGAGGGCCACCATTTTCCTTGATGAATAAAAGAAAGTTACCAAAGCCCCACCCCTTCACAGTTGGTATCATTGAAACGCTCTAAATGTCCTCTGTAGACGCCAAATGTTAATTCAGGAGGATTCAAGAGTTAATTCAGTAGTATATATCGGGTGGGAGGTTTAGAAATGTTCTCTACAGAGGAATAACTTGCATTAGTCAGTAAAGTTCTGCCAACAAGAAGGTAATATCAAGGGAGATTTCAGTATTAGTCACTCGTCCTTACCTAATATTATCTCCGCTCATTCTTTGTCAGCCTGTAAATAGCTTTTGTTTATACTGTAACTTGTATATTTCTCGTGTATTAATCGGTGTTACGGTGAAACTTTATTTGCAGACAGATTAATAGAACAGCCAGTAACATCTTACAGTGAGTTTTAAATGTGAACTCATATCCCTACGCCAAGAATAAGATCCTGACAAGTAGTACCATGGTGATAAAGGCAATGAATATGAGATAGAAATATTAGATAAATTGGAGGAAAATAAATCATGTATAGAACGCTGGTCATTATCGGGAAAATAAGTACTGACAGGGCAAACTGTCGCTACCGTGTTGTTTCGCCCTGAAGATACTTATTTTCCCGATAATGACCAGCGTTCTAAACATTATCCCGCTTATTATACGGCTATTTGCCAACTGCACACACAAATAAACTTCATACACTTGTATGAAGGCCGAAAGGTTTATTTAATGATTTCCGCCGCAAATAGTTCCCAAAAGTGATTCCAGGCAGTGTGGCTAGGCTAGTAGTAGCACGGCTAGCTACTTATTGCTAGCCTACCTACTTAGTTGAAGGTGCAGTTGGAGAGGAGGAATGGTGGTGAATCTCTGGGTAAGTTGAAAGTCAGACTCCCGTTAACTTCACAAGCGATTCCCCCAACTTCTCTCTTATGGACGGGGACAGAGATAGTGTCTCTACTACTACTGTGGAGTGATATGATGTTGTGGCTTAAGGAGCAAGAACAAGAGGAATGACATTTGAGACGATAAAATAAGATTTATTTGATATTTCCAAAAACAGTTAGACATTTGTTTATCGTTACTATGACAACAGCTAGAATGGGAATAGATAGGAATCTAACTTCCTGCCTCCAGCTAAGCCCGGCATGTTTACAAAATTAAAGGGTCTATAGGGTATACTTGTTGGAACGTCTGTTATAAATGTATTTACCTTTAATTAGTAACTGAAAAACTCTCTTGGCAAATGTACAGCAGCAGATACAGCATCATGTGACGCACATGTCAACACGTGTTGCTTATGTTTATGGATGTCCTTTGTCCTTGGACTAAACTGTGCCTTTTTGTTTAACACTGCCAGAACCAAATAAATGGAGCAGAGTGGCCGTTCCCTCCTCCGACTGGCCGCTGTGTCTTGTGGGTCCTTCGACATATACACCAGAGCAAATAGAACACAACACCAGCCACATAATATTATGGAAGTACCTGGATCAGGAAATAAAGGGAGGCACTTCCTTTGAGCAATTCAAACTTGGGTTCAAGCAGCACAATCTGCATCGATACGCTGAAAAAAAAAAACATAATTAAATAATAAGTAAATAATAATAAATGCATTGTGTTCTTTGACGGGCTATGCACATTATTGATATTTATATTGTTGTATGTAAACGGTATGTGCATAATAGACTATATATTTTTTATGTCTAAGGACCGTCATCTAATTAAGGCTGCAACTAACGATTAATTTGGTAATCAATTAATCTGATCATATCCAATACACGTTAATCACACAGGTTTGTTGCAGATTTGGTCGTCTCATGAAGCCATGAGATGAATGTACTGGACAAAGACCATTCTTTTTTCCACAAATATGTTTATTGAAATTTTCAATTTAAGGACAAAACATAAAACATAAAACACAAACACAAAACCCACCCTTCACTCAATTACAACAAAGTTACTTTCTACAAATCAAAGTCTTTTACAAGGTAACCAAATGTCTTAAAGTCCTCCAGTTTTACTTTGGCCATAATGTCAGTTTCTCCAGCGCCAAATTACTGGACATGATTTTAATCCACTGTTTCGCTCCAGGTCTTTCTGTTTCCTTCAAATCAATAACATATTTCACCTGCACCAGGCAAGAACTGACAAGTTTCCTGTTTTTTTTATTGCATTTGAAGCCATTTGGAAAAATGTGCAGTACAGAGAGTTCACCATCAATGGGCATTTTACATTCAATTAAATCCAAATCGAGCGCATAAATTAGCTTTGTGAGGTTCGTCTGATTGATTATGTATTTTAAAAATAGTAGCCCCTTCCTGGAGAGTTACTGGTCCTCAAGGTGTGACATTATCAAAAGCTTTCTGGTAAAAGAAACAACTTCCGTGGTTCACTGCTGGCTGTTTGAGTGTGATCCAGAGTGTCTTGTTTTCCTCTCAGGGCTCTCCGCTGTGTCCGAGGCCTGGGGCAGGTGCAGCGCTCTCCTGAAGATGTCCTTGAAGGCCGGGTTGGAGAAGTAGTAGACCACAGGGTCCAGCACACTGTTCAGGTAGGTCAGACTTATGGTGAAGTTAAAAACAGTGGTCAGGTCCTCCATCACCGCACACACCTTGTTTTCCGACATGGTTTGGACAGCTTTGGTTATCCTATACCACATGACGATCTGCGTGATGTTACTGGGGAGAAAGCAGATCACAAAAACCACAACCACCACGATGAGAAGGCGTAAGGCGTGTTTAGTTTTAGCCTCTTGGGCAAACCGTCTTCTCCGCAGATGTAAGGTGATGCTGACCGTGCAGTAGAGGATCACGAGCAAAGGAATGTAGAAGGAAAATGCAAAGGCCAATCTATGCCAAGTCAGACGCCCTGGGAGCTCCGTATCCGGCAGGCTTAAGCTCTGACAGTAGGTGCTGTTAGTGTGATTCAGGGTAAAAACCTGCGCACTCATGGAGACGGCCAGCAGCCACAGCACAGACGCTCCACACATGGCTTTGGAGGGGCTCACAAAGTTGACAGGGTGATGAGGGTGGACCACGTGCATGTATCTGTCCAAAGCTATGGCCATGAGGAACAGGGTGCTGCCACTGCGGTTCATGGCCAGCATGAAGAGGCAGATGTTGCAGAATGAGCTGCCGAAGTTCCACTGAAGCTGAGAGAGGAAGTAACTGGCCCTGAACGGCAGCACCAGGATGAGCAGGAAGTCAGTCATGGCCAGGTTAAAGAGGAGCACCGTGCTGCTCTTCCAGGGCTTCAGATGAAAGCAGAAGATCCACAGAGCCAGGCCGTTCCCCAGAGCTCCCAGCACAAACTGAGTCAGAAGAAAAGGAGGCAGCACAGCGGACAGGAGCGTCCCGTTGAAGGAGCACAGCATGATGTGCTTGTTCTGCAGCTGCTCAGAAAGTCTGCGCTCTATCCCTGCAGACCTCTTTTATCTTCACAGCGTTAGTCTTCATGTGAAGCATCCTGTCCTGCCTCCGCTTAAAGGTACATCTGATAAAGACTGAAAAAGTCTCTACTTGTACTTTTCTGTTAATTCCATAATGTATGATCTGAAATAAGCAGCATCAAAATGCTTGTATGTCGTGTAAGTTACAGTAACAAGTATATAAATATAGCCGCAAGCGGCAATTATCGGCCCTCGCCGACCGCCCTGCCTAAAGCAAGGGGGCGCTTCGCGCCCTTTTGTCTCCCTCAATCTAAAATTATGGTATTGCTACTGCCTTTATGTTTGTTTTTAACTTTTTTCCCAAGGGTCTTAGTTTTAGGATTTTTGGAATGCGCTAACGCGCACTCCGCGCTCAATTTTGACATTATACAGAGAAAAATTAGTATGAATTTGTATCACACTATATCTGCAAACTGAAGCATATTTTTACATTTTACTTAGGGCTGCGGCTGCGCCGCAGAACATCCACAATGGTTATCCAAGTACTTTAGATAACCTTTGGTTCCTCACTTCTCGCTGAATTATGGAGTTTAACATTTTTCCATCAGAATAAAATGGGACGTTCTGGTCATCGCTACGGCAACACCGTGAAAAATATGGCATGGGTGTGATTGACTTTTCTGATCGGAACGACCAAATAGAATTTTGTGCCAAATTATTTTAATTTTCGTAAAACTAAAATTTGTACTCTCCATATAATTCCTATAGGGGGCGCTATCGCGCCCAATTTGAATCTTGCCAAATGAAAGTGTTTAGGACTGTGACTTTAACAACTGATAACAAAATGAGCGAAATCGGGCTTCATATGTGCGAATGGGAGACATTTTTTGTTTGCGAAAAATCTCAAAATACTTCGTAAAGTTTGCGGCTTCGCCGCATAAAAACCGTAAAACCTAGAAAAGTAATTTGGATAACTTTTAAAGTTCTACTTCTCAAGATTATTTTCCACCCAAAATCAGCTTGTTCCGATAAACGCTCTAGGAGGAGATAGATTTTGTACAAAGTGAAAAATAAAGGCGGATTCCCGCTTCGCGGGCTTTCATCCAAAATGGCCGACACCCAATATGGCGGACGGCGTTGCCGTAATAATATTTTTTGCTCAACTTGTCGTGATGCAGATCTGTACCGATTTTTATGATTCTACGACAAACTTCATTTTTGGCCAAGTCCTATCTCGCAATGTTAAAAAAAACGGAGGTGGCGCTATCGCGCCACTATTTTGAAATTCAAAATTTGGAAATAGTCAAAAGTTGCCTCGGATCGGGTTTGAATTTTGGGCCAAAATCTGTGACTTTTCGTCGATGTTCACTGGGTGAAAATTGCGACGGAAACCATAAACTATATATTTTCGGAAAGCGCTCGCGCATTCCTACCTCCTGGTAGAGGTCCTGGGTCACCCAGGGCTCTCAGTCGCCCATTGACTTTTATGGGCTCTGTACAATTACAATGTTGATTTTTGCATTATGTGCACGGGACGTGCACGACAAGAGGAGTGCGTTAGTGCATGTTTGAGAGGAGGCGCACTCTATATGATTACAAGAGCCCCTTCGCCAGCCCTGATGGCGCTCGGGCCTAATAAATTACCAGGAATCTTAAAACAGCGAGGGAAATACTTTTATTTTCCCACATGTGCCACACAACAACATTTATAGCCAAGGCTAATGTGTGATGTCCGTCTTTGGAAGGGCTTTTCCAATGCAAACAGCAAATACAGAAATACACTTACAGTCACATTAATCCTGACTTTACACAAAGGAAGTGCATTTAGATGCAATCTAAAAATGACTGCACAATTGGTCTCTTTTTCAAACGTGCTTTAAGTCATTCTGAACAGACCTCAACTCTACAGTGTCTCTCGAAAAAACTAATACACCTTGCACTTTTGCACATTTTGTCATGTTTACAACCATAAACATAAAGATTTTATTTTGAATTTTTTACTGAAAGTTCACACACAACAGACAACTGTGAAGTGAAATGATACATGTTCTGTTATTTTACAAAAAATAAAAAAGTGGGACGTGCATAAGTATTCATACAGTATTTTCTGAGTGCATTAAATTGCCTTTATAACATTCCTAATGACTGCAGAATGTTCACACCTTGCCCTAACCATTAAATAGAGGCCACCTGTGTGTAATCTACTCTCAGTATAATTCCAGCTGTTCTGTGAGGGCCTCAGAGCTATGGTCAGAGTGTATTGGTCACTAAACAACATCATGAAGGCCAAGGAGCACACCAGAGAGGTCAGGGATAAAGCTGTGGAGACGTTTAAAGCAGCGTTAAGTTATACAAAGATTTCCCAAGATTTGAACATCTCACGGAGCACTGTTCAATCCATCATTCGGAAATGGAAAGAGTATAGCACCACTGCGAACTTACCAAGACACGGGCGTCCACCTAAACTAACAGACCGAACAAGGAGAGCACTGGTCAGAAATGCAACCAAGTGCCCCAAGATAACTCTGGAGGAGCTGCGACGTACTGCCACTGAGCTGGGGGAATCTGTACATGGGACAACTATAAGTCGTACTCTACACAAATCTGGCCTTCATGGACGAGTGGAAGAAGAAAGCCATTATTGAAAGAAGGCCATAAGAAATCCTGTTTAAAGTTTGCTAGAAGTCATATGGAGGACACAGCTACCATGTGGAAGAAGGTGCATAACAAACATATTAATGTGTTAGAATGGCCCAGTCAAAGTCCTGACCTAAATCCTATTGAAAATCTGTGGAAAGACCTGAAAACTGCTGTTCACAAACGCTCTCCTTCTAATCTGACAGAGCTTGAGTTGTTTTGTAAAGAGGAATGGGCTAAAATGTAAGACTCTAGATTAGGGCTGAAACAACTAATCGATTAATCGACGACTAATCGATTATTGAAATAGTCGACAACTATTTTAGTAATCGATTAATTGTTTTCTGGTTCACACAGACTCAAATAGAGCAAAAATGACATGTAGTATTTTTGATGAAAACCTACTTTGTTTTTATAGTTAGGGTCTGAAGTGTTTTGTACATTGTAAATTTCATGAAATCTGTCTGTGTCTCATCCAATCAGAAAGCAGAATTAGTGCTAAGAGCCTCCAACAAACATTTACTTTAAGTTTACTCCATCAACACATCCACTTTAGCTTTATGTGATAAAAACATTTAAAAAATAAAATTTTCCTACACCATTCACAGCCAAGCGATTAATCTTAATAATAATCGATAGATTAATCGATTACAAAAATAATCGTTAGTTGCAGCCCTACTCTAGATGTGCAAACCTTGTAGAGTCATACCCCAGAAGACTTGCTGCTGTTATTGCAGTAAAAGGGGATTCCACAAAGTATTAAGTCATGCTGTATGAATACTTATGCACGCCCCACTTTTCTATCTTTTGAAAAATAACAGAATCATGTATCATTTTGCTTTCACTTCACAGTTGTCTGTTACTTGTGTGTGAACTTTCAGTAAAAAATTCAAAATAAAATCTTTATGTTTATGGTTGTAAACATGACAAAATGTGCAAAAGTTCAAGGTGTATTAGTACTTTCGCAAGGCACTGTATATATATATATGACCGCTATCCATTTTTACGGTAAATAGTTTGGATGACTCATAGTGAAACCTAGATAAAGACTTATCTGAGCACGATCTATCTCACAAGTGACTATGCCAAGTGTCAATGACTCAATTCAAAAGAGAAAGAAAAACATTTATGTGCAAATATCTATAAATATATGTCACAAATACATCCTGACATTTGTCTCCATGTCATGATGTATTTGTGAAACATTTTTATTTGTACTGGTTATAATAGATGTTTGAAACAGGTCTCTCAGACATTGAGTCTCAAAGGACAAACCTGTACAAATAAAAGGATAAACTCATAAATAAAGGTGAACTCAAATAACAGATCCAATCATATATAAATGTGCAGATGACACAGCCGTGGTGGGAGCAATCACAAACAATGATGAGAGCGCCTACAGAGAAGAGGTCCGGGCACTCACACACTGGTCCCGTGACAACAACTTGCTCCTCAATACAAAAAAACCCCAAAGAAGCTTGTTAATGATTTTAGGGAGCATAAAAACTGTCACCACACTGGTCAGAGGATAAATGGGAAACAGGTGGGGAGCTTTAAATATCTTGGCATCAATCTCTCCGAGGACCTAAGATGGAGGACAAACACCAAGGAGCTGGTGAAGAAGGGTCAACAGAGGCGCTTCTTCCTGTGGTCCATCAGGAAGACTGCTCTGCCAAAGAACCTCCTCACCAGCTCTATGGAGAGAGCGCTCACATACAGGTGCACCGTGTGGTTCTCTAGTTGCTCCTCGGAGGACAAGAAAGACCTGAGACGAGCCGTCAAGTCTGCAGAGGATTATTGGCGCTCCTCGACCTTCTCTGGAGCAGATTTATTCCACTCTGCTCAAGAACAGGGCGAGGAATATCCGCTCTGACAGCACTCACCAGGACAAAGCCTTTTTGAAACACTTCCCTCTCAGGGTTCTCAGGGCCCAGAAGGAGAGACTGAGAAGGAACTTCCCCAGGGCGGTGAAGGCCCTGTTGGAGGTTTAACTGGACATGTCATGAGGCCGGTGAGTAAATCACTGGTCAGCGCTTGAAATGACCGTTATGATATTTACTGTATGCAGATTTTTATTGATGTTTTATGTTTTTCATGCCGATATGCAAGGGAGGGCTCTCAAAATGAATTTTGTTGAGATTAATTTGCAATGACAATAAAGACCTATCCTATCAGAAACATTTTGTGTCACTATTAGCAACGGCTGCCAAGAAGTGGATCCTGAAGGATTGGAAGAGTGTCATCCCCCCAGTCAAAAACACTGGACTGATGAACTTTTGTTGTACTGCAGACCAGAAAACAATTATACATTCTATCCGAGGAAAACTATGACTTTGAACTGACTTGGACTCCTTTATTGAACATTATGATTATTTAATGTCTTGTCTTGTGGAGAGAGGGTTTTTGTTAAAAATGAAACATGTTGGTTGGGACTTTTTACGATCTTTATCAGATTGAAACTTTTAGAACGAGGCACAGACATTCTGACCACAAAGACCAACACTGAGCGGAAAAGTCTATAAAAGATCAGATTTCTGAGCAGCTGCAGAACAAGCTCATCATGTCTTGCTCCTTGAACAAGACGGTCCTGTCCGCTGTGCTGCCTCCTTTTCTTCTGACTCAGTTTGTACTGGGAGCTCTGGGGAACGGCCTGTCTCTGTGGATCTTCTGCTTTCATCTGAAGCCCTGGAAGAGCAGCACGGTGCTCCTCTTTAACCTGGCCATGACTGACTTCCTGCTCATCCTGGTGCTGCCGTTCAGGGCCAGTTACTTCCTCTCTCAGCTTCAGTGGAACTTCGGCAGCTCATTCTGCAACATCTGCCTCTTCATGCTGGCCATGAACCGCAGCGGCAGCACCTTGTTCCTCATGGCCATAGCTTTGGACAGATACATGCACGTGGTCCACCCTCATCACCCTGTCAACTTTGTGAGCCCCTCCAAAGCCATGTGTGGAGCGTCTGTGCTGTGGCTGCTGGCCGTCTCCATGAGCGCGCAGGTTTTTACCCTGAATCACACTAACAGCACCTACTGTCAGAGCTTAAGCCTGCCGGATACGGAGCTGACTTGGCATAAATTTTCCTTTGCATTTTTCTTCTACATTCCTTTGCTCGTGATCCTCTACTGCACGGTCAGCATCACCTTACATCTGCGGAGAAGACGGTTTGCCCAAGAGGCTAAAACTAAACACGCCTTACGCCTTCTCATCGTGGTGGTTGTGGTTTTTGTGATCTGCTTTCTCCCCAGTAACATCACGCAGATCGTCATGTGGTATAGGATAAACAAAGCTGCCAAAAACAAGGTGTGTGCGGACTTGTTCACTGTTTTTAACTTCACCATAAGTCTGACCTACCTGAACAGTGTGCTGGACCCTGTGGTCTACAGGAGCGCTGCACCTGCCCCAGGCCTCGGACACAGCGGAGAGCCCTGAGAGGAAAACAAGAGACTCTGGATCACACTCAAACACTTCTGACCATTTGGAAACAAGAAATGAGTCGTCAAACCCACCTTGAATTTCAGACCAGAACTGAAACAAACACAGGCATCATCATCACCGGCTCCAGAGAGACTGACCGAGGAGGATCGTGTGTCGACGGTCATCAGCACAGGGCATGATAACTTTTGTCCACTGCTGTTAAACGTGTCCCGACATGAGTCCAGATTGTGATGTTTGGACCAATAAACAAATTGTAATCTGTAAACATGAATAATGTCATGATATGTACTTAGAATAGTAAAAAAAAGTCATGTCATGCTAAAACTAAAAAGGACATTGATGCAGATTGTTGTAGTCTCGTGAGGTAGAATCCATGGGACTTAAACAATCCTGAGTTAATCCAGGATGTAGACTCAGAGAGTCTATTTTTGCATGATAAGCTTTTTAATAAACGCCACTTTCTGCTGTTGTTCCAAATCCGACATGTCTGTGTCTTCATTGTTTCTGTCATAGTAACTGTGATGTTTATTGTAAACTTTTAGCATGTCCTCGGTTTCTCTCTGGAGACGCTCGAATGCCAGGTTACCGTGTTGACATTCCAGTGCAAACCAACATGTCGGTGCTGGTACATTGGGCTGGTCATGCTTCCCCCGGTCAGGCCTTGACCCGCACGGTCAGCCTGGACCCGCACGGTCAGGCCTGGACCCGCACGGTCAGGCCTGGACCCGCACGGTCAGGCCTGGACCCGCACGGTCAGGCCTGGACCCGCACGGTCAGGCCTGGACCCGCACGGTCAGGCCTGGACCCGCACGATCAGGCCTGGACCCGCACGGTCAGGTTTGGCTTTTTCTGAGACTTCAACACAAAGTTCTACAGTAAAAACAGTAACAAGCAATGTTTCACTTTGTACATTTTGTTTTACTTACATTTAGATTAAGTTCATGATAATTAAACCAGCACCAAAGTTTAAACTCCAGGGAGACGAGAGAGCAGAGTGTGAGGGGAGGGGGAGAGCTCAGCGCTGTAAAGGGAGGGGCTTGCTTCATTTACACGTGCCTCTCTGGGGATTACCGACACACCAAGTCTCAGTTAGAACAAGCAAACCTGGGACCGTTTTACTGCAGAAATGTGCAATTAGGGTTGAATATAAACACGATGAACATTTACTGGCTCATCTTCTTAATCTCCAGCTGAAATGAGCACATTTTCGGCCATTCGAAGTTTCTCAGATCTAATCTAATCTTGAAAAAAATGGCAACGAAAGCTAAACAAAAATGTTGCTAAATAATTACAAAACCTCCCGAAAAACATGTGACCAAAAAAGTGACCAAAAATTAAAAAATGACCAAAAATTAAAAATCCTAAAAAGGCACAGAAATAAGCTCCAGTCGAGAAGGAGCCTTTAGATTTGGGTAAAGCTGTACTGGGGTAAATGTGCTCGGTTACGCCGCGTGGTAATGACTCCTTTCAGAAGCAGAGACATTTCCTCTGTGGCTTCTACATGTGGTGAGGCCAGAATAGTTGAGCTGGGTGCGTCATATTTCCCTTTCTACATAAAACAAGCTTGAGAGAGAACTTAAAGAGTCTCTTCCTGGTTTAAATATGCCTTTTCTTTTAGGTTTATGTGAAGTGTGTTCTCCTTTTGAAGCTTGTGATCATGTCAGGAAGCAAAAGGAAATAAACATAAACAGGCTGTGAATAATAAACACACTGAAAGTAAAACCAATATTTGATTTGAGTTATAACGGGGGAAACAGGCAGGTCATGTTTATTAAATATTTACTAAATCCTTTCTAGGGCTGGGTTACATTCGATACAAGTACTTTAACCTCTTAACCCCCACCTAAACCAAGCACAGTTTCCAAGAAGCTTTAAACTTTGGGTAAAGACAAACTGGAGAAAATGTGCTCAGTTAAGGTGGGGGTTTAAATGTTAATGATACTTTGTTTTCGATACAGACACTAAATTATTTGTCATTATAGAATCATTAAACCAGAGCCGTTTTTTCCTAACGCAGACTACGCACGTTGTGTAGGGCCCCCACAATCGCAAGGGCCCCGCATCTCAAATGACGGTTCTCATTTCAAAAAGTGGGGAAGTAAGACTAACGTCGTCCTAAACTCCTTGCTCCATCCGAAACCAGTAAATTGGTAAGACGTCCTACGCCAAACCGGATTTGCGTCAGCGTCCGACATGACAACCGACAGTCCGAATTGGGCTGTCGGTTAGGAAGGAGTTAGGGAAAGTGGCCTGTATGCTAACTATCATAGCCACTTTAGCATAGGGACCTCTGATGCTAACTATCATAGCCACTTTAGCATAGGGACCTTTGATGCTAACTATCATAGCCACTTTAGCATAGGGACCTCTGATGCTAACTATCATAGCCACTTTAGCATAGGGACCTCTGATGCTACTATCATAGCCACTTTAGCATAGGGACCTCTGATGCTACTATCATAGCCACTTTAGCATAGGACCTCTGATGCTAACTATCATAGCCACTTTAGCATAGGGACCTCTGATGCTAACTATCATAGCCACTTTAGCATAGGGACCTCTGATGCTACTATCATAGCCACTTTAGCATAGGGACCTCTGATGCTAACTATCATAGCCACTTTAGCATAGGGACCTCTGATGCTAACTATCATAGCCACTTTAGCATAGGGACCTCTGATGCTAACTATCATAGCCACTTTAGCATAGGGACCTCTGATGCTAACTATCATAGCCACTTTAGCATAGGGACCTCTGATGCTAACTATCATAGCCACTTTAGCATAGGGACCTCTGATGCTAACTCACTGGCGATTAGGAGCTATGTGCCATCCCAGGGGTCAGCCCTATGTTCCCCAGTACCTATGTTCCCCCACTTCTATTGATTAAGATTAGGCACCAGCCCACTATCCTTAAGGTTAGTGGCTAGGGCAGGGTCAGGGTTAAGCTGATTGATATATGTATGACATTTCACTCTCATGACTTGTGACTGGTTGAAGTACCAACTCACCTACGGAAAAAAAAAAAACACCACACCCGGGGAACATAGGACCCGGGGCACATAGGTATGCACCCCCATCCCATAAGCCACTGCGCCAATCTCCCCACCCCCCTCGCCCCCACCCTCGAGTGATTCATGCGCAACCACTGTTGATTGACAGGTGCAGATTTAATAATAAAAATAATTAAAGAAAATAAGATTCTGCACAAGCCAAACTTTATAAAAGTGACAAAATACATGTTGTCGTCCCCACAGCTCAGTCACATGGTTTTAAAGAGCCTCCTCAGTAAATGGCCTAAATGAAGCAGTTTGTGCTTTTGCTTCATTTAGTAGAAACTTAAGCCGCATGGCTAATTTGCATACTGTAGCTTTATGAAACAGCTGTTGAGATAAAATAAAGGGAAATGTGAAGGATCATTTGGATGTTTCTTTTTTTCCACCTTAAATGTCTTTATTTGGACACTATGTTGTTGTTGGACAATATACAGTAGGGGCGGTATGCGCTTTTGTTTGGCCTGCACTGAACTTTAAAGAAGAAGAACAGCTGTTGGTGATGTCACTTCCCCTTCCCCTGGGTAAGGACGGTGGAATTGGGCAAATGCTGCTGAAGCTCTAGTTCACTAACTGCATAGAGATCTAACAGCTGAGCCCATGAAAGGTTAAGGATCAGGAGCTATAGGGTGAGGACTTAGAGGTTATCATTTAAGGGTTTCGGAATCAGCCCCAGTCTGTGTGAGAACCACTGAGCCACTGTCAGAGGGGCAGGGCCTGAATTTAGGTCATATGCTCCACTTCTGCCCTAGCCTGGTGAGACCAGAATGATTCCCCTCTGTATTTTTTTATCCAGCGGGGATCAGTCTGGTCACCCCGCCCTTGTTCGCGGCTTCCGCAAAATCAATCCGTTCCCGTGCAATCAGATTTGTTTATTTGCCGTGACGTGTTGTTAGCGAGCAGCGTCGCTCACGGGACGCGGAGGTCCCTCAATAACAATTGAGCACGAGAGAGAGAAAGCGTGTCTCCAATCGCGGTAAATGACCAAAACCACATCGACAGTAGGTGAGTTTCTTGATTCATAATCCTGCACAAATATTAACGCAAAACCGCTAATAACACCGCATCAATGGCAGACGCCCTTCACTGATTGGTTTACTCTGCTTCCTGTTTGCTTGTGTATCTACCGCTGTGGGAAATGGATTTGACGCAACGGTGACCAGACTCACTCGCTGGTACAGCGGTGAGTCTGGATTTTTCCAGGCTACTTCTGCCCTGCACTACTGCACAGTGGAACCATTTTTGAGTGTAAACAGGTTCGCTCTTCGTCAAATAGCCGTGGGATGCCAGCACCGGCTATGCATTAAACAGATTAATGTTAATTTATTTTATTTAATTATTTATTTGTAGCATTTGTTTGAGGTGAAACAACCAAGAAACGACAAAAGGGCAGAAAATTATTATATTTTTATAACATTTATAAATTATTTATTTCTCAACATTTTTAAAGCAGTACTAAGTAACTCCTGCCCTAGAGGCCATAAGCGCCACTGCAGGTGTCGTAGCATGTTGTGTTTTTTTACTCATTAATTGTCCGTGAGAGTAAATACTACGCTGACAGAAAAGACAAAGGGACAGAGGGATATTGTTCATCCAATTACACAATGGAGATCTTTTTTTTTCATTCAAACTTGGCTGTAAATACTGTTTAAGTGGCGCTAGCCCGCAGTTAGCTTTGCCCATTAGCCTGTTAGCTTCTTCTTCGTGATTCCATTAGTGTGTATTGGTGAAAGTTGCAATTGTGGTTTTCTGGCCAGAGACACCAGGGGGAGATGAAAGACCCCCCAATCATCCCATTAACACTTGTATTACCCCCAGAGGGACTACGGAAAGGATTTATTAAGGTAAACAAGTTACTTAGTGCTGCTTTAACCAATGTTCTCATGATTCTTTACCCACATTTTCCATATAAACTACTTACTACCTTTCACAGCACAGCCACAAAAGACACTATGAAAGATTTATTAAATATTGTGTATATACAAAACATGGCAGTCCAAACAGAAATATTACAAGCTTTAAAATACTAATGCGTAAAGGTCGGCCCATTCTCCAGACTCAGAAACTCCTGTGAAGGGAGAGGAAAGCAGAATGAGTGAAGGCAGGCGTGGTGTTGCAGACGTGGTGTTGGCCGTACCTTTACGCAGTCGCCCGGAGACACAGAGCCGTTTGAGAGCGCCGTGTTGTTCTGAGGCGCTCTGTGCTTCATGTACTCCTGCGCGAGAGACGCCGCCTCCTCCTGACTGCACAAAACACATACTGACACTCACATGGACGCAGACTCGCAAACAACAACAAAACACGTCTTATTGTGTAGAAAACCCGACAATATGGAACGATAACACCCACATGAACCAGCGCATTTATCCAGTTTGACTTTACCCAAATCCAGAAGCAAAAACACGGCAAAAGAGCGACAGAGACGTGCTGGAAAAGCAATAATAACACGACTAAAGGGTGATGAATAAGCTACAAAAAAAATCTAAAGAAAGCCACGAAAGAGTGTCTCACTGGCCTGTGAGCTCCAGTCGAGAAGCTTTTAGATTTGGGTAAAGCTAAACTGGAGAACATTTGCTCGGTTAAGGCCGGGGTTAAAGGGGGGTATTATGTAAAATCGACTTTTTCAAGCTTTATATCATGTTATTATGTCATTCCCTCATTAAACACATGCCTGGAGTGTTGCCTTGGCTCATTCACATATTTTGAGTAATCAGTAAAACTTAGACGGCAGCCATTTTAGGTGTAGCTATGCCTCAGTCCTCCTAGGAACGCCCCCACCTCCTGGAGACGCCTCTGGACCTTTCGTCACCAGCCAAGCCACCAACCACTGCTCCTCAGCTCAGCAGAGCCCCTCCCCGCACAGTAGTGTTGTTTAGATGCCACAGCAGTGTGCTGAAGGGGGCGTGTCGGAAAGCTTCTTAAAGAGACAGAGGCCTATTTCAAGACGTTCAGTACAGCCATTTGAGAGAGCAATTTTATTCAAGGCAGTTATTTTAATTTACTGCATATACAGACCAACAGAAGGTTACGTCATCATTGTAGTATGCTATAGACTGGTGCTATGTGATTGAAAGAAGCATAATACCCCCTCTTTAAGAGGTTAAAGCAGACCTGGGAAAATTACGACCCGCAGGCCACCTAGGGAAATTTACTTGGAGACCCCTGCTAAGTTTTAAGGAAGCACAGAGGTGCATTCAGTGCGATGGTAGAAGTTAACGAGTAAGTTGAATCACCTAAATAACAATGCACACACATGCGCGTCCTTGACTTGATATGGCTAAATATTTACAGAAAATCATAGTCCTACTAAATACCTGTATCAGATATTCAAAATACACAATTTAGTGTAATGTACAATAGTAGGAGAATAAGTTCAACTTATTGTTGGTGCGGCCTCCGACTCAGGCTTCTTATGTGGCCCCTTATGAAAATTAATTGCCCACCCCTGGGTTAAAGGAACAGGCCACAGTTTTTCCATACTGAGATATGTTCTTACCTGAGCTTAGACGAGTTCATCTGTACCTGTCTGGTCTTTGTGGAAGAGCTCGGACGCTTCTAACCTCACCCCCGTTTGGAGCTATAGGAATATGCTGGGAGAGGCTAAATGCTAAAAACATCTTGGTGTTTACGCGTGGCTGAGCGCACGTGTAAAGACCAGACAGGTACGCATCAACTCGTCTAAGCTCAGGTAAGAACATCTCAGTATGGAAAAACGGTGGCCTGTTCCTTTAAGGCGAGCGTGTAAAAGAATAATGTGTTCTAACATCGCTGTTTCACTTTCCAGATATAGGGACAGCATGACTCAGAGAGAACGCTCTGACCTCACACCTGAAAGCAGCAAACGACCCCTTTCATTACGACCAGTGCAGATCACAAGCACAGCAGAAGTTCTTTGTTTTGTTATAAAACATGACAAACTTTTTAAATACAAAGAACTGTCGCTTTTGATCTGGACTATATGAATTTATAAAATACCAAGACGTCTCCAGCCTCTTGATTTGCAGTTTTCTTACCCAGTATTTTAGTTTAGTTTATTTGTTTGACAGGGACAAAATATAAAATACATGAATCTTCCGAAAATATGTTTTGTACCAGATTTAGCGAATGCTAATTTCCATCTGCTGGTGCACACAGTATTAAAACATTACACTAACACATGCAAAATTAGCTGAACAGTAATCGATTAAAATTCATCAGATGGTTTATTTTCAAGAATCCCTCACAGCCTGAAATCTTTACAACAGTGAAAAACATTTGCTGCGATATTACATGTTACATTTAAGTGTGCTGATGCTGACACAGCTGGTTATCGAGGATTTATTTATTTAAGCTTCGAGAGAAATGACTCAGATCTACAGACTTCAGACGGTCAGGGAGTGGATTCCATTGTTTAATGGTTTTATAGCAAAAGGCAAAGTTTCTCTGAACGGTGGAGCGGGGTGTTCAGGTCGTTTGTTCAGAGTAAAAGTTTTATGAATTCCTTCATTATTAAACATTTTGAAAAGGGTTCTTAGATCATTTGTATTATATCGAATGTCAAAACTTAATATTTTACATTTACTGAGAACATTTTCTAAATGTGTTTAATCCAACTACTCAAAAGGCAATAGGAGCATTGAACTGAAGACATTCTACACCTGAGGCTAAAGAGGGAAAAATGACAGTGTCGCACTTTCCCTAATAACTCTACTCCAGTGCACAGGTGGGTAAAATGGTAAACAGTCACATTTATAAAGCGTCTTTCTACCTGCTTTTTTGATGACCAACAGCATACAGATTTTATGTTTCTTTTCGGTTCCTGCTTTTGATACTTTATTTTGTTGATACCAGTAGAACCTAAAGTGGCATTGTTTGATATGGTGTAAAATGTGTCCTGTTCAGATCTGAGGATACGAGCGTTCCTCACCTGCTCCAATATAACTTTGTGTCACAGACGTACCAGTTGAGTGTGAGGAGGCTCTGCACGGTGTCCTTGACCTGCTGGGTTTGTCCGTGAGACAACAGCAGGTCTCGGAGGTGAGCGAAGTGCCTGGTCTTTATGAGCTCCTGCTGCCGCCCGGTCTGATTTAGGAACATCAGCACCGTCTCCTGGACCTGCGACACCAGCACAGAGCACACACAGTCAGAGCGGAGAGACCATTCCCGTATGTCGTTTTGGGTAAGCACTGCTTCTGTCCCGTCTCGGTCACGTTCATAAAAGTGTGTGCGTTCTTCGGTAGCTGCCGGTGTTGTGATCTCGCGCCTGACCTGTGAGGGGATCCCGGCCAGCTCCCCGTGCTCATCAGCTCCTCCACTTGCTCCAGGACGGTCAGAGGGTTACACTGCGACAGAAAGGCCTGGACACACAACACATCACAAGGGCTGGGTACAGTGACATTTATTACCATACTGGTGCTTTAACGATACAGATACCTGAACAATACTTCTACTAAAATATTAGAACCAAAAGAAACTTCCTTTAACGGCAAAGGTAGAAAAGAGAGTTGTTTTGATTGATTTATTTTTTTAATTCGCCAAATTTTCCCAGTTTTCTTTTTTCTTTTCACTTGTTTTTCAAAATTTTCCAACTTTCCATATTTTCCCCCAGGTTTTATTTTCAACTTGTGTTTTACTTTATTTTTCTTCAAGTTTTGATAATGTTGGTCATCAAAATTTTAAATAAAGATTCTAGATTTCTTTTCGTGTTTTATCCCCAATTTTTAATTTTTGCGCCAAATTTTTCTCCACCTCCACTTCCACTTTCCCTCAATTTTTCCATATTTCCCTCCCCAAAAAATGTTCAATTTTGACCCCAAATGTTTGTTTTTCCCAATTTTCTTTTCTAAATTTTTTTCCTCCAATTTTATTTTCACTTCACGTTTTATTTTCTTTAAAATTTTGATGACCAACAGCATCAAAAAGATTTCTTTTCGTGTTTAGACCCAATTTTTTATTTTTTGCCCCAAATGTTCCCAGGTTTTCTCCACATTTTACAGATTTTTCTCATTTTCCCTCCCCCAAAATGTTTCCACTTGTTTTTCACATTTTTCCCAAATTTATTTATTCCAATTCCGCCCCAAAATGTTAATTTTTTTCTACAATTTTTCCACTTGTTTTCCAAATTTTTCTCCAAACTTGTGTTTCACTTTATTTTTCTTTAACATTTTGATGAACAGCATCAAAACTTGAAGATTCTAGATTTCTTTTCGTGTTTTATCCCCAATTTTTATATTTTTGCCTCAAATTTCCCAGTTTTTCTCCACATTTGTAAAAATTTCCTCGTTTTCCCACCACCCACAAATGTTTCCACTTGTTTTCCAAATTTTTCCTAAATTTTTCCATATTTTTCTACCCGTTTATTCCAATTCCCCCCAAAATTTTCATTATTCTACACATTTTCCACTCGTTTTTTCCCATTTCCCCATTTTTTCCCTCCAAACTTGTGTTTCTACACAAGTTTACTTGTGTTTTTACATTTTGAAGACCAACAGCATCAAAACCTGAATAAAGATTCTAGATTCCTTTTCGTGTTTTATCCCCAATTTTTATTTTTTGCCCCAAATTTTCCCAGTTTTTCCTCACATTGTTCATTTTTTTTTCATTACAACCCCAAATTTTTCTAAATTTTTCCATATTTTCCCCCATTTTTTCTACCTGTTTATTCCAATTCCCCTCCCAAAAATGTTCAATTTTTCTACAACTTTTTCCACTCGTTTTTCCCCAAAAAAAATTCTACAAAATTTATTTTTTTTTTCTACAAAATTTTTTTTTTTTTTACATTTTGATGACCAACAGCATCAAAACTTGAATAAAGATTCTATATTTATTTTCAATACTTATTTTTTTACACCAGACACAGTGCCCAGCCCAGCCTTTTCTTTTTTCCCAGCTCTACCTGGACCTGCTGGGTTTTCCTCTGGTACAGGGGATGAGCAGGAGAGTTCCCAGGGCGAACGCCGGCAGGTTCAACTGAGCAAAGCGATTGGCGATTCCGATGAGGTCCAGGTTCAAGAGGAAGGGCACCTGTCGGGGAACAGCAGCGGACGTTAATCCGCAGTCGTCCTCAGAGTGAGCAGATGCTGAACAGGCGAGAGGAACGTACTTGAGCAGCAGAACAAACGTCCGGTACAGAGCGGTCTGCTGCTCAGGACTCAGGGGAACAGACGCTGAAGTAATTACACAAGGAAAATCACAATCACAAATCTTTGCCAGCTTTAACCTCTTACCGAGCACATTTTCTCCACTTCAGCTTTATCCAAATCTAAAAGCTTCTCAACTGAGAAGAGCGCAGAGCCTCTAGGCCAGTAATGCCTCATCCGAAAGCTAAGACCCACAAAATAATTTCCTCACGTTGTTGCCTGGTCGTCACAAAAGTGGGACTTTAGATTTGGGTAAAGCCCAAATCTAAAAGCTTCTCGACTGGAGTTTACAGCCTATACATGCATTTCCAATGACATCACGCATAGTTCCGGCGGCCATTTTGAGCACCAAAGTAGAATTATGCAGTACTACAACATGTAACAATATCTCAACTCAGGATATAAAAGAAAGACAACTGATCGACAGTGGTATTTTTATGTCCTCGTAATCATTGCTCAAGAAGATAACAGTTAAAACACGGCTCAAGAGACGCACGTTTATGTGATATAAGCAGCTAATGTGGCTCAGACGTAGCAGCTCTGGCTGTCGAGCTACAGCAGGATTTACTAAAGATCTGCTTCACTCTGAAGACTAAATTAACTCATCAAAGAGGAAACAGAAAACCTTTCTCTGTGATTTTTACAGTTTGTCATGTCAACAGAGTCTCAGTCTGAGTCAGTGTTTAAGCTGCTTAAGATGTTAGCATGCTACCGGTTAGCAACTGTCAATGGCTTCAACACGATAAACATGTGTGGCTCACATCTATGAACACTGAGGAAATACTACAGTAACAGTGTTTTAACTGTTATCTTCTTGAGCAATGATTACGAGAACATAAAAACACCACTGTCAGTCAGTTGTCTTTCATTTTCATCCTGAGTTGAGATATTGTTACATGTTGTAGTACTGCATAATTCTACTTCGGTATTCAAAATGGCCGCCATTACAACAAAAGTCACATGACTGAAAAGCATGTATAGGCCTCATTTGAAAGCTAAGCCTGATCGTTACTTTTCTGTTGCATTGTTGCAGTGTTTTTGTAAAAAAAATGTAAGCGTTTTTGTCTATTTTTTATTTGTAATTTTTGTTGTTGTATTTCATCCTCATTTCGTGGCCGTTTTGACACTTTGCTCAAGAAGCTTTAAGATTTGGGAAACTGGAGAAAATGTGCTCGGTTCAGGAGGCGGTCAAGAGATTAAAGCAGTACTAAGTAACTCATGCCCTAGAGGCCATAAGCGCCACTGCAGGTGTCGTAGCATGTTGTGTTTTTTTTTACTCATGACTTGTCCGTGAGAGTAAATACTATCCTGACAGAAAAGACAAAGGGACAGAGGGATATTGTTCATCCAATTACACAATGGAGATAATTTTTCACTCAAACTTGGCTGTAAATACTGTTTAAGTGGCGCTAGCCCGCAGTTAGCTTTGCCTGTTAGCCTGTTAGCGTCTTCTGCGTGATTCCATTAGTGTGTATTGGTGACTCCAACCCGGAGGCAGGAAAGTTTCAATTGTGGTTTTGATGAAAGACCCCCCAATCATCCCATTAACACTTGAATTACCCGCAGAGGGACTACGGAAAGGATTTATTAAGGTAAACAAGTTACTTAGTTCTGCTTTAAACATTTCTCCAAATGATGAGAAAAACAGACAAACCAATACCTGAGACAAAAGGCGCCAGGATTGTACTTCTCCAAGTCCGGGAAAAGCTAGAAATCTGAAAGAGATTTCAGCAAATGTTTAAGGGCAGACACTTGTATTTTTTATCCTGGATGATGGAGAATTCTTTTTGAAAATTAACTACGGTTTGGTAAAATGTTCAGAAGCCCTTTGTGTATCTCATACTGTATGTAAAAAAATCTGAACCAATTATTGAACAGCTTTTTTTCTCCTTATTCCCCCTCCAAAAGTGCAATACGTTTCGCCTCTATGTCATTTACAGCAAACTTTAAATTCCAGCGGACATCTCCTCTCCTTTTCATCTGCACTGCTGATTATGTAGGGCTGGGTAACGTTAAACGATACCAGTCCTGGTATCGAGAGAAGGTACCGAAAAGAAATCTAAAATCTTTATATCCAAGTTTTGATGCTGTTGGCCATAAAAATTTAAAAGAAAATGAAGTGAAACAAGTTGAAAAAACAAAAAGGGGGAACAATTGAGAAAAAGAAAAAAAATGTGGTAAGTTTGGGGGGGGGAAATTGGGGGAAATATTTGGCAATTTTGGGGGGAAAACTGGGAAAATTTGGGGGGAAATTTGAGAGATAAAATTGAAAATGAAAAATTGGGGGTAAATCTCGGAAAAAATTTGGGAAAAAATTAAAATTTCTGGAAAATAGTGGAAAAAATAAAAACTTGGAAAGTGTTTTTTCCGCCCCTTTGTCGTTAAAGGAAGTTTCACCTCAAACAAATGATGGAAAATAAATGAAATGGAAGGAAAAGGATTAAAATAACATTAATCTGTTTATGGTTCTATTTGACAAATTATTCAGTATAGGTATCGAAAAAACTACCGGTGTCCAGCCCTGCTTAGATGCAGGTTTGTGGCCAAACCGCCTTTGCTCTGCCTGATCCCGTCAGACCTTGGAAGCTAAGTAGGAAGGGCCTGGTCGGTACTTGGATGGGAGACTGTTTGGGAACACCAGGAAGCCTAGCGAATGGAGTGAGTGAGTGGTTGGGGGTGGTCGGAGGGGCCGATGGCACAGACTGGTTGCCTCGCTTCCGTCAGTCTACCCCAGGGCAGCTGTGGCTACAATAGTAGCTTACCACCACCAAGTCTGGAGTGAATGAATAATGCAATGTAAAGCGTCTTTGAGTGTCCAGAAAAGCGCTGTATAAAACTAATGCATATTATTATTATCAAAGAACAACAATATGAATGTGAAACCTGAGACATACAGAAGGTAACATGTTTAAAGTTACCTGCCACAGGGAGGCACAGCCACCAGCGCCTCCAGAACCTTCTGCAAGTGTCCGATCTGATCAGAGGGGAGTCATGAGAAACAAACCAGAGCAGACGTCGAGCTAAACGCTGAGTGACTGACCAGGTTGAAGCCCAGTAGTTTCTGGAGGAGACTGTTCCAGAGCTGAGGGTCATAGACCTGGTACTCCAGGCAGAGGTCGGCCACCAGCCTCACGCCTGAGGACACACACTTTTACCAACACGGCACAAGCTTGATCTTTTGTAGACTGTAATTCTCCTGTTTATCATGGTTTTCATACCGTATCATGTCACATTTAGGCATTTTCCCTTGTGCACAGAATAAACCAATTACAAACTGGTTGAACACAATTTGCCTCCTATGGACAAGTGTTGCAAATTACAGCAAAACACAAAATGTATGTCAATTAAAGTTTTCCACTACGTTAGGCACTCAAACGCTTTACAGCAAGGATAACACTCAAACAATGGTACCAAGGTGCATACTTACCCAATGTACGAGACCTGGAGCAAGCGGATGAAGTGTCTTGCCAAGGACAGACGAGTGTGCACTTCAGGAGGTGGATTCGACCCGACCTTCCGATCATGAGACGACCCGCTCTACCATCTGGCCACCGTCGCCAATAACAATGCATCTGGTTTGTCTAATGCAGTTGTTATGTCCATATCAAATAAACTAATAATAAAACAGAATTACTAGAAATATTAATATACACAGTCTCGATCAAAAGTTTGAGACCAGTTGAAAATTTGCATTTTGGTGAATTTTAAAGTTCAAAGTAGAACTTAACTTAAGAGTTATTGAAAACAGTAAATGAACTGAAATAGTCTGTTTACCGCATGCCTTTCAAGAACCAAATCTGTGCAAAAATGTGGATTTCACTCCGTCATGACGTCCTGATGCAAAGGCAAAAATAAATCTCCTTTAGTTTGTGTTTGTGTTGTTGAGCTGCATAAGCAGAGCCTCAGACAGGACGCCATCGCTGCTGAGGCGAGACGCAGTAACTGTCATTTTGGATTTCTTAAAACATCCTGAGGGTTAAGGAACAAAAAAGTCAAGTGGAAAATACAAAAAAATCTGATTGGCTGTCCATTGGCTGAAGACACTAGACGATGCTCGACCCAAATGAAGCCGTTACTGGAGCGACTGCAGCCCAATAACCATCAGTCAGCATCTGCAGGTGACTGGCCTCGTCTCCTTGAGCCACAAACCGTCCGTTTGGACTTGAGACCAAACATGGGACACTGAAAGGTGAAGAAAGTTTAATCTCTGATGAGAAAAATGTGACCTTGACGGTCCTGATGGTTTCCATGGTTACTGAGATGTTTTCTACGCTCCACAGAGAGGGGGCGCCATAATGATCTTCAGTGGAACAGTGGAGCTTCAGGTGGTGCTGTTGGTTCTGGTTATTGGGCTGCAGGCGGCTCCAGGAACGGAGGATCCTCCAGCTCAGAACTGACCTTTTTTTTCCTTAACCCTCAGGATGTTTTAAGAAATCCAAAATTACAGTTACTGCATTCGCCTCAGCAGCGATGGCGGTCCTGTCAGAGGCTCCGCTTATGCAGCTCAACACAAACACAAACTAAAGGAGATTCTTTTTGCCTTTACATCAGAACGTCATGACAATGTGAAAACCTGACAGAAAATGACACTGAATCCACATTTTTGCACTGATTTGGTTCTTTAAAGGCATGTGGTAACACGGACTATTTCAGTTTATTTATTGCTTTCAATAAAAGATTTACTCAAAATGTTTGTGTCCAGTCCCTTTTCTTGTTTCATATTGAAGTTCGACTGTGAACCTTGTTAAGCTCCATTTCAGCTGCTCTTAAACCTTTGATCGGGACTGTATTGTGTGTGTATGTATCAAATCCTTTCTGCAGTGTTTATTTCACTAAAGTCAGGTGGTGTGTCCAGACTCGGCACCTGCGGCTCGTGGCTGTGGTTCTTCCACAGTCCTTTCACGAGGCCGTCTTTAGGACTGCTCACGAACGACTGCACGGTGTACGGGATGTTCAGCGCCTCCAGCTGAGACACGAAAACGTAGCATTTAATGTAAACCTGCAGCGAAAGAGGAAGGTTTAAACACAGTAGAGATAGACACTGATGTTGAGAGGAAAGCCGGTGTTACTGGATCTGGTGTTGGGGAATGTGCGTGTGCGTCTCCAGTGTGGGCGGGTCAATGAGGCGGACCAAACAGAGCAGGGCGCGAGTTCGATGGCAGACGGTCAGACGAGGCCCGCTGCTGCTCAGAGGCTGAGACGAAACAGCAGGTCAGCACATTATCACAGACAGATATCCAACACTATGACACTAACCCAAGTTTCAGCTGATAAAACAGGAGTGAGCAGATGGACGGCCATCTCCATGGGGCAGGACTGCAGCATGTACACGACCCTGTGAACAGGAACACACAGCAGCCTTCAATAAACCCCGAAAAATCAGCATCAGTCTGACAAAACAGCAATTTTAACAAAAGCTTTGAGTAGAAAAGAACAGATGATTCTCAGTTTGTTTCATCAGGGTTTATGCAGCTAGAAGCAAGTCCTTTAATGATTTTTAATGCCCAAATACTATATTCTAATGCAAACATTTCATCAAATAGAGGAAAGAGAATTTGGACAAAACGGGAACTTTTAAAAGGTCCTATATCATGCAAAATCGACTTTTTGGAGTTTTAGCCATGTTGTTTGCCATTTCCTTCTCAAAAACACCCCCAGAGCGGTTTTTGGCTTCATTCACACAGTTCTCAGTAATCCTCCTGAATCCTGCTCTCTGAGCAGCTGCTCCGCCCTCTCCTGGTAAACCACTGAGCTGTTCAGTTGTGTCGTCAAGTGCTCGACGTCTGTAATGTAATGCCTTACGGCCTGATTTTAATTTATAAAACAGCTTTTCATTATTTTTGTTGTGAGAGAGAGAGAAAAAAAAAAAAAAAAAAAGGAACTCTCCGACGTGTCTGTGCTGTCCCGGGAGAGTAAACAAACGCACCCCCGGAGGATCTGAACAGAAGTCTTGTTTGTGAAGACTGAGCTCTTTCTAACCTACTCTGGACACGCCTGTTCTTTTTACTTACCCAACGATAATGTCACGGGTTCGCGTTGGCTACGAGAGGAACAGGACTATTCAACCTTCCTAAAGAAGAGTGCACTCGCCAGAAGTTGGAATTTCTTTCTGGGATTCAGCGACTTTATCAACCAACCTGATGGATGCTTGGTGAACCTTGGCCAGAATCAAAGTGGATTAACTTTTATAACCAACGCGACCATAACCCGATGGGGAGGCCAGGCTGAGCGGTGAGTCAATCAAACGCATGTTAGCGTGTGTGTTAGCGTGTGTGTTAGCGTGTGTGTTAGCGTGTGTGTTAGCCATTTATGAAACTGTGTTGCACATGTCAATTCTTTATAACTGCTTTATGTGAAGTAACTTTTTGCAGCGATATTTATATTTATAGTACTGTAATGTGGAATGAGCGGAGAGAGGGGCGGAGTTAACTGAATCGAAGCGTCTTGTCTTCCGGGTTTGAAAAATACCCCCCTTATATTCCTCTCAAAAATGAGTACTCCATAGTGATAGAGATTCAATATATCATATAAATGCTATACTTTACTTTGGAATGGCTAAAATAGCAGGATACAGCTCCTTTAAGCAAAAAAAAAAAAAAAAAACGTGGGCAATTTCAGCCAAACGTGCAGTTTAACATGTTTCAATTTAAACCATAATTTTGGTCATAAAGGTGACAGGTTTGCAGCCCTGTTTGAATATCTGTCACAAGCTATTTAAGCTTATTCATTTACTTCTTATACAGTCAAATTACTGTTCAGTATTGTTTAGGGCTGGGCACCGTTACATTTTTTTTCGATACAAGTGCTTTAACGATACCTGAACGATACTTTTAATAATAATGTAATGTTAATTTATTCCTTTTCCTTCCATTTCTTTTACATTTGTATCTTTTATTTGAGGTGAAACAACCAAGAAACTTCCTTTAATGATAAAAGCGAAAAAAAACTTTCCACATGTTTAACAAATGTTTCTCACATTTCCTCATTTTTCCAAATGTTTTTTTCCCCACCTAAGTTTTCCAAATTTCCCCCAATTTTTCTCGGTACCTTCTATTATTTCCGCACTGGTATCGTTAACTGTACCCAGCCCTGATGCATAGTAAGTATTCGTACGTACCTCATCAAGTCTGGGTCGTCCTCCATGTTCTCACAGTCGGAAACAGGCATTTCCTGTCACACATACATGGACATATTTAGAATTAAGAAGTCTTTATATTCACTCGGGCAATTGTTCGATAACGTTCTTGAATATTGTAAGAACAAGATTGTGAGATTTTACACAAAAATGATGAATAAGGGAAATATGACTGAACTTGTACACATGTTAGAGTTAGGAGGACTGCACATGATACTGACACAGAGCCGGTGCTGGCCCTTCTGTGGCCCTAAGCAAAAATCCACACAGGGGCCCTACAGTACGCGGGGCTATTCGTGGAACATAATGACCTCTGTTCAGGCCCTGCCCCTCTGTGTGAGAACTAGGGCTGGGCGATATGGACCAAAAGTCATATCCCGATATATTTAGGTTGATTATTGATATGCGATATATATATCCCGATATTTTTTCTGCAAAGTGAGAGCTGTGAAAATAAATGTTAAGTCAAAGCCAAATAAGAGTAGTTTTATTGAAAACTCACTATAAAATGTAAACATAACACAAGGCTCCATAAGGTGCACATTTAAATTAAAAAAATTCTTGGATAAAAATAGCCTATACAATAAAATAGGCCAATCTTTTTCTGAGGGCAGCATTTATATATAAAGAGATAATAAAATAAAGTGCTCAGTTTAAGATAAACTTTTTATTAAATCAGCTTGAGATTAGCTGTTTCTTTTTGTTAACTTAACAGCTTATCTGATTTTGAAATATCCCGATATACGCGATATGGTCTAATTCCATATCTCATTTAAAAATATATCGATTATCTTAAATATCGATATATCGCCCAGCCCTAGTGAGAACCACTAACCACTAAGCCACTGTCAGACTGGGGTTAAGGACGACATTAGTCTATTTCCCCACTTTTTAAAATGTTAAATGGTCACATTCTCTCACCTCTGGTCCCTGACCCACAGTTTGGGAACCGCTGATTTAACACTGAAACCTGCACCTGACGGATATTTTTATCTTACCACTGAGAATTAGTCTGACAGAAGCCTAATTCGTTTCAGACTGTGCACATTCAGAGAACCAAAGTTACTGAAAGTAACTGCGCTCATGAGAACCATGTGAATTTCTTTCCAAATATTTGCCCCATTGTTTTTCTCGTTTTGCCCCAAATTTTTACTCATATTTCCCCCCATTTTAACCCAATTTATTCCCATTTTCCCCCTATTTGTGCCCCTTTCCCCCCATTTTCTTTACACATTTTTTTCTTATTTTTGCCACCATTTCTCCCAATTTCCCCCATTTCTTGACTTTTGAGATTAATTGTAATTATTGTAAATTAAAGATCATAATGACTTTACAAACCTTGGCAACAGCAGGCCCTGTTTTACAGATCCATTTCTCCAAAAGCACGTGACTAATCTTCAACAGATCCACGTTGTTAATGGCAGCTACTTCCTTAATCACGGCATGCAGGTCTGCAGAGACATAAAGGGATATTAAGACATGTAGACATTGGGATCTATTTTAAAGAGAGCCTAACCGGGCGTGCCAGAGCCTTTCCCCGCCCACAAACAAAAGTCAAAAATTGCTGCGAAAGGAGTGTGGTCTGCTCTGGGGGGGGGTCTGACGTTACCGGTGTTTTTCGTAGGATAGTTGGTGCACTCTCATGATGCACCAACACCTACGGAAAACATTTTTGCCACGAGGCGGTCGGGTGTAGGACTGTGACAATATATCGATTTTCTGATATATCGCGATATTTTGCGGGACGATACGATACCGACACTTTTTATTCCGATCGATACTTTTGATGACGGCATGCATATTAATGAGCAACGTCATGCATATTAATGAGGCAGCAGTGCTCCACTGTTTTCAGAGTCAATAGAGGCCAACAATGATCAAGAATTCAGTCAGGACAGCAGGGGCAGCACTACAGTTTTAAGCACTTGGACCAAACACTGTCACACAAATAAATTACTTTTAATGATTTGAGGTTGTTTCATGACTTTTTAAACAGGACTGTGGTTTCTTGTTTATTTAAATGTAAATGAAGTCACTGACAGATCTATGACCCATTTTCAGTGAGTAAGTCTGGGATCATTTATAAAAGTGGTACAAAGCACATGAAAAGAAATGTAAATGATGAATAATATGTAGTATGTTAAAATAAAGGTTAAAAGTAGCATGTTTTGATCGTGATGTATCGTAGCTTATTTTTGTGCAATATATTGATAATGAGATAATCGTTATCGTAAGCCATGTATCGCGTATCGTATCGAATCGTGAGGTTCCCACCCCTAGTCGGGTGTGCTGCGTATTTCCTGGTTGCTACGTGACAGAAGCCGAGGCGTGTGTGGGCGGGAGCACAGAGGCAGAACTGATGACGTTCTCTGGATCCGTGACGTTTCATGGCGCCGTCACCGGCAAACCGCCAAAATTCAAAGGTAGTAGATACGTGGAACCAGAGGAGGCGGTTTTATACACAAAAGTGGGATTTTGAAGTTTTCCCAGTCAATATTTTGACATTTTGTGCAATGTAGTTAAACTCTATTCAACGCCCATTTACACCGTTAATCAGCAAAAAAAAGTGGATTTGGTGTTTAGTTGCTCTTTAACCTCGTAACCCCCGCCTTAACCGGGCACATTTTCTCCAGCGCTGCTTTACCCAAATCTAAAAGCTTCTCGACGGGAGCTCAGAGACTAGCCAGTGAAATGCCTCATTTTAAAGCTAAGACCTACAAAACTGATCTAATTTTTCCTCTCGTTGTCGTCACGTTTTTGTCGCCTGCTTTACTGCATTTTTGTCGCTTTTAGATGCTCTTTTGTAACCGTTTTGTTGCGTTTTCATCGCTCTATTCCGTCTCATTTTTGTTGCCATTTTGACGTTTTTTTTAAAGAAGCTTTTAGCCTCGGGTAAAGCTGAACTGGAGGAAATGTGCTCGGTTCAGAGGTAAATTTGAGTAATTGTCAGTGCTTCAGATAATGCAGGAACCTTGCCTTGCTAGTGTTTGAAGCTCCAGTAATGTCACATGAAAGCTGTATTGTTTAATAACTGTAAACCGTGGGCTTGTTTCTGACCGGGGTACGTGTGGCCGTCTGTGTCCTTGTATCGCTGCTCCACGCTGCTGTGCTCAAACAGGGCTACGATGAGCTTGGCGGGCAGACCCGTCAGCTTCAGGTACTCCTGACTGTTCAGACGATTGGAGATCAGTGCGTTCTCTGTGGCGGAGCGCTGGAACTGCGGCTTCAGCTTGGACAGGAAGGTCTCGCCCCTGGATCTCGCCGACACCTGGGATTATCAATAAGAACACACACAAAAATCAAGTGTTTGCAATAACATGTATGACGATAAGGCTAATAAACAGTTGCTCCTTTCTTTCCATCAACATAATGATATAGATCAGGTCTATTGGTGAGATTTCCAATGGATAAATGTTGGACCGACCTCTAGGCTCGGATCGTTCAGCCAAGCTTCTCCAAGAGTCAAGCAGAACCGCAGGGCCTGAGTTTTCTCATAGCCTGAGAACAACAAACAAATATGAAGTAACTACTCAAGACATAGTGACACAGTATGACAAAACATAAAATAATGGGAACAGAAAAGGTAGAAGACTTTGTCAATATGAAGGTTTTCTTCCTTTTATGACATAGGATATTCCAGCATTGCTGTGATTTGTCCCTCAGTCTGAATAGGTGGCGTTCACGCTTTAGAATGTGATGATGTCATAATGTCAGGTGGAGGGCAGGGGCCATTATAACTCTATGGGAGAAATACAGTTTTTGTAAGAAATCTCCTAAACTAAAATAGAAAAATGCTTTAGCTCATCAGTATTTGACAGTGATTGGATTCAGAAACTTGTGATATTATTTTTATGTCTGAAAGTCCTTTATACTGGACGACATCACGCTCATGTTTTTGAATACTGTCACCACCTTTTGACACCTTTTAGGGAAAATAATTAGACATTTGTTCATATGTGCTTGAAGAGGAGAAAATGAACTTTGTGACAGTTTTTGTTTCATGAGGATTCTTCCAGTAATGACTGTGATATTAGCCAAAAGCAAAGACATTAAAATCTGCATTTTGTCAGTTACTGCAGTTACCGCCATAGAATTTTCAGTTGCCCTCCACCTCAATTTTAAACTATAGGCTCTTTAGAATGTTGTGATGTCACGTGAACGCAACCTATTGTTGAGGCTCAGTGGTGTCAGTTTCCCCTGGGGGCGACTGACAGAAGTGCTGTTGCGACTGCATACAGTGGGATGAAAATGTGAACGCTTTGGAATTTCTCGCATTTCTGCCTAAATTGGTCATAAAATGTGGTCTGATCTTCATCAAAATCATAAGAATGAATAAACAGTGTCTGCTTAAACTAATACCAGCCAGACATCATCATCATCATCATATTTTTGTTGGCCGTAACATGTAAACATTCACAGGACAGGGAGGAAAAAGTAAGTGAACCCAGGAATCTGGCTGAACTGCAGCAGTTTTGTAAAGAGGAATGATCCAAGATGAATTCCTGATCGTTTGAGCGAAGGATCAGCCAGTTATTTAATACAGGGGTTCACTTATTTATTATGTGCATGTTGTGAATGTCTCAGGTCTTTCTGCAAAATATCTTCATAAACTTGTGAATTATTTTTTCTATTGATGATGTCACGTTGTCCAGGTCCTGAGGGAACGTAACAGCCCCACACCCTGATTCTCCTGCTCTATACTTCACTGTGAGGAGAGGGTTTTGATGTTGATGCTGTTCCGTTTGTCCTCCACACATGACGTTGTGTGTTCCTCCCAAACTATTCTACTTTGGGTCCAACAGTCCACAGCATATTGATCCAGTAGTGCTGTGGAGCATCCAAGAGCTCTTTCGCAAACCAAAGCTGACACTGTTTATTCATTCTTATGATTTAGATGAAGCTCAGGCCACATTTTATGACCAATTTAGGCAGAAATGCGAGAAATTCTGAAGCGTTCACATACATTTTCATTCCACTGTACATCTCGCCAACGGTCCCTCTGACCAACATCATTCACGCGCATCTAAATAATAACAGATTTAAACACACAGGTCAGACATTGAATTTATTCTCATATATCGAATCCGGGAGATGAGTGGGAGGCCGTCGCCAACCTTCCAGCTCACTCAGCAATACAAAGATTTCATACAGGCTTTATGGAAAAATAGGCACACCCCTTTTCCTTCAAGGCAGAAAAACTTCAGTGCTTCAGTGCTCAAAATCTTCCCTTTGTGGGGGTTTAGTGGCCTTAACCAAACAAACAAGAGACCTTTGCACCTTTATCTGCTGAAGACATTTGGCCTCCACCACCAAGTCAAGCTTGAGTGGTTTGGAGCACCTCAGGGTTTAGAGATTTAACATTTCAACCAACACCGATCATAGTATTCATCAATACAAAAATTCATTTAGCAACAGTAAACAAATGCAATACATATGATAAATTTACAAATTATTTCACAGCATCCCAGCCCTACTGATTACAATTGTAATGTTGCCAGATTCATTGGCTAAAACCAGTCGCACTAAATAAGGTCTCCTTCAGAACTAAATGCAAGCACCATAAATCATGATGTACAGTGAGGAAAATAAGTATTTGAACACCCTGCTATTTTGCAAGTTCTCCCACTTAGAAATCATGGAGGGGTCTGAAATTGTCATCGTAGGTGCATGTCCACTGTGAGAGACATAATCTAAAAAAAAAAATCCAGAAATCACAATGTATGATTTTTTAACTATTTATTTGTATGATACAGCTGCAAATAAGTATTTGAACACCTGAGAAAATCAATGTTAATATTTGGTACAGTAGCCTTTGTTTGCAATTACAGAGGTCAAACGTTTCCTGTAGTTTTTCACCAGGTTTGCACACACTGCAGGAGGGATTTTGGCCCACTCCTCCACACAGATCTTCTCTAGATCAGTCAGGTTTCTGGGCTGTCGCTGAGAAACACGGAGTTTGAGCTCCCTACAAAGATTCTCTATTGGGTTTAGGTCTGGAGACTGGCTAGGCCACGCCAGAACCTTGATATGCTTCTTACAGAGCCACTCCTTGGTTATCCTGGCTGTGTGCTTCGGGTCATTGTCATGTTGGAAGACCCAGCCTCGACCCATCTTCAATGCTCTAACTGAGGGAAGGAGGTTGTTCCCCAAAATCTCGCAATACATGGCCCTGGTCATCCTCTCCTTAATACAGTGCAGTCGCCCTGTCCCATGTGCAGAAAAACACCCCCAAAGCATGATGCTACCACCCCCATGCTTCACAGTAGGGATGGTGTTCTTGGGATGCCACTCATCATTCTTCTTCCTCCAAACACGTTTAGTGGAATTATGACCAAAACGTTCCATTTTGGTCTCATCTGACCACATGACTTTCTCCCATGACTCCTCTGGATCATCCAAATGGTCATTGGCAAACTTAAGACGGGCCTTGACATGTGCTGGTTTAAGCAGGGGAACCTTCCGTGCCATGCATGATTTCAAACCATGACGTCTTAGTGTATTACCAACAGTAACCTTGGAAACGGTGGTCCCAGCTCTTTTCAGGTCATTGACCAGCTCCCCCCGTGTAGTTCTGGGCTGATTTCTCACCTTTCTTAGGATCATTGAGACCCCACGAGGTGAGATCTTGCATGGAGCCCCAGTCCGAGGGAGATTGACAGTCATGTTTAGCTTCTTCCATTTTCTAATGATTGCTCCAACAGTGGACCTTTTTTCACCAAGCTGCTTGGCAATTTCCCCGTAGCCCTTTCCAACCTTGTGGAGGTGTACAATTTTGTCTCTAGTGTCTTTGGACAGCTCTTTGGTCTTGGCCATGTTAGTAGTTGGATTCTTACTGATTGTATGGGGTGGACAGGTGTCTTTATGCAGCTAACGACCTCAAACAGGTGCATCTAAATGTAGGATAATAAATGGAGTGGAGGTGGACATTTTACAGGCAGACTAACAGGTCTTTGAGGGTCAGAATTCTAGCTGATAGACAGGTGTTCAAATACTTATTTGCAGCTGTATCATACAAATAAATAGTTAAAAAATCATACATTGCAATTTCTGGATTTTTTTTTTTAGATTATGTCTCTCACAGTGGACATGCACCTACGATGACAATTTCAGACCCCTCCATGATTTCTAAGTGGGAGAACTTGCAAAATAGCAGGGTGTTCAAATACTTATTTTCCTCACTGTAAATAATGAAGAGCAACCTCGAGCTCAGTGACTGGATTCTGGACGGTCTCAGCTTCCAAATGAGGAATGGCGTGTTTAGATACACTTTGATGCGAAGGCAAACCCAGAGATAAAAGTGAGTGTGTGCACCTGGGGCATCTCCTGGGCGATCTTGTGGGCCGTAGCAGCCGCCCACTCTGGACTCTGGATGCAGTGGATGTATTTCATCATGGTCTTGGCCACTTTCAGCGCTTCTTTGTTGTGACCGTGGGCCTGTCCACGCTTCCTCTGCTCCAGGAGGAGGGGCTTCATCTTCTCCTCAAACACGTGGTTCACGGCCGACATGTACAGCTTATCCAGACTCACCTGCAACACAAGGAGCCGACAGTTGAAGACCACGCCAGGCTTTTCTACAGTAGAACTGGAGCTTAAAATAGGGCTGGGTACAGTTAAACTATACCAGTCTGGTATCGGGAAAATAAAAGGTTTAGGTTCTACTGGAATCGAAAAAATGAAAGTCTCGACAGCAGGTACCGAAAGAAAAATTAAATCTTTAAAAATAGAAAGAAAAAAATAGTGAAAGACGAGTTGAATTTATAATTGGGAAAAATCAAGGAAAAATCTGAGTAAATTTGAAAAAGAAAAAAGAAAAGAAAAAAATAAATACACATTTTGACCAAATTTGAGGGGGGAAAAAACCATAAAAAAAATTAGATTTTTTTTTATTGGGGGAAATTTAAGAACAAAATCCGGGGGGAAATCTGGAAAATGTGAGGAAAAAACAGAGAAATAAAAAAACAAATGGGGAAAATTTGAACATTTGGGGTAAATTTAGGAAAAAAACATGTAAATAAATTAGGGAAAAATTGGGGAAACTTAGGGGAAATGTTTTGAAAAAAAATGGGTTAAAAATGGGGGCAAAAAATAAGAAAAACTTGTAAGGTGTTTTTTCCGCCTTTTAGTAGTTAGACAAAGTTTCACCTCAAACAAATGATACAAATGCTAAATAAATTAAATGGAAGGAAAAGGAACATTATTAATCTGAACGATAAATCGCATTTGCAATTTTATCGCGATATTACACAACGCGATTTCGAAATCGCAGAGGCACGCGATTTCGGCCCATGCAGCCGATGCCGCGGCTCATAGAAGTGAATGTAGCGGCGAGAGACTCCACCGTGTGCTTTTGTTTACTTCTCAGTCTACTTAAGGTGCGCGGTAGATCGTGGATGTACAGTGAACATATCAGCGTTTATAAAGCAGCAGAAGGACACTTGCTTTTTCCTCCGTTAGCATTGCGTTAGCTGCAGCGCTAATCCCTCTGATGCACTGATCACAGAAACTCTCCTCTGGATTCACACGTCTGTGCCTCCACAGAGATGAAGCTGAGCCTGTGCTGCTTGTTAAGAGTAAAGAGTCCTTTGCAGCTCACGTTTGGAGGCTTATGTTTGGGAATGTTTTGGATAAAGATAAGAACTTATCTTACAACCACTGACTAATACACAAGAGCAAATAGCAAGAAATTATTTGGGCTATTTACAAAATAACAAAAACAAAATCAGTATAAGCTTATTGTAAATTATGCAAATGGCTGTGGACTATTTTGACTTATATTCCATATGATTATAAAGGATTTAAGAGTAAGTAATACTTTATTAAGTCAGTTGTAAATATTTAATTGTATTGCAACACAAAGTTATTAGCGGAAAATCGCAATAAAATCGAAATCGCAATATTCATTGAAAAAAATCGCAATATTGATTTTTGGCAAAATCGTTCAGCCCTAGTCAAATATTTTTGTATCGGTATCGAAAACCAAGTATCGTTAAAGCACCGGTATCACTTTTTTTTAGCCCTAGCTACAGGGTTGTGGTCCTGTCAAGTTCCTGTTCCATAACGGGACAAATAGGACACAGCAGTTTTGAATTACCTTCATAAGTTTGCTGATCAGAAGCAGCGTGGGGAATGTCTCTTCGGTGAGCTCAGGAGCTAAAAAACAAATCAAATCATTAAGACACTGACGGGTAATCTGTGAAACGTTGCGCCGAGAGCCTCACTGACAGACGATCTTCCAGTAGTGCTTGGTCTGCATGAGGAGGTGGAAGGGCAGGCGGCTCTGGGACAGCTGGTTGGGCAGGAGGTTGTTTTCTAACAGATAGGTCTGCTCTATGTCCGAGGGGCCGGACACTCGCTTGTACGACTTCAGGTGTTGGAGTAAAGCCATGGCCTGTGGTTTACAAACATATTCACGTCAGGACCCCACAGAGCTTGTGCTTTTTTACTCTTAATTTCATTTTACCTGGTTAATGGGAAAGGTGGACACGTTCTCATCAGCCACACTCAGGATCTTCAGCACCACTTCAATTCTTTCGTAATTGTATGGGCTGAGCTACGGAAGGAAAGAAGGTTTAAGTTACAAATGAGGTCGATATTTCACTTTAGAGTTTTGGCATCATTCTTTAACCTTTTAAAGGGATATTTCAGGATATTTGACATTGGGCCTCATTTCCTAGTTATCCACAGTGTTGTTGATGTCTGGAGATATTTTTTTCTTAAAATTATGGTGACGGGTCAGACAAAGAGCGGTTCAGAAGCCCCTTATGAGAGACCAACAGGCCCGGTTAGAACCATGAGGCCGTCCTTCTGTGGACCCACCACCTGCAGGGGGCGCTATAGGGGCTGGTGCAGCTCCAACAGCTGCCCCCACGACCCGGCAACGGACAAGTGGAAGAAGATGGATGGATGGAAGTTTGCCCTTTATAGTGTGGTGGGTTAAAAAGCCATGGATCAGAGAGGGCCAGATGAGAGAGGGCAGTAGCCCCATCAACAAACCCTCACTGTCAAAAAGTCTGTGGAAAGACACTTGCAATAGTTCTTCAAAGTTAAACGCTAATATTTTCATATCCCTGATGAAGTACACACACACACACACACACACAGAGAAAAGTTACGCACAAACACGTGGTGAAGCACACAGGGTTTTAATCCTCTCAAAGGAGACTATAATCATGGCCGGATTTATGCAGGGGCTTACAGGGGCTAAGCCCGGGGCCCAGCAGGTTGAAGGGCCCCCGGGCATAAGGAGAAAAATGCTTGCTCAGTGCGGGTTGTCAAACTAGTTCCCTCTCTCTTTGCAGACTCCCTCACATGTAAGGCTTTAACAGATGACTTTGTACCTGAGACTAAACCCGTTCTAAACCAGGTCTGTGCCATTTTCATGCACTGGGAAAAAAATATGTACCGATTAGTCTGTTACAATGCATGAGAATGCACCAAATTGCACCATTAAAATAAAAAAATAAACTCAGGGGGAGGAGCCCCAGACCCCCTTTTAAATCTGTCCCCCCACCAGTCTGGCAGTAGTAAAGGTTCTTCCATGAAGGCCATGGACCTCAAATTGGGGTCATTATGTTATACTGTTCACAAATGTGTTGTTTCTTAAACTAGTACAATGTTTAAAAAGTTACTTCTGCATGTTCAAATAAAAAAATGCATTCATTTATCCTTTCATTGTAGAGAGAGAGAAATCTGACAGACAGACATACAGTATATGGGGGGCCCTGAAAAAACTTTAGCCCCGCGGCCCATTTTACTTAAATCCGGCCCTGCATGTAGTTCACTACTTTCTCCTCGCTGCCCGTCGTCACATGTCACTAAACTCCAGGAGTAATGTTCTTCTGCGATAAAGACCAACGATAGAAACAAGAAACAGTGGATTATTTATGATAAATATGAGTCAGATACGAATGAATGACGAAAAAGGCCTGGATTATTGCCTTTTTACCAAGGAGCGAGGAGGCTAGCGATCATATATCAGCTCGAGCTAAAGGTCCCGTGGTGGAAAGTAACAAAGTACAAATTATAGGTACTTTTACTTTACTTAAGTACATTTTATCTACAAGGCTACAAATATCCAATACCAGTTTTGGCTCAATGCCTTAAAAACACAACGTTTACACCTAAATCTAAGTGAATATGGACATGCTGCATATCATTATAAAGCTGAAGAGCGGGGAATCCAACCGCTGAGTTAGTTCTAACCTTCGCAAATGTATTTTTGATCGCTGCGCAAAATGCCGCAGTTAGCATCAGTATGCTAAAGCTAATGCTAAAGACATCAAGGCTGGGTCAGAAACTATGGTACAAATACAGAAAGTAACTAATACTTATACTAATGAAATAAAATAACCACTGCTGAAACCAAGTGTTTGTATTTTAGTTTAAGAAATAACTGATCAAACACACAAGGATATTTAGTGTAGAAAAGTCCAGTGATCCTTGTTAAATGTTTATCCAAGAGTTTATCAATAATATAATGATAAGTATTGATCTGTAACATGACAATACAATATGACTTTATTGATCTTAAAAGGGACTATACAGAGTTTAAAAATGTTAAAACTCAGTATTTTCCTCCCCCTACATGTTCCAGCCATGACCTAATGTATAGAATGAGCCCAGACCTGTTCACCACAACTGCCTCTAAAATCCTGCACTGTCACTCAAAAAGGTGTTACTACGGGTCTGAAGTGCCGTCATGCACGAGCTTAATATAGAGACTGCAGTTACGCGTTAGACCAGAGGTGGCAGCAGTGAGTATAAAAATGACCAACTTGCATCTAGTCTCTTTAAAGTGTATGTGACTTATTTAGAAGGATAACATCAGTTGCATAATTATCACTTTATTTCAGTGAAGCAGCAATTTGAATGAAGAAATTAATGTGTTTGAATTTTAAGCTGCTGACAGGAAGTGACATTGAAGGTAACATTCCAGAGCAGTTTGACTCATTTACCATTGAATTAACATTAAAATTGTTTACCTTCTTCTATGTCCCTTCCTGTCAGTGTCCAATAAGGAAGTGAAACTATAAACATCACACAAAAAAATGGCCAAACTAAAGAAAACTGGGAACAACCTTTAACACAATCTTAAAGAGGGGGTATTATGCTTTTTTCAATCACATAGCACCAGTCTATAGCATACTACAATGATGACGTAACCTTCTGTTGGTCTGTATATGCAGTAAATTAAAATAACTGCCTTGAATAAAATTGCTCTTTCAAAATGGCTGTACTGAACGTCTTGAAATAGGCCTCTGTCTCTTTAAGAAGCTTTCCGACACGCCCCCTTCAGCACACTGCTGTGGCATCTAAACAACACTACTGTGCGGGGAGGGGGCTCTGCTGAGCTGAGGAGCAGTGGTTGGTGGCTTGGCTGGTGACAAAAGGTCCAGAGGCGTCTCCAGGAGGTGGGGCGTTCCTAGGAGGACTGAGGCATAGCTACACCTAAAATGGCTGCCGTCTAAGTTTTACTGATTACTCAAAAATATGTGAATGAGCCAAGGCAACACTCCAGGCATGTGTTTAATGAGGGAATGACATAATAACATGATATAAAGCTTGAAAGAGTCCATTTTACATAATACCCCCCTTTAACAATATAATTAAATGTCGCTTAATTCTTGTCAAAGTCGCCATGCCAACAAGGTTGGTTAGTGCGCTCACTAATGGTTAACCGAGTATTAACCGCTAAGGTCCTCGGTTAATGAAAAACTTGAAAACGTGCAGCCCTAGTCTCAAAGCCATATCGCTTTGGCTACTCCTGTTCTAAACAATGTTCAGCAACAGGTTTCAACGTGTGACTGACTTTCTGCGCAATTGAGTGTTTGGCTCCCCCTCCCCTGACTCCACCCCTTCCCCCTTTGTGAGAGTCTCCATGGAAACTCATGTGATGGTAAGGACGCTATGTAGAAAGTGCCCCATTTTTAAATTTTACCCCATTATTGATTGACTGCGGAACTTTCCGCAGTCAATTATTGGTTTCCGTTTCTTTATTATTATTATACCGACACATTTTTCCTGATTTTCTGCAGCTTTCTGCACTTTCATGCTTTGTGCAATTTCTGAAAGTTATGCATCAAAATGTTCCGCATGTTGAGGAGAATCCTGCTATTTATTTTTGGGACTTCTGCAATTTAAGTTTTTTCCGCAATCAGCCGATATTCCGCCGATTTTTCCCATTGACGCATAATGGGGCTCCCGCAAATTCATGCTTTTCCGCATTTTTTCCCGCAATTTCTGCAATTTCTGAAGTTTGTGCATGTTCAGTTTCCGCAACTTGTGGGTTTTGAGAAAAAATTGGCCTTCTGCAGTTTTCCAGTTTTTTTCTACGGGAATTTTAAATTTTTGCATTGGTGTGTATGTGCTCTCTGCCCCATTAGTGTGTATGGCGAATCCAGCCAATGCATTTAATAGGATTTCTGGCTCTCCATGTGTTTCAGCCATTTGTGCAGCTTCTGCAATTTCAGCATTTAGGCGATTTCAACAGTTTGACCAGTTTATGGAATTTAAAAAGTTTATGCAATATAAACAATTTATGCAAATTAACCACTTTATGGAATTTAACCAGTTTACGCATTTTAACCAGTTTACGCATTTTAACCAGTTTATGCAACATAACAATTTATGCCATTTAGGATTATGAAATTTAAACAGTTAATGCAGTTTATATAATTTATGCAAATTAACCAATTAATGCATTTTACCGTTTTTTTGCAATTTAACCAGTTTATGCAACATAACAGTTTGTGCAATTTAAACTGTTCATGAATTTGACTGGTTTATGCAAATTAGATTATGCAAATTAACCAATTTCTGCAATTTCTGCATTCGATTCCCGCAGTTCCGCAGTCAATCGCAATGGCGCAGCCATTGCTGCATTTCTAGTTATTTTATCTCTTTTTTTTTTTTTTCTCCCATTTATTTTACCTAATTTTTATTATTTATTTTTTCCACCTTAATTTTACCCCATTTCTTGACGATGCAGATGAACCTGATATTGTGAATGTGCAGATCGTCCACACATTATTGTTCTGTTTTCTGGTTGTAGACGACTAACATTTCAGTATGGGAATTGGGAAAAAGTATCGCTCAGGTATCGGTATCAAAAACAAAGTATCATTAAAGCACTGCTATTGAAAAACATTCAGATTCAGAAAACTTTGATCCCAAAGGGCAAATCATTCGTAGCAAAGCTCAAAACAAACACATCACAGTCACTGATAGAGAGAGCACAGGCTCAGGATGATCAACAGTCAATAACAGTAAAGATAGAGCACATTTCTAATGGTCAATGGTCATTTAACTGTTCAGTGACAGAAAGGTTTGAGAAGGTAAAAAAAAAAAACATGAAGTAACTTGCCATTTTTACCTTCATAATAAAAGGAAATTTAACAGCGGATTGTGTCCAGAGACAGATTTATTGACAGCAGCAACAACCAGACGTTCACAAGTTCAGAGGCGACATTCTGCCTTCAGGATTCTTTAAAGAGGGGATATTATGTAAAATCGCCTTTTTCAAGCTTTATATCATGTTATTATGTCACTCCCTCATTAAACACATGCCTGGAGTGTTGCCTTGGCTCATTCACATATTTTTGAGTAATCAGTAAAAACTTAGACGGCAGCCATTTTAGGTGTAGCTATGCCTCAGTCCTCCTAGGAACGCCCCCACCTCCTGGAGACGCCTCTGGACCTTTCGTCACCAGCCAAGCCACCAACCACTGCTCCTCAGCTCAGCAGAGCCCCTCCCCGCACAGTAGTGTTGTTTAGATGCCACAGCAGTGTGCTGAAGGGGCGTGTCGGAAAGCTTCTTAAAGAGACAGAGGCCTATTTCAAGACGTTCAGTACAGCCATTTTGAGAGAGCAATTTTATTCAAGGCAGTTATTTTAATTTACTGCATATACAGACCAACAGAAGGTTACGTCATCATTGTAGTATGCTATAGACTGGTGCTATGTGATTGAAAAAAGCATAATACCCCCTCTTTAACATATCCCTCTTTCAAGCACAAGAAATTCACAGAGATTCACGGAGCTTTTATACTTGTTATAGGCATCATTCTTTCTTTCTTCAGCTCATATCTAATTGTAAAAAGTTTACAGTGAGTCAAATTAAATGTTTTCCCATCGCTTTATTGTTTCATCACACATTCTTGTCACATTTCTGTCGCCATTTTGACACATTTTTAAGCAGCTTTTAGATTTAGGAACGAAGCCAAACTGGGTTCGTTTTCTTTTCTCGCCGCAAGAGTTCACACGGTCAGCTTGGGCAGATCTTCAGTCTTCGCCTTGACCTGCAGATCTTCAGTCTTCGCCTTGACCTGCAGATCTTCAGTCTTTGCCTTCACCTCCTGAGCGCCTCCTTTCTCATGAATATAAAATTTCCAGCCGACAAACGCCAGCAGAATTGATCCGAGCAGGAAAGCAAACGCAAACGAGCTGATTAACTCCGGTGTCCTGGCGTCAAAGTCCTCCCTCCACGCTTCTTCTCCAGGCCTCTTCAGGAAAACAGACATCAGCATCATGAACCCCGTGTTCCACACCATTGAGAAGCTCATGAACACTGGGAACAACCAATCGTTCCAGCCTTTCCCGCAGAAACAATTTGCGACCGAAAAATCAAAGTCCCAGCACCAGGGGTAAGTGATAAAACGCGATTGCCATATTACTCGGCGGTCCAAAACGGAAAAATAAAAACAAGAAGTAAATGGAAATGGGCACGAAGAGCAACGATACGATTTTCATGCCGGTGTTCACACATAGGCTTCTGTTTTGTTGAAGTAAGTCCACAGTTTGTCCAGGAGTAGGAAAGCCATAGCGGAGCAGCAGCAGCACAAAGAACAGGCGTCGACTCTGACTGAAGCAAAGACTGAGAGGCAAATATATCCAACAGCCACACAACCCCCCACGCACAGAGAAAAACCTGTTCTCCTCCCCCCGATGACCTTCACCTTAAGGAGGAGAAAAGCCGGTTCCTCCTCCCCCGATGACCTCACCTTAAGGAGAGAAAGCCGGTTCCTCCTCCCCGATGACCCTTCAGCCTTAAGAAGGAGAAAAGCCGGTTCCTCCTCCCCGATGACCCTTCAGCCTTAAGAAGGAGAAAAGCCGTTCCTCCTCCCCTGAGACCCTTCAGCCTAAGAAGGAAAAGCGGTCCTCCTCCCCGATGACCCTTCAGCCTAAGAGAAAGCCGGTTCCTCCTCCCCCGATGACCCTCAGCCTTAAGGAGGAGAAAAGCCGGTTCCTCCTCCCCGATGACCCTTCAGCCTTAAGAAGGAGAAAAGCCGGTTCCTCCTCCCCCAGACCCTCACCTAAGGAAAAGCCGTTCCCTCCCCCGATGACCCTTCAGCCTTAAGAGGAGAAAAGCCGGTTCCTCCTCCCCGATGACCCTTCAGCCTTAAGAAGGAGAAAAGCCGGTTCCTCCTCCCCGATGACCCTTCAGCCTTAAGAAGGAGAAAAAGCCGGTTCCTCCTCCCCTGATGACCCTTCAGCCTTAAGAGGAGAAAAGCCGGTTCCTCCTCCCCCGATGACCCTTCAGCCTTAAGGAGGAGAAAAGCCGGTTCCTCCTCCCCCGATGACCCTTCAGCCTTAAGGAGAGAAAAGCCGGTTCCTCCTCCCCCGATGACCCTTCAGCCTTAAGGAGAAAAGCCGGTTCCTCCTCCCCCGATGACCCTTCAGCCTTAAGGAGGAGAAAAGCCGGTTCCTCCTCCCCGATGACCCTTCAGCCTTAAGGAGGAGAAAAGCCGGTTCCTCCTCCCCCGATGACCCTCAGCCTTAAGAAGGAGAAAAGCCGGTTCCTCCTCCCCCCGATGACCCTTCAGCCTTAAGGAGGAGAAAAGCCGGTTCCTCCTCCCCCGATGACCCTTCAGCCTTAAGGAGGAGAAAAGCCGGTTCCTCCTCCCCGATGACCTTCAGCCTTAAGGAGAAAGCGGTTCCTCCTCCCCCGATGACCTCAGGGGGGCTTTCCAGCCTTAAGGAGGAGAAAAGCCGGTTCCTCCTCCCCCGATGACCCTTCAGCCTAAGGAGGAGAAAAGCCGGTTCCTCCTCCCCGATGACCCTTCAGCCTTAAGGAGGAGAAAAGCCGGTTCCTCCCCCCGATGACCCTTCAGCCTTAAGGAGGAGAAAAGCCGTTCCTCCTCCCCCGATGACCCTTCAGCCTTAAGGAGGAGAAAAGCCGGTTCCTCCTCCCCCGATGACCCTTCAGCCTAAGGAGGAGAAAAGCCGTTCCTCCTCCCCCGATGACCCTTCAGCCTAAGAGGAGAAAAGCCGGTTCCTCCTCCCCCGATGACCCTTCAGCCTTAAGGAGGAGAAAAAGCCGGTTCCTCCTCCCCCGATGACCCTTCAGCCTTAAGGAGGAGAAAAGCCGGTTCCTCCTCCCCCGATGACCCTCAGCCTTAAGGAGGAGAAAAGCCGGTTCCTCCTCCCCCGATGACCCTCAGCCTTAAGGAGGAAAAGCCTCCTCCTCCCCGCTCACCTCTCAACATGTGTTTCAGTCAGACGTTAAGCTGTAAAAATGTGAGCCTAAACAACACACAGAGCCATAGGCTTAACCTCTTAACCCCCGCCTGAACCCCCGCTTTCCCAAATCTAAAAGGTTACAGACAACAGGCCAGAGTAACGCCCCATTTGAACGACCTATAAAACTGATAATTGATCTCCAGAGACCTTACGCACCCATCACAGTCTCTTCAAGGTAATGCCTTCAGGGAGGAGACTGCGGAATCCACGGGCCAGGTCCAGTCGACTGAACAGTTTCATACACCAGGGCATCAGGCAGCTGAACTCCCTCCCTTCCCTCCCTTCCCTCCCTGTGCTTCCACCCCTCACTCCCACAACAAGGACGAGAGAATGGATTATTTCGATTCACTGTGAAACAAATTGACAAAAATAAAAATCTTTTGTCGCTCGTTTGTTGCTTTTTTTGTCACATTTAGACACTTTCTTGTCACCATGGACCTCAAATTGGGGTCATTATGTTATACTGTTCACAAATGTGTTGTTTCTTAAACTAGTACTATGTTTAAGAAGTTACTTCTGCATGTTCAAATAAAAAAATCATTCATTTATCTTTTCATTGTAGAGAGAGAGAAATCTGACAGACAGACATAGAGTATATGGGGGCCCATTTTACTTAAATCCGGCCCTGACTATGTTGCCTTCTCCTACAATATAGTTAAAATAAAATGTCCAACTGTAAATGATTTTCATTTTTGTATTTGGCACAATTTGACCATGGAAAAAAATGCTTAAAGAGGGGGTATTATGCTTTTTCAATCACATAGCACCAGTCTATAGCATACTACAATGATGACGTAACCTTCTGTTGGTCTGTATATGCAGTAAATTAAAATAACTGCCTTGAATAAAATTGCTCTCTCAAAATGGCTGTACTGAACGTCTTGAAATAGGCCTCTGTCTCTTTAAGAAGCTTTCCGACACGCCCCCTTCAGCACACTGCTGTGGCATCTAAACAACACTACTGTGCGGGAGGGGGCTCTGCTGAGCTGAGGAGCAGTGGTTGGTGGCTTGGCTGGTGACGAAAGGTCCAGAGGCGTCTCCAGGAGGTGGGGCGTTCCTAGGAGGACTGAGGCATAGCTACACCTAAAATGGCTGCCGTCTAAGTTTTTACTGATTACTCAAAAATATGTGACTGAGCCAAGGCAACACTCCAGGCATGTGTTTAATGAGGGAATGACATAATAACATGATATAAAGCTTGAAAAAGTCCATTTTACATAATATCCCCCCTTTAACATTTTTATTTAAATGTAACTGCAGCCCTGGTTGTAAACGTGTGTGACAGTACCTTGAACACGGCTGTGCACAGGCTGTCCGTGAGCTCCCTGGTGCTGTGTAACTTGGGGATGATTTGCAGGACTCTCTCCAGAGCCAGGCTGTGACACAGAGGCTGCTCCTGTGAGCTGCTCACACTGAGCTCCACGTCTCTGGGCACATCCTCCTCCTCCTCGTCCTGAAGCAGCAGCGTGGTGATGTACTGGTTTATCACCGTGTCCTGGTCCAGCCGATACGTGCTGCACACAACAGAGCCAAGTGATTTAAAACACGCTTAGGAACAGACAAAAGAAGAGCAGAGAGCGCTATACCTGCAGTACTGGAGGATAATGTCCGGGGTGATCCGACTGTTCTTCACCAGCACTGGGATGAGCTGGCTCTTCATCTGCTGACGGAACACTGGCTGCATGGAGATCTGAGGACACAGGAGGTTCAGGTACATCCAGCTCTTTCACAGGGACCTCACTCACAGGCTTACCTCCAGTTTGCTGAGCTTGATGCCCCACTCTGCGTCAGTGATCACAGACAGAAACTTCTCCCTCTCCTCGCTCTGTCCGTACAGGCAGCAGAGGTTTTCCCCGACTTTTGCCACGGCCTTCAGTGAACAAATAAGAACGAGTTGTGGATGAATGTTGTACAATATCCAGATCTCTCACAGCAGGTTCCCATCAATAATATCATCATAACCATTGGTAATGATTGATGATACGTTTCCAGCACTGCACCCTCTCCTTCTATTCATTACTTCACCCATCTCCCCCACAGTCCACTGTGAGGAAGCTGAACTCTCTCCCTCCCCTCAACCCCGGCCAATACGCACCAAGGGAATCAGAGCAACAAATTCAATTTCTTGTAAACTTGTGGCTTATTCTCTAAAAATTTGGGAGGCACGATAATTATCGGCCATTTCGAACGGCATCACAGATAAGGCGATAATTAATTTTTGGGCCGATAATTATAAGTTCAAATTGCGTTGAATCTGCGGCTCCAGCTCGTTGCCTTTCTCTCGCAGATGTCACTTTACTTTAAGTTTATTTGAATAGGGACAAGTATGTCACATAAGCTCATGTTACATACTACAACATTTTAGCCAAAGCTAATTCTCAATGCCCGTCCCTAGTTGGCCTTTACATAGAAATTAAAGAGGGGGTATTATGCTTTTTTCAATCACATAGCACCAGTCTATAGCATACTACAGTGATGACGTAACCTTCTGTTGGTCTGTATATGCAGTAAATTAAAATAACTGCCTTGAATAAAATTGCTCTCTCAAAATGGCTGTACTGAACGTCTTGAAATAGGCCTCTGTCTCTTTAAGAAGCTTTCCGACACGCCCCCTTCAGCACACTGCTGTGGCATCTAAACAACACTACTGTGCGGGGAGGGGGCTCTGCTGAGCTGAGGAGCAGTGGTTGGTGGCTTGGCTGGTGACGAAAGGTCCAGAGGCGTCTCCAGGAGGTGGGGGCGTTCCTAGGAGGACTGAGGCATAGCTACACCTAAAATGGCTGCCGTCTAAGTTTTTACTGATTACTCAAAAATATGTGAATGAGCCAAGGCAACACTCCAGGCATGTGTTTAATGAGGGAATGACATAATAACATGATATAAAGCTTGAAAAAGTCCATTTTACATAATACCCCCCTTTAAACAATACATAGTTAAAACACATATCATAATAATACAGTACAACACAAACACAGCAGCCTCTGATTAAAGAGTCTTTAAGTTCGTGTTTGAAAAGGACCCAGTTTGACTCTCCCTTCAGGTCAGTGTGTAAACAGTTCCAGGCTTTAGTGCTAAGCTAATTGTCCAAATGAAGTATTTCGTTTCAGGATCTGACAGTTCCCGTTCTGAGCTCCTCTAGTCCTCGAGCCCATAGCCCTGAGAGGAACTATGCACTCACTCAAGACCTGTGGGGCTGGTTCAAACATTTATGCATCAGCTGGGAAAATGTAATAAAGTTTTCAAAAGATTAAAATGTTTAAATTCCTCAGACTAACACTATGATGTGACCTAATGGGCTTCCTATCTAGGATTTTAACCACTCTGTTATAGATCATTTGTAGTGGCTTGACTGTAGTGGGAGTGGCTTGTGACCATGAGCAGATGCAGCAACTTATATGCGAGAAGATCATGGCGTGTATGAAAGTGTGAGCAGCATGAAACTTCTGAACTGGTTTGGCTGTAAAATACGAGGAGTTTTCCAGCGAAACAACTCTGTGCAGGCGCTCTCTGCGAAGGAAGAGTTTTTTTAAAGGGGGGTATTATGTAAAATGGACTTTTTCAAGCTTTATATCATGTTATTATGTCATTCCCTCATTAAACACATGCCTGGAGTGTTGCCTTGGCTCATTCACATATTTTTGAGTAATCATTAAAAACTTAGACGGCAGCCATTTTAGGTGTAGCTATGCCTCAGTCCTCCTAGGAACGCCCCCACCTCCTGGAGACGCCTCTGGACCTTTTGTCACCAGCCAAGCCACCAACCACTGCTCCTCAGCTCAGCAGAGCCCCTCCCCGCACAGTAGTGTTGTTTAGATGCCACAGCAGTGTGCTGAAGGGGGCGTGTCGGAAAGCTTCTTAAAGAGACAGAGGCCTATTTCAAGACGTTCAGTACAGCCATTTTGAGAGAGCAATTTTATTCAAGGCAGTTATTTTAATTTACTGCATATACAGACCAACAGAAGGTTACGTCATCATTGTAGTATGCTATAGACTGGTGCTATGTGATTGAAAAAAGCATAATACCCCCTCTTTAACTCATTACATCGAAGTCACTTTAGCAAAATGTGGAAAAGACGAGGAAATGTGAACCCGTGCTCATGTAAGTTTAACACTCGAACAGGGCGGGTCCTACACCGATGCATTATCTTTGTATTACTGAGAAAATAAAGACGACAGCCCCGCCATCGAAGCTATGAACGAGAGAAGTTTTACATTGATGAAACGAGCCTCGTGTTTTCTGCCACATGACGCACAAATGCACAAATTAGCCGAATGCAGGAGAGAGTCTGGCTTTGGTGTTATCGTATCTACTCCATGTGCAAACTTTAATTCTGTCACAGGCTCGGATTTGTGTCTCAGGTCAGCGACAGGTTACAGCACAATGGCAGACACGCCTCTAGACTCAGTGAAACATTCTGTCTATATTCCTCCAGTTTAGAATTCATAGTGATGTCAACAAAAGAGAAAAACACTAAGAAGGAAGTAGAAATATTATAATTGATCTATATTTATACACTCGCATATTCTTTGGTAGAATTTATACATTTTGGGCAGAACCGTGAACTGTTGCATTAATTTCTTGTCACAAAAAGTCAGACAATCAAAAATGTCGTGAACTCACCAAGATCTTGTCATAATTCTGCCAGGTGTTGTCAATCACCTTCCAGAGGATCGGAAGGACTTTAGATTTGGACAGGAGCGTACATAAACCTATGACCAACTCGCAGTCCACCACCCGCCAGTTAAACACCTGTAACCATAACAACCATCAACAAGGAACAGCAAACCATAGAAAACAACAATGTTCCAGACTGACCTTGTTCAACAGAGCCAGCACCACAGCGTTCAAGGAGGACAGAGTCATTTCCCGAAGTTTACTCAAGCACATGTTGTATTTTTTAAGAAATTTGCGTCATAGAGCTGAAAGAGAGAGCACACACATATGATAAAGACATGTCTGCAGTCGGGACGAAAAGACCAGTGAGTCCCGAGACGACTTAACCTTTGTTTTAATGTTATTGTATTTGTTGTTAGTTTTTTGTCCATGTCTTTATTTCATTTTGATATTATTTATTTTCTAGTTTCTGAGATGTTTGTCTTTAAGGATCCCCTCACGTCTCAAGGGGTTTTTATCCTTCGAATAAAATAAAGGATTGAGAATGTTATTAAGACAACGCTTTGTGATTGAAATTAGAAAGAGATATACTGAAAGGCTTCAACCAGGACAAGCCGACAACCCAAATAAAAGTATTAAATTCAACTCATAAAATGTCAAATGAAAGAATTTCCTTTGATCCGACTATCAAAAAACCTTCCAAACACTTGATGTGATAAATAATAATGATTCCCCTTCACTACTTTTAAAACCTTTAAAACCTGACTGTTGTTTTAGATCAAACTAGCTCTGCATCGTGTTCTGTGTTGGTACTAAAAAACATACTGCACAATAGGAGTGTGACAATATATCGATTTTCCGATATATCGCGGGACAATACCGATACTTTTGATGACGTCATGCATATTAATGAGCAACGTTATGCATATTAATGAGGCAGCAGTGCTCCACTGTTTTCACAGTCAATAGAGGCCAACAATGATCAAGAATTCAGTCAGACCAGCAGGGGCAGCACTACAGTTTTAAGCACTTGGACCAAACACTGTCACACAAATAAATTACTTTTAATGATAGTTTTTATAATAATAAATAAGATTAATTTGGGGTTGATTTATTCCTTTTTAAACAGGACTGTGGTTTCTTGTTTATTTAAATGTAAATGAAGTCACTGACAGATCTATGACCCATTTTCAGTGAGTAAGTCAGGGATCATTTATAAAAGTGGTACAAAGCACATGAAAAGAAATGTAAATGATGAATAATATGTAGTATGTTCAAATAAAGGTTAAAAGTAGCATGTTTTTATCGTGATGTATCGTTGATTATTTTTGTGCAATATATCGATTATCGCAGTATCGTATCTGATCGTGAGATACCCAGAGGTTCCCACGCCTAATGCACAATGTGGTATTTTCACACTCGTATCTGACAATACACTCACACTGTTGGTCTTTGTCAAACTGTTGCTGTCTTTATCTTTATTTTAATATTCTTAATGCATGTCCTTATAGTCTATAGTTTTAAAGTTGTTATAGTTTATTTCATTTCATTTATTTATTTATCTATCGGACAATGTGGAATTACATTAAGCTCGTGAGCAAAGATGCTTGTTCCAGACTGTAGCTTTTCAAGCTAAATTCCATCTGAAGTCCTTCATCTAAATTATAATATATAATATAGTAAATATAATAATGTAAATAATGTAAATAATTGCTCAAAAAATCAAATCAAATTATGTGTTATATGTCTTTATGTTTTATTGCACGATTTAACTGGGAAAAAAAGTCCTAGTTTGTGAACCTGTTCATCAACAAAGGCAATAAAACTATTCTGATTCTGACATCAGGTTTTCTTCAAGGACGAGGACAGTGAAATTCAAAACTTAGGTAATTGTTTCTTTCGAAGGAAAGATTGGCCCAAATTGTATTTAATTTGCTTCAAATTTGAGCCAATCCTCTCCCTTTAAGTATAAACTGTCACTTTGAATAATTATGTAGTTTTAGAATAAGGTGATAAATTATTGCAATATTGAGCCACCATTTCGTTATAGATTCATATGATAATTGTAACTTAAAATCCTGTTTCCACATTGTACACATTGAGGCGTCAACAAAATGTATGTTAATAATCTACAGTGAACGTTTCTATCCCGGCTCCTGCAGATGCAGACTGTCGTTGTGTCTTGGGCAAGACACTTCACCCAATGCCTATGTGTGAGTGGTTGGTGGTGGTCGGAGGGACTGTTGGCGCAGATGTGAGCAGCCTCGCTTCTGTCAGTCTACCCCAGGGGAAACTGTGGCTACAAATGTAGCTTACCACCATCAGCATGGAGTGAATGAACCCCCTCCCTTCATGTGTGAAGAGCTTTGGGTGTGACTTGTGTCATATAAAAAGCGCTATACAAATAGATTCCCTTCCCTTCCTAATTGATATCTTTTATTTTAAGCTTTCTCCACATTTCCCTGTCTTGCCTTTACCATTAAACAAAAGCGGTCATACACCCTAGCATGTGCCCCTCACCTTCAGTCCCAGCTGGAGGTCCATGATGTTGGAGGTGCAGTGCTGCAGGCTGCTGCCGTAGCAGTGGAGCAGCACCCTGAGGGCCAGCTCCAGCTGACTGCACTCCTGCAGCATCTGCATCATGTTGCTCAGAGGGTTCAGCAGCGGCCGCAGGAAGTTCGAGCCTGCGGTCACAAATACAGTTACATCCACATGAAACTAGGGCACCGTTACATTTCTACTTTAACGATACTTGGTTTTTTATTCCGATCCCTGGACGATACTTTTTCCGATACTTATGCTAAAATATTTATCGTCTGGAACCAGAAAACAGACTAATGATCAAATGTATTCCTTTTCCTTCCATTGAAGTTATTTTATTTGTATCATTTGAGGTGAAACAAGAAACTTCCTTTGACAAAAGGGTAGAAAAAGAAAACACTTTCAAATTTTGAACCAATTTTCCCTCACATTTCCCCCATTTTTCAAATTTTAATCACCTCGCGTTTTAACTTTTTTTAACTTTCTCCCCCCATTTTTACCACATTTTCCCACTTTTCTCCCCAAAATGTTTTCCACTTGTTCCCAATCTCCTCCCCCATTTTTATTTTCACCTCGTGTGTTTTGCTTTCCTTTTTTACTTTATCATTTTGTCCCCTTTTCCCCCCATTTTTACCAATTCCCCCCACAAATTTTTCCTAAATTTTTGATGACTTAGATCCAAATTTCAATATTTGTCCAACGATTTCATATTTTTTCGATACCACCAGTACCCACTTTTTTTTTCTTCTCGGTACCAGACTGGTATCGTTTAACGCACCCGGCCGTACGTGCAATAACGTCAAAACCAAAGTGCCTTCCACTGTTTGTCTCTTCTCAAACCTACCGTCTCCAAATGAGCAGTGGGACAAGCAGGAGCAGTCCAGTGGATACAAGATGGTGTCTAGGAGAAGGAAAAATGCATTTACTGACCTGTGCAAAGACAGTGTAACCTCTTAACACCACACAGCCTATAGGCCAGAGTAACACCTCATTTGAAAGCTAAGACCTACAAACTCATCTAAACTGATCTTTTTCCTCGTGTTGTTGCCGCCTTCTCATATTTTTTTATCACGTTTTCATCTTCGTTTTAGTCACTTTTTTACCATTGTTTCATTACTCATGTTTTTGTCGTAGGGCTGGATACCGTACACATTTTTTCAATACCAGGGGTGCCCAAAGTGGGGCCCGCGGGCGAAATTTGGCCCGCCGAAACAATTCTGTTGGCCCGCCAAAGAGTGACCTACTTTTGCGCTGTATGGTTAATACTAGCTCTCTCCATTCATTCTCAATGGTAAATATGGATGCAGTACACTTTTTGGCCACCAGCGCCAAATTGGGGGCGCTGTTTCACTCCTTTCGCAAAGTTAAGAGTAACTAAACGGGCGTGCCAAAGCCTTTCCCCACCACAAACAAAAGTCAAAAAGTGCAGTGAAAGAGGCGGTCTCTGAAGTTTGGGGGTGACATGTGGGGGTGAGTGTGTGGGCCTTTGCATTGGCACAATCACAGCAGACTGATTACGTGGGAGGGACTTGGTTATAAACCACAGGTACAGGGGCGGACAATGGGCAGCACCTGATGACGATGTGTGGAGCTGGTGCGGCTTATGACGTTCTGTGGAGGCCGTGGACACGTCTCCAGCCAATCAGGAAATTCTAATTTAGTAGCAGAGTTTACCCTGAAGGGGGCGCAACCCATTCGTTTTCAGGCCAAAGTTAGGATTTTACACATGTTTGCGCTATAATGTCAGAATAATGTCAGGGACCAGTGGACAACACTATGAGACACCCATTGAGACAGTTTATCAGTAAAATAAACTTGATTTGGTGTTTAGTTACTCTTTAAGGAAACACTGGTGTGGTGTCTTGGTGTTTATCACAGGGCGTAGCATCAACTTTCCCAGTTTTTCTACTTTTATTGCAACGTTTGTTAACATCAACATAGATCATGTTAAAAATTGACTTACAAAAGAATTTATGCTGAACTGACACTTTCAAAATGATCTAATACGGCATTTTCTTTGAGTTACAAATGAATGAGGTAAAGTCACTGCACGTACTGTAGGTGTTGTTTTTTACATTTTACATATTGCTACAATTGTTGATTTTGTTCGACTAAAACTAGGCTTTTGCCATAGTTAACATTTGTTTTAATATAGCATGTTATTTGCGTAGATATAATCAAATGCAAATGTACCGAAAAATAAAATAAACTAACTATTATTATTTGCAGTTAAATGTGTTTCACGCTTGACATCTTTGTGTTTGGCCCGCGACCCACGGGCACTTTTTCATTTCGGCCCTCGGAGACAAAAAGTTTGGGCCCCCTGACCTATACTAAATTATTTGTCATATAGAACCATAAAACAGATGAATAATGTTAATTTACTCCTTTTCCTTCCATTTATTTTCTTTTGCATTTGTATCGTTTGTTTGAGGTGAAACAACCAAGAAACTTAATTTACCGACAAAAAGGGCAGAAAAAACACTTCCCAAGATTTCCTTACTTCCCCCCAATTTTTTCTTCCCAAACTTTTCCAATTTCTTCCCAATTTTGTTTTACGTGTTTCCCCCAATTTTTTTTTTCCCCCCTAAAATTTCCCCCAATTTTTCCACTTGTTTTTCTAAATTTTTCCATATTTTTTGTAAATTGTTCTATGTGTTTTTTCCTACTTTTTCTCAGTTTCAACCCAAATTGTCTCAGTTTTTTTTTCAAATTTTCCCCTTTGTTTAATTTTTTTTTCAACTTTTCTTTCAATTTTGTATTTCTTTTAAATGTTAATGACCAACATCATCAAAACTATAGTATAAAGGATTTTATATTTATTTTCAGTACCTGCTTTCGATACTTTTATTTTGTCGATACCAGTAGAACCAGACTGGTATCGTTTAGGAGTACACCAAGCCCTACACTTTTGGCGCTATTTTTATGCTTTTTTTTATTTTATTTGGGTAAAGCCAAACTGGAGAAAATGCACTCGGTCCATGTGGGAGTTAAGAGGTTAAAAAGTCACCAAATATCCTTCCTACCGTGAGGAATGGGCAGTAGGCAGTTGGTAATCTCATACTGAACAGGCAGCACAGACACTGGGTCCAGAACGATGCAGTCCTCGTTGAAGACGTCCTGGAAGCTCCATTTGGAATACGGGTCCTTGGCGCTCTCGGACACGTCCTGGGAAGAGTCGAGAGGCACACGTGAATATGTGGATGAACGGATGAGACGTCAGGAGCTGGCACGGACCTTGCCCACGAAGCCGTAGTTGTCTGAGAGCTGACACTGGTGGTAGACGTCCATCGCGATCCGTGTGCATTTGCAAAGCTCCAGACAGTCCAGGAGCAAGTCTGGAACAAAACAAGCGTCAACTGTGGCCATGAGGAGTGTTTGGAATAACGCCGTTTAAAATAACGGCGTTATTTTTTCAGTAACGGAGTAATCTAATTAATTACTCTCCCCGTCATTACAACGCCGTTATCGTTACTGGGTAAACAAAGTGGCACGTTACAATTCGACTGAATGAGCGCCGCGGTGTCAGCTCCCGCAGCAGGAGCAGTGGAGAGGGTGGGCGGAGTCTCACGGAGTACTGTTGCATCGTGCTCTCTGCTCCAAAAACTACGTGTGTCCCAGACGCGCGGCTGTCATCCCCACAGCGCGGTGCGGCCGCGGGGGAGAATCGAGTTGGTGATCATTGATCTGTAGTGTTGGAACTTATTTTAACCCAAAGACGCAGAATCTGTGGAGACGCGTCTTTCCCCCTCCCTCTCTCTCTCTCTCAGCGCCTTTTCTTCTTCCTCTCTCCCCGCTCTCCGCTCCAGAGACATTGTTTTCCGTTTTGCCTGATGAATGAACGGAGAGACTTGCACAATGCCTGTGCGTAAAGTCTGATCGTTGGCTGCGTTGGCACATGTTTCTTTTACTCCTGTTCCTCCCCATTCTCTTTGAATACAGCCGTATTCCTAAATTAAACAGCGGCGCAAACACTGGTCAATACCATTCAGTCACAGAGGCTTCCCCCCCACTCTACTCCCATTCAGTTCATTCAGTTACTATGAACATCTTTGACTTGATACATAAATCCAAACACCTGTCTGTTCTACTCATTCACACTGACTTTTGAAAACTGCAAAAGAAAAAAAGAAAAATTCTTTGATATTTAACAGGTTTTTTATTTAACAGTAACGCAAATAGTTACTTTCCCTGGTAACGAGTTACTTTCATTATAGAGTAATTCAGTTACTAACTCAGTTACTTTTTGGAACAAGTAGTGAGTAACTATAACTAATTACTTTTTTAAAGTAACGTTCCCAACACTGGCCATGAGGAGCCAGTGACCGACTTTTCAGCTCCTCTCGTTTATTCAGAGGGAAACTCACAAGAAAAATAAGAAAAAGCATCAAGTATTAAAATGTGTCTTCTGCTTTGCGTAGTTTGTCAGATCCTCAGTATAAGTGTGACGCCCACATAGTTTTATTTTATTATAATCATTTTATAAATAAGAGTAAGGTTTGGTATTTGGAAATAAAGGTAGTACCGACGTTTACCGCTAGAGGGCAGCGCTGGTTGTGAGAAGGTTTTGTTAATTAGAAATGTATATTGAAATGTCAAGTTAACATTTGTGTGTAATAGCAAAAAGCTAATATTGAGGAATGTCTATTTTCTGCTGTATTTTGGGATTTATGCACTAAATTGTCAGATGAAGATTTATGGAGTGAAGATTTTAGATTGTATTGTGTAAGAGCACAAGTAAAAACAGTCGATAAGCAGAGCCAAGACACAACACCAATAACCAGTGGTTTTGCTAGGGATAATTTCTCTCCTTTATTTTGACAGGCAGGGTTATAAAAAATCCGTCATGGGCTATTTTATCCTTCATGAATTAATCTCGCATCATAAGCATTTTTAAAGACATTTATATAGCCTATATATGCTGCATATGGTGTATGTTAGGAAAAATGTGAGATCGCTGGATAAATGGAGTTAAACTAAACATCTGCACATCATGGAACACAAATTTTGTGAATGAACTCGTGCGTAAAAGTCTCAGGAGGACGACTTATTCAGAGCGTCATCAGCTCATCAATATCAGGGCTCACATTACACTAATACAAATGTATTTTAACATTAATGTTTAAGAAACAGCAGGTGAACGGGACAATATTTACCAGTTCGCGTCACTGCACAGAAACACACAGGCGGGAGGGAAAGAGAGAGAAGACGAGCTCGTCCTGAGACTTACGAGAGTTAAAGAGCGGCTCCAGATGAGAAGGATATTATTAGCCTTTAACTGCATTTGCATCGTGGTTTTCTTCCCTGTGTTGTTGTTAGCGCACAGAAAGTTAGCTAGCTAGGCAGTGATACAAGTGAAACAGTGAAGCTGCTTTTAGAGAGAGAGAGAGCGAGAGAGAGAGCCCCGCGCTCTGAAAAACAGCAGCGCTGCGTCTTTATTTTAATCACGGCTTGATTTTCAATCCTTCAAAATGACGGACGGCCTTTGAAATTTTCCGTCAAACCTTAAAATATTCCGTAAATGACAGAATTGTCGGTTAATGTAACTTCTGCTAATAACACCGACCCAATACCTGCCACATACGCAGGAGTAAGACGTGAGCGTTACCTGAGTGACAGAGGGTGAGGGCCTGACAGGCCAGGCTGTGGATGACCGCAGGCAGGTCCGTGCCTTCAGGGAGAACCATGGGAACATCAGCCTCCAACATCTGGCACAGGGTCTTGGCTGCGGTGAACAGGACGCGCCCGGCGCTGGGGTTACTGTGGTGCTCATACAGCTCACTGAAAGAAAAACAAAAAAGTTTTATCGTTTAAAAGTCACATCAATGAAATACCAAAAGAGAAAGGGGACAAGCACTGATGTTGGTTTTTGAGCTTCAAACTATAATGTAAAACAGTTTCCTCATCCACATGTTTAACCTCTTACCCACCGCCTTAACCTCCTTTCTCCAGTTTGGCTTTACCCAAATCTAAAAGCTTCTGGGTTTTTGTTGGGCTGTTGGTTTTCTATCACCTGGATAAAGAATCAGACATAAGAACGACTTGTTTAATCTGTTCATTTGACTTTAAATCGCGTTTTGAAAGGCCTGAAGTGAGGCTCGCCTCCAATGCACTGCCCCTGTTGACCCGAGGGGGGCGCTGTGTCAGCGCTACACAGTTCTACAAAACATGTGGACTACACGTGAAAACCAGCCTGTTTTATTATCTGCACGGTTCAGGAGAGGCCATTTAAACGTAAAGGAGTCAGTAAAAGGGAAAACTGATTAGACTGACATTTTTATGGATGAATGCTGTAGACGAGTTTTATGCTGAAAATGTCGACGCTATCACAACCCGCCCGCGTGGAACATCAGGAATATCAATAACTTATCAGTTGGACGGGCGGGGCACGAGTCCCGATCACGTTCACTATATTGTCTTTTAATTTTTATTTGCAATAGCGCGAGAATGTTTTTTATGTTTAAATGTGTTGCTATTGAATGCTATTTCAAAGTAAGACAATACCAGAGACAGCAAGTTGCATTTTTTTCCTGCAGTTTGTTTACTTTATATTGGAGTCAATAGCATGAGCCTCACCAGCATCAAACCTCACCGCACGTCACTGGGGTGTGGTCGTGTGAATGTGGCTGAACTTCTCTCGCTTTGACGCCTCTTTTTTTGGGAGAAAACGGGTTAAAAAATTAAAAAGGGACTATATGGAGTTTAAAAATGTTAAAATTAAGTATTTTCCTCCCCTACATGTTCCAGCCATGTCCTAATGTGCAGAATGAGCCCAGACCCGTTCTGCACGGTCACTCACAAAGGTGTTAATTCGGGTCCGAAGCAATGGGCGCTGGCTGCTCTGCTTTGTGACCGCATACACTGGAGGCCGCCATTGCTCCGCCATTGCTGTAGTACCTCCATTTGGCCGCTAGGCCCCCATTGAAAAGCATTGGACTTTAGACACGTTAAAAACAACTTTAATGCCTGGTTTCTATTTTTTAAACACTTAATATGGCTACATATTCCTCCTGAGGTAACGCTGGGTTAGTCAAGATAGAAACCAGGCTGGTTTTCGAAATATATTTTTTTAATCTCCTACTTAACGGAGGTCGGACTGTTGGCATTGGAGCTGCGCGAGCTACACGTCACGCAAGGGCCGAGTCTACAGTGAAGATCCCGCCCTTATGCCCTTATTAGGAACATGCTTCGTCAGAGCTGGGGAGGAGGAGTCTGTAAATCCGCCATGATTTCCCCCTCGAAAGTGGTCATTGTGGTAAACGGGGAGGAGTGAGGAGGAGCTGTCTATTCTTTTTAACAGTCTATGGTCCGAAGTATCGGCTGGCTCCCCGATAAATCGGGCAGATATTTAGTTTTTTTACAATAGCGGCTATCGGCCGATCTAGCGCCGAAAAGACGATATTTCCGGGACCGAAAATGAGACTTCCTGTTTTTGGAAAGAGCAAAGTGAGGGCTTTAAAACAAGTCCCACCACAACTCCCTCGGCCTCAGGGGAGGAGAGAAACATCGCAATGAAAATTGTTCAGCTTCAAGTTTGTTAAAGTTTCACTAAACCTCCGTCAGTATGGACATGCTGCAGGTCATTTTGAAGCTCAGAATCTGGAGAATTCAATCGCTGAGTTAGTTTTAACCTCCACTATTTTATTTTGATCGCTGCGCAAAATGCCGCGGCTAGTAACAGTATGCTAATGCTAACGACAACTAATCAAAGCTGGGACAGAAACTATGATTGGATCAACTAAAGTAATACAATAAAATCAACCAAGTATTTGTTTTTACAGGATTGGAAAAATTGGCCAAAAGTATCGATCAAAAATATCGGCCGAGCATATCGGCATCGGCCAGTTAACCTCCCAAAATATCGGCATCAGTCCCGACATGGGTTTTTTAAAATATAAACTGCAGTTACGCGTTAGACCTGAGGTGGCAGTAGTGAGTATAAAAATTACAACTTCCATCTAGTCTCAAAAATGTTGAAAAAATATGGAAAATTTGGGTTAAAGGAAGTTTCTTGGTTGTTTCACCTCAAACAAATGACACAAATGCAAAAGGAATTAAATGGAAAGAAAAGGATAAAATTATCATTATTAATATGTTTTATGGTTCTATATGACAAATATTTTAGTAACGGTATCAAAACAAATGAAACTACTCAAACCTGGGTGAACGAAGAGAAACAACATGAATCCCAGAGACAGACCTGAGGATCTTGAGGGCCTTGTCCACTTTGCCCACGCCCAGCGCTCGTAGGGCCAGGTCCGACCACAGCTCCTGCTCGCTCCTCTGCAGCTGTCGGCCCAGGCGCTGCAGCCCCGCCTCCGTGGAGATGGTCTTGGCTTTGCCGTCGGGATCGTTGGCCGTCACCGGAGTGGCCTGAGCTTTGGACTTGGACACACGGCGGCCGCGCGTGTTCTCGAAGGCGGCGATGTGGTGCTCCTGGATCTGCTTACGGACGGCTGGGTCTGCGTAGTTGGTCGGGGTGACGAAAACATCAAAGTCCTCCTGCAGACGGGACGATTCAGAAAACTTTATGTATCCCAAAAGCACAATTAACCTCTTAACCCCCGACTGAACCGAGCACATTTTCTCCAGTTTGGCTTTACCCAAATCTAAAAGGTTCTTGGAAAAAAAGTAGTGACAAAAATGAGATGAAAACGAGGATGAAAATGCAACAAAAGAACAACAAAAAAAGTGTCATCTGCAAACAAGATGTCCGTCTTATAGGTTTGTTAAGTGGTGACGTCACAGCTCTACTTCCGGGTCCGCAGATGTGCGAGAAACTACAAAAAACTCTTCAATACCACAATCAATATTTCTGAAACTCAACAGAGAGTTACTGAACATACTTATTTATCAGGCCCATTAGCCAAAAATGCCGCACCTACTGCTATAAAAGTAATATTTACTAAAATCTGTACTTCCGGGTTAGCGGGAAACAATGCTAACGCTACGCTACGCTAACCCCGGAAGTAGCGACTTTAGTAAATATTACTTTTTTAGCAGTAGGTGCGGCATTTTTGGCTAATGAGTCTGAGAAATAAGTAGCTTCAGTAACTCTCTGTTGAGTTTCAGAATATTGATGGTTGTTTTTAAGAGTTTTTTATGTTTTTTTCTCGCATATTTGCCCGTCTGCCAGGACCCGGAAGCGGAGGCAGGAAGTGATCAAGAGAAATAAGATTCAACTAAAACTAGCGATTTTAAGTGTAAAACTACAACTGAAACATGTGGTCCTGTTGTGGCTTAAGGAGCAAGAACAAGAGGAATCCCATTTGAGACGATAAAATAAGGTTTATCTGATATTTCCAAAAACAGTTAGACAGTTGTTTATCGTTGCTATGACAACAGCTACAATGGAAATAGATAGGAATCTAGCTTCCCGCCTCCAGCTAAGCCCGGAATGTTTACAAACAATTAAAGGGTGTATAAAGTTGTCAGATCTTGTAGCATCTCATGAAAATAATAAATAATAACTTGCACTGTCCCTACCAAAAATAAACCAATAAACAACAACAACAACAACAACAACAATAATGTGATAATCAAATATGTCGATGATACGACCATTATTGGGCTCATGAGTTTAAATGATGAATCTCATTATCTCATTCCATCCGTCGTCCCCCATGCGCACTCTCAAACACACTCTCATTCATCCTGGCCTATTATACATGTTTTTAGTGGTAGGGGAAACCGGAGTACCCGGAGGAAACCTACGCAGACACGGGGAGAACGTGCAAACTCCACACAGAAAGGCCCCGTCCAGGTGGGAATCGAACCAGGGACCTTCTAGCTGTGAAGCACGAGCTCTAACCGCTGTACCACCGTGCCGAATGGTGTGACTCTTTCTCATGACTTGGAGCTCTAATAACGTAATAATAATAATATTAAAGAAAGCTAGACAGAGCCTCTTCTTTTTACGCTTCGAGATTTTACTCAAAATACACCTCCAAGACATTATTAAATGTCTTGGAGAGTAAATACTACGCTGACAGAAAAGGTGAAGGGAGAGAGGGGTGTTGTACATCCAGTTACACAATGGAGATCATTTTTTCACTCAAACTTGGTTGTAAATACTGTTTAAAGTGACGCTAGCCCACAGTTAGCTTTGCCCGTTAGCTTCTTCTCCGTGATTCCATTAGTGTGTATTGGTGACTCTGACCCGGTGGCAGCAAAGTTGCAAGCATGGTTTTCTGGCCAGAGACACCAGGGGAGATGAAAGACCCTCCAATCATCCCATTAACACTTGTATTACCCCCAGAGGGACTACGGAAAGGATTTATTAATGTAAACACATTACTTAGTACTGCTTTAACCCTAAAAACTGATCTAAACTTTTTTGTTACATTGTCGCAGCATTTTTGTCGTCAAAAAAGCAAAAAAAAATTTGCTTTTTTGTCTGTGTTTTCACCAGTTTTTAGCCATGTTTTTGTCGCTTTTTTATTGTATTATTGTTGCTTTTCCGGTGCATTTCCATCTCCATTTCTATTTATCGCTTTTTTTAAGAAGCTTTTAGATTTGGGTAAAGCCAGACTGGAGTAAATGCTCGGTTCAAGAGGTTAAGTTAACTTTGCAATATCTAATCTCCTGCTTAGACTTTCCTGTTGTGCAGTCGTTTGTATTGCCTTTTTGATTCAAACTTTGCAATAAAATAAACACACACACACTTACCTGCAGATGTGAAATCGCCTGGAACATCACAAGGTTGTTTTCACACTCCAAGCTTTTGAGGCCATTATCTGCAAGTGTGTAGGAAATGTTAGATACAAACAAAAATAAACCGGCAATTCTTTGACGGTGAGTCGCGCGCTCACTTTTCTGGATGTTCTGCAGGTACTTCAGAGCCTCCACCGTCACCTGGGCCACACACATCTGCTCTTTCTTATGCTGTCGATAACACAACCAAACACAAACGCTCAGGTCCAGTGAAGTATAGCACTGCACAAACTCATCAGAAACATATTGAAATAACATTGTCCATTTAAGAAAACAATCCAACTTTAATGAAGAGACACTTGACTGACGAGTGTGGGTCGTCCGCCCTGGGCTCACCTCCTCAGACAGGTGCTCCTTGTCCTCCAGCTGCACTCGGGCCCACGATGCGAGGCGTCCCGCCACGCACTCCGCCTCTGCAGGGGACAGCCTCTTCAGCACCGTCATGCACTCCTCCCTCTGACACACGGACACACCGTTAACTCCAATAACAAACACTGGGAGACTACGGTTCAGAACGGCTTAAAGGTCCCATCATGCAAAATCAACTTTAGTCAAAACCTATGTGTCCTCGATTAACTTCTATACTTCTCCATTATATCTAACTTATACATTTTCTTAAATGCTTTAAAAAGGAACAGGCCAGCGTTTTTCCATACTGAGATATGTTCTTACCTGGGCTTAGACGAGTTGATACGTACCGGTCTGGTCTTTGTGTCCGTGGAAGAGCTCGGTCGCTAGGAATATACTGGGAGAGGCTAAATGCTAACAACATCTTTGGTCGTTTTGCGTGACTGAGCACACGCGTAAAGAGCAGACAGGTGCGTATCAACTCGTCTAAGCTCAGGTAAGAACATATCTCAGTGTGGAAAAACTGTGGCCTGTTCCTTTAATAGTTTTGGAGCCTTAAGTTGATGAGGTAAACCGTAATAAATCAACTCCTTTAACTGATAAACACCTCCTCTTTGTATTAGTCCTCGCCATTGGGTTTTTGTAGCAGATCAGTTCCTCTGAGGTTGTATTGAGATTCTCTCATGTGAACATCTCCTGTAAACACTGAGGAAGCGTGAGGTTGAGCCTTGTACATCAGAACCGCTGTGTAAACATCAACACGATCATGCAATTTAAACATTTGTTGGAGCCGGTATTCTGCACGGCTGATCACCCCAATTGCTTTCTTTTGTAATATTGTATTCCCCCGCATTTCCACACAATAGCTAAGGTATGGAAGGATGAGGGAATTGTACAGTGTATGTGTATATAATATATATATATATATATATATATATATATATATATATATATATATATATATATATATATATGCATTTTGATTCACAGAGGTTTTGATTTTACACAGTATAGCAATAAGTTTAGAAATTTTAGTCTTTAGTGTATTTATGTGCACTTTCCAATTTAACTTATCAATATTTATTCCCAAAAACTTTGTTGCATACATCCTTTCAATTTCTACCTCCCCAATTTTAATTTGATAGACGTCTATAGACTACAGACATGCAAAGTGACATATGTCAAGCCTTTGTTAGTTTAAATTTTGATGATTATGGCTTACAGGCCATTTTCAAAATTTATGAGATTTTTAATTTGGGGTTTTTACAAGCTGAGCCATAATAATCAAAATTATCACAAATAAAGGCTAAACATATGTCACTTTGCATGTAATGAGTCTATCGTATATTAGTTTCACAGTTCAAGCCTAGAACTAAAGAAACCAATGCACTTTTTAACAATATTCTAATTTTCCGAGTTTCACCTGTATTTCTTTTTTTTTAAACAGTGGCTAAAATAGCATGGTATAGGCCCTTTAAAGTGCAGACTCTCAGCTTTAATTTAAGTTCTTCCCATTCAGATTGAAGCTGCCGTACCTTCCCTTGTCCAATGAGGTGGGTGAGATGTAAGAAGTTTATCAGCGACGTGGCAGCTTGTACGCGTCCGCGATCGACAGTGAATCCTCCAAAGATGTGGGCAGGGCTTGCGCCAAGATGTATCTGATCAGATTCTGTAAAACATAAAAGGCCCGCACTGTTTTTGACACGTTTTCACGTCGGGGAAACCTGTAGGAGTCAGTGGATCTACCATGATCTCGCTGTTGTTGGTCAGGTTGAGGTTGCGGATGCCGTAGGCCCTCAGGAGTTTCCGGATCTGCATCAGACGGTAGTTCTCCTTCAGAAGCTCCTGTCTGGTGAGTATATGAGAACATGTAGAGCGCGATTCTCTTATTACAGCAACAACTAAAACATTCTGATGATACATGTGCCAGGTACAAAGGTACAAGGGACTGAACAAACCTCATCATGAGAGTTTGGGAGGTTATGTTTGGACGATTGTGTTTATTATGACTGGGGTTGTGTACTGTTAAACTATACCAGTATAGTATATACTGGTATAGTTTAGGTTCAAGTCATCAAAAAATGTTGACAAATTGGGAAATGAGGAAGGTTATAGAATCGGTCAGCAACATTAACCTTATAGCCAATCTAAGATTAATAAATAAAACAACAAGTAAAAAGAATAATTAAAGTTAGCTTTATTAGGTTTAGCTGGGGAACAGGTGCACGGAGAGCGGACAGCTGAACCCGTCCGGACCAAATAGCCCTGCGACGGGACGCGCTTCGATTCCCTTAACGAGAGGAGAGCGCGCGGTCGGCAGCCCCTATGCACGCTGCTCAAAGCGGGACTTTACTAACCGTCCCGACCAAAGACCGACCGGACCACTCGCAAGCACGGAATATGGTCCACAGACTCAGCGCTCTAACCAGCCAGAACATACCACATGCCTCTGCGCTTGGACCCGTGGCGTGGAGCAGCATTGAATCAAAGTCTGTCCATAAACATTAATGCCTTGTTTCATGTTTAAATCACTAATGAGGATTATATATACACCCCACATACGTTCTGATTTCACCGTACACAAGTTTAAAAATTATGGCCACGTTTCTTGATTCTTTCACATAGACCGTTAAAAAGAATAGACTCCTCCTCCTCACTCCTCCCCGTTTACACAATGACCACGTTCGAGGGGGAAATCATGGCGGATTTACAGACTCCTCCTCCCCAGCTCTGACGAAGCATGTTCCTAATAAGGGCATAAGGGCGGGATCTTCACTGTAGACTCGGCCCTTGCGTGACGTGTAGCTCGCGCAGCTCCAATGCTAACAGTTTCTTTAATTGTGACTAACCCAGCGTTATCTCAGAAGGAATATGTAGAAAGTGTTTACAAAATAGAAACCAGTTGTTTTAACGTGTCTAAAGTCCAATGCTTTTCAATGGGAGACTAGCGGCTATATGGAGGTACTACAGCAATGGCGGAGCAATGGCCTCCAGTGTTGCGGTCGTAAAGCAGAGCAGCCAGCGGCCATTGTTCTTTCACCTCAAATAAAGAAATTCAATGGAAGGAAAAGGAATAAACTAACATTACATTATTTATATCTGATTTATGGTTCTAGGCGACTAATTATTTTGCGTAGGGGAGTCGGACGTACTTTGGTCCTTCCATCTCCAGATACGGTTGACCAGCTTCTCCACCACGTTGCTCCAGGCACCACGGCCTTCTGCATGACCTCCAGCACGGCGTCCACCATCAGCTGTCAACACCAGGGACAAACTGGTCAATTTAATGCTTTTAAAAGCCCAGATACAAATATCTTTAATGCCATATTTCCCGTTTCTTAACATTTACAATAATTCAATCAAACAGTGGACTGAGCGGGAGTTTCCTTCAGTGTTTTTGTGCGTAGACGTGATCATTTCCCTTACGTCGGTGTCAGTCATGCAGCCGAGCACAGCCACAGCCTTGGCCTCCCACTCGGTGAAGAGCGTGGTGGTCTGGGAGCTGCAGCGCTCCAGCAGGTCCTGGTTCAGAAGAATGGACATCGTAACAAAACCTCAGCCCAAGCGAATGATGTTTACACGAAGCTCGACTGTACCTTTATATATCGCAGCAGCAGCTCGTCGAGAGCCATGTCGTGCTCCTGGGCGTAAGGCTGGATGCGGGTTTCCACGGTGTGAGGGATGAGCTCAGGGGCCGGCACTTTGTCCAGCATGAAGAAGGCCACACTGAAGGCGTTTCCCTTTAAAAACAAACAGTGAGGTTAGGAATACATTTCCACGCCCTGCATGGCCTAGTGGGTATTAAAGGAACAGGCCACCGTTTTTAAATACTGAGATATATTCTGAGCTTAGACGAGTTGATGCGTACCTGTCTGGACGGCGTTAGTATATAGCCTCTCCTCCTCTTCTCTATGTGGCCAAATGGAGGTGAAGTTAGGAGCACTTCGATGTCCGCACAGTAATATTGTCGAAGTACTCGAGGTGTTATTACGCCTCACAATATAGTTCCCCTTTTAATCCGCTTAGAAAATCGACATGTTTAATTTTGTGTAACTAGACTTGGATCATGTAAAGGCTCACGTAACTGTATTTAAATCGGGGAAAACGTGGAAGAGCTCGGTCGCTTCCAACTTCACCCCCGTTTGGCCCCATAGAGGAGAGGCTACATGCTAATGCTGTCCAGACAGTTACGTATCAACTCGTCTAAGCTCAGGTAAGAACAGATCTCAGTAGGGATGGGAATTGATAAGATTTTATTCATATCAATGCCATCAATAATTTTACCTATCGATTCGATTCTCTTATCGATACCTGACTTGTCTGTGTGTTGGGGAAAAGCAAGGAATGAATGTGCTTTCAATAAACTATCAAAAAAGACACATTGTTAGTTTTCCCAAGAAAAAAATAATGATTAAATTAACAAGTTTCCAAATGTACTGTGGCTCCTGCTGGCACTCAGCCTGCCTGGCATCATCCAAAATATAATGGTAACATTTGTACTTTTCAACAAGTGTCTGTAACTTGTAACAGACTGAGTCCTGTTGTTTAGGTGTTACAAAACAGCATCAGTCTCAGCCCAAACCCTACAGATTTTCATCTCGGACCCGGGCTCAGAGCACAGCGGGGAGACAGCGGGACAGCAGCGAGGCACTGAACCCAGTGTGTCATGTCAATAGCGACGTATCGAAAGTTTGGAAAGAAACTCCAAGCCAATACAGCGCAAATAAACGTGTTCGCAGCAGCAAAGCGAAAACATAGAACTGACACGTTTATAACAATGGACTGTTTTAATTGACGACTCGTCTCTCAATACGGAGGGGAAGGACTAAGTGGAGGACTAAGGGGTAGAATTGAGATTGGGCTGATGTTTCCCTGTTTACTTCGAAGCAGCGTCAGACTCTGAGAACTATGTCATTACGCACGTGCGTCTAACCCCGCGGCGCAAAAAGAGTGTTTTCAGAGCGGGAGCATCGATAAAAGGGATTGATAATGAAGTAGACGTACGGTTCCGATGCTTTGCTCAAACAGAACCGGGTCTACTTGTAGAACCGGTTCTCGATTCCCATCCCTACATCAAACACACGGTTACCTTCTCAAAAACAGACAGGGAAAGCCTGCAGTTATATTTCCGGTCCAGTTCCAGGAGTTGCCGGAGGTTTGCCACTAAAGACTTCAGACTCTGAACTTCTTCCGCTCCGTAGTTCTCGTCCTTTAAATCAGTTACACACAGAGTCAAACATAAATCTACCGCTGAATGTACTTAGGGCTGGGTATCGTTAAACACCAGTGTGGTGTCGAAAAAATACAAGTATCGTAAGCAGGTACTGAAAAGAAATACAACATCTTTACATTCAAGTTTTAATGCTGTTTAAATTTAAAAGAAATAAAAAGTGACGCACGAGTTGAAAAAGAATTGAGAAAAAACATGGAAATAATGGGGTAAATTTGGGGGGGAAATGGGAAATTTTGAAAAAAAAAATTGGAAGAATTTAGGGAGAAATTGGGGGGGGGGGGGAGAATTCTTCAACACAGAAAATTTTATGAAAAAAATATGGAAAAATTGAGAAAGACAAATGGAAAAATTGGGGAATATTAAAAAAATTGGGGATTTTTAAAATGTTATTTAAAATGGGGGGGGGGGGGGGGAAATAAAAATGGGGGAAATTTAGGGTAAAAAATAAATAAATAAAAAAGGTTAAAAATAAAAAATTTAAAAACTTTGACTGTGTTTTTTCTGCTCTTTTGTCGTTAAAGGAAGTTTCTTAGTTGTTTCACCTCAAGCAAATGATACAAATGTTCAAATGCAAAAGAAATTGAATGGAAGGAAAAGGAATAAATGAACATTATTAACCTGTTTTATGGTTCTATAGGATAAATAATTTATTATCGGTATCGGAAAAAGTATCGTTCAGGTCGGGCTGGGCGATAAATCATGCTTTTAAAAACAGACGATGTGGAAAATGGCTAAATGGTAAAATGGCGTCCGCCGCTCCATGTCCTCCTCACGTGCGGCCGGTTTAGCAGCGTTTCAGACGCTCTGTAGTGAAATGAAGCCAGAGACTTTCTGACGAGCTCTGCTGCTTCACAAAGGCCGCGTGTTGTGTTTGAAGAGCTCGGTGGAGTTTTTCTTCCTTTCCCTCGGTCTGCTCCTGTGCCTTTCGCTCTCTCTGCTCTGATTGGAGCACCCTTTTAACCCCGCCCCTTTCCCCTTAAGTCTCCATGGAGACGGTTGTCAATCACAGCACAGGCATGAGGATAAAACTAAAACACCTTTGAAAACTCCATGGCTTATTAACAAGTTTTACTTTTGAGAGCAGACAAGGAGTATTTAAGAAATAACCATTTTTAAATAAAGGGTCATCTTATCTTAATGGGCCTAACTGTCGGTTATATTATGAAATATTAATGAGCAGGACTCTGAGCAGTTTTCATATGAAAGATCAGGAGACTTTTTAAGTTTATTTCCAATAAAATCGATTAAAATCTTAATCGTCCAAACTGAGTAAAAAAATAAATAAATAAATAAAATCGAGATTTTATTTTTTGGCCACATCGCCCAGCCCTACGTTCAGGTATCGGTATCGGAAACCAAGTATCGTTAAAGTACTGGTATCAGAAAAAATGTAACGGTGCCCAGCCCTTAATGTAACGTGTGTGTGTATTTCACGGTGCACTGACACATTTGGTCCAGGGCCATGAGGGGGGACTCCGAGCGAGGCCAGGTTCAGACCGTTCTGAGGCCAGGAGCTCTGAGGAAGAGACACATTCCCACAGGTCAGTCTTTCGTTTCAGCTCGTTTCATTAGGCTTCAGTGTTCAGTACCTTTTCAGTCAACTCCAGATTCCTCGCCCTGTGCTCCAGCCATCGTGCCAGGTTTCTCTGTAAACAAAGCGTTGTGTTAAAAAAACCTCTTACATCCCGAGCGCATTTTCTCCAGTTCAGCTTTACCCAAATCTAAAAGCTTCTGGACTGGAGCTTACAGCCTCATTAGAAAGCCAAGATGAGGCTTTCTTAGTGTTTTTTTGTTTTTTTTGCTGTGTTTTGGTCGCCTTTTTTGTGGCTTTCTTGTAAATTTTTTGTTGCCTTTTCATCACTCTTTAGGGCGTTTTCACACAGGCTCTAGTTAGGTCGACCTAAAGGATTTGGGTCAGTGTTACAAAATGACTAAGGAGACTCTTTTGAACAGCTGATTTCCACATGTGCGCGGTTTCACTTTCCTTTCTGTTACGCTGAAGCAGTGTGTGGCTATTTCCCAACATTTGGACAACTTTTTTGTGAATTATGCAGTTCGTTACCTTGACCTGGACATTTACAGTGAAGGATTATCTCCAAGATGTTGTTTATATTCGACGTAGCCGATATCAGCGCCTTCAGCTGCAACTTTCTGACGACAGGGTTTGTATAACGGATGTTCCATCGACAACAACAACGCCTTGGTCATGTTTTGGATCCTAAAGACGTCCCACTCTGCTGACTCCCACTCAATCGTTTTTGGGTGGATACAACACTGGAGGAGAGCGTCCTTCTGCCTCGCTCAACTACCGCTGAGTTTACGCTGTTTATGGCGTGTAGCGGCTCGTACGGCAGCGTGAAACATTTCTGAAATTCTTACGGAAAACCTACCGCGTCCTTTCATAATCGTGGTAATCGTAAAACCGGTTAATCTTGACTTCCATACTCTGGATAACTAGGAAATGAGGCCCAATGTCAAAAATCCTGAAATATCCCTTTAAAGAGGGGGTATTATGCTTTTTTCAATCACATAGCACCAGTCTATAGCATACTACAATGATGACGTAACCTTCTGTTGGTCTGTATATGCAGTAAATTAAAATAACTGCCTTGAATAAAATTGCTCTCTCAAAATGGCTGCACTGAACGTCTTGAAATAGGCCTCTGTCTCTTTAAGAAGCTTTCCGACACGCCCCCTTCAGCACACTGCTGTGGCATCTAAACAACACTACTGTGCGGGGAGGGGGCTCTGCTGAGCTGAGGAGCAGTGGTTGGTGGCTTGGCTGGTGACGAAAGGTCCAGAGGCGTCTCCAGGAGGTGGGGGCGTTCCTAGGAGGACTGAGGCATAGCTACACCTAAAATGGCTGCCGTCTAAGTTTTTACTGATTACTCAAAAATATGTGAATGAGCCAAGGCGACACTCCAGGCATGTGTTTAATGAGGGAATGACATAATAACATGATATAAAGCTTGAAAAAGTCGATTTTACATAATACCCCCCTTTAATGAACACACAGGGGACTCATAATAGCTGTTCCCACCTGCCCGGAGGGGAGCGCTCTCCTCACGAATGGGACGAGCACGGACTTGAACCAGGGGCACAGGGCACTGGACGGCAGCTCCTCGGGGACGGCACTCAGCACCTCCTCCAGCTCCCGCTCCTTAAAGTCTGCCGCCATCTGGCCCTGTAACGAAACGGCCCGTTAGCCCCGTGAGCTCCTCTCATGTTCCCGCCCTGTGTGTGTGCGGCGCTGCAGGACCTCGTGTCGGAGCCAGAGCAGCTGCGCCCCCTTCAGGTCGCCCTCTCTCAGGTGGCACAGGACGTCCACCAGAACATCCGTGTAGTTCAGGAACTCGATCCAGGCGATGCCGCTGTGGAGGACGTCAAAATCAGATTTACGGGTTATACAGGCAGAAGCAAGGCACGATTTAATGCCATTTTTAAAGCCTAAATACTATATTTTAATGCCACAAACAGTGCACATTTCATCAACCAGAGGAAAGATAAAAGTTGCCCGTTTTGTCCAATTTAAGTAAAAAAAACTGGGGCAATTTCAGGCAAAACTACAGCTGAGCATGTTTTAGACCAGGGGTGTCCAATCTTTTTCATTGAGGGCCCTATTGAGAATGAGGAGTCACGTGTCGAGTTGGGGTGATTTGGGGGGGGGGGGCTCTGAGCCTGTCGGCCATGTTGGATGCTGATTAGGGGAACATCCCCAGAATTTCACGCATTCCTCATATTCCAGAGCACTTTAAATTTTGCGCATTTACGTTTTCGGCGAGACAGAGGCGGATCTACGAATACGACAACGAAAAGGAAGAAAGTAAAGCAATGCAAAGAGATAAGGCCAAAGAAAAGGGACCTTACAGGAACAAGCTCATACCGAGAGTAAAACAGCAGTATTTGGAGAAGCTAAAACATTCAAAACATCGACCCATACGAGCTCCCTGCAGCGGAATGGCACAGAGACGTGGACCATTTACCTCCGTGCACAAACATGGACACAGTAAACTACCTTGTATTTGGTGTAAGTTACTACACGATGCTGGAGTTTAAAAGCCACAAGTCTTTGGAAAGATACGAGACTTTCTGCTGTGGGTCCAGGACTTGGCTCTACAAGCCTCCAGCTGGTGAAAACAGCTGTACTGGCAAAAGTAACTTTCTTCACATGCATTTTAGTGTGTTGTCATTACATTTAGCAAAATGACAAAGTAATAAAGTGCGTGTTTCGTAAACACTACATTGTTACGAGATGTTCAATGTTCACAAACGTTTCCAACATGTTTTGACAGGTCAGAGACTTGCGCTCCTTGATGCTGTGCCCATTTCTGTAACATAAAAAACTGTGTCCCATTGTTCCTACGTTTTCCAGATCTATCGTGTGAGGTATTGGAGCAGTTTTTAACGCAGCAGTGACTTCCAGGCGGTAACACAGTGCGGAATAGCAAGAACCTCCACTACTACCGCGTTAACAACACACATAAATGATGTGTATTGCCGCCGGAGCGCATTCAACATGGCGGTGAGGGGGGGGATCGGCGGGGGGGCTCTGTGCCATGTAGGGCTGGGCGATATGACGATATTAGAGCGTCTTACGATTTTTGTGGGATCGTTTTATCACGGTTTTATGCACTTCAGCAAAGTTGACTCTTTTGACCGTCAGTGAAGTAAACCCAAGCCGCTAAGTTTCTGCTACGCAATGTCAGACGCTAATCCGAGCGTTTGGCAGCGAGCCGCTCCTCTACAGCGAGCCGCTCCTCTACAGTCGCATACACGACCAGACTCCTCAATCTGGAGCTTTAAACCCAGCGTTCTGTATTTTAGTGGTGTTTATGTCAGTGTCTTTCCCCCGTAACGCCGCTGCTCTGCGCAGATCGCAGCGTGTGTTTATTTATTTACCTGGCGACACGTGCGGAGAAGCGAGTGTGTCCTTCGTCCTTACAGTTCTGTCAGGCGCCGCATCCTTCTCATTTGTTTAATTTAAATCACAAATGCGCTGTTTATCCATGTCTTTGAAAATATAAAAGTTCCCCAAAAACACCGTCAGTCCGAGTTCATTATTGTAAAGTCGCCTAACAGTCACAAACTTCTTCCTGTTTGAGTTTTACACAATAAAAGTCACTGCATGTTATCGCTTTAGTAAGACTCTTATTGTGAAAGAGTTTTATTGTGTTTTTCATTTATAAAGTGAGTTTGCTTTAGGTCCAAGTCTATTATTGCTGTGTTGATTATCACAAAGTTGAATAAATTAGTGTAGTATTTTTCTTCTTCAATGTGTAATTTAAGCAATTTTGTTATTATAAAAAATCGTGATAAAATCGAAATCGTAAGTTTATAATTCAAAAATCGTGATATTCTATTATTGCCATATTGCCCACCCCTAACTCACCCAACTCCTCATTCTCAATACTGAAGCGTACACAGGGGGAAGTAGGGATGGGTATTTATCGATACTCCTTATCGATCTGGTACTTTAAATTAAAAAAAAGTTAGATAGAGGCTACTGTATATAGGCAATAATCATAGACCTTTTATCATTTATAAACTCTACATTTGGACCTGATTTACACGTACACGCCGCCGTGTGGCCGTTTGTGGAAATACAGACTCCACTCAAAACTCTTCAGTTCAGGTATTTGTGAAAGAAGAAAGTGCGAGTGGCTCGTCTGTCTGTTCAGTACGAAGTCGTTAGGTTTAGTTTTTTTACGGCGGGTTAGCGGCTGCACCCTGCGCTCTCGTGCCGGGGATGAACGGATCCGATGCAGCGAACGCATCCATGAGAGCAGAGAGAGACTTTTTACTGATCATCTGAGCGCACGTGATTAGCAACGCAGCGGCCCCGTTAAGAAGATCAATTCCTGGGGGAAAGGCCACAGATCGGTGGTCAGTGCCATGAAACCTTCACCTGTGTGTGTCCTCCACCTTTATTTATGCTTAAAACCTTAAAAAGGTTCATTATGCAACTTTTAGTGTGGAAAAAAAAGTTGATATTTGTGCATATTTGACCTTGTAGTGACTCCGGGCCTGTACGAGTGGTCAGCATGGCGTTTTTCCATCACACTGGTCTCTACGACGCTCCAGGATAAAATGTTTGGAAGGTTTTCACCGCTGACGAACCCTCTCACCAGAAAACCTACAAAACAATTGATCCTGGAGCGTTGAGCCCAGTGTGATGGAAAGTAAAAACGCCATGCTGACCACTCATACAGCCCCGGGGTCACATATGCTAAAATATAAACCTTTTTTGCATAAACCGTTGCATAATGCACTTTTAAGGCCTTGATTTTGGCAAAAAAGACTTTCAATATAAAATGTTGACGTATTGTGTATAATTATTAACCTCTTAAACCGGGGCAGATCTACTGGGGTGGCACGGGGTCGCTGTCACCCCGAGTAAAGGTCTTGCCACCCCAGCTGATTGACGACAGCTGTCTGAAAATAGTCCTGTTTGATTATTTAGTCCCAGATTAGACCTGGTGGTGCATTCCATGTTTTATCCTTGTCTGGAACTGTCTAAATTCTAGTGTCGTCATCAACCTGGCACTTTATAAATGCATTGTCTCAAGGACTAGTTGCAATCAATTTTCAAATGGGAGACTGATCAGGACCTACATTTAATGTGACATTTCACTCTCCATCCAAAGAGATGCCCACACTAGATACAGTATGTACCTGCTGACGTTTCTGGCCTACTCCTACTACTACATATGAGGGTTAAATCATCCAAGCAGGCCAGGAACTAAATAATACTTTTGAACATCGTATGAAATAATGTGATCATACATTTAGACTAACTGTGGGAGAATGAAGTTGTATCTCTAAAGAGTGCGAATGTACTTGAACTGGTCCTCGGTGTGCAGGCTGCAGAAGGTGGCCAGTCGGGCGAGTGCCTCCTGGATCTGTAAGGTGCAGCATCGAGACGCCGCGTGGTTCAACATCTTCTCTGCCGTCTCAAAGGTCGGCCACGGAGCCTTCAGGCAGTACTCGGCCACGTACTGCTCATCCTGGGGACGAAAGAGAACCTCCGAATCATTCACCTCTTACTTAAAGTGCATCTGACACATTAGACACAATTTTTGCTAAAACACAGTTAACACGATTATATTTAAGATTTTGCTAAAGATTATTCCCAGTTTTCTTTAGTTTGACCATTTTTTTTATGTTTAAGTTTTCACTTCCTTATTGGACACCGACAGGAAGTGACATCGAAGAAGGTAAACAATTTTAAACTGTTAAGTCAATACGTTTGTTAAGTGTGACGTCACGACATCCGCTTCCGGGTCCTGGCAGACGGGCAAATATGTGAGGAAAAAAACATAAAAAACTCTTAAAAACAACGTCAATATTTCTGAAACTCAACACAGAGTTACTGAAGCTACTTATTTCTCAGACTCAGCCAAAAATGCCGCACCTACTGCTAAAAAAGTAATATTTACTAAAGTCGGTACTTCCGGGTTTAGCGTAGCTGCTGCGCTGTTAGCATTTTTCTTCGCTAACGCTAATTTTTCTTCGCGATTTTGGTAAATATGACTTTTATAGCAGTAGGTGCAGCATTTTTGGCTAATGGGCCTGATAAATAAGTATGTTCAGTAACTCTCTGTTGAGTTTCAGAAATATTGATTGTGGTATTAAAGAGTTTTTTGTAGGTTCTCGCACATCTGCGGACCCGGAAGTAGAGCTGTGACGTCACCACTTAACAAACGTATGGGAAACGAATGAGTCAAACTGCTATGGAATGTTTCCTTCTTTTATGTCACTTCCTGTCAGCAGCTTAAAAATTCAAATAAACTTTTCTGCCCAACATTTCTTCATTAAAATTGCTGCTTCACTGAAAAAATGATAACTATGCAACTGATGTGATCCATCTAAATAAGTCATATTTTCAAGAGCATTAAAATCTGTCATATGCACTTTAACAGAGTGCATTTTCTCCAGTTCGACTTTATCCAAATCTAAAAGCTTGTTGAGCTCACAGCCAGAGTAACGGCTCATTTGAAATCGAAGACAAAACTCATTTAAACAGATCTTTTTTCATCTCGTCGTCACTTTTTAGTGGCTTTTTTTGCTGCATTTGTGTCAAATTTTTGTTTTCATCCGCGTTTCCTTCTCTTTTTCGTGGCTATGTTGACACTTTTTTCCAGAAGCTTTTAGATTTGGGTAAAGCCAAACTGGGGAAGATGCAGTTGGTTAAAGTGGGGGTTAAGATGTTTTAACAAAGGAGCTCAGATCTTGTCCATTCTGTCGTTTGTTATTGACTCACGGAGATCTTGGCGAGGTTGGTGCGCGCCTCCTCCACCAGTTCTGACCACACCTCCTGCCCGTAGCCTCCACTGAGGCCGAGGCCAACTGCTCCAGCACAAAGTCCAGCTTCACTTTGTAGACCAGCTGCAGACGCAAAGGCGAAAGGTGTGTAGTGTTCAAATACATGGGGAAATGGACTACAAAGTCACTGCTGCGTAGGGCTGGGCACCGTCACATTCTATTCGATACCTATACAGAAGTCCCTCGTTTATCGCGGGGGTTACGTCCTGAAAATAACCCGCAATAAAACGGAATCCGCGAAGTACTCAGCTTTATTTTTTACAATTATTATATATAATGTAAGGCTGTAAAACCCCTCACCACACACTTTATACACTTCTCTCACTAGTTCACACGGGTTCTCCCTTATGCCTGGTGTTCACTGTACGATTTACACAAATTAAACAATGTGGATTTTCTAAGCGGATAAAAAGGGGACCTATATTGTAAGGCGTAATAATACCAGGAGTAATTCGGTGTCCGCACAGTAAAGTGAAGATATCACTGCGCGGATGTCGAATTACTCCTGGTATTATTACGCCTTACAATATAGTTCCCCTTTTTATCCGCTTAGAAAATCCACATTGTTTAATTTTGTGTAATTATACTTTATACATGCATTTCCAATGACATCACGCATAGTTCCGGCGGCCATTTTGAGCACCAAAGTAGAATTATGCAGTACTACAACATGTAACAATATCTCAACTCAGGATGAAAATGAAAGACAACTGACCGACAGTGGTATTTTTATGTCCTCGTAATCATTGCTCATGAAGATAACAGTAAAAACACGGCCCCAGAGACGCACGTTTATGTGATATAAGCAGCAAATGTGTCACAGACGTAGCAGCTCTGTCTGTCGAGCTACAGCAGGATTTACTAAAGATCTGCTTCACTCTGAAGACTAAATTAACTCATCAAAGAGGAAACAGAAAACCTTTCTCTGTGATTTTTACAGTTTGTCATGTCAACAGAGTCTCAGTCTGAGTCAGTGTTTAAGCTGCTTAAGACATTAGCATGCTACCGGTTAGCAACTGTCAACCAACTGTCAATGGCTTCAACACGATAAACACATGTGTGACTCACATCTATGAACACTGAGGAAATACTACAGTAACAGCTCAGCTCTGACCTCTGTCACATGTTGTATCCAAGGCTAGATGTTTGTGGTTCAGGGCTTTCCCTTGGAGAGGTCAGAGCTGAGCTGTTGAAGCTAAATGCTAACTGGTAGAATGCTAACGTCTTGAGCAGCTTAAACACTGACTCACTGGTTTCTTCACACAAACGTGCGTCTCTGGGGCCGTGTTTTTACTGTTATCTTCATGAGCAATGATTACGAGGACATAAAAATACCTCTGTCAATCAGTTATCTTTCATTTTCATCCTGAGTAGAGATATTGTTACATGTTGTAGTACTGCATAATTTTACTTCAGTATTCAAAATGGCCGCCATAACAACAAAAGTCACATGACTGAAAAGCATGTATAGAGGAGAAGAGAGAGGCTAAATGCTAACGCCGTCTGTGCTGTGTTTACGTGACTGAAGGCACACGTGGAGACCAGACAGGTACAAATGAACTCGTCAAAGCTAAGGTAAGACATATCTCAGTGTGTAAAAACGGTGGCCTGTTCCTTTAAACAAAAGGCGAGTGTTTTTTCCACTCTAGTTTTATTTCCCCCCCCCCCCAATTTTTAACACATTCTTTTACGTTTTCCATATTTTTTCCCTAAATTTCCCCAATTTTAATGCATGTTTTTCCCCAAATATTCCGAATGTTTTGCCCCATATTTTCCTCCAATTATTATTTTTTTCACTAAATTTACCCCAATTTTTTCACTTGTTTATCACATTTTCTTCCCCTGACTTCTTTCTCAATTTTTCCATATTTTTTCCAAACGTTTCTACATGTTTGTTTCACATTTTATCCCCAATTTTGCCCCAAATTTCCCACTTGTTTTTCCTAATTTTTCCCCCTTTAATTTTGAAGACCAACAGCATCAAAACTTAAATATAAAGATTGTATATTTCTTTTCGGTTCCTGCCAAACTGATATGGTTTAACGGTTCCCAGCCCGACTGCTGCTCGTCTTTTACCTCTAAATCCAGCTCGAAAGCCGTTGCAAACTTCTCCGCCTCCTCAAACATGTGCTTATGAAGGAGTCGGCTCAGTCTGGAAAACAGTAACGATCACATTTAGCTTTTGGAAATGAAAGTCCTCTTACCTTTTTATGAAGTCACTCGACTCACCTGTTCTCGGGCAGAGCCTCAGTGAAGCACCTCAGAGCGAGAGACGATACGGGCTGACCTCGGCTACAGAAGAACAAAAACCAACATTAGCAACACCTCTTAAGCCCCGCCTAAACCGAGCACATGTTCTCCAGTTCAGCTTTACCCGAATCTAAAAGCTTCGTGGAAAAAGTGTCAACATAGCGACGAAAAGGAGGATGAAAACACAACAAAAAAGTGATGAAAAAGAGCGACATAAATGTGCTGGAAAAGCAACACTAGCACCTTAAAAGAAGTAACAAAAACATGACGTAGGGCTGGGCGATGTGGCCAAAAAATAAAATCGATGTTTTAACTCAGTTTGGATGATTGCGATTTTATTGGAAATAAACTTTAAAAAGTCTCCTGATCTTTCATATGAAGAAAACTGCTCAGAGTCCTGCCCATTAATATTTCATAATCTAGCCTACAATTGACTAACTATTGACTACAAGTTCATAACAACTCCGCCCAAGAAGTGACTTCCTATTTTGATCCACCACACCAAAATAAAAGCACACAGCTCGTCTCATTGATTAGTTCAGCAGGTACTTGCAACATTACAAGAATATAATAATAATAATAATAATAATAATAATAATAATAAAATACACACATTTTAAGTGTTTTGTCTGTTAATATTATAGAAAGTTGAACTAATGAATAAGGTGCTTTTATTTTGGTGTTCTGGATCGAAACAGGATTATGATTATGATTATGATTTGAAGTTATGCACAGAGTCAATTAGGCCCACTAAGATAAGATAACCCTTTATTTAAAAAGTGTTATTTCTGTTTTAAATATTCCTTGTCTGCTCTCAAAAGTAAAACTTCTTAATAAGCCTTGGAGTTTTTAAAAGTGTTTTAGTTTTATCCTCATGCCTCTGCTGTGATTGACAACCGTCTCCATGGAGACTTAAGGGGAAAGAGGCGGAGTTAAATGGTCCGCTCAGAGCAGAGTGAGAGAAAGGAAGAAAACTCCACCGTGCTCTCTTCAAACACAACACACGGCCTTTGTGAAGCAGCAGAGCTCGTCAGAAAGTCTCTGGCAGCAACAACAGAGCGACATAAAAAATGACAAAAACATGCAACAAAAAAGCATAAAAAAAGCAAGTAAAAAGTGATGAAGAAACGCAAACAAGAAAACGCCACCAAAAAGTGACAAAAACATACGAAAAAAATATGAAAACGCAACATTAAAAAAAAACATTAAAACAAGAGACAAAATCACATCAAAATTATTAAAACGTGGCGACAACACAACAAAAAAGTCAATCAGTTTTGCAGGTCTTAGCTTTCAAATGACAGGTCGAGAGGCTTTTAGACTTGGGTAAAGCCGAACTGGAGAAACTGTTAAAGCGGGGGAAAGGTTAAACCGATGTTAAAGTCTTTGGAAGCTTAGATGTTCTTAGTCCCTTCTTTTCATTTTGATGTCGATGAATTTAAATCTCAATTCATTCTCTCGTAACTTGAGAATTATTGCTTTTTTATTTTAAAGGTGTTTTCTTTGCAAATATTTTTCTATAACTGTTATTTTATGTCATGTCTTATTTACACCAAAGCTAAAACAGAAATCAAAGCTGTTCCGCCAAGTATCAACATCTCAAAGTAACTTTACTCTAGGGCTGGGCACCGTAAACAATCTTTCGATACCTATATTAAAATATTTGTCATATAGAACCATAAAACAGATTAATAATGTTCATTTATTACTTTTTCCTTCCATTTCATTTCTTTTACATTTGTATCATTTGTTTGAGGTGAAACAACCAAGAAACTTTCTTTAACGGCACGGTAGCACAGCGGTTAGCGCTCGTGCTTCACAGCTAGAAGGTCCCGGTTTCGATTCCCACCAGGACGGGGCCTTTCTGTGTGGAGTTTGCATGTTCTCCCCGTGTCTGCGTAGGTTTCCTCCGGGTACTCCGGTTTCCCCTACCACTAAAAACATGTACAATAGGCCAGGATGTATGAGAGTGTGTTTGAGAGTCTGCATGGGGACGACGGATGGAAATTAGCCCAAGGCTACAATGCGGTGTGGCTTGTTCATTAACTTGCACCAAATAAACCAATAAAATAAAATAAAACCACATTCCAATTTTTACCAATTTTCCCAAGTTTTTCCCCCAAACCTTTCCTTATTTTTTTCCCGAAATTTCCCAAATGTTTCCTTTTTTTCTTCAAATTTACGCAAATTTTCCATTTTTTTCCCTTTATTTTTTATTTTTACAATTTTCCAAATTTTGTCACTTTTTTTTTGTTCAATTTTTCTCAATTTCGCCCCAAATTTTCCCACTTGTTTTCTCAATTTTTCTACATGGTTTTTTCCCCTATTTGTTTTCTCAATTTCACCACAATTTTCTCATTTTTTTTCAGTTTTTCCCACATTTTTCTCAATTTCCCCCTTTTTTCCATAGTTTTTTTTTAATCAACTTGTGTTTCACTTTTGTATCTCTTTTAAATTCTGATGACCAACAGCATCAAAACTTGAATATAAAGATTCTATATTTCTTTTCGGTTCCTGCTTTCGATACTTTTATTGTTCCTATACCAGACTGGTATTGTTTAACGTTACCCAGCCCTAATCTAACCCGAGTAAATATCCGGCTGCTTTACCCGCCTCTTTGTCACGTCTTACCTTTCTGGGTTCTCACAAATCCCCTCCACTAAATAAAACGCGTCCTGCACAGAAGAACCAAGAGTGAGCAGTTTGGAAAACACATTATCGTTTCATTAACTTGAAGACTTCCTTTTCGTACCATGTTGATCTTCGTGCGGACGAGGCAGGAGACGGAAGAGACGTTCATGGAGTAGCACGCGGTCATCGACGGCAGAGAGCGGATCTGCAGCGAGTTTATCTAAGGAAATAAGGCGAGGATGAAAATGAAAAAGAAGAGCGATGGAGACAATGCAAGGAAAAATATCCATTAAGATGAGTTTTGTAGGTCTTAGCTTTCAAATGAGGCGTTACTCTGGCCCATAGGCTTTTGGACCTTATGGATTTGGGTAAAGCTGAACCGTAGAAAGGGCGGGGGTGAAGAAGTTAAAGGGATATTTCAGGATTTTTGACATTGGGCCTCATTTCCTAGTTATCCAGAGTGTTGTTGATGTCTGGAGATATTTTTTTCTTAAATTCATGCAGTTCTTATATTTGAAGAGTCTAGTGGCGCTAGGCTAGGGCAAGGCTAGTGCATTTCTATGGTATCAGTTAGCCTGCATTTAAAACAGTCTGACCCACTCCACAGTGCACCTGAGGTAAATCACTTATAACACCAGACTAACCATATAAATGTCTGTGTTAATAGAATAATGTTTGAAATATAACTGACCTTGTATCACATGAATTACCGCATTTTGAGGGACTATTTTCTCACAGATCACTCCGCCGCTGCGTTAGCTTACAGCCACGAAGCTGATGCTGCTCAAATATAAGTTATTTTAAATGATTCTATTAACACAGACATTTATATGGTTAGTCTGGTGTTATAAGTGATTTACCTCAGGTGCACTGTGGAGTGGGTCACACTGTTTTTAATGCAGGCTAACTGATACCATAGAAATGCTTTAGCCTTGCCCTAGCCTAGCGAACTGCATGAATTTAAGAAAAAAATATCTCCAGACATCAACAACACTCTGGTTAACTAGGAAATGAGGCCCAATGTAAAAAATCCTGCAATATCCCTTTAAGGTCTTCAGAAATGCGGACAGGTTTGTGTTCCATCTATGATGCTACAAAATCCAGGAAAAAGAAACTGAAGCACTTCGAAAGTAGAAGAAACGATCAAAGTGAACCGTATTAGTCACAAGAGCCTAAAAGAAGAAAAACACTAAGGTAAGATAATCCTTTATAATCCTTTGACTCCAGGTCTGTTTCTGATGAGACCGAAATGTTTAATAACAGCTCAAAAAAGTCAGTTCATGCAGTTTTTGCCTTTAAAGTTGCTGAAGTATTTTCCACAGGACATGGTGATCGTAATACCTGACTGTTGTCCTGCTTCATTAGTGTGATCATCTTCATGCTGCTGCCGTCTTGTCTAGAACAGTAACAGAAAGATGAAAAACAGAATACATGTACTGTAGATGTTTGTGGCGAGGGCTCATTTTATGTTTTCAAATCCAGTTTCAGGTCACGGTGCATTTAAATCCAGTTCATGGGCAGTGACATTTGAGGGAAGACTGAAATATGAACTAACTAATGCAAGGATCTCATAACACACATAGGGCTGGGAAATAATCGATTTGATTTAAAAATCGAGTTGGTAGGTCAAATCGATTCATATTTTCAAATAATTGATTTTTTTAAATACATTTTTTGGTTTTTTAGCTCTCTGCTCAGAGGAAGAAGGTCCTGCTGTACAAATGTGCCAAGAACAACAGAGCCAACCTACGGATTTTGTTGTTTTATTAGCTTAATCCAAATACAGTATAAATAAATCATTTGGATGTTTAACAATCTTTGTAGCACACTGCACTTTTCAGTTAGAGAAAGGGTTTGCCTTTGCAATTTTGTATAAATACAATAAATAAATATATATTTAAATATATTTACAGTTCGCAGTTATTTTGTTTTAAATGGGAGGGGGAAATTTTTTATCGAATCGTAAATCGAGTTTTTTATATAAAACTTTTTTTTTTTTTAATCTGATTTTTTTAGGGGGAAAAAACAAATAGAAAAAAAAAGGAAGAAAAAAAAAAAAAAACTCTCCCAGCTCTAGGTACCGGTACTTTAATGATCATTTAGTATCGGTATCGAAAAAAGTATTTGTCATAAAACAGATCAATAATGTTGATGTATTCCTTTTCCTTCCATTTAATTTCTTTTGCATTTGTATCATTTGTTTGAGGCGAAACAACCAAGAAACTTAATTTGACGACAAAAGTAGTTGTTTTTTTTTACATGTTTTTCTCTCATTCCCCCCCCCCCAATTTAGCCCCAAATGTTCCCAATTTTTTTCCCTTAATTTCCCAATTTTTTCTCTGCAAATTTACCCAGCTTTTTCCACTTGTTTGTGTCACTTTTTTCTAAATTTTTTCGCCCCAAATTTTCCCATTTCTTCCCCCCAATTTTTCCACTTGTTTTTCCCATTTTTTTCTCATTTGCCCCTTTAAAAAAAATGTTCTTGAACTTGTGTATCACTTTTTTTTCCTTGTAAATTTTGATGAACAGCATTAAACTTGAATATAAAGATTTCATATTTGCTTTCGATACTTAATACCTTTCCGATCCCAGTAGAACCTAAACCTTTTTGTCGATCCCAGACTGGTTTCGTTTAACGTCCTCAGCCCTAAACACATAAACATGATATGAAACACGTGTACGTACGACACCACGGAGGCGGCGCCGCATTCGCTCATCAGCTCGAAGTCGTGAACCGTCAGATCAGGCCAACAGTGGATCATGACAAAGACGTTGAGGTCCCACAGACTCAGGACGTCCTGTCATCACGGGCGGAGACGAGAGTTACTTTCAGCTCAGTTCAGGACGGCGTCAGCGCGACTCGGAGGAACTCACCTCAGTGTCCAGGACGTAGACGAGACTGTCCAGAACCACCAGCTTCCTCACGCCTGAGACACAAACAAACACGAGTCTGAACGGGACAGGCCCAGTTTGGCATCACAGGTTTTTGGGTTAAAGGGATATTTCAGGATATACCTATTCTATTTGTCATATCGAACCATAAAACAGATGAATAATGTTAAAGGGATATTTCAGGATTTTTGACATTGGGCCTCATTTCCTAGTTATCCAGAGAGTTGTTGATGTCTGGAGATATTTTTTTGTTAAATTCATGCAGTTCTTATATTTGAAGAGTCTAGTGGCGCTAGGCTAGGGCAAGGCTAAAGCATTTCTATGGTATCAGTTAGCCTGCATTAAAAACAGTCTGACCCACTCCACAGTGCACCTGAGGTAAATCACTTATAACACCAGACTAACCATATAAATGTCTGTGTTAATAGAATAATGTTTGAAATATAACTGACCTTGTATCACATGAATTACCACATTTTGAGGGACTATTTTCTCGCAGATCACTCCGCCGCTGCGTTAGCTTACAGCCACGAAGCTGATGCTGCTCAAATATAAGTTATTTTAAATGATTCTATTAACACAGACATTTATATGGTTAGTCTGGTGTTATAAGTGATGTACCTCAGGTGCACTGTGGAGTGGGTCAGACTGTTTTTAATGCAGGCTAACTGATACCATAGAAATGCTTTAGCCTTGCCCTAGCCTAGCGCCACTAGACTCTTCAAATATAAGAACTGCATGAATTTAAGAAAAAAATATCTCCAGACATCAACAACACTCTGGATAACTAGGAAATGAGGCCCAATGTCAAAAATCCTGAAATATCCCTTTAAGTTGTTTGGATGTCCAGCCGACTCGAGGAAACAATACACAGCAAAGATTCCCCCACATGATGACAGTGTGTGAACTGAATGCGCTTTACTTGCTGCTATTCAACCTCTTAACCGATCGCATTTTCTCCAGCTCAGCTTTACCCAAATCTAAAGGCTTCTCGACTGGAGCTCACAGCCTATAGGCCAAAGTAACGCCTCAACTGAAAGCGAAGACCAATGAGGAACCCGCTGCTCTCTGGTCCTCATGGCGGGGAGCCGACATTGCTGTAATACCACCCCCTGGTGGCCAGGGGCGGCTCCAAAAGACACTTGGTAAACAGCGTTTCAATGAGCACTTTGACCCTCCCTAGCACGGCTTAAAAGCCTGGCTCGAAAGAGTTGGATACTCCATCTGAAACCAGTAAATTGGTAAGAGGTCTTACGCCAAACCGGATGTGCGTCAGCGTCCGCCATGATAAGAAGCGTCCGAATTGGGCTGTCGGTTAGGAAGGAGTTAGGAAAAGTGGCCTGTATGCTAACTATCATAGCCACTTTAGCATAGGGACCTCTGATGCTAACTATCATAGCCACTTTAGCATAGGACCTCTGATGCTAACTATCATAGCCACTTTAGCATAGGGACCTCTGATGCTAACTATCATAACCACTTTAGCATAGGGACCTCTGATGCTAACTATCATAACCACTTTAGCATAGGACCTCTGATGCTAACTATCATAGCCACTTTAGCATAGGGACCTCTGATGCTAACTATCATAGCCACTTTAGCATAGGGACCTCTGATGCTAACTATCATAGCCACTTTAGCATAGGGACCTCTGATGCTAACTATCATAGCACTTTAGCATAGGACCTCTGATGCTAACTATCATAGCCACTTTAGCATAGGACCTCTGATGCTAACTATCATAGCCACCTCTAATACTAACTCACTGGCGATTAGACTAGGAGCTATATGCCATCTCATAAGCCACTGCGCCAATCCCCGCCCCCCTCGAGTGATTCATGCGCAACCACTGTTGATTGACAGGTGCACATTTAATAATAAAAATAATAATTAAAAAAGATTCTGCACAAGCCAAACTTTATAAAAGTGACTTCATACATGTCGTCGTCACCACAGCTCAGTCACATGGTTTTAAAGAGCCTCCTCAGTAAATGGCCTAAATGAAGCAGTTTGTGCTTTTGCTTCATTTAGTAGAAACTTAAGCCACATGGCTAATTTGCATACTGTAGCTTTATGAAACCGCTGTGGAGATAAAATAAAGGGAAATGTGAAGGATCATTTGGATGTTTCTTTTTTGTTGCCTTAAATGTCTTTATTTGGACACTATGTTGCATATGCACTACAGTAGGTGGCGGTATGCGCTTTTGTTTGCCTGCCAATATCCTTAAAGAAGAAGAAGAAGAAGAAGAGCTGTTGGTGATGTCACTTCCCCTTCCCCTGGGTAAGGACGGTGGAATTGGGCAAATGCTGCTGAAGCTCTAGTTCACTAACTGCATAGAGATCTAACAGCTGAGCCCATGAAAGGTTAAGGATTAGTTGCTAGTGTTAGGACTTAGAGGCTACAATTTAACGGTTTCGGATGCAGCCCAGGAGCTTTGTGGAAGCTCCATTTTGCCCCTTTAAGGAACAGGCTGCGTAGGAGGAGACAGCGCAGTCTTGTAAATTTCACATTTCAATTTGGTGCTGAATGGGAACCACTAATCTCTAATTATTACATCTATGGCTAAGACCTACAGAACTAATTAAGCTGTAAGATCCAGTCAAGAAGCTTCTAAATTTGAGTAAAACTGGAGAAAACGTGCTCGGTTCAGGCCGGGGTTAAACAGTTCAATGTGAATGTGAGGATTCATTTATTCATCTTTCACATAAATAGTTTAGATTCTTTTGTGCCGTCACAAAGCTGACCTGGGATCAAAGAGCTGCTGACACTGTGGGCGAGGCACATTTTTCCATCTGAATCCATCATCCAGTCGGTTAAAACGTTTTCTTGATCTCCCTGTAAACAAGGCAAAAGAGAGAGAGAATTCTTAAAAAAGTAATTGTACGCAGTAAATATGCAGGCGAGGAGGTGCTCCTGACCCCGATGAGGAGGTGGATCTGCTGGCCTAACGAGAACAGAACGGCCGTGCTGCAGCCCTCATCGTGGAACTCTGTGGTCGGGTAGAAGCCGATCTCGATGACAGACGGGAGCTGTGTAAACCAAGAGACATTATCAACATTATAAAGAAAGAAAAGCTTATTGGATCCGGAGTACCCAGGGAAGTGTAATTGCTCCAACTCTGTTTATATTATTCTTAAATGACCTACTGACTGTTTTGGAAGAATGTTCTGTGTTATTACCTCAAAGTATTAATATTATTCCAGCAGCATATGCAGACGACACAATAATCACAGTTTCCAGTACACATCCAGCTTTAGCTATTGCTGGTCTGAATTATGCGTTGGCTACTGCTAGCCGTTGGACCAAAACCTGGGGCATGAAGTTTAATGCCTCTAAGACTGTGTGTCTGTGCTTCACAAAGCAATATGCCAGCCGCTTAAACAACCAGGTTGTGTTTGAGGGTCAGACCATTCCCTTCTCAAATGAGACAAAACATCTGGGGGTCATTCTTACGAGTGACCTCAAATTTAAGCGTCATATCGAGGAGACTTGCAAAGCAGCTCGTAAGGAAATTTTTGTTCTGAGACTTCTTAAGACAAAGTTGCCACCGAGAAGCAACGAACTACTGCTGCGCATATACAAGGCCTACATCAGATCTCGATTGGAGTACTGCTCAGTGTTGCTATGTGGTATTGGAAAAACATTGGTGAATTGCTTAGAAAGCCTACAGCGGAGATGTATGCGCATAATTCTCCAGCTGCCATACCGTGCAGAAATAGCACCTGAGCACTATAGTAGGCTGGGTTTGATCACACTGCAAACAAGACATAATTTTGCTCTGTCATGTTTTGCTTATAAAATGTATCATGGGCTTTCACCCAAAGCTTTGGACCAATACCGCCCTACACAAAAGGTTCTACCTTACAATGTGCGCCGACCGAACTATGTGCTGCCTGATGGGACGCTGCCTATGGCGGGTATAGTGCGGAGGTCGTGTTTTGTTCTGGCTACACAAATGCTTAACGTCCTGGACTATGACTGTGTCACTCAGCATGGGTCTATGGGGGAATTTAAGGGGTACCTGACAAGCCATTTCAGAAACACTTTGTGAATTTTCCATTTTGTTAGGACCTTTTCTTTTCTTTTTTTTTTAACTCTTCCAACGTTCTTATGGCCACGGAATCTAAATGTGTATTTTTAAATTAAATTGTTATATTTGTGCATATATTTTAAAATAATAAAGGATATTAAAAAAAAAAAAAAATTGTAAGGTTGGAACTACCTCTTTTAAGATGCTCAGGTCCATTTTTGCTATTGCTGTGGTTAGGGGAAAAAAAGGAATTTCCATTAAACTTTAAATTTATATATCTTGTGTAGCATTTAAAAAAGTGATTATTACCCGACTCCATCCTGGCCAGAGCCAAGTTTGTGATGTGGAAAAACCCATCTCTGACCAGTAGAAAGATGTGGTAAAGTCCTGGAAGAGAAAACGCAGTACTGTTTGTAAATCCAGCAGTAAGTAACACACATGTACGAGCTTTACCTGGAGACGCCTTGTCCTCCTCGACGATGAGGTAACGATACGTTTATTTTCACTGGATTTGTTTTCCAGCAGAGTCTGAAAATACATTGAGGAAAACATTTCGTCGATTTCAAATCAATTTGATTTGAAGGGTTATTACCGGTATTATTCAAACTGATTTTTTTATTATTTTACAAAAGTAAGAGGAGCTCAGCGCCCCTGCAGAAACTTTCATAACGGTTGTCTCCTTCACTTCACTCTCGACACTGGGCTGTGGCTGGAAACAGGGGCTTAGAAAAGGACATAGGTTGTTTCCCAAAGCCTGGTACCTCGCCTTGCCTTGGTGTTGAAGGCAGTGCCTCCAAACTCACTTCCTTCCAGTCCAAGGCTTTGGTCCTGCCCAAAAAGAGCTGCTAATGGAACACGCTTCAGAGCTAAAGGAAGTGACATCACAACATAAAAAAGGAAGTTATGTTTATCCAAGGCAGAGGGGAGGGTCTGCTGAGGTTGATTCTAAAGTAATAATATTTTATAAACTAAAGATAGATATATAAAAAGCAGTCAGAAATGATGACATTTTTATTTTATTATACTCAATTTTATTTCTATTGATAGGTGGAGGTGTAATTATAAGCCCATCTGGGTTTTCTGCCTCTTCCTGCACTTTTATTATTATATCTTAAAGGGATACTTCGGGATTTCTGACATAGGGCCTCATTTCCTAGTTATCCAGAGTGTTGTGATGTCTGGAGATATTTTTTCTTAAATTCATGCAGTTCTTATATTTGAAGAGTCTAGTGGCGCTAGGCTAGGGCAAGGCTAAAGCATTTCTATGGTATCAGTTAGCCTGCATTAAAAAACAGTGTGACCCACTCCACAGTGCACCTGAGGTAAATCACTTATAACACCAGACTAACCATATAAATGTCTGTGTTAATAGAATAATTTTTGAAATATAACTGACCTTGTATCACATGAATTACCGCATTTTGAGGGACTATTTTCTCGCAGATCACTCCGCCGCTGCGTTAGCTTACAGCCACGAAGCTGATGCTGCTCAAATATAAGTTATTTTAAATGATTCTATTAACACAGACATTTATATGGTTAGTCTGGTGTTATAAGTGATTTACCTCAGGTGCACTGTGGAGTGGGTCAGACTGTTTTTAATGCAGGCTAACTGATACCATAGAAATGCTTTAGCCTTGCCCTAGCCTAGCGCCACTAGACTCTTCAAATATAAGAACTGCATTAATTTAAGAAAAAAATATCTCCAGACATCAACAACACTCTGGATAACTAGGAAATGAGGCCCAATGTCAAAAATCCTGAAATATCCCTTTAATGTTATAATGGATTGTTTGCCATTATGTGCAAAACTAATAAATAAATAAAATAAAATGAAACCTTTCTGAAAATACAAAATAAAGTGCCTGATATTAAATTCAGTGCCCACCAGTGTTAATTTCGTCGACTAAAATATTTAGTCTTAATTTTAGTCAAAGTGATATTTTTGACTAAAATTGGACTAAAACTAAATTAAAAGTTGTTCATGAGACTAAAACTATGACTAAAATGTCCAGATATTTTAGTCGACTAAAATAAGACTAAATAAAAATGAAAAGGAGAGACTAAAATCATCCAAACTTCTATTGACCGTCTGAAAGAGCCTCAGATCATGTAAATTCTCTGCCAAAGGAGCAGCTCTGAGCTTTGTTCATGTGGAGCAGCTCCATGAAGCAGAAGAGCTGATTAAATATGATTATAATGAATATTATAAATGTAAAGTCGACTAAATTTGTCTTAAATTTAGTCGACTAAAACTAGACTAAAATTGAAGATATTTTTTGACTAAATCTCGACTAAAATTGAATTACATTTTTGTCAAAAGACTAAAACTAAATTAAAATATGTCGTCAAAATTAACACTGGTGCCCACCAAACAAATCAAGTCCTTTGCTGCTCCATGAAGCAGTGACATTTGGTTGAATATTTGAATGAATTATTCATACTAATAATGTTAAAAATATAATTGAATTGTTTTTTCTATTATTGACTAAAAAGACAAAAACCTAAAATTAATTATACCAAATCTTGACAAAACATTTGTTTTTTTTTGTAAAAATAAATAAACAACACACACAGCAGAACCATAAAACTAGTCAAAGCATGTATTTTTTTTTTTTAAAGTGGAATTTAAGTGCTTTAATAAGTCACACCACCCAGCACCACCTTTTTTACTTTTTCTTTTCTTGAGCCGTGGTGCATTATGGGTTTTTTGCTTGAGCAAGGCAGCAAAGGCTACACTGATGTATCCTTGGTATATTAGCCAAACTACTACTACTACTACTACATGCTAACCAAATGGAGGACACAGGCGTAGCCCGTTAAAAAGAATAGACTCCTCCTCCTCACTCCTCCCGTTTACCATAATGACCACGTTCGAGGGGGAATTCATGGCGGATTTACAGACTCCTCCTCCCCAGCTCTGATGAAGCATGTTCCTAATAAGGGCATAAGGGCGGGATCTTCACTGTAGACTCGGCCCTTGCGTGACGTGTAGCTCGTGCAGCTCCAATGCTAACAGTCCGACCCTCATTAAGTACGAGATTTCTAAAATGTTTCCTACGATAATCAGCCTCTGATTGTGTCTAACGCAGCGTAATCACAGGAGGAATATCGAGCTGGAGACAGTTCCAAAAAATTAGGCACCGGCATTAAAGTTGCTTTAACGTGTCTAAAGTGCAAGAGCTGAGATAATGTGACCAAAATACGTTGGGTTGGGGGCGGATTTATTTTTAGATCATGTAAAACTGTCGGCTTGGTCACCTCGCAAGTCCGCGATTATGACGCCGATTGACAAGAAAAGACGAGCGTTTTGAAGCAGAAGATGCCGCAGCTTCTCCTTTCACTTCCTCTCTCTGAGCTGCGCTGCTGAAGGGCCGATGGCAGCCCATTGAAAAACACATAAACTAACGAGGGTCTTGTTCAGTTTGTATTGGACTGATTAAATTAGACTGATGAGGCTTATTAGAGCAGAACCAATGGTAATATCAGTGAAAAAGTATGGCGAGAAAAGGGCACTTGGGCAGAGGCTCAAGCTGAAGTGAAGAAAATACTTTTTAAATACCTTTTTAATCCCATCACGGTGAAATGTAATGCCACTATCACGGGCCAAATGATAAAAGGTTTTTCCCCACGATGTAAATAAATTACATATTAAATAAACATTTTAAAACGATGAAATGGATTAAATAAGCGGCTACTGCACTATGTGTCCACACTTAGATCCACACATGCATATCTGCAAATACAATCGTTCTAGGTCAAATTGTTGTCGTCTTATCATATTTTACTTTTAATTATAATATTCTTTATGCATGCCCTTATAGCCCTTTATAGTTTTAAAGTCTTTATAGCTTATTTTTATTCTGTGTTATATGTTCTGTGTTGCACAATTGTACCGAGGAAAATTCCTACTTTGTGAACCTGTTCTCAAACAATGGCAATAAAAACTATTCTGATTCTGATCCTACTGAAAATAAAAAAGTTATATTTTATCCCTATGATTATTTTCAAAAAACTATAATTCTATCACAGGTATTATTAAAATACATCAAAGCAATTAAATCGTTGTGGGACTAGAACAATTTTGTGGATATAATGACAAATAAAGCGTTCTCTTATGGAACATTCCTGGTGCTGTTTCATCATAAACGTTTATCATTTGTAAACACTGGGGACTCTCTTACCTTGGTGAGGAGGATTTTCTTGAGCGGCACATAAACCAAATGCAAGTTGCCATTTTGTTCACACACAACTAAAAACTGTCCATTGTGGCAAACGTCGAAGGCTTCCACTGTCGTTTCTGCAAATCCAGAACACGGAGGTTAGAAAACAGCAGCACACGAGTCTCCTCTGAGCTTTGATTCAGATACCAAAGTGCAGAAGCAGCAGGACGGCCTGGTAGCTCTGGTCGAACAGAACGATGGTCGTGTCAGCCACAACAATACTCCAGCTGGAGCCGCTGGAGGACGACAGACCAGGGTCTCCTTCCACCTGCACGGAACAGCCTCAGTTTAGCTTCATTTTATTACAAGAGAATGAGAATAAAGGTTAAGGTGAGACGCTGCAGGTGAACAGGGAATGTTTATAAATGTAGAGATGTTGATTTGAAACTCTGGCTGTATATTACTCTGACATAATGAGGAAAAAATAATGTATTGCAAGTTTTGGCTATTTTATGTTTTCATAAAAATAAGGCGAGGAAAGCTGGGAGTAAATTCCAGGAACCTTTGTGAGCAGCGCCCCCTTTTGGAGGAATCGAGATTTAAAAATTGCATTGTTTGTTTATTTGAGCGGCTTACATTTTCCAAATTACAAAATGCACATTTAAAGAGTCACAGATGCTCAAAAGGAGTCGGCTGAAGCAGAAGCTTATGAGCGCCTTCCCCACATTCGACATAATAAACATTTACATTTCACAGTAATACGTGAGGACAGTATCCACAACACAGAAGAACATGTGTCTATTCCTTAAGTTAACAAGTGTCCTCAAAAGGCATTTACATCAGAAGAAAATAAGACTAGACGTATGTACTCCATTGCTTACATTTCCCATAGGGAGGAATTATTTACATTAATAACATCATCTTAACAACAGTTTGACTAAGTAACGTCATAATAATCATAACACGGCGCATGCACCGTCAACAGCTGCGTAACAGAGAAGAAGAAATTCATGTGTTCGATTTTCCAAACCCATGAATTACATTTATGCAACTGCATATATCAGAATAAGGATTATGATCAACCAAAACAATGCATTTAAATGTGTATTATTATTATTATATATATATTATTATTATTATTACATTTTCGTTATCAACATGGATATCACTAATATCATATTTTAATATTAGTGTGTATGTGGAAACAGGATCATTTCTCGTTCTGGGGATAATATTTCCAAAGGAAATGGCCGTTCTTGATCACGGACACATTAACTCACTGTCAGGAGACGATTTTTTATTTTTGTGGAAAATTATATGAGCGAATTTATCGATTGCATCTGTCAGAGCTCATTACTGAGGAAACAGCTCCACATTGTGTCCGTGCATTATCCTCTTAGTAACGTCTTTAATCAGTAAATATTCAAACTCATCTAACCTGTTCAGCATTAGCCTAATTAATGATCTCTCAGTTTTAAACGCACATAAGTAGCATTAGCAGCTGCTGAATGAACCATGTACCATCTGCTAAGCTACAAAACTACATCGTAGGCTGTATGATTTTAATTTAATGATAATATAAAAGCAACAGACTAAAAGCTGAAGCTCTAGTGACATTATAAAGCAACCAGCGAAAAGGTTCCACAGGCAAATGTCACAGAGAAGTCATGATCACAGTGGGTTTAGCAGCTCAGTTTAAAACGTTAATCGTCTCCTCTGAATTATCTGAAGCGTCACTTCCATGGCTTCCTTTTCACATTCGATAAATAAAACAAAGAAAACGTTTTCTTCATGTGTAAATTAAAAGATCTCAGACGATCTTTCCTCATTCATTCCAATGTACGGAGCTTCCAATATATACATTTCTAAATTGTTAAATATTGGAAAGTTTGAAGTCTGTCGGAGCTACTGATACTGTCGTCGCCACAACGTGAGAAAAATGCATTTGAGAAAGTAGCTCTTGACATTATTAATTGTATAAACCTACGGAGAAACACTGAGTCTGTGTTTAATAATTAAACATGTTATTGTGAAGATATTTCGTTTGTTTCCAGGTGAAAGTTTAAATGTTAGAACAAATTAGCCCAAAACCTGAAATGTGTTTTTCCTGCAGGTCGCCGTAACCGCCTGAACCGAGCACATTTTCTCTAGTTCAGCTTTACCCAAATCTCAAAGCTTCTGGACTGGAGCTCACAGCCTATTGGCCAGAGTAACACCTCATTTGAAAGCTAAGACCTACAAAATGGATCGTGACTTTCGGGCACGTTATTGTTGCTTCTTTGTGGCTCTTTATTTATTTATTTTTGCTTTTTCCATTACTTTTTTGTATTTTCAAACCTTCCTTCCCTTTGTTTTTCCACTTTGTTTTTCCTCACATTACACGGTCACCATTTTCAGTTTCCATTCCAGTCATGTTGTTTTGAAACTCGCTCAAGGCTTATAGATTTCATGCTGTATTTGTTTACCTGGCTGGCTGCAGAGATCTTCACCAAAGTGTCCACCTGGTACAGACCAGTGCAGTCCCCCTCCCTGCTCAGCCTCACGGTGTTGGTGTCCTCGTTGGTCAGAAGTTCAACATCACTCCACAAGGCCATTTTCAGGCGCTACTATAAAAAACATGGATAACTTGTTTTTATTTTACTCTTTTCATTCAAAACATAATGTACAAAAGAAATGTGTTTAACAAACTTGGCCGTTTGCAGTAATATCACAATCAGATATATAGCAACATGTGAAAGCTTTTAAAGTCATTTAAAAGAAAGAAAAAGTAGGGGGCATTTTTGACATTTGCTTTTGCATATACAGAATTTAGCAAGACATAAAATACATAGATTTTCTTGTATGTTGAAACGTAAATAAGTAGTTCTTTGGATGGGGAAATATTGGGGGCTATACGAAAAGATAAATACGTAGTTCTGAGTTTGGAAAACGGTCTTTTATCAAATTTGTTTAGGATGTCGTTTTTATTTTGTAAACAAGGGAATAATTCATCTGTCAAACGTCTCCTAATTAGAAAAAAACTTTTTCTTTTTGTCTAAGATTGATATCTGTTGTATCACTGGCCCACTTTACACTCTGGCTTTTTAATGCACCGCACAAGGCAACTTATAATAATACATAGTGGATAATAATGACAACAAGGAAGTAGCAAGATGACGGAATATAATGGCCAATGTGCCTATATAATATAAAATATGGTATTCATTGACAATTATTATTATTATTATTATTATCATACTGTGAAAATGCTGTAAAATGCAGCTAAAACCTCTTTGTTTGCCAGTGCTGCCATTTGTAAAGCTGATTGTATGTGGATTAATAGGGCTGGGCGATATGACCAAAAGTCATATCCCGATATATTCAGGTTGAATATCGATATACGATATATATCCCGATATTTTTTCCACAAAGTGAGAGCTGTGAAATTAAATGTTATGTCAAAGTCAAAGCCAAATACGAGTAGTTTTGTTGAAAACTCGCTATAAAATGTAAACATAAACAAAGCTCTGTAAGGTGCACATTTAAATAAAAAAATATCTTGGATAAAAATAGCCATAAAATAAAATAGGTCATCTTTTCTGAGGGCAGCATTTATATATAAAGAGATGACAAAATAAAGGCTCAGTTTAAGATAAACCTTTTTTTTAATCAGCTCGAGAGTAGCTGTTTGTTTTTGTTAACTTAATAACTTATCTGAATTTGAAATATCCCGATATAAACGATATGCTCTAATTCCATATCTCATTTAAAAATATATCGATATATCGCCCAGCCCTATGTGAATATTTGTAACTAAATTAGGATAAATGTTAAACTCACCAACAGGTACAGGGATATAATTGTGTTTTGAAACTGATACAGAATATTCAGGAAGAATTGTTTACATCTGTAAATGTAAAGTCCAACTGTCAGATCATGACATGCAAATTACATGAACCATAAACATGTACAATAGGCCAGGATGAATGTGAGTGTGTTTCAGAGTGCGCATGGGGGACGACGGATGGAAATTAACCCAAAGACTACAATTGGCTGGAGTGTCCACGGCCTCCACAGAACGTCATAAGCCGCACCAGCTCCACACATCGTCATCAGGTGCTGCCCATTGTCCCGCCCCTGTACCTGTGGTTTATAACCGAGTCCCTCCCACGTAATCAGTCTGCTGTGATTGTGCCAATGCAAAGGCCCACACACTCACCCCCCGCATGTCACCCCCAAACTTCAGAGACCGCCTCTTTCACTGCATTTTTGACTTTTGTTTGTGGGTGGGGAAAGGCTTTGGCACACCTGTTTAGTTACTCTTTAACAGTTGTATGTATAAGAAAAAAAGGACAATGTTGCAGTCAAAATAAACCCAAAATTCTCCCAAAGCAACACATTTTACTGAAAAATATAGCTTTTCCTATAAAAAATCATGTTACATTTACCCCTTTTTTCAATGTGAAATAGTTCCAAGTACCCCTGCTAGGTCCTCGAGTACCCCAGGGGTCCCCGTACCCCTGGTTGGGAAACACTGAAATAAACCAATAAATAAATGAACAAGGCAATAAGCTTCTTCGTCTACTCCCTTTGAGCTTCAGTAACTGTATAATTGTGAAATTCTGAGAAGAAAAAAGAAAAGAAATGACTGCTCAAATAAACTACTAGAGGGAAAATGTGTTTGTGTCATCTGATGAGCTAATGAGTTTTTGGACAGAAAAATAAATTCTTTAGGAAGTTCATAAACGCATGAAGTCTAAAGGCGAGGGGTTAAAACTGTGTTTAATGCAAAATCGTTCATAATCTAATCGAGTTCCATCGTCATCCATAAGGTGTGACACACATCTTTTTAAACCAGTCTTCGTAAATAAATCATTAGTACAGCTGAAGCTAAAACGATATGAACCTCTACACTAGCAGAGTGTTTATGATTAGATCGTTTGCTGCAGCTGTGCACGTGTCCAAAGTTAGAGGTAAAATGTTTACATACCGCTTCTTTCAAGTGCTGAAAAGCGTCCAAGCCTCCACAAGCATGAAGTTTAAAACCAGTCGCTGAATTTCAGGCTGAGAAAAACAAGCCGAGCGCTGCGCAGTTTCACATTAGAATTTGGCGGGTTGTTGCAGGAAGTAGAACAGAAAAGTACTTCCCGTTATTTGGTCTGGAAGGCGCAGAAGGGTCCGAGTGTTTTCCTGCGCACACGTACGCAAAGAGAACGTTCACACTTTATTAATAGTGACTTAATGTCTGATGGCTGGAATTGTATTTATCTGCTTATACGTGACAATGCGACTTGTTAGGAAAGCACAACTTATCTGCAGTTAAAAAGTTGTATCCTGAAAAGTCAATCTAAGGGTTTACGTCAAGGAGGAGGCGTGACGGATCCTCGTGGTTGCCAGATCAGTGAGATATAAGGTTAAGGCAAGTTTATGTGAACAGCACATTCATACACAAGGCAAATCAAAAGTGCTTCACAGTTGCATAAAATTAAAGAAGATTAAATCAATCCATAAAACATTAACATAAAAATTATTAATTACAGTAAAAGGCAACAGTGCAGATCAAATACTTTCAGTGTCATATTCACGAGTAAAAAGAACTATTTTCAGCCTGGATTTGAACATAGAGTTGAGGCCTGTCTCACATCCTCATGAAGACTGTTCCAGATTTTAGCTTTAGCCTCAGCGTGTTTAGTCCTGACTCTGGAACCACCAGGAGACCCCTCCCGAGATGGTTCATACGGCTCTAACATGTCAGAGATGACTTTGGTGCTAAACCATGAAAAGACTTGTAACAAGCAGAGCTGTTTTAAATTCTATTCTCTGAGTGACAGGAAGCCAGTGCAGAGACCGGAGCACTGGACTAATGTGGTCGTATTTCCTGGTTCTTGTCAGGACTCGAGCAGCAGCGTTCTGGATGTTCTGCCTCGTTTAGAAAGGCCAGTGAGCAGCCGTTACAGTAGTCTAACCTGCTGGAGACAAATGCATGGATGAGTCTCTCTAAGTCTGGTTTTGACACTATTCCTCTGATCTTAATGTTCTTCAGATGGTAAAAAGCTGATGATGTTATTGCTTTGATGTGGCTGTTTAAGTTCATGTCTGAGTCCATGATTACTCCGAGATTTCTAACCTGATTTTGTTGGAAATAGAGGAGAGACTCGAGGTGACCAGTGTTGGGCAAGTTACTTTAAAATTGTAATATGTTTGTATTACAAATTTTGGCAAAAAGTAAGTATAAACTAAAATTAGGTATAATTAGGGTGACCAGATTTTCCAACTAAAAACTGGGTCAATATTCGGGAATAGGCCACGGGGTTCTGAATCTAAACTGTCTTTACCCACGATGAATGGTTAAACTGTCGACGACTTATGACATGCACCAAACCGCATCTGGAATTGAGATTTTGAATTGGTTTACACTTGGTAATTGATACTCCCCATGGGCCAAAGACATTCATTTTCAAATGAAGTATGCTATTTCAGGGACTACATTGGACAAAACCGGGAGAACTGGGACAGATTACGAGTAAAACTGGGACAATCAATGGTTTTGGAGAGATCTATTGGGACGTGGGACAAAGGCTAAAAACTGGGACTGTCCCGGGTAAACTGGAACATCTGGTCACCCTAGGTATAATGCCACCGAGCAAAAGGGCATCAACAATTTCCTTTTCCTTCTTTATCCCCATTCTCTCGTGTTTTGTTTTGACAACAATGTATACGGTCAATGGTTCAAAACATTGAGTTGTATTCAGTATGCAACATTTTCGTCGTATCTACGCAATGTCATGAATTTAAAGAGATGTATTTATTTGTATCGACTAAGTGTGATTAGAATAGGGTGACCAGATGTCCAGTTTACCTGGGACCAGGGGCGTGCTGGACCTAATTTCAGCCCGGGAATTTGGAGAAGACCGGCCCGGAATTATGGCTCCGTAATAGTGCGCTGGTCTCAAGTACAAGAGATCGCTGGATCAAATACCACACATTGACAATTTTCTAACAATTTCTCTTTTCACATGGGCCGCTGCACACACAGTCTGAGCCTGATACAAACCCACAATCAGCACAAGTTATGTAGATAAAAACATTTATTTGACCACTTTTCTACCTTTCACTGCCTTTTAGTCTCTTAACTCGCGCAGACACTTGTCTCCGCTGGATTGGACTGCACCAACTTGAACTAAAGCGGAGGGGTGTTCCACTTAAACACCCCTCTGAGTTAGTTCAATATCAAATGGTATCTCCCCGCTGCAAGAATGAAAAGTTCGATGCGAATATTTTTCAGATTTTCATTCATCAGTCGTTATTTGATAGATTTCCATGACAATTACGCTTGTGTTACTTCATTTATATCTGGAACAGCAGCTCATGCTCCTGCTGCAGCCCAGTTAAAGCCTTTAGGCCTGGAATAGTGAGTTATTATTTCATTATTTTATTCTGATGGCCCGGCCCAGAAGCACCGGAACCGAGCGGCCCACCGGGAAACGTCCCGACTCTCCCTATGGCCAGCACGCCTCTGCCTGGGACAGTCCCCAGTGTTTAGTCCTTTGTCCCACGTCCCAACAGATCTCTCCAAAACCATTGATTTGTCCCAGTTTTACTCGTAATCTGTCCCAGTTGTTCCCATAGTCTACACTTGAAAATTAATGTCTTTGGCCCATAGACTATCAATTACCAAGTGTAAAGCAATTCAAAATCTCAATTCAGGATGCAGATTGGTGCATGTCATAGGTTGTAAACAGTTTACTCTTCATCATGGGTAGAGACAGTTTAGATTTGGAACCCCTGCGGCTTATTCCCGAATGTTGTCCCAGTTTTTTTGTTGGGAAATCTGGTCACCCTAGATTAGAAATCGCGATCTAAAGTGAAGTCCAGCGTGATTACATCAGTAAAACCTGGCGCCCCCGGACTGTGAGTCAGACAGACTCTGAACCCTCCGTCGTCATTGCAGATAGAGGAACGACCAAACACGGTTTTTGTGGACACAAGAGGCAAACAAGAAGCCAGTTGTACACGTATAATGTCGGTGAGTTCAAGAATATGCGATATATACGACAATCAGTGGTGTGTCCGCGTTAACCGGGACAGTATTGATATGAATGTCTTTCGTAAAAATGGCGATTAGCATTAGCACCGTTAGCTTCAGGCCCAGCTGCAGTAGAACAACAAAAATGTAGCGATCTGGGTTTTTTATGCTTTGAATGTTTATTTTTATTCTTTTGTAAATACGCAACTGTGTTTTAACATTTATTTGAAATCATGTCGGTGTAATAATATAGGTTTGATAATCAGCAAGAGACGCATTTCGAAACAAAGACACTTATGAGAATAATTTCCAACATATGCAGCTTCTTCTCCGTCCAAGTTTGGTAAATCGATGTTGTTTGTTCAGGCTTTTATGTTCTCTCCCCCTGGTTTCAGGCCAGTGATAGTGACTCTGCGGATGTGAAAAAGTCTTCAGCATGGAGCCCAGCAGGTCCCCCCGCAGCTCCAAACGGCATCACTCCCGATCCCGCTCCAGGGACAGGAAACGTGAGGCTTTAAAGGCCTAGTTTACCCACGCGCCATGTATTACCTCAGGTGTATTGATGGTTTATTTTTGCTGTGTCCAGGTGGCAGAAAACACAGACGAAGCCGCAGCAGGAGCAAAGAGGTAAATAACACCTTTAATATTGTGATTTGAATAGAATAGATACGTCTTTGTTAGTTTAAGACCAAGGTGAGTATACAGAAGTGTTGTTTTCTCATTTGGTCAGGAATTTTGTTTTTTTTGCATCTTTTATTTCTTTTATTATTTTGTAATGAAGAGTAGCTTTATGTGTTTATCAAATAGTGCCAATTAATGTTGGAATTTGTGTAGATCAAATGATAACATTTGTACAATAAATCATACTCAGCGTGCTAATGCACGAAGAGACTGAACTGAAGACCCTGCTGACATAGCAAAAAGTATGTCTTCTACGGGGACAGGTAACTATCTGCATTTAGATTCTGTTTGTCTCTCTTTGCACTGTAGAAAAACAAGGATTTAATTTTACTAATGCTAAGTTAACCCCTAAACTGGATTCTTATGGCAAATCTCTAGTTTGTCACTGGGGAGTCAACTGCTTAAGAAACAAGAAGTCACTTTTTGGACCCAGTGCTGCAAAACATTTAAGTTGAATAAACCTGTCAGTTTAACAATAATAACAATAATACAACAATAATCTACAGAGAAAAGTGTGTTATTAATGTTTATATTGACAGGTTTACCCTCTAAAGAATTAATTATTTCAAATTACAGCAAGCCCTGTTAATGGCCTGATCATTTGTCATAAGTATTTGGGGCGTCTTACATAAATACTTTAATTATGGAGCTGTTTGGTCATTTACCTTCCAATACCTTATACACCTTTTGTTTACATGCATATTAATCGAAAGCACTTTTCCAGGTTGTCAACAATGTTGATACCGTCTGCTCTCGGCCCTGGTACTAACTTTTTTTGTTGCACTATTTTCCTGAAAGAGACAACTTCTTCTTAAAACAGGCACGGAAGAGGGACCACGACAAGGCTTCGAAATCGCACAAAAAATCCGAGGATCCAGACAGACAGTCGGAGAATGGAGAGGAGCGATCGAGGCGGAAAGAGCGAAAGGCATCCAGAGAGCGCAGCCTGTCCCGATCCCTGTCCCGAGAGAGGTCAGTGCAGAGGCGCAACATGTGTCGGAGTATTGTCATGTTTTAATGGGGTTCCTGTTTGCTTTCAGGCGCCATCACAGCAAGAGCAAGGACAAACGGAAGTCCAGGTCTCGCAGCAGAGAGAAAAAGAAGAAGGCCAGGTCCAGATCAGGCTCCAGGTCCAAGCACCGGCATCAGAGCAAGAGCCGCAGCAAGAGCAGGTTCCTGCAGCAGCTTTTCTGTCTCTGCTTAACTACTTTGGGCTATGTGTCATTGCCATCCTTAAAGTATTGACTGGTTACTGGTAGGGCTGGGTACCGATAATTATTTCCCGATACCGATACTTTATTTATTTTATTTATTTGAGTAGTTTATCTGCTCAAAAGGAGTGGGCCGAAGCAAAGGCTTATAAGCGCACACCCCAAAAGTAAAAACGATAACATTTCATTTAACAAATCATAAACAAGGGAACATATGGCAAGGTAACAGCAAAATAAAGAAACAACAGCAAAAGAATATACAACAACACTCACAATATCCGTTCATATTTGAGGAATATGGATTCTTTTGTAGATCTTTTTAAAGTGTGCAGATTTTTACAGAGTTTGATGCTTTGATCTAGATTTTTCCAAATTTTACACCACGTCTCGTGGGACACATGCTTTTTAAAGTGCAACTAAACCCCAAATCCACTTTTTTTACTGATAAGCTGCCTAAATGGGTGTCAAATAGAGTTGTCTACATGTCCCAGTCAATATTTTGACATTTTGTGCTAAATTAGTTCAAAATCCCTCTTTTGGGTCCAAAACTGAGCGGTTACTGCCCTCTTCAGGTTAAAAACATTCAACCAAAGTGGAATTATGTGATTGGCCAATGACCTTACCCATGCAACGTCACGGTACCAGAGCACGTCATCACTGCAGCCGTATATAACCCCCACTCCCTCCCGCATACGCGTCCATAGCGAGTTGGAGTTGGATTCATAGCGAGCGAGCGAGTTGTGCAGCTACAAGCGATCGCTTGCAAGCAGGCCGCTGTCACTGACAGCCCCAGACATCGCCCCCCCCCCCCCCCCCCGTCTCCCCAAGGCCTCCCGGCACGCCTCTTTCGCGGAGTTTTTTTACTTTTGGGAGTGGGTGGAGTTAAGCCTCTGTCTTGCCCTTTAGTTCCCCTTTAAGGTTGTTCTGTATCTAAACTAATTTTACCTCTCAAGTTGTATTTAAAGCAGTACTAAGTAACGTGTTTACCTTAATAAATCCTTTCCGTAGTCCCTCTGGGGGTAATACAAGTGTTAATGGGATGATTGGAGGGTCTTTCATCTCCCCCTGGTGTCTCTGACCAGAAAACCACAATTATAACTTGACTGCCACCGGGGCGGAGCAAGCAATACACACTAATGGCATCACGAAGAAGAAGCTAACAGGCTAACGGGCAAAGCTAACTGTGGGCCAGCTCCACTTTAAACAGTATTTACAGCCAATTTGAGTGAAAAAAAATGATCTCCATTGTATAACTGGATGTACAACACCCTCTCTCCCTTCACCTTTTCTGTCAGCGTAGTATTTACTCTCCAAGACATTTAATAAGTTAAAAAAATCGTAACTTGCTACGACACCTGCAGTTGTGCTCATGGCCTCTAGGGGCAAGAGTTACTTAGTACTGCTTTAACTTCTCGTTGCAGAACATATTTTGTAAACTTTCAGGAAGCGACTTTTGTGAGGCTTTGAACATGGTTTGAGCCATCTTAAATTCAGCAAGGTCCTCAAATTTCATTGTTTTACTTGAACGGTACTTTGTTCGATACCTATATAAAATTATTTTTCATGAAGAACCATAAAACAGATTAATAATGTTAGTTTATTCCTTTTCCTTACATTTCATTTCTTTTGCATTTGTATCATTTGTTTGAGGTGAAACAATTAAGAAACTTCCCTTTAACGACAAAAAGGGCGGAAAAAACACTTTACAATTAAAAAAAAGATTTGAACACATTTTTCACACATTTCCATATTTATTTTTCCCCATTTTTTTTTTTTACACGTTTCCAAAAATTTTCAACAATTTCCCCAAAATGTTAATTTTTTTTGCCCCAAAGTAAAACATTTTATTTCTAAATTCATCCCAATTTTTCTACTTTTTCCGCAATTTTTTTTCCTCCCACTATTTTCCACCAAATTTTCCCACTTGTTTTTCTCCATTTTCTACCTTTTTTTTTTTTTTCCAACTTATTTCACTTTATTTATTTTTAAATCTTTTTAAAACCGCAGCAAAACTTGAATATAAAGATTTTAGATTTATTTTCGGTACCTGCTTTCGATACTTTTATTATTTCAATACCAGTAGTACCTAAACCTTTTTTTTTTTTTCAATACCAGACTAGTATCGTCCCCAGCCCTATAGTTACTGTATTGCAATTAGGGCTGCACGTTTTTAATTAACCATTAACCGAGGCCCTTAGCGGTTAATACTCTGTTAACCATTAGTGTGCGCGCGGGACTAAAAGCTTTTTGCTCCGTTATGCAGTTTTGAACAGTTAATCGGGTAAGCATGGACCCCCCTAATATGAATCACCTTCGCCCCCCTTTGTAACGTGATACTTACTGTATTATTGTTCTCTATGAACCAGGGAACGGAAGAAGAGACCAGAGAAGGTGCGTAGGAGGAGTCGAAGTCGCACTCCCAGTCCACCCAACTTCAGGGGACGGAACACGGCTATGGACGCACAGGAGGCCCTGGCCAGGAGGTAATGTGTAGTTTAATGCACCACACAGCATAGGAACATCATCTACAAATCAGCTGTTAGGGCAGCTGGGTGCGGGTTTGTTGATCGGGAGCTACTGGCCTCTTCAACAGGCCACTCAGTGTAGGGCTTACATCATACACTGTACATAATTAAAAAATAAAATAAATGTACACAGATTAATATTGTGTTGAGCATGGTAATGACAATTGCGGAGTATAATATACCGTAAATCCTCTAATATAGGCCGGGGCCTTTATGCGCATTGAGGACCAGGCCTTTATTGGAACCAGGCCAAAATTAGAGACAGGCCTTTATTTCTATTTGAGCAAAACGGACGACCAGTGGAATGAAGAAAAATTAGATTTGTGTCCATTTGAACCTAAAATATTCGGTTCATTTATTAATTAACATTGCAAACACTCTCCCAGCGGCTGGAACATTGATGCTTTTTATTTTGTAGGGACAACAGGAAGCGTTTCGTTGCTGTTAGCGGAACATTTACATCAATGTCACGCCAGGTTTCTCTTTTTTTTTATACCGTGGACCGGATTATTTGTTGTTATCTGGTGTAAAGGCGAGTTTAGACGGAGCGTTTGTGTTTGTGATCGATCATGAAACAGACCTGAGAGAAGATGAGACGCTCTTTTGACGCTTATTTTGAGGCGTGGGACTTACCTGGAACCACTGGATGTGCTTTGAGGACGCGATGGTGACTTTATTAAAACCCCGGAGGGTCACACAACATTTGCCCTGTTTCCAAAAATAGTCACAGAAGGTTTGAAAAGTGGCTAAATCTGTCTCAAAGTTACGCTTGGATCAGCTCCGCAGCGCTCCCTCTCTCTCTCGGCCTGCGTTCCCGTTTGTTTACTTCCTGCACGTGAGTTATTGTTTACACTAGTATGAGACAGATTCCTAACGTGGGAAATATTTCTGCCGCTATAGTTTCTAATAATAGCCCCCTGTTTTAGAGACCGGCTTTTATTTGCCTCCGCCAGCTACGAGCCCGGCCACTGTTAGAGACCCGGCCGGTAGTGGAATACAGGCCAGTATTAGAGGATTTACGGTATATGTATATGAATGTACCCTTATGTCATAAAACAAGTGATTTTGGGTGATATTTGGCATTGGTAACAATCTGAAAGAAATATATTAATGGACGCCTATTGTTACTTGCTTTGTAGGGATCTTACATGAAACAAAACCGTTCTTGTAATAGTGTTGTCTGTTAATTATATGAACAGTTCAAACAGTGGTTGTGAGTTTGTGTTAATGAGCTGTTCTGAAAGGTAACAAGTTCTTATTTTCAGTCAATGAGACTAATCACTAAATGTGTGACTGAACATGTAAACTTATTTTCTTATTATTGCTGTGGAAACTGAAGCTTCAGGGGTCGAGAGTGATTACGATTTCATTGCATAGAATTATCATTGTTATTGCCTCATCCTTTTTTGCTATTTGTTCCTTGTTGTTGTTTTGTTCCCTTTACACTGATTGTACTATTGTGAAATGAAATGTTTTATACTGAGTTGGGGGTGGGCGCTCATAAGCTTCTTGCTTCGGCCCACTCCTTTTGAGTAAAATGTATGCTCAAATAAATAAATGCATTTAGGCCTTTCAGAAAGATCACATGACCGCAAATAGGGCGGGGCACCGTTAAACGATAGCAGTTTGGTATTGGATAAAGAGTTTAGGTTCTACCGGTATTGGCAAAATAAAAGCATCGAAAGCATGAACTGAAAAAATAAATAAACCTCTTTAGATCAAGTTTTGATGCTGTTGGTCCAGGGTCAGCGTTAAAGGAAGTGACTTGTTTCAGCTCAAATAAATGATCACTCGCCCCCAAATGTATATGAATTTTTCCCCAATTATTTTTAAATTTTCTTTGCCCAATGTTTGTCCCTTTCCCCCCTTTTTTTGCCCCAATTTTTTCAGAATTTTTCTAATTTTCTCTGTTTTCCCCCAATTGTCCCCCATTATTTTCCCAATTTATTTATTTTTTCTTCTGATTTTTGCCTTTTTTTTCATCTCGTTTTCCCAAATTTTTGCTCACTTTTTATTTGTAATATTTTCCATATGTCCCCTCCATTTTTTACCCAATTTATTCCCATATTTTTTCCCTTTTTTTTAAAGAATTTTCTTTTTACAACATTTTTGCCACATTTCTTGACATTGAGATGAACCCGATATTGTAAATGTGCAGATCTTCCAGACGTTATTGTTCTGTTTTCTGGTTCTAGATGACAAATATTTTAGTATAGGTATCGGCAAAAGTGTCATTCAGGTATCGTTAAAGGGGGGGTATTATGTAAAATCGACTTTTTCAAGCTTTATATCATGTTATTATGTCATTCCCTCATTAAACACATGCCTGGAGTGTTGCCTTGGCTCATTCACATATTTTTGAGTAATCAGTAAAAACTTAGACGGCAGCCATTTTAGGTGTAGCTATGCCTCAGTCCTCCTAGGAACGCCCCCACCTCCTGGAGACGCCTCTGGACCTTTCGTCACCAGCCAAGCCACCAACCACTGCTCCTCAGCTCAGCAGAGCCCCCTCCCCGCACAGTAGTGTTGTTTAGATGCCACAGCAGTGTGCTGAAGGGGGCGTGTCGGAAAGCTTCTTAAAGAGACAGAGGCCTATTTCAAGACGTTCAGTACAGCCATTTTGAGAGAGCAATTTTATTCAAGGCAGTTATTTTAATTTACTGCATATACAGACCAACAGAAGGTTACGTCATCATTGTAGTATGCTATAGACTGGGGCTATGTGATTGAAAAAAGCATAATACCCCTCTTTAAAGTAACTGGTGTTGAGAAAGATGTAACGGTGCCCAGCCCTAACTGCAAATACTATTACAGGAGAATAAAATGATGAATGAATCTTATTTAATCCAAGTGTTTCTTTCCCAGACTGGAGCGAGCCAAGAAGCTCCACGAGCAGAAGGAGAAGGATTTGTTGGAGAAAACGCACCAACAGCATCAGGAGATCGCTGCAGGTAAGATCCGCACAGTATTCCATCATTCAGCAACATTACACGGTGTTGTCAAACTGTGTTTAATTCCCAGCTGCTGCTCCTACAGCCGCCGCGGCCGCCGCAGCCGTAGCCACGACCCCGGGTCTGGACGTGGCTGCTCTGCTGGCCTCTGGCACACAAGTCACGCCGCAGATCGCCATGGCGGCGCAGATGGCTGCTCTGCAGGCCAAAACACTGGCCGAGACGGGCATCGCGGTGCCCAGCTACTACAACCCCGCGGCGGTCAACCCCATGAAGTTCGCAGAGCAGGAGAAGAAGAGGAAGATGTTATGGCAGGGAAGAAGAAGGAAGGAGTGGTGAGTCAATCAAACCAGCTGGATTTTCATGACTTAAGGCGAGACACGGCAGGTGAAAGTATTGATTTTTCACGCAGTGGTCTAAGTGGAGATTTTTATCTATTTTCCTCCTTTACATCTTAGTTTTCATGTCAGAGAATAAAAAGCATGATGTTTATTTTATGATGATGTGTCGCCTGCGACGCGGAGGTAACAGGAAGTAGCAGCTGCGGCGTCGAAAGACCGTCTTTCCCGCGGGTATTCATTCACAAATATTGACAGATTTTACATCCACGTGTCCTGTGAAGGGTCCCCGTGATGACGCTATCACCCAAATATGGTATTTTTCCTCCTACAAGACGCCTGGTGCTGGAGAGCCCAAAGAAGGTTCCGTAGGGCTTGTTTTCTCTGAATGAGAGAAGGCCCCACTCGGGCAGCGGGTGAGCCTTATAGTCGCTCATACAGACTCCACTTTACAGTCTTGGACGTAACACGATTTTGAAGGTTTTTTCAGAGGGACTTTTTAATGTCTAATTCCTAGCCTGATTTATTCAGCTTTAAACCCCAGTTTTTACAGATTTTTTTCCCTTATGATTAGTTAATTGAAAAACTAAACAATATATCCAAAATCCCCTCTGAAAAAATCTGAGTTACTAATATGTCAATAAAATTAAACCATCAATTTTAATCTGGCTCAATCCATTCTTTTTATTTTGTTGCCCAAAATATCAGCAATTTTGGCCATTTTCATGCACAAAATGTCTTATATGAAACATAAAATGACAGAAAAAATGCAATACATTTTTTCCTCATATTTATATCAGTGACGTTCAGCAAAAGTTTCACATTGATTTCTCCCTATTCACCTGCAGTGTCTCGCCTTTAAGCTACAACTTCTAGAAGGCAGGAGTTGTGACTGTCCCACAAGATTAGGGCTGGGTGCCGTTACGATATCTATCCCTTTTCCTTTCATTTAATTTCTTTTGCATTTGTATCATTTGTTTAGGGTGAAACTTCCTTTAAAGGAACAGGCCACAGTTTCCCCATACTGAGATCTGTTCTTACCTGAGCTTAACACGTCTCTGTAGCTCAGTTACAGACTCATGGATGTATCTGCACTTGGACTGTGTGGTGCGTCCACACTTAGACCTGCTGCTATCACTTTATTATTACTATTATCACTTTATATAACTTTATATCACTTTATACGCATCTGTAAATACAATCCCGCTGTTCAATGTCAAATTGTTGTTGTCTTACCATATGTCACTTATATTTTATCTTATTTAATATTTTTTACGCAAGCCCCGATAGCCTTATAGTTTAAAGTTTTTTCATGGCAATAAAACAGATTCTGATTCTGACGAGTTGATCCGTACCTGTCTGGTTTTTGTGGAAGAGCTCGGTCGCTTCTAACTTCACCCCGTTTGGAGCTATAGGAATATACTGGGAGAGGCTAAACGCTAACAACATCTTTGGTCGTTTTGTGTGACTGAGCGCACGCACTAAGACCAGACAGGTACGCATCAACTCGTCTAAGCTCAGGTAAGAACAGATCTCAGTATGGAAAAGCGGTGGCCTGTTTAACTACAAAAGGCAGAAAAAACACTTTTTCCACTTGTTTCCAAAACATTTTCCGTGTTTTTTTTCCTCAATTTCCCCCCTTTCCTTTTTTTCAACTTGTGTTTCTCTTATTTCATTTAAAGTGCATATGACACATTAGACACAATTTTTGCTAAAACACAGTTAACACGATTATATTTAAGATTTTGCTAAAGATTATTCCCAGTTTTCTTTAGTTTGACCATTTTTGTGATGTTTATGTTTTCACTTCCTTATTGGACACCGACAGGAAGTGACATCGAAGAAGGTAAAACATTTTAAACTGTTGCCGTGCCAACCATGTTAAGTCAATGGGAAATGAGTGAGTCAAACTGCTATACGTTTAAGTGGTGACGTCACGACTTCTGGGTCCTGGCAGACGGGCAAATATGTGAGAAAAAACATAAAAAACTCTTAAAAACAACCATCAATATTTCTGAAACTCAACAGAGAGTTACTGAAGCTACTTATTTCTCAGACTCATTAGCCAAAAATGCTGCACCTACTGCTAAAAAAGTCATATTTACTAAAGTCGCTACTTCCGGGTTAGCGTAGCTGCTGCGGCGTTAGCATTTTCTCCGCTAACCCGGATGTTCGATTTGGGTAAATATTACTTTTATAGCAGTAGGTGCAGCATTTTTGGCTAATGGGCCTGATAAATAAGTATGTTCAGTAACTCTCTGGAGTTTCAGAAATATTGATTGTGGTATTAAAGAGTTTTTTGTAGTTTCTCGCACATCTGCGGACCCGGGAGTAGAGCTGTGACGTCACTACTTGACAAACGTATGGAATGTTTCCTTCTTTTATGTCACTTCCTGTCAGCAGCTTAAAAATAACTTTTCTGCCCAACATTTCTTCATTAAAATTGCTGCTTCACTGAAAAAAATGATAACTATGCGACTGATGTAATCCATCTAAATAAGTCGTATTTTCAAGAGCATTAAAATCTGTCATATGCATTTTAAATGTTGATGACCAACAGTGTCAAAACTTGAATATAAAGGTTTTATATTTCTTTTCGGTACCTGCTTTCGATACTTTTATTTTTTCAATACCAGTAGAACCTAAACATTTCTTCTGATACCAGGTATTGTTTAACGGTTCCCAGCCCGACTCAAGATGTTGTATTGCAGACAATCTTAGTCATTTTTCTGATCGAATCTGTAATAGAGAAGCAGAATGTCCAGCTGCTTCCATTGATCTGTTTAATCGATCTCCTCACACCTGTATTGTTATAAAATGTTCTGAACTATATTGTATTTTCCTTGTTTGAAGGACAAGTCCCAGACGGCAGAACTCTGGGAGAAGCTGAATTTTGGGAATAAAAATCAAAATGTAAAATTTCGGAAGCTGATGGGTATAAAGGTAAGTTTGTTCCAGCGTCTCAAAGAACATTATAATCCATGTGCTCAGTGTGAAGGGTCTCCTCTGCTTCTGTAACATCTGATCTGATGCAATAATATATACCACGTCCTGCTGCTGAAGGACCATTTATATTTGTCATGCCCTGTTCAATGTATGTGGTCCTCACCAGCTCAAATCACTTTATATTTTTAGCTTGGTTTATTTCAAGGACGTTGGGAATATAAATATGTTGGTCTGATTCCAGTTTCTTTGTTCTTGTGCAGGGAGAAGATGAGGAGGAAACTGCCAAACCTCTGAATGAGGACGGTCTGAAGACTCTGCAGAAGCAGGAGGAGATGTTCAGGAACCTGGATGTCCAGTATGAGATGGCCCGCTCACAGACGCACACACAGAGGGGCATGGGGCTGGGCTTCTCCTCCTCTTTCTCCCGGGGCCGGAGCAGATGTAGCAGTATGTGTGTGTGACATGAAGGGACTACTTTATTCGTCAGCCTGCATGGATCTGTGGTGTATTTATCGGTGTAAATATGGAAAGGCTGACTTATCTCAGCATTTACAAACTGTACGTCAGTCATACTGATGCTGGTCAAAGACTTGTTTTAATAATGTAGTATTTTTTCTATTTTAACTTCTGTTAATGTGACTGTTCGAGCATTTACTAAACTGTTATTTAAATGAACTCTGTTTACATAGACTGAGCAAAGGCAGCTGAGAGATGTGCAAAGTCGGAAACACGTGCTTCAATATTTCTAAAGTACATTCATTGATTGGTTAATCTGTTTGTGACATGATGACTACTCACGCTGCACTGGGATGTTTCAGATGTGCTTTCAATAAACATGTTTATGTTGTACATCCTTCTTATACTAATCGTTATTCATGTTGGAAGTCTAATTACCCAGTCCATGTTACCCAGTTAGTTTTATAGTTTACCATAGAACACTTTCAGATCAGAGCCTTTTCTTCAAACACAACTTGTTCAATGTAAAATTGTCCAGCCAAACCTAATGTTTTATACATCAAAAACAAATTACAGTATACTGTAAGCTCAGGCCTGTTAGGTATTGGAATAAATCTTTATTACTTAAATATATGCATGGGGAAAAAGGTATACACAGTACGATATTCAGCCCTAGTTTCTGCTCATACAAAATATCTGAACTCCTGGTTTTCAACTGGGGAAGATTCAAGATATTTTGCAGTTTTTCCCCCATTTACCCAAAAATTATTCCCCATTTCTTGACATTAGAGATGAACCCGATATTGTAAATTTGCAGATCACACATTAAAGTTCTGTTTTCTGGTTCTAGATGTAGACAGTATCGGTATTGAACACCAAGTAGGAAAAAACACTAACAGTACCCAGACCTAGTTAATAGCTCACCAGACTACTCCACGAAAAAGAAATTTGATTAAAAAAAACATCAATCATTAAGTTGGACAGTGCTGACCCCAAACAGAACCTTGTTTTTGGTACTTCAGATGAATAGCACATGATCGGGGAAGGTTAAAGTGCCGGCGACAGATGTCTGCTTCCCAAAGAAAACAAACATCCAACTAAAGTCCACGATACCGATACTAAAACAGATTAATAATGTTTATTCCTTTTCCTTACGTTTAATTTCTTTTGCATTTGTTTGAGGTGAAACAAAGAAAGAAACTTCCTTTAACCTCTTAACCCCCACCTGAACAAAGCACATTTTCTCCAGTTTGGCTTTACCCAAAACCTAAAAGCTTAAAATAAAAAATAAAAAAGCATCAAAGTGCTACAACAGGTGAATGAAATCAGATAAAAACAAAATGAACATTGACATAGTAAAACAAAACGAGCACAAGAGCAAAAACAAATTAATCAAAGGCTGCGTAGAAACTTTAACAGACTAAAAGGCCTTTTTAAATAAATGTGTTTCAGGCCTTTTTTAACCCCTTAACACCCACCTGTTTGGCACAACTCAAATCTAAAAGCTTCTTGAAAAAAAGCATCAAAATAGTGACAAATTCAGAAGAAAATTAGGATGAAAACACAACAAAAAAAGAGACAAAAGTATGTTGAGAAAGAGACCAATTTGTGACCAAAATGCAACAGAAAAGTCAACAAAACGTGACCAAAAAACAGAAAAAGTCGGAAAAAAAATATGATGGAAAAGGAACGTCAAAAAAGTGACGACAACACAGCAACAACGCAAGAAGATCCATTTACATCAGTTTCGTAGGTCTTAGCTTTCAAATGAGGCGTTACACTGACTGGCCTATAGGCTGTAAGCTCCAGTCCAGAAGCTTGTAGATTTGGTTAATGCCGAACCGTAGAAAATGCACTCGGTTAAGGCGGGAGTTAAAGTGCATATGACACATTAAAACACAGTTAACACGATTATATTTAAGATTTTGCTAAAGATTATTCCCAATTTTCTTTAGTTTGGCCATTTTTGTGACGTTTATGTTTTCACTTCCTTATTGGACACCGACAGGAAGTGACATCGAAGAAGGTAAACCATTTTAAACTGTTGCCGTGCAACCATGTTAAGTCAATGGGAAATGAATGAGTCAAACTGCTATGGAATGTTTCCTTCTTTTATGTCACTTCCTGTCAGCAGCTTAAAAATTCAAATAAACTTTTCTGCCCAACATTTCTTCATTAAAATCGCTGCTTCACTGAAAAAAATGATAACTATGCAACTGATGTAATCCATCTAAATAAGTCATATTTTCAAGAGCATTAAAATCTGTCATATGAACTTTAAGAGGTTAAAGGCCTCAACACTCTGGGGAGCCCTCAGGGACTCTGGGAGGGCATTCCAGAGGCGAGAGGCGACTGCTTCCCACTCCTTTTCCAGCTAGAATGTTATTTTTTATTTATTTATTTATTTTTGTCTGGCTTTTGTGCCTGTGTTGTGTAGCTCGAAATAAAAATATCAATCAATCAATTGATATTTATTGATTGATATCAACCTATCCCAGCATGTGTTACAACCTACCCCGGTAGTGGGGTAGGTTGTAACAAAGGACCACCATGTATTTGACATCAACTCACGAGGTCTGTGATATTCTGGCAGAGGTTTGAATTGGTTCCATTTGTAGTTAACAGATGTGGGGACTTTGTATAAAAGTTTGAGAACTCGAGCTCAAAAATTCAGTGAGTTACAGGTGCAGAAGCAAAAAGTGTCCCCTACACGTTCATTTACATATCAAACTGGAATACAGCACGTGGGCCACCCCGGTGATGAGATTATGATTAGCGAACTCCAGTATGAGGAGTAGAATGGGGTACTCGCTGCTCCTCTTGTCCGCACTCGAGTCCTCGCTCAGGCCCATCCAGTGGAGCAGCAGACTCAGCATGGCTTCTGGAAACAGCTCCTTGGTGAGCTCCTCGGCCGGGGGCAAGTCGCTGATGCGCTCGATGTGCTGCACTTTAAATCCCTCCACTTTCTGGCTCACGCTGCCGTTCGCTTCGTGGAACTGGCGCCCGAGCCAACGTCCGATACCGAGGAGCAAAGAACTGGAGTAGACGCCGTCCCATTGTTTGGCCTGGAGCAGCGCCATCACCGCGTCCGTCGCCGCGGCGTCACTCAGATCGCCCTGCGCGTAGCTGTCGATGAAGTCTAATAGTATTTCAATCGTTTTGAGTTTCTCCGGTTGGATCTGGGGAAGTCCGTCGCTCATCTTCTGCACTTTGTGACGAAGCGAAGCTAAAGCGTCCGGCGCTTCTTCTGCAGGGCTGTCCCGCGGATGAGGACGGTACTCGTGGTCTTTGGAGTTGTCTCTCGTGTCCTGCGGAGACTCTGAGGTTTCACTCCTTGGTTCCGCGCTGATCGAGGCGAAGTCCGACCGCTCGCTGAGGTTGTAGCCCATTTGTAGAGGGTCGTCGTCGATGTGGGATTTCCAGATGTCCTGTAAAAGTGGATGGATTTAGAAACATAAAGGAAAGGTCCCTGGCGTCGTCAAAGGATGGTTCAGATTCAGACAAATAAAGTAAACTTAAAGAGATATTTCAGGATTTTTGACATTGGGCCTCATTTCCTAGTTATCCAGAGTGTTGTTGATGTCTGGAGATATTGTTTCTTAAATTCATGCAGTTCTTATATTTGAAGAGTCTAGTGGCGCTAGGCTAGGGCAAGGCTAAAGCATTTCTATGGTATCAGTTAGCCTGCATTAAAAACAGTGTGACCCACTCCACAGTGCACCTGAGGTAAATCACTTATAACACCAGACTAACCATATAAATGTCTGTGTTAATAGAATCATGTTTGAAATATAACTGACCTTGTATCACATGAATTACCGCATTTTGAGGAACTATTTTCTCACAGATCACTCCGCCGCTGCGTTAGCTTACAGCCACGAAGCTGATGCTGTTCAAATATAAGTTATTTTAAATGCAAAATGGTTCAAATTACTCTATTAACACAGACATTTATATGGTTAGTCTGGTGTCACTTTTTTCATTCTCGTTTTTGTCGCAATTTTGACGCTTTTTTCAAGAGTATTTTAGATGTGAGTAAAGCCGAAGTGGAGAAAATAAGCTCCGTTCTGGTGGGGTTAAGAACAAAGCATAAATCATTTGTGTTAATAGTAGGACGATAAATTCATTAATTAAAAGTACAAATTTAATGTAAATTGTATTGATTGTTTTAGATCTGGAGGATTTAACAAATAATTTATCACAATCTACATTCTGGCTCAGATGTAGCCTAATAATTTAGCTGCTTATCACTCATAATAAATACACTTTATGGATTTACTTTGTCAATCAATCAGAAGAAGTGTTAAAGACCCGCAGAGTATTTCAGAAGGAAACTTGAACAATGAAAAACACAACTCAAGTATTGTTTTTCTTTTCGGGACATCAGGTTAAAGCTCATGAAGTCATTAACACAATGTGGACACCAAAAATGAAACAAGTAAATGTGGATTTACCTGAAACTTCTCCAGTACAGAAAGCTGATCGTGCTTCTCAAACAGCTCAAAGGCGATTCGGAAAAGTCCCTGGACACTGTAGAACCACAGGCTGTTGTTTGATGTCGGCAGTCTTATGCCATGAAACCTATAAACTAAAACAATAAAACATTATATAATTACTATGAGTTGAACAGGTAAGAATCGGCCCACCATCTTACCAGAGGGGAAGTGTAGTTTTGTAGCGAGGCCTTTCTTGGCAAACTTGGCGTGGCATCGGGGGTGGTTTTCTGTGCGGATGTCAGTGTTAGACAGCAGGTCAGCTCCCAAATACAGAGGGACGGAGGAATCCTGAGAAAATACACACAAACTAATTGACCCGACAAACTTGAACCATTGAAAACAGCATGACGGTTTACTTGGTCTCGTTTAAAAGATGGTTCAAGTAACAAACACTAGAAGAAAGTAGAAATACACTTCATTTATCAAGACAGGTGCTAAACTGAGAGCAAACAAGAAAATACCCCATGGTGATTAGTAGGACTGGTGCCCTAATCCACTCTTTGAAATAGCGTGAATTAAAGTGCTATAGCCCAAATTTTGATAAATAAATGAGAATCGTGCATGAGTAAAATGTGTTAGGTTAACCTCTTACCCCCCACCTTAACCGAGCGCATTTTCTCCAGTTAAGCTTTACTCAAATCTAAAAGCTTCTCGACCAGATTGAAATTGGTAAGAGGTCTTACGCCAAACCGGATGTGCGTCAGTGTCCGCCATGATAAGAAGCGTCCGAATTGGGTTGTCGGTTAGGAAGGAGTTAGGGAAGGTGGCCTGTATGCTAACTATCATAGCCACTTTAGCATAGGGATCTGTGATGCTAACTATCATAGCCACTTTAGCATAGGGATCTCTGATGCTAACTCACTGGCGATTAGGAGCCATGTGCCATCCCATAAGCCACTGCGCCAATCTCCTCGCCCCCACCCTCGAGTGATTCATGTGCAACCACTGTTGATTGACAGGTGCACAATTAATTAAAACAAATATATAAAAGATTCTGCATAAGCCAAACTTTATAAAAGTGACAAAATACATGTTGTCGTCCCACAGCTCAGTCACATGGTTTTAAAGAGCCTCCTCAGTAAATGGCTTAAATGAAGCAGTTTGTGCTTTTGTGCTTTTGCTTCATTTAGTAGAAACTTAAGCCACATGGCTAATTTGCATACTGTAGCTTTATGAAACAGCTGTTGAGATAAAATAAAGGGAAATGTTTAGGATCATTTGGATGTTTCTTTTTTTTTCCGCCTTAAATGTCTTTATTTGAACACTATGTTGTTGTTGGACAATATACAGTAGGTGGCGGTATGCACTTTTGTTTGGCCTGCACTGAACTTTAAAGAAGAAGAAGAACAGCTGTTGGTGATGTCACTTCCCCTTCCCCTGGGTAAGGACGGTGGAATTGGGCAAATGCTGCTGAAGCTCTAGTTCACTAACTGCATAGAGATCTAACAGCTGAGCCCATGAAAGGTTAAGGATTAGTTGCTAGTGTTAGTACTTAGAGGCTACAGTTTAATGGTTTCGGATGCAGCCCAAGACAAATGTCCATAGGGAAATTTGTCTTGGACTTGCCATTCTGTGGTTCCTACATTACACAGACACTAGAATAATAAGATAAGATAATCCTTTATTGATCTCACAGTGGAGACATTCACTTGTTACATTCGGCAGTTAATAAAATCACTCAGAATGTGCAAAATAGACGTAAATGTGCTTGATGAAAATACTGATGTTTATGCTTTATTGGTAATGTTATAGGGCAGACAAAACATAAAACAGAACATTTTGATATTTCCAAAGAATACAGAAAATTAAACTTTAAATAAAACAATTCAAGAAGATTAATAACTTTGGAAAGAGTAACCAAATATGTACTCAAGTAGCAAGTACAGTGTGATCGTGATATTGTTTGGCCTGTTTTAACCATGAAGTTAGTACAAAGGCAACATTATATAGAACAAATATTGATAAATGTGTTTCAGAATGAATGAGATTAAGACATATTTACTGACCCATTCAGCCACAAACAGATGAAAGCGCCTACTTTGTTTGGTAAAAAAATAAAACAGATCAAGGCTTGAGACATAAAGGAGTTTGCACATACCTTGTTGGGGCACTCAGATAACCTGAATGATGTATTATTCACCAGATAAATAAAACGAATATTCAAGGAGCCAACAGCCCATGTCGGTAACGTTAAATAAGTGGTTTCAGACATTTTAAAAAGCCTTCATTTAGAGAGAAACCACCACCACAACAAACAACAACACCAGGCGAGCGATCATGCTACCCTATTATCACTTCTGGTCACATGACACTCCGAGAACCAATCAGCGTGAAGAAAACCCCTGCCCCGCTCACCATTCCTGGGTAAAGAATGTGGATAAGAAAACTATTATAGGTACGTTTAAAGCAACCGGATAAAAGTGGCATAATATGAGAGCAGAATTTGACATTGACATTTCTGCAAGAGTTTCGGATCATTTTTCAGTGCGTTCAGATCCGCTCCGCTGCTTTAGCGGCTGTGATGCAGTGGGTAGAGCTTATGAAGCACTTAGAGCAGTTTTATGCTCAGGTTCTTTGTCACATGAAAAAGTGAAAGCTCTGCACACCTAAGAAGGAGACAGGTGCGTAAGAGAGGAAAATACTTAACTTCAGATTCGTTGTCAGCCTTAGAAAATTTTAATCAGGTAACTCAAGTGAAAGCAGGGCGGATCTCGAAAAAAAATCACGGGGTGGCAAGCAGGGTCAGGGATAATAATTTCTGGGGTGGCAACACATTCAAATTATCACACTGTAGATTTATGTAATGAAATGGTAAAACTCACCATGGAGTTAGACAGGTGTGTAGTGAAAATAGAAGTCTCAAAAAAAAGGGGGCAGGAGGGCGAGTCACATGACAACTCCCAACATGCACTTCTTTTCAAACATTTGTCAAAAAGCATTAAAAAAATAGAGAACCGAGGTTCTGTGGGTCCTGGAGGGAGTTACAATAAACTATTTCCTCTTATATTGGCAAATATGATGTGAGGGGCATAAGCAGTGCTTAATTTGTAAATTTGTATTTTCAGGAACACTTTTGGTCTGATGTTATGGATTCGGGGAACAGGCCAACACATTTGCCGGAACACTCTCATTAAACACCATTATATCAGATCAAATCTTTGCCGGATCCTCCTAAATATTTCCCGGATCCTTTACCCTGAAAAACTGAGAATTGGGGAATGCGTTCCCCCATGTAAAATTTGTTTGGGTTCCGGCTCATGTAGGTCTGGCTGGTGATGAGCCGGCAGACAAGTTTGCTAAACAGGCTTTGAAAGCGACAACTGTGTCTATTCAGTGTAAAATATCAAAATCAGTGAAAAGTCAATGATTAAATGGGATAGGGAGATAACAATGTAAACAATGTCAATCCTGAGGTTGTCAGGGTTGCCAGGTAGGAAGGTGTTGAAAAGAAGAGGCAATTTTTACAGGAATTAGAAAAGGACACTAAACAAAACATTACACCTAATAGGAAAACATAATTCAGGAAACTGCTTTGGTGTAATGTGCCAGAAACAGTGGAGCATGTCTTAATGATGTGTAGGAAATTTAATAGAGAAAGGGCTTTAATTAAAAGGAAAATAGAGGATTTTGGGTAAGTTTGATCTTATTTTAATATATTTTATCTAAGGCTTCGGATCATAAAGTAATGAAATATATGTTTGATTTTTTAAAGCACTCCTGACACTTGACTCATTGATAGAGTACAGGTTTTTGTTTTGTTTTTTCCCTGTAACTTGCAAGCTACATTATTCCCAAAGAAGTAAGCCGTAATGAGGATCATGCACAGTTTATCTGGAGGGTGGCGCTAGTGCACTAAGTCAGTCCGCAGCCTCCTTTAAGCAGCCGAAGAAGAAGAAGAAGAAGAGGAAAAGATGGCGGAGGTGGATTTCGGTGACCAAGAGCTGTTCGAACAGTTGGATGATTCTGCTCCTCCAGTCAGTACTCACCTTCGCTTTACAGACGAGGATGAGGAGGATACAGAGGTGGGACTGCTGCGGAGCCGGCTGCAGGAGGCGGAGGAGCAGATTCACAAACTTACGGAGGAAAATATCCTTTCGGTCTGCGCGGCTGCGGCTCTTGCTAATGATGCTAAGCGCTGGTTAGCCTCTACAGCAAAGAACCAAAACAAACCTCTGTTCTCTGTTAATTCTTTGTCAGTATAAGTAATTCCTTAATATGTTGATCACATAAAGGTTTGAGAAGAAATCTGAACGTCCTGATGCGGCCCAGGTGCGTAAGGCCCAATCGTAATGGTTAAAGATGATGTGAGACAAATGCTTTCATTTTGTCTTTTGTTTACAGTGGCATGACTGTAGACGATGTTAACATGGACGGACCCGCACTGCACATCCTTTACGCCAACAATATGATCTCAAAGTAAACGTTTTCTTTAATTATTATTTGTTTTTGAAACTTTATTTTCGTATATTGGGTGTTTGTGTGATATCAGACTCAGAATAGGTTTTATTGCCATTGTTTGAGAACAGGTTCACAAACTAGGATTTTTTCTTGATGTGGACGTGCAACATAAAACATATAACACAGAATTTAGATAAAAAATAAGCTATAAAACTTTAAACTATAAGGCTTTAGGGGGCATGCATAAGGAATATTAAATAAATAAGATGCAAAATAAAAAGTAAACTATGGTAAGACGACAGCAATTGAACAACAGTGGGATATTAGTTTGTGCTCATCGCTATTTAGCTAGTTAATTATTTTGCAGTGTTTGCCGGGAGAATATGGGCCGTAATCCCATAAATAAGTCAATCTGGTAGATATCTTTACTTATTCAATAGGTATAAATTAACTAGTATGTTATTAGTGATGCAACGATTCACTTTGTCATGATTCAGTTGGGGCTGGGCGATATGGACCAAAAGTCATATCCCAATATATTTGGTTGAATATCGATATACGATATACATCCCAATATTTTTTTCCGCAAAGTGAGAGCTGTGAAATTAAATGTTAAGTCAAAGCCAAATACGAGTAGTTCTATTGAAAACTCACTATAAAATGTAAACAAACACTGTATAACAAAGCTGCGTACGGTGCACATTTAAATACATAAATATCTTAAATAAAAATAGCCTATAAAAAAGATCAATCTTTCTGAGGGCAGCATTTATATATAAAGAGAGAGAGTTGAGACAAAATAAAGTGCTCAGTTTAAGATAAACTTTTTTTTTAAATCCTCTTGAGATTACCTGTTTCTTTTTGTTAACTTAATAACTTATCTGAATTTGAAATATCCCGATATACATGATATGGTCTAATTCCATATCTCATTTAAAAATATATCGATATATCGCCCAGCCCTAGATTCAATACGTATTTCGATGTGAAGGTCACGAATTTAATTAAATTTGATAATACTTTATAATACTTTATTTAAGGTTAGTTTAGTTTTAGAATGTTTGCGCTGCTTACATTCTTATTTTCTTTTAGAATTGACATTACACAGTAATGGAAGCTCAAAAGGAGTCGGCTGAAGCCAAAGGAAGCTTTTGTGACTTCATATTCAATAGTCAATAGGCTTATACTCAACACAATGATCATAAACAAATGCAACAATACCATATTGATTAAAGACATTGTTACTTAAAAACTGTAAATAACAAGAAATATTACATTAGTGCCATCAAAATGGCCAAGTGTTCTTACAAAGGGGAACATCTCATAACAGATGTTTTCCAATATAAGATACTGGAGTTATGGTTCCATTAAGGCATTTGAAGTCATTACTATGTGTTACCTGTATTTACCAGGAGTCTCTTCGCTGGCAGAATTGTCCCACGGCTCTTTTCTGCACTTTCCTATATTGTTTGTCTATGGACAATGTTTGTTAGTTCCCTCTAAAAAGCATATATCTGTGGTAATGATATATTTATACATTGATATCGTAACCTAGTCTTGTACATTATATATAGGACGTGCCGTCAGGAAATTGAAGATGCCATTCGCTGCATCATTGCAAACCATCAGAAACCAAACGGGCAAAGAAAGACACTCCTACTTCTGAAAGCTCAGGTGAGTATTCTGCCGATTAACACAAAGAGCTCCAGTAAAATATGTAACGTGCTAGAAATGAGAATATATATTAATGATTAAGACATGAAACCTGTCGCTAAACCTTTTTCTGTAAAGCCCTCGGCCTTTGCTTTGGAGGAAGATCCACAACAGTCAAAATCATGCAGTGTCAAAACTACATCAGAATCCTTCAAAGTAAGTGCTGCATGTGGTTAGATGTTTTATACAAAATAATCTGTCATATTAAACCTGTGTTCTTGTTGTTGCAGATTGTTGGCAGTGTACAGTATTTTACTACATTTAGTGTGGACAAACTTGGACAGCCCCTTCTGAATGAAAACCCCCAAATGACGGATGGATGGGAGGTGCCAGTGTATCTTGAATTTTGTGGACTAGAATGGAGTTTGTACTTTTAAATCTAGCTGTAACTGTTTATGATTTCCTGAATTGTACCAAAGTTACCAGCAAGTCTTCAACCAAGTCATCGGCACAGACGGCCAAGACATTGAAATGAAAGACAAAAGGTACAATTGTGTTTGTTTTCTACTTGACGGATCTAACCTCCGCTCTTTACTGCACATGATATTCCTCCGTTACAGACCCAAGTCCATGTGCTTTAACTGTGGGTCTGCCGGTCATCAGCTGAGAGACTGCCCCAAGGTAAAGCCAAAGTCACTAATGTTTTATTACGTGCAAATGCATTATACTATACATTGTTATCAATTAAAGGTTCTAAACAAGTGGTTTCAAACCCAGGAAATCATCGAGTGTTGTTGTTGAGCCTAATCAGATATTGCTGTAGTTCAAATAAGATATTTATCCTTCCAAGTATCTCCAGGTCTAGATCCAGATCAAATCAGGACTAAACCAGAAACTGGATCTAAATCGGACTCATTTGTGTTTGCACTTTGTCTGAACCAGGAAACGTGAATGCATTACTAAAGCTTTCATCAGATTAATAAAGCCGAACATTGCAGATAACCCTGAGCTGGCAAATATCCAATCAAGTAAACTTTATTCTGGACTCGTCGTCCATTAAATATAGAATAAAAGGACTAGACAAACAATTAAGATGACATTCTAAAAAGTCAATCATGCCAATGTCTCCACATGTCAGTAGGCCTGGGCGATATGACGATATTAGAGCGTCTTACGATCTCCAGAGCTGACGATCTGTCATGTTTGTGGGATGGTTTTATCACGGTTCTAAGCTCTTCTGCACAGTTGACTCTTTTCACCGTCAGTGACGTAAACCCCAAGCACTTTCTGCTACGCAATGTGGGACGCTAATGCTAACGCTAATGCTAATGCGAGCGTTTGGCAGCGAGCCGCTCCTCTACAACGAGCCGCTCCTCTACAGTCACATACACGACCAGGCTCCTCAATCTGGAGCTTTAAACCCAGTGTCTCTATTTCAGAGGTATTTATGTCAGTGTCTTTCCCCCGTAACGCCGCTGCTCTGCTCAGCGTGTGTTTATTTATTTACCTGGCGACACATGTGTGAAGAAGCGAGTGTGTCCTTCGTCCTTACAGTTCTGTCAGGCGCCGCATCCTTCTCATTTGTTTACTTTAAATCCTGTGTTCACAAATGCAACGTTTATCCATGTCTTTGAAAATATAAGACTTGTCCAACTTTGGTGAATTACTTGGTCAAGTAATAACTTATGGTAACTATCTGCTTCCTGTTTGCCTTTTACACAATAAAAGACACAGTATGGTATGGCTTTAGTAAGACTCTTATTGTGAAAGGGTCAGACAGCAACAGACACGAACAACAAGCCTTACCAAACTTAGTGTTACTATTTTACTTTTACTGTCTGGAGTTTTATTGTGTCTTTAATGTATAGTTAGTTTGCTGTAGTTCTAAGTCTAGTCTAAGTTCTAAGTCTATTTTTGCTTTGTTGATTATCACAAAGTTGAATAAATTAGTTTATTCATTCAATCTGTTTCTTCTTCAGTTTGTAATTTAAGTTATTTTAGTTACTATAAAAAATTCAATTTAAATTCAATTTAAAAATCGTGATATTCTATTTTTGTCATATCGCCCACCCCTACATGTCAGACTGATAACCTTTCGCTCTCCATTATACATTTGTGAGAGACACTATTATTTCAATATTACTTATATTGTCTTAAGTAAAATACTCAATCAATCGAATGTTATTTGTATATAGCGCCTTACCGAAGCCAGAAGGTGCACGAGGCGCTTTCCTGTAAAGCATCAGTCGACAGTAAATAAAACCAGCGGTCGTGTCGGTGGCTACGTGTTGAAAGCTTGTCTGAATAGATGTTTTCAGAATCAGAATGGTTTTATTGCCTTGGTTATGAATATTTGAACTTGGGAGTGACCAACGATGTGTGTTCAGAGGAGCGCAGAGTCCTGACTGGTTTGTAGACTGTTAATAATCAGCGAGATTGGGCGGGGCCTTAAACTCCGCCCTAACCCGCCAAAATATTCACAATGCTAACTCGAGTAAACGCCCTGATAGCCTAGACCGCTGTGTGTGGACATTTATTCCCTGCGCTCATCTGTTTGTGTAACTGTGTGATTGGTTAGCCTAAAGACATGGCAGCTATAAACGAGAGGAGAAAGGAGTTCACTCAGAACAACCAGGGCATGCAGAGTAACCAGCGCTACCACGCGGACGAGGTGGATGAGCGCTTCTCCAAGTACAAGCCTGGAATCATGAGGTCTGCGTTTTATATCGTGATACAGTCATCTGGTCTTTGCAGAAACTTAAATCATTCATTGTTTTGATTTCAAACAGTGACGAGCTTCTGTCAGCGCTGGGAATCGATAACTGCACGCTCCCTCCCCTGATCTATCGCATGAGGCAGCTGGGGTATCCACCGGGCTGGCTGAAAGAGGCCGAGATGGAGAACTCCGGTCTGGCGCTATACGATGGGAAAGGTTTGGGATTTTAAAGAATATTTCAAAAGTTATTATAAGGGTATACCCATTTTTTATTCTATAACGATTAGTGGGGCCGAGATACAAATCCCACGAGACAAGATGAGATTTTGACATAATTTGCAATAATAAATAATATTCTGCAATTATGTTTCCTTTGTATGGAGCCATTGTATTTGTAACAAAATGAACAAACTAATAAGGATGGGAATAGATAAGATTTTACCAATATCATCAGGCTCTATTTGTGTGCATACAGTTTAATATTAGAACAAGGCTAATACATTTGGCTCTTTTGACAGATGTATTTTGATTACATTTCCAAATTATAAATAATAATTAGATATAATTTGAAGCTTAAAAGTTGATTTCAGGTGGAGGAGGAGGAGACGGGTTTAGATTTAGTATCTTAACAGTCTGTGCCAGACACTGACGCACAGGAGTTTTTTTTTTTTTGTAATAGCTCTTTATTACAAATTCTCGTGGAGACGAACAGTAAAACAAGCAAGGCAAAAAAACAATAAAATAAATCAAGAGTAAAATAAAATAAGGCATTGTTTCAGGTAGGTAAAAAAGTGTACAGGATCAAAAACATTTCAGCAGCATGGCAAATTGCTTCCACAGTTTGATTGGATCTTCTTACAAAATTCAGTGAGGATAAAAACATACAAAATTCATTTTTAAAACCGTTAACATTTGGCAGCTGTTTTTTCCATTTATTTTTGTAAATGTGGTATTTACCCATAATGATGATAAGGTTAATTAAAAGTGAAATGTCCCTCGTCAGTTTAGAATTATAGATAAGAATATCTTCAATTGTAAATTGTTCGAGATCACTAATTTTATTATTTATATACCAGCTATGGACATCCTGCCAGAACTTCCCACTAACTGGACAAGAGAAGAATAAATGTTCTGTTTGTTCTGGGTTTTCATGACAAAAGTCACAAGGGTCAACTTCAAAACCAAATCTACCCCTCAGTGTCTCTGCAGATGGATAGTAATTATTAAGAATTTTAAATGCATTTCTTTTACTTTGGGTGTGATTGGCCATTTATAAATGTCCAATGTTTTTCTGAAATTGTTGGATTATTAATATTTTAAGTTTATCTTCCTATCATAATCATGATAGATATGTCCTTTGAAAGCTTTATTTAAATATTTGTTGTCGCATTTTTTTTCTGTAATTCTTAATTCTCCTATTTTCAAATTTGGAAGTTTGACTTGGACATTAGAAAAAAATTATGTTTTTTATCAGCTGTATCAAAGCCACTGGGATAGATTTACAGATTTTTCTACTGTAGTTAGACTGACCTCTTCCTTAAATGTCCCGCTGTAATCATCCCTTCATATTCTGCGCTCTGGCCCGCCCTCTCCCTCGTTGTCTGCGCGCACATGTCACATCCGCGTTGTTTTGCTTTTCCGTGCGCTGTAGATGCGCGTGTACAATCACAAAATAGACGACGGATCCACCCGGACTCGCCGCGGCGTGCAACGGTAAAACATAGCTTCCAACAGCAGAGCCTTTAGTTCGTAAATGAAAGAGAAAGTAACGAGGTGCGAGTGTGAGTCTGCAGTGGCTCCAGTCTGCAGGTTTGAACACAGAGGCGACTGACCTTAAAAACGTCAAAGTTTTCTTTCTTTTTTAAGTTCCAATCAATATATAGTACACATTATTAGAGAGCTATTGCCTAAATGAGTCCATGAGTCCTATAAGCAGTCTACAGGAAGAAGGTCTATAGCTAAATTTCAGCCTATAAACAAAATCTCGTGGCAATTTGATCTCGGCCCATCCCTAATAACGATACTAAAATGTCTTCCAGTGTCAAACGACGGCAGCCCCGATGACTCGCAAAAAGTGTCATACGATGTGTCGAAGCTGGTCGAATTCCCCGGGTTTAACATCACACCACCTCACAAAGTGAAAGATGTAAGTTAGGTGTTTTGTTTTGTGAAATGTATTATACAAGGAATTCATTCTGTTGCTATTTTGACTTCCAGGAGTACATGCAGTATGGGTCTGTCCCAATGCAGCCCAATCACATGAAGCAGAACTACGCCGCCTACCTGTCCAGCAGCTTTCCCACGGTAAAACGTTTTCCCCTTTGTTTCTGGAGTTTCTTCAGGTGGTGTTCACGGTAGAGCTAAAAACGGGCCCAAAAAAATCAAGCCCGACCCAAGCCCGCGCAATTATCCGAGGCGCTTCCGTGTACAAAAATGTTAAAAGTCCTTTTATTTAATCATCTGGACGACCAACGCGTTTCGACACAAACTTGTCTTTGTCAAGGCAAAAAATTCTACTTGTACAGTAAAAAATGTTGCCTTGACAAAGACGAGTTCGTGGGTTTAGACATGATTTACACCCAGTTCTTCTTTGTACCAAAACGAAAATGTGAAATGCTTTGTAATCGTGCATATTGTTGTCAGTAAAATCAATGCTTGCTTTAACAGGTTTAGGCCAAATATATGTAATTTTTATAAATGACTACACTGTTTTAAATCTCTGTTCCAGCATGGAGCCGATTGCAACAAGAGAAGACATGACTCAGACTCCTCTCCACAGAAAAGGAAGAAGAGGTCTAGTCCCGACAGGACGTCCCAAAGGAGCTCGGATATGGATATTGAGTCAGGTAGCTCTTTTTTTATTGTTATTCCTTATTCAACATCTTTCACGCGTTACTGAACCAACAAGCGTTTCCATTGCTCTATAAACACCAGGCTTCTGTACTGTAGATGTCAAGATTAACCGGTTTTACGATCACCACGATTATAAAAGGACGCCGTAGGTTTTCCGTAAGAATTTCAGAAGCCACGGTTTACCGCGGAAATGTTTCCCGCTGACACACGAGCCGCTGCTGCGCCATAAACAGCGGTAGTTGAGCGAGGCAGAAGGACGCTCTCCTCCAGTGTTGTATCCACCCAAAAACGATTGAAGTCAGCAGAGTGGGACCTCTTTAGGATCCAAACATGACCAAGGTGTTGTTGTTGTCGATGGAACATCCGTTATGCAAACCCTGTCGTCAGAAAGTTGCAGCAAAAGGCGCTGATATCGGCTACGTCGAATATAAACAACATCTTGGAGATAATCCTTCACTGTAAATGTCCAGGTCAGGTACTGAAGTGCATAATTCCCAAAAAAGTCCAAATGTTGGGAAATAGCCACAACTGGCTCAGGATGTAAAGAAAAAGCTAACGCGCTCCGCTCTGCTTCAGCGTAACAGAAAGGAAAGTGAAACCGCGCACATGTGGAAATCAGCTGTTCAAAAGAGTCTCCTTAGTCATTTTGTAAACGCGTTTCATTCTCTGTTCATCAAAACATCTGACAAATAATAAACAGCAGCAGAACTTTAGAGAACAGGAAACCCAGCCTAGACTGTGGCCTAATGATATATAGTCAAATAATTATGATCATTATGGTCATTAGTGCTGGGCGATATGACGATACATATCGTGGGGACGATAGAAAAGTGCCTATCGTGCCATTTCTCTTCTATCGTTTCTATCGTTTCTAACCTAATTTAATCAATTATTAAAGCAAATATTTCATTAAATAGGCCACAAGAATGTATTAGTGTTGTCTTGTCACTATGCATCCTCTAAGTTTATATTAAGTGATTATAAACAAGAATAAAAAAGAACCTTTTCGCAAAGAAACTCTGCCTTGTGGTTTTGCGACACCACCCTGCTTTACGATATCTCTGTCCGCCGCCACACCTGCTGTAGCAACGGCGACATCTAATGGACGTACACGCGGGGCTCTCTCTCCCTGTTAAACACCGCGTGGTTTCACTCTGCTTTACGCACGGCAACTAAACAGCTTTTTAGTGATGGATCTTTTTAGCGCGTGGATCTGGATTAAACACACGAGAGAGAAGAGAGGAGAGGCGTGGTGCAGGAGGTAAGAGACGGATCAGGCAGCGCGTAGAGCAGCTAAAGACGTACAATACAAACTGCTCGCCCACTGTTTCTTAAACATTACATTAAAGTTGAGAAAATGGCGATAATAAGCTCCAATTTACATTTGTTTTAGTGTAATATGAGCCTTGATATTGAGGAGCAGATGATGCTCTGAGTAAGTCGTTCTCTACGCACGAGTTTACACATTTCTGTTGTTAAATTCGTGTTGACTCTGGTCAGATCATGTTTAGCCCATTTATCCTGCAGTCTCACATTTTTCCTGACATTGACAATATATGCTATATAAATTATCCATAGCAAAACCACTGCTTCAAAATAAAGTTGAAAAAAAGTAAGCAATGATATTTTTGTCAAACTTTTCAAAGAATAACTGAAAACTGACTTTATTGTGGTATATCGTGATATAAAATAATCCATATCGTGATATAAGTTTTTTCCATATCGCCCAGCACTAATGGTCATTATAAAGAAGTAAAGTTGACATTGTTTTGTATTATTCAATGTAGGCCTATTTATTTTAATACAAAACAATCTTAAAGCATTTTTCATTTTTAGAAACGGTGAATGTTTACAAGTTCAAGTATTAAAAGCTTTTAAAGACAAAAACTAAAAATATCAGTTCTTTCCTTTCATTCGGTCGATAATCGTGAATAATCGTAAAATCGCAATATTTTCTTTCACAATAATCGTGACTCAAAAAATTGAAATCGTGACACTTCTGTACTGAGCTGACAAAAATGAATAATTAAAGAATAAGGAGATTTCCCTGAATGAAAACTAGACGAGTGTTTGCCAATTAGAGATTTAGTCAATATGTAATTTATCTTTTTGTTTCTTGTGACATGACTTTGAACAAAACCAGCCACTTCTATTCTGTGCTCGGTGACTCAAGCTCTTTCTAATGGCTCCCCTCCGCAGACTCAGCCATCACTTCATGCGCTCCTAATAGAAAATTGTCCCTTTCTCCACTTATAGCTCCGTCTGTGGCAGAGCCTTTAATTACGCCCCCGTAGTTCATTCAGATTCAGACTGACAAGCGCATAATCACATAGACTTATCAAAAGCACAACGGTGGTGTTTCTGTTTCACTGTTTGGAAAGCACTATGGCTGCTTAGTTTCCCAAAGACATTTTTTGTTCATAATCTGCTTTTATCAAGTCATGGATTGTGTTCATGCTCTATATTTGGATTGTGTCAAACTCTTCGATGGAGGGCTGAGAAATCTCAAAGCAGATGATCCACAAATACTAAACCTGGTTATTTCCACATCGCTCCCCTCTCTCCTCAAACTCGCTGTAATAATTGTGACTTTATGCTTCGTATCCTGCAAATATGCATATGTGAACAAATATCAGAAAGGCCGTCTTGAACAGTGACTGAAATTTGGACTGAAAAAGTGTCAAAATAGCAACGAAAACTAGACGAAAACGAAGATGAAAATGCAACAAAGAGCGGCAAAAAAGTGATGAAAATGTGGCAGAAATGTGATGAAAACAAAACAGTGATGGGGAAAAAATGTAAAAAGTGACGACAACACGAGGAAAAAGATCAATTTAGATGAGTTTTGTAGGTCTTAGCTTTCAAATGAGGCGTTACACTGGCCTATAGACTGTGACCTTATGAATTCAGGTAAAGCTGAACTGGAGAAAATGCACTTGGTTAAGAGGTTTAACTTTCAAGCTCCCTGTTTCTTAAAGCAGAATTAATAAATCCTTCCCGTAGTCCCTCTGGGGTAGTACAAGTGTTAATGGGATGATTGGGGGTCTTTCATCGCCCCCTGGTGTCTCTGAACAGAAAACCACAATTGCAACATGACTGCCGACGGGTTGGCGTCACCAATACACACTAATGGAAACACGAAGAAGAAGCTAACAGGCTAACGGGCAAAGCTAACTGCGGGCTAGCACCACTTAAACAGTATTTACAGCCAAGACGTTTGAGTAAAGAAAATGATCTCCATTGTGTAATTGGATGAACAATATCCCTCTGTCCCTTTGTCTTTTCTGTCAGCGTAGTATTTACTCTCACGGACAATTAATGAGTAAAAAAACACAACATGCTACGACATCTGCAGTGGTGCTTATGGCCTCTAGGGGCAGGATTTACTTTGTACTGCTTTAAGATTGTATACAGAAGAATCCGGTTCAGGGCATTTATGGGGTGCATGTTGTGCCCCATGAAAGCCTTTATCACTCTGATTCTTTTTGCCCTTTATTTCCTCCCCGCAGACCCAGGAACGCCGTACAACACCGGCTTCTCTGGAGACTTCAAGTTCCAGCCTCCGCCCCCTCCCGGCTCTCCTTGCTTCAGCTCACCCCCGCCGCTCCCACAGGGCACCCCTCCCGCCACCCCGACCCCTCCGCCTCTCCCCAAGGGCACCCCTCCGCCCACGCCCAACAACGGCTCCCCGGCTACGAGGGGCCGCAACTGGACGGCGGCGGCGGACGAGGAGGGGACGGCGGATGAGCTCAGCCTGGAAGAACTGGAGGAGCAACAGAGGCTGATATGGGCCGCTTTGGAAAACGCAGACACGGCCACCAACAGCGACTGCGAGACCCCCGCCATGGGCACACCGGCCCCCAGTTCGCCCAGCGTGTCCTCCTCGGCTCCCGTAGACGCCGACGCCATGGATGAAGTGGAAGAGGCCAGTCACAACGGTGAAACGCCGAGCATACAGCAAGAAGACGCCACGGGGAGCCCTGGGCCCATCCGATCGCAGGAGGACACCCCGAAAAGTCCAGAACCAGTGAAATTCCAGGAGTACACTGGTATTAAAGTGGTTAAAATGCGAGATGACTGTCCCGACAGCCCGCTGAATATCGCGGACGACGGCCCGCCGAGTCCAGAGGCGGGCGCGGATGATGTGGACAGATCCATGCCGATTCCACATAGAAAAATTTTGCAGCAGGGATCGTCCCATTCGAGGAAACTCCGGAGTTCACCGAAGTCGCAGAGGCAACAGGGACCTATCTTAAGATCAGAGATTTACTCAAAGGTTCACCTCGAAGTCTGTCCAAGAAGAAATAGGCATTTTTAAACAAAACCAAGCCCTACCATGTATGTATATATGTATTTTTATTTGTAAAACTCTGAATGTCAAAAATGTACATACAGTAGGTTTTAACTGTAACGGAAAATAGGGAAATAGGGAGCCGAGCTGAAGCAGGAGGAGTTTTTAACACTATGCCATTGGTAAATTTAAACATGTGTAAATTGTTTCTTCAGTTGATTTTTGATACAGATTTATTTTTATTTCTTAATTGGATGTGCTCCGAAAAATTATGAAGTAAAACGGCTTGTCTAAAGTGTGTTTGTGTGATATTGTATTTTGCACTAGTTTATCATTATACAATTTCCTGAAATAATTAACTACTGATAACTAGGGGTTTCCTTCATACTGATACTTGACATTCTTATTTGATATCGCATTTTGTGGAGGTAAAAATTGGTGATCCAAATAATTGAGTAAAGTATAAAGCGGTAGTATAGACCCTTTAATGGTTTGTAAACATTCCGGGCTTAGCTGGAGGCGGGAAGCTAGATTCCTATCTATTTCCATTGTAGCTGTTGTCATAGTAACGGAAAACAAATGTCTAACTGTTTTTGGAAATATCAGATAAACCTTATTTTATCGTCTCAAATGTCATTCCTCTTGTTCTTGCACCTTAAGCCACAACAGGACCACATTTTTCAGTTCTAGTTTTACACTTAAAATCGCTAGTTTTAGTTTAATCTTATTTTTATTGATCACTTCCTGCCTCCAGCTGATGTCACTGATGATGTCAGCAGTTAAAGGGTCTATACGTTTGTCAAGTGTGACGTCCAGTGTTAATTTCATCGACTAAAATATTTAGTCTTAATTTTAGTCAAAGTGATATTTCTGCCTGACTAAAATTGGACTAAAACTAAATTAAAAGTTTTTCATGAGACTAAAACTATGACTAAAATGTCCAGATATTTTAGTCGACTAAAATAAGACTAAATAAAAATGAAAAGGAGAGACTAAAATCATCCAAACTTCTATTGACCGTCTGAAAGAGCCTCAGATCATGTAAATTCTCTGCCAAAGGAGCAGCTTTGAGCTTTGTTCATGTGGAGCAGCTCCATGAAGCAGAGGAGCTGATTAAATATGATTATAATGAAGATTATAAATGCAAAGTCGACTAAATTTGTCTTAAATTTAGTCGACTAAATTGACTTGCAGTTTTAGTCGACTAAAACTAGACTAAAATTAAAGATATTTTTTTGACTAAATCTCGACTAAAATTGAATTACATTTTCGTCAAAAGACTAAGACTAAAAGTAAATTAAAATATGTTGTCAAAATTAACACTGGTGACGTCACAACTTCCGCTTCCAGGTCCTAGCAGACCGGCAAATATGCGAGAAAAAAACATAAAAATAATTATCAATATTTCTGAAATTCAACAGAGTTACTGAACATACTTATTTATCTGGCCCATTAGCCAAAAATGCTGTACCTACTGCTAAAAAAAGTATTTACTAAAGTCGGTACTTCCGGGTTAGCGGAGCTGCTGCAAAGTTAGCATTTTTCTCCGCTCACCCGGATGTAGCGATTTTGGTAAATATTATTTTTTTAACAGTAGGTGCAGCATGTTTGGCTAATGGGCCTGATAAATAAGTATGTTCAGTAACTCTGTTGAATTTCAGAAATATTGATTGTGGTATTAAAGAGTTTTTTTGTAGTTTCTCGCACATCTGCGGACCCGGAAGTAGAGCTGTGACGTCACCACTTAAACGTATAGAACATTATACTACTGTAGTTCTGCCATTTGAGCATTTTTGTGTAATCTCACAGACACAACATAAAATCTCATATACAAATAGATAATTAAAATGTCAATAGAAGAACAGTAGCCTTGTACACTCAGTGGAAATAAGTGTTTTATTTGTCCTGAGCCGCTATGGGCCGACCTGAGCCGCATGTTTTTGGAGGTCGGGGAAACCGTAGCACCTGGAGGAAACCTGGCTGCCTTCAGTCTCCTCTGATCCTCTGAAACGATGCAGCGCCTCCTGGGTTTGTCCCTGTTTCAGAGCGTGGTGTCCTGCACTGGTCAGCTTCTCCCCCTCTTCCTTCCTCCAGTGAACGTCCATTAGCCAGAACACTAGTATGGACAGAAGGCATGTGTGGCTTAGCTGTGAGTCTTGCCCGGATACCTCCTTGTTAGTCCTCCACTGTGCTGCAGGTGTGGGGGCTCTTGGTGCCTCTTCAGTGTTTCAGAAGAAGAAATGTGTAGGTCTCAAATGTCTTTAGTTTATTTTATTTGTTTATTTGAGCAGTTGGTCTGCTCAAAAGGAGGGGCCGAAGCAAAAGCTTATAAGCGCCCGACACAAAATTAAAAACAATATTTACATTAACAATCAAAGCAAGGAACGTAATACACGGTAACAAATCATAAACAAGGGAACATAAGGCAAGGTAACAACAAATAAGGAACAATAATAAAAAAATCAACAGCAATATAAAGAAACAACAAAAGAATATACAACACTCACAATAATTGTTCGTATTTAATAAATAATTCTTTGTAAACCTTTTTAAAATGTACCAGGTTTTTACATATTTTAATGCTTTTATCTAAATTCCTTCATACCTCTACACCACGTCTCGTGGGACACATGCTTTTCAAAGATGTTCTGGAGTACTGTTTATCAAAACTCATCCTATCTCTCAAGTTGTATTTGACTTCTCGTTTGCAGAACATATTTTGTAAACTCTCAGGAAGTGACTTTTGTGAGGCTTTGAACATGATTTGAGCCATGTTAAATTCAGTAAGGTCCTCACATTTCATTGTTTTTGATTTAAAGAATAAAGGATTAGTGTGATCACGGTATCCAGCTAAATGGATTATTCTTATTGCCTTTTTCTGAACTTTCTGAGCTTTGACTTGACTTCAGCCATTGTTTCAGACTCTGTAAAAACTGTTCATGTCTCAGTTTTAAATCAGTGGGCAGAGAGTTCCACAGTCTGGATCCATTAAAAGAGAAACTGGACTGTCCAAAAGAACAGCGTCCCCACTGACTGAGGCACTGGTGGAGGGTCTGCGTGAGCCCTGACGCTGAACAATGAGAGCGGAAAACAGCGGCGACTGTTCAAACATTTAAAGACCAATTTCAGAATACTAAAATGTATAAAGTTTTCGAAAGTAAAAAGATTATGTCTATGAATGATGTCACTGTGATGCCATCTCATAGGTTTTCTGTCAAATACCTTGACTGCCTGTTTGTAATGAAACAACCGGCTTGAGTGTGGACGGGGAGGTTTGTGACCAGGATGTGACGCAGTAGGACAGATGTGACAGATGTGCTGCAGCTGCATGTGTAACAGGGCGGCCTCATGGGACAGATCCCTCCTGATAAAACGAAAACAGTTCAAGTTGGATTTGACCTTCTTACAAACCTTGTTGACGTGAGTTTGAAATGTAAGGTTGTTATCAAGAATAGTTCCAAGATATTTGGTCTCTTTTACTTCTTGTATGATTTCATTGTTTATGCTTACTTCAAAAGGTGCTGTTAGAAGGTCTTTCTCCAACTAAACTCAGACAAAACTGAGATCATTGTTTTTGGCCCACAGACACAAAGGCAAAGTGTTATCAGTCACCTTGAGTCTCTCGCTCTGAAATCAAAATATCAGGTTAGAAATCTAGGAGTAATCATGGACTCAGATCTGAACTTAAACAGCCACATCAAAGCAATAACATCATCAGCTTTTTACCATCTGAAAAACATTAAGATCAGAGGAATAGTGTCAAAACCAGACTTAGAGACTCATCCATGCATTTGTCTCCAGCAGGTTAGACTACTGTAACGGCTGCTCACTGGCCTTTCTAAACGAGCTGTTAGAGCTGCAGAACATCCAGAACGCTGCTGCTCAAGTCCTGACAAGAACCAGGAAATACGACCACATTAGTCCAGTGCTCCGGTCTCTGCACTGGCTTCCTGTCACTCAGAGAATAGAATTTAAAACAGCTCTGCTTGTTACAAGTCTTTTCATGGTTTAGCACCAAAGTCCATCTCTGACATGTTAGAGCCGTATGAACCATCTCGGGCCCTGAGAACTTCAGGGAGGGGTCTCCTGGTGGTTCCCAGAGTCAATAATAAACACGGTGAGGCTCTGTTTCAGTTTCATGCAGCTAAAATCTGGAACAGTCTTCATGAGGATGTGAGACAGGCCTCAACTCTGACTATGTTCAAATCCAGGCTGAAAACAGCTCGTTTTACCCGAGAATATGAAAACTGAAAGTATTTTATCTGCACTCTTGCCTTTTACTGTCATTGATTAACTTTATGTTGATGTTTTATTGATTGATTTTATCTGTTTTCTTGTAATTGTATGCAACTGTGAAGCACTTTGAATTGCCTTGTGTATGAATTGTGCTCTACAAATAAACCCGCCTTGCCTTGCCTTGTTTCTTGGTTATGATAAGCTAATCGTTTTTTACCCAATTTCCTAACAATTAAGGTCATGTTATGATCCGAGAGCCCAGTAATGAGGTTATAGGTTTGTTGTTATTCTTTCCGGTCTGTTTGTGAGAATCAGGCCAATCAGCGTTTTACTACTTCTAGTGACTGGTAGGTTTGTCTATCAGCTGTTTATATTTATGAAAGTGCGTGTGTTATTTTCACAGAGACAAGACTCCCATGCAGTGACTAGGCATCACATATCCATCTCGCTGTGCACATGATCTTCGGCAGCAGCGCCTTTGGTTCACAGGGATCAGGAGCACAGTAGCGGTGGCTCCCTTCACTCACTCGTCTCCTTTCCTTGCTGCATATTTCTCTACTAGCTGGATTCCAGGAGAACGGAAGACACGCCGCCAGATCAGTATGTATCCCCAGTCTATCCAAATGTCCTCCCAATAGCCCGCCCGGCGACACCCTGACGCGCGTACCAAACTTGTCCAGGAAGAGACACCGCCAGCCGTGACTTGAGCTGTTACTTTAGCTAGCTTTAGCATTAGCGCTAACCGGCTCGGCGCCAGTTAGACCCGCGCCGCAGCCGTTAAGGGCCTCGTGCTAACGTTACTTAGCAACTATAATCACGTCCCGGGATTACACGAGTGGGCTAATTTCTGCGGGCCGCTTGAACCGCCTCGTGCCTCCCCGTGTGTTGCAGCTTTTGACGCGGTGTTTGTTAACTGTCAACTTGGAGCAGCCCTACCGGAGCATAGGCGTCACTGCGGAAGACTTTTGGACTTGAGGAATTCGCCTGGCGCGTGAGTGGGTGCGTTATTTCGTCTCTGATGTTGTTCATGCGGAATGAGCTTGGAGCTACCGTGTGTTGCAGTATAGCCAGCTGTAGGTTTAAGGAACGGGAGCGTTTAGGTGTGGCTAGCTCCAAAAACAGATGTGCCCCACTGACTGCCACCTCAGCGACAGCCCCGCCAGTCAGTCCCGCGGGCTGATGTGGAGAGAGTCGTGGCTCGGGCGGGGAACACGGTGTAATTCTCCGGTAAACGGCTGTCATGTGACGGGCAGGTCTGGAGTAGGGCTGGGTACTGTTAAACAATACCAGTCTGGTATAAAAAAAATATATATAAAAGTATCGAAAGCAGGTATCTTATGACACCCCGCCATTCCGACACGGAGTTTACAAACTAGCCCGAACCGTAAAGGGATATTTCAGGATTTTTGACATTGGGCCTCATTTCCTAGTTATCCAGAGTGTTGTTGATGTCTGGAGATATTTTTTTCTTAAATTCATGCAGTTCTTATATTTGAAGAGTCTAGTGGCGCTAGGCTAATGCTAGGCTAAAGCATTTCTATGGTATCAGTTAGCCTGCATTAAAAACAGTCTGACCCACTCCACAGTGCACCTGAGGTAAATCACTTATAACACCAGACTAACCATATAAATGTTTGTGTTAGTAGAATAATGTTTGAAATATAACTGACCTTGTATCACATGAATTACCGCATTTCGAGGGACTATTTTCTCGCAGATCACTCCGCCGCTGCGTTAGCTTACAGCCACGAAGCTGATGCTGCTCAAATATAAGTTATTTTAAATGATTCTATTAACACAGACATTTATATGGTTAGTCTGGTGTTATAAGTGATTTACCTCAGGTGCACTGTGGAGTGGGTCAGACTGTTTTTAATGCAGGCTAACTGATACCATAGAAATGCTTTAGCCTAGCATTAGCCTAGCGCCACTAGACTCTTCAAATATAAGAACTGCATGAATTTAAGAAAAAAATATCTCCAGACATCAACAACACTCTGGATAACTAGGAAATGAGGCCCTATGTCAAAAATCCCGAAGTATCCCTTTAAAGATAGTGGAGTTTACAAACTAATCCTAACCTTACCTTGGCCCTAACCTTAAGGATAGTGGACGAAAACTCAACAAAAAATCCACAAAAGAGGAACTGTAAAGTGACGAAAATGTGGTAAAAATGTGATGAGAAACTGATGACAAAAAAGTGAGAAGAAAGGTCTTATTTTTTGTTGTTGTTGCATATTTTCTTAGTCGTTTGTGCGTTTCCCCACCTGGACGTGGACGGTCTCTTGGCAGGGCACGTCATGATCCTCAGAGCAGATGTTTCCTTGCAGAGGAAGGGCCTGAGTCCACTTCGCTGCGAAGGCTGAACGAAACGGCAGCCATTGTCCGACCCGAGTGGGCAGCAGCTACTGCCCCGCTCCAGAACAGCTTTACATTCATGTGCACTTCAGTCAGAACCAGATATATCTTATTGTCCCGGAGGAGATGAGCGCTCCGTATAGAAAAGAGAGGTCAGGGTTTGGTCACTGCACTTCTCAAAATTCACTTGGTGGAATGTTAAAGTTAAACCAATACTTTTTGTTTTCCGGTAAAATGCTCATAAATATTATTCGTAACATAAGAGTTTGCTGGGACAGAATATAAATCTAAAGGTTTACAGCCTATACGCCAGTGTAACGCCTCATTTGAAAGCCAAGACCTACAAAACTTATGTAAACTGATCCTTTCCCTTGTTGCAACCTTTTTGAGTTTTCAGCACTTTTTTCATCACATATTTTGTCAGGTTTTTTTTGTCAATTTTCCATTTCTCATTTGTTGCATTTTTGTCACTTTGTTGTCACGTTTTTCTCACTCTCTTGTTTCATCCTCGTTCTCGCCTCAATTTTGTAGCTATTTTGACACAAGAAGCTTTTTGGTTTGGGTAAAGCCAAACTGGAAAAAAATGTGCTCGGTTCAGGCGGGGGTTAAGAGATTAAATAACCGCAGTCTTCCAGTTGTGATTGATCCTGCAGCCGTAGTGGAGAAGGTGCTGTATAGGTCCATTTCATGATCCCTTACTGAGCAGCGTGATGGACATGGGAATAAATAAAAGTGTGCTTCAGTCTCTTGGTTTGACATCTGTGAGCTGCAACACCAGACAGAAAGAACACGGGCTCTTTGGCAGCGGTTGCTTTGAAATGTGGCTGTTAAAAGAAAATAAAGAAGAGCAGTTAGTCACTTGTGGTTTTTGCACGTCTTTAGTCAGCGAGATACATGTAGTTGATGTTGAGTCACTACTGCAGTTTGGAACGTGGCTGATTTCGACAGAGAGCTGCAGGATAAACCGCAGTCAAACCAAGGTCACAGTTTGAATGACAGAGTATTGGGTAATATATTAAGCTGTTTTCCCTAGAGCTGCACCGATCAGGATTTTTGAAACTGATCACTAACATTTTGATCGGCCGATACCGATCAAAATCACATGGTTGTAATTGATTATTATGATTCATAATTTAACAGTGACAAATACTGGGCTTTTCTAAATGTGAATTTATTTTCAATATTTATATTTGAATATTGTATAGCCTACTAGCTAGAAATCTACATTGTCCTGTTTAAACTTTATTATTATTATTTCTGATATTATCATATGCTGTAGGCTATTGGTTTATCGCCTATTATTTTATAACTTTTACAGAATTTCCCTCATGGTTATCTTTTTTTATAGTTTACAGTAAACCTTTTTTTATAGTGCGTGTTATTTCGGCCAATCAAATCCCTGTCTTACTTTGTGACTCGTAGTTGCTTCAGATCAGATGTTATGGATGGTAGTGGGGAGGCCGGTGGAATTGGGAGCATCGTTTTGGTTTTGGACTGTAACTTTGGACAATATTTGAAGAAAGAGAAGAAAACGGTGACATGAGGAGCCAAACACATACGCGTTTTACTTTCTCTTTTGACTAGCAGCCATAGTGACACTTCAGCACTAAAGAGCACATTTTCTCAGCGAAATAAGGCAGGACAATGACCCTGCCTCTGATTGTAGTTACACATGTGTTTCAGACGCAGTTTTGTGTTAAATATCCGTTTGTATCACCTACATGTGAAGTCATGCGGTAGTTGCAAATGTAAATAATGGCACATCGTCCCACACGCTCATATTTTATGGTCACGAACCTTTATTATGCTTTTTCTTAAAGCGTAGCGGTAGCGGGTTAGCTCTAGCTCCGTCGTTGTTTAGTTGCACTGCAGTCTGGAAACGAGGAGAGCGATACAGCCGGCCCTTAGAGCAGAACATCCAGAGCTGTTGTGTAGCCACGAATTACATTTAAAACTCGGTTTAGAGCCGCGCGATACTGCGGAGTTTTCACCAGAATATCTACTCTAAGAAAGTCTGTGAAATCTACATTTGATCAGCCTGTCTGATCGGCGCATTTCAACGATCACAAAAATTAGGCCGTGATCGGCCGATCATGATCGGTGACCGATCAGATCGGTGCACCTCTAGTTTTCCCATACGTGTGGCAAAGAACAGGGTTTCAGCAGAACATTAAAAAGCTTTAGAGGTCGACCAATATTGTTTTTTCTAAGGCCGATACCGATAGGCCCGGACAATATTTTTAACCAGTATTTTGGCCCATTTTTCCAAATGTCTGATCTATAAACCTGTAAAAACATAAACACTTGGCCGATTCGATTTTGTTCCTTTAGGTGATTCAGTCATAGTTTCTGTCCCAGCCTTGATTAGCTGCCATTAGCAATAGCATACTGTTGTGGCATTAGGCGCGGCAATCCAAAACTGCGGAGGTTAAAACAAACTCAGCGATTGAATTCTCCAGGTTCTGAGCTTCAAAATGACATGCAGCATATTGACTGAGGTTTAGTTGGTGAAACTTGTTAGTGTTTAACAAACTTGTAGCTAATCATTTTTCATTGCGATGTTTCTTTGTTCTCCTGAGGCCGAGGTTCAGGATGGGATCTTTCTGATGCACAAAACGGGAAGTCTCTATAGTCTCTACTGGTCCCAGAGATAACGGCGTTGGATCGGCCATAGCGGATATACAAGCAACACTTAACTTTCACTGCTTTGAGAGTAAAAATTATTGAAATGTGAAATTCATGCAAAAAAACAAACTACAAAATCTGGATTTTAAGACGTCTATTGCAGAGTCTTATTACGAGTTAAAATTCAGTGTGTTCTGCGTTTGTAGAAAGGCTGAGCTCCAGATTACCAGATAGTTTTTGCTGCCGAACATGGGCATTTGGCTTCCCTCCCGACCGAGATATTGGCGAAAGATGAACACGATTGCATTGGGAAAACGTCCAGCCTAAGTGGATCATTCTCAGATGGCTGCCTCAGTAACCCACTCTCCGGAGCTGGCAGGAGAGATGGCGCGAAGACTGATTGTGGCTCCAGGCTTTACTACGATACTACAGGAGCGGGGCAGGTCATTGTTAAACGGCCTGGTTTGGTCTTTAAGTTCACCCACTGTAAACTGCCTACATCAGGCCCTGGCCTTCCCTCCCGAGCGCTGACCCAAAGGCACTAATTATTAGAGCCATTCAGAGAGGAAAGTGGAGTGTTTAAACTAGGTCACCTCCAGTCAGTCGAGAGCCTGGGGATCTGCTTGGCCAAGTGAGCGCAAGTGCTCCTCTGTTGAAAGTTTGGGACTTTCACTTCACAGGCACAGAACGAGCCTTTGTGGCCGATTTGTCATGTTGTATTTCCCAATGTTGGATTCAGAAACTCCTGACTGAAATGCCTTGTTCATAAAGCTGCTCATCAACCAGTACCAGGATTATGAAAACAATATTGTCACCCTTCGAGCGTGGGCTATTGAAATGAATGCGCATATACCCCCGATCTACATTTACTTTTCCTCATCACTCTTTTTTTCATGAGGAACGCTTCCAACACTATTTCTTGCTCCGGTTTTAGGGATTTTATATTTTCCAGCAGACGAAAGAGCTGAAGAAAACGATGTATCAGTCGCCGTGCCGCCATCTTTAATGTTTTGGAAGAGGGCAGTGGATGAACTCCTGCAGCTGTCCAGGCGGTTCCTCTTTTGAACACAAAGCTGGCCAGGCAATCGCCACTGCGCAGTAAAAATGAAAGAGAAACAATTGACTAATACATTTTAATTTTTTTGGCAGCACAACAAGAACGATGCTGCTCATTCAAGGAGCAATATAAAGGCTTTAAAGGGGATATTATGTAAAATGGACTTTTTCAAGCTTTATATCATGTTATTATGTCATTCCCTCATTAAACACATGCCTGGAGTGTTGCCTTGGCTCATTCACATATTTTTGAGTAATCAGTAAAAACTTAGACGGCAGCCATTTTAGGTGTAGCTATGCCTCTAGACCTTTCGTCACCAGCCAAGCCACCAACCACTGCTCCTCAGCTCAGCAGAGCCCCTCCCCGCACAGTAGTGTTGTTTAGATGCCACAGCAGTGTGCTGAAGGGGGCGTGTCGGAAAGCTTCTTAAAGAGACAGAGGCCTATTTCAAGACGTTCATACATTTTGAGAGAGCAATTTTATTCACGGCAGTTATTTTAATTTACTGCATATACAGACCAACAGAAGGTCGTCATCATTGTAGTATCTATAGACTGGTGCTATGTGATTGAAAAAGCATAATACCCCCTCTTTAAGATCATCTGCACAATAGTTTTTGTCCCTCACAAATGTCTCCTTTTTATAATGTACTAAAGAACAAAAATAATGATTCTACTTTAGGGAAAAAAATCAGGTATGGAGCCTTTAACCATGATTCACCAATGTAATGTGCTTTGTAATCGTGCTTTACTTGTGTATATAAATATTGTTGGGGTTGACGGTAGGAGACAGCAGATCTGTGTCAGCAAAACAAGCTGGATCAAATCTCACTTGAGGCACTTTTACAGGAAGAGCATTTGTCTTGAAACTCTGACAATGTAAAATGGAGCAATAAAGTGGAAAAACATGTTTATGATATTGTTTGTAGCGGATTATTAATAAACGCCATGTGCCAGTCAGCCGTGTGGCATGCTGACGTGATAATCTGCTCAATAATCCTGTCTGTGAAAAGCCCTCAGACTCCAGTGATTTCATATGATTTCTAATATGATTTCCATAGTGGATTGAGCAGAGCTTGCTGTCGTGTGCAGGTCAAGGTCGCTCTTTATTGGCTGGTCATGTCGAGGGCCTTAGACGGGGTATTTTTAGGGCTAACAGTGACGCGCTGTTTGCTAACTGAGAGGCTGTTGTCATAACACATCTAAGTCCCTATATGAACCACACAGCCGGGTCCAGAGCGACTGGGAGAACCGTGGATTAATGCCAGTCAGACTAAAATCACAATCTGAATGGCGGGAATTAAACTCGAAGTGTGTTTTTCTCTCTCCCGCAGGACGCTTGTACTGGGCCTCCCGTTTTCCCTTCTCCCCATGTCTGTCCGTGCACACGGGGCAGTGAGCGAGGAGGAGCACCGTGCCATCACTGTGAGTTTGGATGCTCTGGGTGCAGTCTGCACACCAGTCCCGTGGGTGTAGGCCGAGCGGAGAGGAAACATGAGCGCAGCAAAGCCCAGCGGCCTCAAGGCGCCCAGCAAGATCACCCGACCGGCAGCGGGGGCGCCCAAGACCACCCGACTGCAGGTAATCGATCAACTCCCCCTCCTCATATTGATTCACCTTGAGTTTTTTTCATATTAAAACAAATAGTCAAGTGTGTCGTCGACAAAGTAAACATCAGTGCTGCCAGAGTCACATAACAGAGCCAGGCATGAACGGGACGGATTTCCGTAGTAATAATCTGCTAGCTCACAGCACTTGCAACAAATCATGCAATGTACACTGGATAGCTTTGCACTATTTTTTCAAAACAATGTACAGAAAATGTCTTTTACCATCTCATTTTAAATCTTGGATTGGATTGAAGTGTCCCATGCCTCTGCTACAGTGAGGGAGTGAAACGAGAGAACAGCTGACTATACGATGATGTCATCACCTACTACCGGGTCCAATGAAACTTTAGTCCTATTCACTATATTGGGATTTTGCTGATTTTTAACCTGCAGTAGAGCCGACTTCAAGGCTCTTTTTAAAGATCTGATCCATAGACATATTAATAATAGACCGTTAATGCTCACTCCTCCCCATTTACCATAATGACCACGTTCGAGGGCGAAATCATGGTGGATTTACAGACTCCTCCTCCCCAGCTCTGACGAAGCATGTTCCTAATAAGGGCATAAGGGCGGGATCTTCACTGTAGACTCCGCCCTTGCGTGACGTGTAGCTCGCGCAGCTCCAATGCTAACAGTCCGACCCTCATCAAGTACGAGATTTCTAAAATGTATCCTACGATAACCAGCCCGGTGCCTCTGATTGTGTCTAACCCAGCGTAATCACAGGAGGAATATCGAGCTGTAGACAGTTCCAAACAATTAGGCACCGGCATTAAAGTTGTTTTTAACGTGTCTAAAGTGCAATGGATTCCAATGGGGGACTAGCGGCTATATGGCGGTACTACAGCAATGGCGGCCTCCAGTGTTGTGGTCGCAAAGCAGAGCAGCCAGCGGCCATTGATCTGATCACACAGAAATATGACCTCTACTCTGGATTTTCTTTAGTGATGCTTTTTAGGGCTGCACGATATTGAAGTAACTTGAGAGATATGTGATACAGCGGGGCAATATTGCGATAACAATATTATTGCGATATTTTACCTAACCATTTCAACACGATATTATGTTCCATTCAAATTGAACACAAATCCATAAAATCAGGATAAAAAATAAATAAATAAAAATAAATTGTTTTTGGCTGAGTTTGCAAAAAAATGTGTGGCTCTCAGTCAGATGAAGACTTTAGTGATGTTGCGATATATATTGTGGCGTCTCGCGATACAGATATTGCATCGCCTAATATTGCGATATATTTTTTTTATGATATTGTGCAGCAGTAATGCTTTTCTTACATTAAGTATCAAAGTATTTTTCCCATACACAATGAAGGCTTATTTTAAGTTTTAAAAAATCTTCATTTTGCCTGGAGACATGGTGAGCTATATTATTCTAATCACGTTTGTGTTTTATCTGCTGTTGTTTCAGGAGATTGAAATAAAGGTGTGTTTTTTGCTGCATTTGTCTTTGGAGTCGTCAGCAGTTTGGACCCGAAGTATCTTATGATCGTGTGTGACGTCACACTTAACAAACGTATGGAGTGTTGCACGGATGACACGGTAGCACAGCGGTTAGCGCTCGTGCTTCACAGCTAGAAGTAGGGCTGATAATTACTATCTCGACTTATCGTTTGATAAATAACAGATAAACGATACATTTTTGGGCTCAATACTTATCGTCTGTACATTTATTAGCATTTCCCCTGTATTTTTTCTTTGTAAAAGTATAATTTTTAACTGAAGTAAATTGTGCTAAATTATATTTCATGTTTTTGCAGCTTGTGGGATTAAGCACTTTTAGAACAGCAGTTTACTGTCATCTACACGCTTTAAAGTTGAAAGTATCTTTAGACTCAATATTATCGTTTATCGCTATATTTTCCATCCTCAATGTATCGAACTTCAAATTTTGTTATCGTGACAGGCCTAGCTAGAAGGTCCGGGTTCGATTCCCACCAGGGACGGGCCTTTCTGTGTGGAGTTTGCATGTTCTCCCCGTGTATGTGTAGGTTTCTCCTTCCACTAAAAACATGTACAATAGACCAGGATGAATGAGAGTGTGTCTGAGAGTGCACATGGGGGACGACGGATGGAAATTAGCCCAAGGCTACAATCTGGTGTGGCTTGTTCATTAACTTGCACTGTCCCAAATAAAAACAAACAAACAAACATTTGTGAAACCTGAAGGAAGAACAGAAGTGTTGATGTGATGGTTGTATTGGTTCAGTAGGTAAGAGTACGTACTCCAGGAGTACTAACTAAGAGAGTATACTCTCTCTCATGGGTTAGTACTCCTGGAACTGAACATTGAGCGTAAAGCATCACCACAAACCGAATCGCTCAAACTGTACTTCATAGTAAAGCTCAGTCAGAGTTTTGATTTCCATTCTAATCACAATTAGGTATTTTTCAAAATGTGTGCAACCCCTATGCAAACGTCTAAACCTTTGTTACAAGCTCCACTCAACAACCGAGACAATCCAGCATCTCTTTTTGCTGCATGGGCTTTTGAACATTGACTGCATACCTGATGTGTTCCTGGCTGCTCCTGCTGTTTCCTCTGCTCTGTGCTCGCTTGACATCCTTAAAAATAGCAGCATTTTGTTTGTGGCCTCTCACTCTGCAGCACTGAGCCTGCTGTAATGTGCTCCTAAGGCTCCTAGGTTTTCTAGTAACACGTTTGGCTTTGCTTTTGTGTTATTTTAGGACATTCAATATTGTTTGCAGCCCTGGATCTCAGACTGGTGAGGCTTCCTACGGTGATGCCCTTTTGCTGTTCCAATTCAGCAGAACATTTACTGCATTATTGATGAACAGATCAGTGTAGTCCCGGACTGGTTTGAAACTACTGTGGATCTGGTGTAGACCTTCTTTAACCTCTTACCCCTCGCCTTAACAAGCACATTTTCTGCAGTTCAGCTTTAAGATAAGATTAACCTTTAATCTTTATCTCACAACGGAGAAATTCACTTAATACATCTGCTCTCAAGAAACGCTCAGGGTGTGCAAAATAGACAGGAAATGTGCAAACAGAGTAAATAGTAAATAGAGGTATCTTTACAGGGCAAAAAGTATAAACAATACAAAGTTGAATTAAAATGGACTATAAAATGTCGGCATTGGCAGTGCAAAGACGCTGTAGTCATAGTGCAGGTAGGTACCCAAATCTAAAAGCTTCTGGACAGGAGCTTACAGCCTGTAGGCCAGGGTAACGCCTCATTTGAAAGCTAAGACCTACAAAACTGATCAGTGCATTTTTAAGCGTTTTTGTTTGCTCTTTCGTTGTTTTCTTGCGGAGTTATTGTTGCTTTCTCTTTTGCTGGGTTTTTGCAGTGTTTTTGTTTTGTTCTCGTCACTTTTTCATCACATTTTTGTCACTCCTTAGTTGTGTTGTGTCGCTTTTTTATTGTGTTGCTTTTACGGCACGTTTTTGTCGCTCTTTTGACACTTTTTTTGCTTTTAGATTTTTAGAAAATGTGCTGGTTCATGTGGGGGTTAAGTCTTGGTTTAAGCACAGTCTTTATAAAATACTTAGCATTTCTTGATCAAATCTGTTGGTGCTGCTGATGAACTACTGCAAATCTTTATCTTTTACTTTGGAGCCTTTTAGGAAATGTAGTGGAGTAGAAAGTTTTTATCTAACATTGACAGACCGTCTCATATCTTTACCATATAGCAGTACCTTTTTGAGCAGTTTTGTGCATGTTTTCATTTTCATTCATTTTATTCTTTTATTTCAGGCAATGGGCAACAAAAGAAAGGATATACAGTATGTAAACTAATGATCCATTTCTAGCTGAAAGGGAGTGGGAAGAACTTATTAAATCCCACCCCCTGTTCCCCATTCAGAGATTAATACATTCAGCTTCACTGTTACTTTGTTCAAGGATTATTATAAAAATGTTATATCATGGTGGCGTTTCCACAGGTAACAATAATTATTACATTGTAACAAAATGTATACCAACAATGTAAAGAAAATGAACAATACCAACAATGGTAATGGACAATATACCAATAATGGTAAAAGACAAATTAAACCAACGATGGTAAGGAAACATTGAGCCTTATTAACACTATGAGACAACAGCAATTTAAATGAAAGACCCTCATCTCTATATTTTGACCAGACCGATGTTTATACAACAGTTTGAATCGATGGACAGTTTGCTTGTGTTGTAAGTCCAGTTTGTTCCAGAGTTTCTCTCCACATACAGACATACAGAAACGTTTACGAGTGTTTTGAGCTCTCGGCAATGAAAAATATCCAAAACCTCTCAAGTCATAAGCTCGTACTGGAGTTATAAAAAAACGTTGTAGGTTAGGTGGTAATAATTTGTTGAATGCTTTGTATAAGACTATTGCTGTACTATATTGATGTGAATAATCCGGTTGTGTGAAACGATTTTTTAAGAGTTAGAACCATTTTGGGCCCGGGTGACGTAATGATGGGTCTGAAAGCTACACATTTCCTAAAGTGGTACTTGTGTGCAGCCTGATTATAGAGTTCAGCCGATAAACGCTGTAAAGCTCTTTTGTGACTGTACGCCCGAGTTCACTGCAGCTATTGTGTTTTCCTCCTCACAGGGGCAAAGACTGCGGCGAGTGCAGCTGATGAAGGGGGCTCAGAGGACAACTTTGCGGTGGGGGAGAAAGTTTGGGTCAACGGGAACAAGCCGGGCGTAATACAGTTCTTGGGCGAGACCCAGTTCGCCCCGGGACAGTGGGCGGGGATCGTCCTGGATGAGCCCATTGGAAAAAACGACGGCTCGGTGGCAGGGGTTCGATACTTTAAGTGTGAAGCCCTGAGAGGGATTTTCACCCGCCCGTCTAAACTGTCCCGCACCGAGGGAGAGGAGAACGGCACTGGGACGGCGCCGCCTTCCAGAGCCGCGTCCCCCACGCCGTCTGTGGGCAGTGTGGCCTCACAAACCCCCGCCGCCAAGTCGGGAGCGTCCTCCACAGCCGTGAAGAAGCCCCCCCAACAGCACCAGCGCCGAGCTCCAACCTGCCTCGGACCAACAGCGAATCTGTCTCCAACCTGTCGGAGACCGGGTCAGTGAAGAAGGGGGACAGAGAGCTGAAGATGGGCGACCGTGTGCTGGTAATCATGCAAACGCACTTTCATGATGTTATTCACAAACCAGGGCTGGAACGACTACTGAAGGTGCAGTTTTAACCATGTTAAAATGTTTTGGGAGGTGGTGGTCTGTTTCAGTAATGCTGCTTATTCAGCTTGTCATAACTGCATTTTAATATCATTAAACATGAGGCACATTTACCTTTGGGGTTAATAAAGTTCATCTTATCTGATCATCTTACGAGGGTAGTTTCTAGACGGACATGTTATTTAAAGTTGCACTACAAAAGTATCCAGGCAGATGGTTAAGAAGTAAATTATGATGATATTGGAACTATAAAATCTCAGCGTAATAAGGCAATTAAAATGGTCCTATTTAGGGCCTTATTTGCTTCTTAAAGATATAAAAGGGAAAAAATATGTTAAAGAGGGGGTATTATGCTTTTTTCAATCACATAGCACCAGTCTATAGCATACTACAATGATGACGTAACCTTCTGTTGGTCTGTATATGCAGTAAATTAAAATAACTGTCTTGAATAAAATTGCTCTCTCAAAATGGCTGTACTGAACGTCTTGAAATAGGCCTCTGTCTCTTTAAGAAGCTTTCCGACACGCCCCCTTCAGCACACTGCTGTGGCATCTAAACAACACTACTGTGCGGGGAGGGGGCTCTGCTGAGCTGAGGAGCAGTGGTTGGTGGCTTGGCTGGTGACAAAAGGTCCAGAGGCGTCTCCAGGAGGTGGGGGCGTTCCTAGGAGGACTGAGGCATAGCTACACCTAAAATGGCTGCCGTCTAAGTTTTTACTGATTACTCAAAAATATGTGAATGAGCCAAGGCAACACTCCAGGCATGTGTTTAATGAGGGAATGACATAATAACATGATATAAAGCTTGAAAAAGTCCATTTTACATAATACCCCCCTTTAATATTTATTTAGTTAATCTACAGCAAGTGTTTTAAAGATGATATATTTCCCTCGTTCACCTGCAGCGTATGACTTTGACTTTAACAGATCTGACACATCCATTTGTGTGTGGACAGGAAAACCGTTTAGTATTTGATCCTTAAAGAGTATGTAGGCGTGGGCTTCATGTGTGTTCCCTCAGCCTTCTCTGTGAAGAGGAAGTGCTACTTCTGCCTGCTGAGCTGCAAAGGAAATGTGCTCATCATCACCAAAGGCTGCAGCTGCCCAGTTCCAACAGGAACACACGGACTACAGTCTGCTCTGAAACGGGGTATCGGCGAGAGGTCCACCTAATGGAGCACAATCCATATTCTCACTAAAATCACTTCAGATGCACCATCATAAACCAAAACCTGACCCAACTGTTTTGTCAATTGTGTTCCTAAAATGACAGGATTATTCATGTTAAACAAATATATTTAAAGTTATTATGGCACAAATATTGACTCGCACTATTGGTATTGATGCACCTTTGCGATGGTAATGGTGTAAATCCATTGTATTCACGTCTCATTAGGGAGCTTTGATGGAATTATTTCTCCCTGGCTCCGTAACCGCCAAAGCTGATAATCATTACAGCCATTTTATCTGTTGGGATGATGCTGTCGGCTAATGCTGTGCTTCCCTCCAGGTGGGCGGGACAAAGGCCGGAGTGGTGCGCTTCCTCGGAGAGACTGATTTTGCCAAAGGCGAGTGGTGCGGCGTGGAGCTCGATGAACCTCTGGGCAAAAATGACGGGGCAGTGGCCGGCACCAGGTACAGCAGTCAGCAAGTTAATACATGTCAACAACAACATTAACATTCCCTGTCCCAACCAAATAAACCAATAACCAACGGAGTGCGGTGGGTTCACAAAGTTTCACACTAAATGAAGTTATTTTATTATGACGCAGTCCGATACAAAAATAACAGATTATTTTGCAATAAAGTAAAGCATTGCAAAACAGTAAGGCATTCAAATAAAAAAAACATTCTGTCAGCCCCTGGGCAGAACTGGCTCTGTGTCATCTGAGTGTTACCGACGAGGGGAAAGTAATGACCACTGTAGAGTGCTCTGAGTAAAGTGCAATACAAGTCTGACTAGGAGATTGATGTTTATTACTATTGATTTGTGTTCCAGCACATTCTCATTTGCTGATATAGATAACAATACTGTTTCCCTGTAAACACTTCTATATTGTGCTTTATTTTGACTTTTTTTTCACTCCTTTATACACCTTAGCCTTGGTACTTTTTAAGGTTAAGGTGCTTTATTTGTCCTTATACAAAACTGTACAACGAAATTACAAGTACAAGGTAATTTTGGTAGTTTATTTTGTCTTTGATTTAAAAAGACTCAGTTGTTTGACCATAACTGGCTTCACGTAACCACTAACTATGAAGGGAAAAACGTTTTTATGTTGTTGTTCATATTCTCTGAAAAATAGTCAAAAAATTAGAGGGAAACAGAGAAATCTTTCATCTCAATACTGCAAATTCTGTGAAACATGTTAAGAGCTAAATGACTAAATCAAAATGCTTTTGTAAATGTAAAATATTGAATGTGAATTGTTTTTTCTAAGAACATGATGTGGAAAGTCTTTGCAGAGCTTCTTGGAAAGGGCTGGAGAGCGAGTGGCCCTGCTGTAGTTAATAAACAACCAAACCGATCAAATGTTTTAATAACTTTAGATCTTTTCCACCTGTCCGTCTGCAGATATTTCCAGTGCCAGCCCAAGTACGGGCTGTTCGCCCCGGCTCACAAGGTCACACGCATCGGCTTCCCCTCCACCACCCCTGCCAAAGCCAAGACCACGACTCGCAAGACCCCAGCACCACCCCCTCTGGCCTGAAGCGCAGCCCCACCGCCTCCTCCATCAGCTCCATGAGCTCCGTGACGTCTGCAGCCAGCGCCAAGCCCAGTCGCACAGGCCTGGTGAGAGTCTGGCTCAGTTCATCTGAGTGAATGTGCTTTTCCACGTGCCAGGCCTTTTCACACACGTGGGTCTGGAACTAACGTACGCCATTGCTCCTCAGCTGACGGAGACCTCGTCCAGGTACAACCGTAAGATCTCGGGCACCACGGCGCTGCAGGAGGCTCTGAAGGAGAAGCAGCAGCACATCGAGCAGCTGATGGCCGAGAGAGACATGGAGCGAGCAGAGGTGGCCCGGGCGACCAGCCAGGCCGGGGAGATGGAGGAGGAGATGACCGTGCTCCGAGACGACCGCGACGAGGTTACATGCTGTATTTTTAACCAGGGTTGGGCGATAAACCGGTAGAAATTTTCCCCATGATAGAAATGAGTCTCATACCGGTGTAAATGATAACTCGCGTGCAAGATGTAAACAAACTGGAGCTTAGGCAGAGAGGGGAAGCTGAGTGGAGCTGGTCCAAGCGTAACTTTGACACAGATTTAGCCACTTTTCAAACCTCCTGTTATTATTTTTGGAAACGGACACAACAACACAAAATATTGTGTGACCCTCCAGGGTTTTAATAAAATCACCATCGTGTCCTTGAAGATTTCACAAAGCACATCCAGCTGCTCTGTGTGCCGGTAAGTACGCGAGCGTCTCGTCCGTCTAAACTCGCTTTTTACACGAGAGATAACAACAAATAATCCAAGTACGCTGCAAAGCACAAGTACAGAAATCTGCACTGACATCGATGTCAGTGTTTCGCTAATAGCAGAGAAACGCTTCCTGTTGTTCTTTCAAAATAAAATCTTCAGTCAGAATATCACTACGACAAGAGCAGCTGGTTTAGGCCGATTACAGAGAAGTGACCACCACTCAGACATACCTATGGGAATAATGTTTAAGAACTTTCGTAAACCAGTGAATTTCGTGATACATGTTTAGTCCCAACCCTATTTTTAATGATGAAAACGAACCAGACCTTGAACATAAATTAAATCACTTGGTTGTATATTTAAAAAAAATAGTTTCTTCGAATTAAATTAGGTGATATATTATATTTTTTGCTTTTTGTGACATATTAATTACGAAAGCGTCATTAAGAAATCTATTTGTTGTCTTGCTGGTGCAGATTGTTGTACATTTTTTGTTGCGTATGGTTTTCCAGATGGAGACCAAGATGGATCAGTTACGTGCCTTGGTAGAAGCAGCGGACAAAGATAAAGTCGAGCTCCTGAATCAGTTGGAGGAGGAACGCAGGTAAAAAATATAGCTCCTACAAGCACACATAGGCACTGGGTATTGCAGTATACTATATTACCAGAGAACCAAATAGGTATTGGTGGAAAGACCCTAACTGTGTCCTGTCCTTGAACAGAAAAGTGGAGGATCTTCAGTTCCGAGTTGAAGAAGCTTGTATCACCAAAGGCGACTTGGAGGTAAAGACACTGTGCCATAGTTTTCTTCCAACATGAAATAATCATTGTTTCTTTGCATACCATTACATTTTATATTTTCTCCACTACACCAGAGGTTTCTACAAATCTTGTATGATCCTATTATCACCTTATACAATTGGCTTTGCAAGCATTGCCGCCATAAAATCCATAATGAAATTAGTTTTTCAGATGGTTTCCTACAGCTGTACTGAACAAGAACCAACATGTACCAATGCTTCTGTTGCAAAGTGTTACCAACTTGTTTTTCTAAATTCTATATTGTATCCCTGTTTTTTTAAGTGCCATATGTTGTATTTTGTTTGCCAGTTCCGCGCCGAAAATCCCAATGGCACACGGCACAAATCTAAATCTTTAAACTGGGGTTCGAATGTTTCCTATTTCTTCAAAAGTCCGAACTAACCTTGTGATCTAACACGGAGCTACATTTATTAAACTGCATGGAGCTTGAAACTGGACTAAAAGTGGACATACTAATGTGCTATAATCTGGTGGCTTCATGTGACATTATTGCTATCTCCCCTCCTCTCCTTTGTCCTTTGTGTTGGTCCAGTACTTGGCATGGAACCGCTGCAAATGTTCCCCTGTGGTGGCACTGTCCCAATACAAAGATGCATTCAGGTTATCCCACAAAGATAGGAACAATTTCTATCATTACAAAAACTTTACCTGTGGGACTTTAATGAACCCACATCCCTTTTTTGACAGTTTTGCACATGATTCCTTTTTTTTTTTAAATGTTTTTTTTTGACTTATGAAGATGTATGTCGTGTGGAACATGATCTAATCTCTGAAGAGAGAAAACTGTGCTTTTGGTCTCGTAGCACGTCATATTGGATTGATTATAAAGTATTTCCTTATGGCGAAGACACTGCAGACGAAAGTGAGCCAGTTTAAAGCAGTACTAAGTATCTCGTTTACCTTTTAATAAATCCTTTTCGTAGTCCCTCTAGGGGTAATACAAGTGTTAATGGGACGATTGGAGGGTCTTTCATCTCCCCCTGGTGTCTCTAGCCAGAAAACCCCATTTTCAACTTGACTGCCACCGGACCGGAGTCACCAATACACACTAATGGAATCACGAAGAAGAAGCTAACAGGCTAACGGGCAAAGCTAACCGCGGGCTAGCGCCACTTAAACAGTATTTACAGCCAAGTTTGAGTGAAAAACATTATTTCCATTGTGTAATTGGATGAACAATATCCCTCTGTCCCTTCGCCTTTTCTGTCAGCGTAGCATTTACTCTCACGGACAATTAATGAGTAAAAAAAACGCGACTTGCTACGACACCTGCAGTTGCGCTTATGGCCTCTAGGGGCAAGAGTTACTTGGTACGGCTTTAAAAACGGAAACAAACCGACTTATCCAGAGGTTCTCGGTTACACTTAACTATTTGTTTTGTTTAAACAATACAAGTCTGGTATTAAAATAAAAGGTTTAGGTTCTACTGGTATCGAAAAAATAAAAGTATTGAAAGCAGGACATTGGGGACCAATCACAGAACGAGGAGGGACGGCAAGACGATGACGTGCTATTCGACATACTGAAGTTTGTAGTTTGTTTAGGGATTAAAAAAAAACTTTATTTACGGATCCAACATGACAGCAGCAGACGCGACGCCATCTTTGGATCAAGCTTTAGACTGTGTTCTAAATAGTTTAGCTCGAAAGTTTACAGCGGGTACGTCATACGTCATCTGATACGATTGGCTATGGCTACGTGCAGACGCATATAGACATTCGTTAGCCTGGAAAAATCCAGACTCACCACTGTACCAGCGGGTGAGTCTGGTCACCGCTGCATCAATTCCATTTCCCACAGTGGTACATACGCAAACAAACAGGAAGTGGAGTATACCAATCAAGATTATGACTCACGAAACCCACCTTCTTTCCCAAGTATTGACTGAAATACAACTTGTAATACATTTTAACTCCTATATTTAAGTCCGTAATCTACAGCAGGGGTTTCAAACATGCCTATAAATGAGACTGTCTCCTATTCACCTGCAGTGTCTCGCTTTAAGACTAAAATCCTTCATTATCTTTTATTCACTTCTCTCAAAAGCACAGTTTTCCTGGGTCTGTGGTGAAGTCGTCGTCTGTGAATCATTGCTGGCTCGACACACGTCACATGTTTTTGTATCTATAACAATCAATGTGCTTTATTCACCAGGTTTACTGCATGTTTACCCCCCTCACCCTCACCGTCCCATAACCACTCCTCCTGCTGTTCCTCTGTAATCATAAACAAGGCAGCTGGTGATGGCACCCCATGCGCCAAGTTGTGCGTGGGGTGTTTCATTTTCCCACTCATCCGACACGAGCTCTGGGGTCTGTTTTTAAGAAGCGGCTTTAACTAACTTGGATATGTCCAATCAGAGAAGCAGATTGAAGCTCTAGAATAGAACTTCTCAAACTCCGGATTCGGGTCCGGATGTGGATGTGGAGCTCGAGGTGCTCTGGTCCGGACTCCTACATTTCCCTATATTGTGGACTGTGCTGTTAATGAGCAGCACTTGTTACATTCCCACAGTGCAGTTACAGCTTTGGCCTGTAGGGGCAGTGCATAAAGAGCAACATCATCTTTCCCAGATACTGTCCGTGTTTACTTCCTCAAACACAGCGCGCTGCGTCTGATGTCGTGTCCTCTTCTGTGCAGGTCACTTTGGGGACACATTAGTGCAGACAGAGAGCACATACCAGGCGTATTCAATTACAAATGTGAAAGAGTTTGCAAAAATTGTTTCCCCCCGCCACTAGAGAGTGAGTACTTCTGTGTAGGAAGATGTTTGTTAGATTCTAGACTCTCCTTTGCAGCTTTTAGCCTCTACTTAAGCAGGAGAGAGGCACCTGGAGAACAGTTTTAATAAAGTTTCATCTGTTTTAATGAGATTAGCCCCGTAGTTCTTCATCAGATGTAAACTACCCTTCACTATCTCCGTGTAAAAGTGTAACGCGTTGTTTTAAGAAGTGAACCTGCTTCTTAAAACAGAACCCAGAGCCAAGACGATTCTGACACAACACGTCCACACGTCCCTGTCCCCCTGTCTCTGTCCTGTCTGTGTTGGGCTGGCATGTGATGGTGGCACTTTGGTGTGTTCTCTTCCTCTCCTCCCTTGTTTACTAACAGACGCAGACCAGGCTGGAGCATGCCCACATTATGGAGCTTGAACAGGCGCTGCTCTTTGAAAAGACCAAAGCTGACAAACTCCAAAGAGAGTTAGAAGACACTAGGGTAATACCTCTGCTCTGTACTGCACTGGAAACATGTGCAAGGGACCAGGAAGGGATTTGAACTGGGGTTTCAATTACGGGCTTGTTACAGTAGTTCATTTGGAAATCATTCCCTTTCCTGAAAGTTTACTGTATTTCGTGCATGTTCGATCTGACTGAATTTCAAAGGCGCAGGGGACAGACCAAATTTGCCCCGTCCATAGCTTTTTATCGCTAAGTTATCCCATGTTTTGTGTCCCCAGACCCCTCCCAACATCCATGTGTCCTGCTTATAGTATATAATAGTGTTCTTTGCTAGTCCGCTTCCAAAGATATGCATTTGTGTACAAAGGCCTGCAGCAGGAAACACAACAGCAAATTAAGCGATTTCCCACATACATTTCAGTTTCAGTTATTGCAGAAGAATATGTCTCTTTGACCATAGGGCTCAATTAGACCTAGTTTTAAGACCAAGTTAAAACCATTTTCCTTTTTTGGATTAGATTCTTCTCTAACAGTAGCAGATCCAACTGACACTGCAAATTCTGAAGGAAAAGCCTGATGTCCACAGGAGCAGTACGGGACGTTACAGAGCGGTTTGAGAGTGTTTCCTAAAGTGGATCGATACACTTCCTGATGGAGTGTTTTAAGTCTTCAAGGAGCTGTATCCTGCTATTTTAGCCATTCCAAAGTAAAGTATAGGCATTTATATGATATATTGTACCTCTATCACTATGGAGCACAAATTTTTGAGAGAAATATAAGTATTTTCTGGGGGTATTTTTCAAACCCGGAAGACGAGACGCTTCGATTCAGTTAACTCCGCCCCTCTCTCCGCTCATTCCACATTTACAGTATTATAAATATAAATATTGCTGCAAAAAGTTAAGTTACTTCACATAATGCAGTTATAAGGAGTTGACATGTGCAACGCAGTTTCATAAATGGCTAACACGCTAACACACACGCTAACACACACGCTAACACACACGCTAACACACACGCTAACACGTGTTTTGATTGACTCACTGCTCAGTCTGGCCTCCCCATCGGGTTATGGGATCGCGTTGGTTATAAAAGTGAATCCACTTTGATTCTGGCCGAGGTTCACCAAGCATCCATCAGGTTGGTTGATAAAGTCGCTGAATCCCGGAAAGAAATTCCAACTTCTGGCGAGTGCACTCTTCTTTAGGAAGGTTGAATAGTCCTGTTCCTCTCGTAGCCAAACGCGAACCCGTGACATTATCGTTGGGTAAGAAAAAAGAACAGGCGTGTCCAGAGTAGGTTAGAAAGAAACCCTCTGAAGTTTGCTCTTACATGGTGGACTCCACCAAGTCAAACCGCTCTCAAGTGAACTGCACCTTACTGCTCCTGTTGAAAGGCTTTAAAAGATCCCTGAATATGCACAGCCACTTTATCAGATTAGAGAGAGTTGTATATAATATAATAAGTGTTTTATGATGAACAAGGTAAGTACATGAAATGATCACAAAATGGTAATCTTCATATTTCTCCCTTGAAGGTTGCGACAGTTTCTGAGCGGTCTCGTATTATGGAGCTGGAGAAGGAGCTCTCTTTGCGGAGCAGAGAAGTGTCTGACCTACAGCTGCGTTTGGCCAGTCAGCAGGACTCCGGAGACCAAAGCTCCAACATGGCTCCTTTCCTGCAGGAGATTAGCACTTTGAGAGATCAGTTAGCTTCCCAGGAGTCTAAACAGAAAGAAGCAGTCAAGGGCTATGTGGAGCGTCTGGAGGCGCAGGAGAAGGTTCACAGTGAGACAGTGGCCCAGCTGCAGGCCAGGACCGTCCAGCTGTCCAGCGAGAAGGAGCAGGGACAGATGCGCCTGAGCCAGGTGGAAAAAGAAAACTCAGACACGCTCGAACTGTGGCGCTCCAAACTGGAGTCCGCCGTATCGTCCCACCAGCAAGCCATGGAGGAGCTACAGGCTTCCTTCAGCAAAGGCACCGACGCACAAACGACCGAGCTCATCCAAACCAAAAGTGCACTAGAAAAGCTGAAGTTGGAGCATAAGAGTTTCGTAGAGGAAAGCGAAGCCAAACGTAACGGCGAAGCATCCGCTCGGACTCAGGAAATCAGCGGTCTGAAGGCAGAGCTCTCGACGCTGAGCGAGGAGAAGGAGCGTCTGGAGGAGAGTCTGCGGGCGAGCGTGGAGAAGACGGAGGAGCAGCACCTTGTGGAGATGGAGGAGGTCCTGGGCAAACTTCACGCCGGAGAGCTGCGGGTGAAGGAGCTGGAGGAGAGCGAGGCCAAGCTCAGGCAGGAGGCTGAAGACAAGGACAGGGAAACCAAAGAGAGGACGGCCCAGCTGGAGGAGAGGGCAGCACAGAGCACACGGGAGCTGACGGCTGCGAGGAAGCAGCTACAGGAAGCTCGGAGCCAGCAGGGGGACAAGGTAAGAGACGACTGGGTTAAATTACCACGTTGGAGTTGTAGGGCTGGGTACCGTTTAGGGCTGAAACAACTAATCGCTTATTGAAATAGTCGACAACTATTTTAGTAATCGATTAATCGTTTTCTGGTTCACACAGACTCAAATGGAGCAGAAATGACATGAAAACCTACTTTGTTTTATAGTTAGGGTTTGTAGTGTTTTGTACATTGTAAATTTCATGAATATCTGTCTGTGTCTCATCCAATCAGAAGCAGAATTAGCACAAAGAGTCTCCTACAAACACTTTAACTTTACTCCATCAACATGTCCCCAAGCGGCGCCACTTTAGCTTTATGTGATTAAAAAAAAAAAACGATAACATTTTCCTACATCATTCACAGCCAAGCGACTAATCGATTAATCGTAAAAATAATCGTTAGTTGCAGCCCTCGTACCGTTAAACATTACCAGTCTGGTATTAAGGTACTGCTGGTATTGAAAGAATAAAATCTTCATATTCAAGTTTTTATCCTTATATAAATGAATGAAAAAAGGGGGAAAAATTAGACAAAATTGGGAAAAACAAGTGGAAAAAATTGGGTAAATTTGGAAAAACTTTGGGGGGGAAATGAAAATGTTGGGGGGGAAACTGGGGGAAAAAGGGAACAAAATTTGGAAGAGAAAATTGGGAAAAATATTGGGGGCGGGGAGATTGGAAAATTTGGGGCAAAATGGGGGAGAAAAACACTTAGGGGAAATGTAGGGCAACATTTTGGAAAATAAGGACAATTTTGGGGGGGAAAAACCTGAAAAAATAAGCCATTTGTAGTTGTAAGAAAATTATGAAATTAATTAACATTAATCATGTTTTATGATTCTATATGGCAAATCATTTAGTATAGGTATCGATATGGAAACAAATCTAACGGTATCCAGCCCTATTGGATAGAGAAGTCAACAAAACTTGAATGTAAGCCTTGTTTTGAATGTGTCCCTTCCATAGGTGGGTGAGTTGGGATCTCTGTTGGAGGCTAAAGAGAATGAGGTGCACACACTACAACAGCAGAAGGACGACCTTGAACAAGAGCTTGGAAGTTTAGTGAGTGTCATGGTTTTGGAGAACATTTACTGTCACCTCCTTGCTGCATCGTACCACACTGATGTGCTACTGTTTTCAACCACAGAAACAGAAAATGTCCAGTATCGCAGAGGAGCACACCAAATCTCTAAAAACTATGCAAGAAACGAGTGAGAAGCTCCGCGAGAGGGAGGAGCAGTGCACAGCGCAAACTGCACAAACTGAAGCACTTAAAAGCCAGCTTACAGGTGATAACAGAAATAAGCTCATTGTAGCCCAGCGCTTTTGCTTTGCCAGAGAGACAGAGGAAGGGAAGGAACATGTTAGTGATCTCATGTTCTCCGCAGGTTTGGAGAGGAAGCTGAAGGCTGCAGATGAAAAGGCTGAGCAGCTCACACAGGACAAGAGTAAGCTGGAGAAGGACATCTCTGACATGATGAAGCAGTCTGGAGACAGCTCTGTACAGCTCACCAAGATGAACGAGGACCTCATGCACAAAGAACGGTACTGCCCTTCCATTCCTTTCTGTGGTTTCCTATTTGAACTCCACTGTAACTCCAAACCCCATATGCTGCTGTCTCCAGGAGGCTGGAGGAGCTGCAGGACTTTCTGGCTGAGGAGAAGGAGAAAGTGGCTCGTCTGGATGAGAAGCTCCAACAGGAATCGACTCAGAAAGAACAGCAACTGAAAGAGAGCAGAGACAAACAGCAAGGGGAAATCAGCCACCTCCAGGACCAGATTACAGCACTGGTTAGTACCAACACACTAACCCCAATACAATATGGTACACTGTCCTTTGACTCATGCAGGTCATCTTTAGATTATTCACTCCCAGTGTTGAAGTAAATATTACAAGGTTTATTTCTATTTTCTATTCTGTGATTGAACACACTGCTTGTTTTCTTGTGGCCTCACTGGACCCCCTTTAATGTCATGTTCACTTGTGTGCAGGAGAAGGCAGTGAAGCAGGGGACAGCCCAGGCGGAGCAGCTGAAGGCGTCCCATCAGACAGCCCTGTGTGAGGCCTCTGAGCTCCACAGTGCGGAGCTACAGGGGATCCAGGCTCAGGTAAAGCAGTTAGAACAGCAGCTTGGCCTGTCCCGGGAGAAGGGAGAGGAGCTACAGAGGCGGCTGGATGAGCTGCAGGCATACAAGGAGCAGGCACAGGTACGCACATTATTCTTCATTTGAAAGGCCAACACTTTTGAGGAAAACTGATTTAATTAAATGACTATTGTTAACGATAATAGCCTCTTTTAGAGCTTGGGTCTCCAACCTGTTGCTCTGAAGCCTCTCCAGCTCTTTCCACATAGAGCTCTTAAAGGCTTCCTCATTACTGTCTTGGCAAAACATCCAACTCACATTTATAAACGCAATATCTTCTTGAGCACATAATTGACTTATGAACAATCCGCATTTAGGTAAATATGGTTAGTTATCTGCTGTTGTAGTTTCTAGCTCATATGGAAAACAAAGGTTGGAGACTATAATTTTAGACTATAATAATAATCTATAGGTTTTACCGTCAAGATCCATATTTTCATACTGTGGTGTTTGATTTATTGATATCCTGATATTAACGTTTTCCTTTTTGTCTGCCAGACATTTAAGAGGATCATTTTCATTCAACTTGGCTTATTCAAACCCAGCTTTAGGTTTTGGCGAGCAAAATTAATAAAAAGGTACATTTTGTAAACTAAATAAAGCAGTAGTAGTAAAATGTTGACATATATTGATTGATCTCTGGCAGCCATTCCCAAAGTCCAAGACATCGCGGACCCCGTATTGATCCAAAAGTCTCCCGGGCCCCCAAATATTTACAATTCACTCTATTCAAACGGATTTGCAATTATTTCACAGCTAAAATTACATGTATTGTGTAATTAAATGCTGATTTTAAAGTGGTACATTTAACGCCCCACTTTGGGAATCACTGATCCGTGGTATAACTGGCATCATTCACGTGTGGGTTGCCCTCATGGATCTAAAGCTTTTTCACACTGCGATTAATGAAGCTAAATACAATCTGTTAAAGGCGTACATAGAATTTTGCACTGCAGTGTTGTCGAACGCCTCATTTACACAGAGTACGTTATGTCCACGGCCAGTTTTACGCACGTCAAATCACGCATGTAATGTAATAATGAAGGCTTTTAATCACATGTAAGTCAGTAATGCCAGCTCATTGTCAGAGTTAAAAATGCAATATAAGAGCTTGCGTTCATTCTTAGATTTTAGCTTAATTTGCTCAGTGTTTATGTTCCTGCGCCACTAGAAGCATCACATGGAGCCGCGGTCTGCCAGTCGTCGGTCTGTGTCCTCTCTCCTCCGCTTGCCACTGGTACTCCCTCTCTTCATTCGTCGTCTCTGCCTCTTTTTCCAGGAGTCCAGGAGTTGTTGTTCTGTAGTGGTGTTTATTGCCCCACCAAAGCAGTTCTGCCTTGACGTCAATGTTAAAACTAGGCAATTATCCCGTGTTTTCCCCTTTTGTCGGGCACATGGCTCATTATGATGATAAACAAACTATAAGCCGAATGCCCATCTCGGCTCGCCCGTTGCATTATGGGTAATGGAATGTCTTTTGGCTACCAAACAATAATGATAGTTAGCGTAAAGCAACAAAGAAAGCTCTGATTTGGACCGTTTTAACCGCTGGAAAGTTGATGATTTAAAGTGTTTTTGTCGTGGCCATGGAGCCTGTTACAATATTGGCTTAAAGTCTATTTTTACACCAGGGCTGCGTACGGAGATAGACAGAAACCAAACTGCCATTCATACGAAGAGATGCTTCAAAAGTGACGACCAGTCCTTGTTCATATAGTTGGAATAACTATGTGAGAAAAACATTTGTGACCCTTGAAGGCGACTGTTGGACAAAGTCCAGGGTCTGAAACTGTGGCCTCATGTCGCCGATATTCACAACATTTAAACTGAAATGAGAAATAAAAACATAGAATCCTCTTTTTTTGTCAATAAGGAGGTGGACAGTAGACGAAATCTTTTTCTTAATTGTGACCAGAGAGATCCACATACACACATAGGCTCTGCATCTAAATGTACGTTATTCTAATTTTTTACGAGTGATCTGATGGAACAACAGAGCTAATCGATCACTAATCTGACAGACGGAAATGTACCCACTATATTTAACATAAACACCGTTTTGGAACTTTTCCCTGTGATTACAAGACAAATTAAAATGATTTAAAAGTGAGGGTGTCTGTGTCGGGCTGATCCCAGGTCCTGTCGTTCCCCTGTCCGCGATGGTCCGCTCCTGCCTACGGAGCCGCCCTGACTTTTCCCTTTCAAGATATTGACAACTTAAATATTTGCAAGAAATGTCACTTGAGACTTATAGTCTGTAAACCAATGCCCGTAAGCCTTATAGTTCACGGTTATGGCTCAATATACTTCAGTGTTCACGCTCCGCTACCTGAACTCGCACATTTCAATGGCGCTGTGGTTTGTTTGGGCTGAAATTAGGAGCCTGATTGACTCATGCCTGCGCAGTCGAGATGGGCATTGGGCTTATTGCGCTGTAAAAAAAAAAAAAAAAAGCCATTGACTCAAAAATAGAATTGCTGCGTATTCCTGCCGTAGAGCCGAAGACGTGACGGACTCCTGACTGACGGGTGTAAACCACCAGATTCATTTTATTTCATTCCTATTGCTATGGCAGAGGGTGGACAGTACGTACTCTGCGTAAGATTGTAAGTCATACCGTGCCTGTCAACAGTTTAAACAATGATATAAAAAAGTCAGTGTCACTTTGGTTCAATGAGAGAACATCATCAGTAAGTTGAAGTGACCCCAGCTCAGTAATCATGGGAATGCGCCTAAATGAAAATGCTCCTCTTAAATGAACATGTGTGGTGTCAGTGTGGTGTAACCTTTGCCGCTTCTGCATTTTAACTTCTCCAGTTGCATACATCCACATCTGCTCAGTTTTGGTTGACCTTGTTCCCTTTCTTTATTTTATTCATTGCTTGTTTTCCCCCCTTGAATTATTTTTTTCCCAGTGTCTTTCTGCTGAGCTCGAATCTACCAAGCATGACGTTGAGCGCTTTTCCCAACAAGTGGAAAAGCAGAAGCTAGATCAGGAGCTTGTGCGGAAGGAAAGCGAAGCGGAGAAATGCAAACTACAAAAAGAGCTTTCAGACGTGCGAACCGAGCGTTCAAAGATGAGACTAGTTACAAGCAACTGGAGGAGCATTTTGAACAGCTGCAAAGGACTAAAGACGAAGTTTCGAAACGTCAAGAGGAGCTGCTCAATCAAAGCAAATGTTCAGATGAAGAAAGAAGTGATCTCAAAAATAACCTGGAGAAAGTCACAAAGGGTCTGGAAGAAGCGCAGACGGAAAGCAAACGGCTCAAGCAGGCTTATAATGAACAGTTAGCCAAGACAGAAGAACTTGAGAAACAGATGGCAGAGAAGCAAGATCTTGTTCTTAAGCAGCAGCAGGAGATGGAACAGATTCAGGCTAAAAAGAAGCAACTTCAAGAGGACTTTGACGTTGTTTCCAAGGAAAAGAGTCGGCTAGAGGAGGACTTTGAAAAAAACAGATTAAGTTTGTTTCAGAAAAGGACAGTCTCGTCTCGGAGCTAGACTCTGCCAGAAACGCCAAAAAGTTCTTGATGCTAAAAACAGTGAACTTCAATCAAAACTGTCCTCTTTAAATCTAGAAAAGGAAGACCTAACGATGAAAAATAGCCAACTGCAAGCTTTTAACGAAACGCTAACCAAAGAAAAGGCAAATCTGTCCGGTGATCTTAGCGCAGCAATGTTGGGTAAAACGACTCTGGAAAAGGCCAAAGAGGAGCTGCAAAATCAGCTCAATCTCACAAAGAAAGAGCTGGAGACTTTGCAGCGTGAATGCGAAGAAGTCAAAGTGTCCAAAAGCGGTCTCGCCCAAATGCTGGAGGACTTTAAAACCAGTAGCCAAGTCACGGATTCAGAAAGGGTTCAGCTTCTGCAAGAGAAGGAGGGCCTGCTGGCCAGTCAGAGAAAAGCAAACAACGAAAACCAAGAGCTGCTCAAACAGTTGGAAGAGTTGAAGGTAAAGGTTCAGGGACTGGAAGAACAGTTAACTCAGGCCAATGAGAAGTGTGTGGGGTGATGGAAACGCTAGAACAAGAGAAACGGTCTTCTCAACGGCAGAGCTCTGAAGCTGAGATGGCTCTACATGCGCTACGCAAAGAGCACATGAGCCTAGAGTCCACGCTAGAACAGCTGAAAATGGACCACGAGAGGCTGGCAGGGGAGAAGGGAGAACTGGAGGCCAAGTTAGCAAAAGTCCTATCAGAAAAAGACGCGATTCAGCAGAGAGAGATAAGCTATCCTGTGAGTTAAGAGCAGTAAGAGACCAATTGGAAACTCTTCCAAAAGTAATTCTGAACTTGGTCAGGAGAAGTCCGAGCTGTCAGCCAAGTTGGAGGATTCTAGAAGGCAGAAAGATGAGGTTGATGCTGTTGTGGTTGTGTTGAAACAGGATAAAGCTGACTTGCAGAATCAAGTGGAGAATTTAAACGGTGATTTGGAAGCTCTAAAGAAAGGCAAGGATAAACTCATTGAGGAACAGTCTAGGTTTAAACAAGAACTGGAGAAGTCCAATTCAGAGCTTGTTCAGAAGGTCGAGAAGTTGACGGGGGATTGTCAAAACTTGCGTTCTGGGCAGAGCGATGCTAGCAAACAACTGGAATCTGTGCAGTTAGAGAAGCAGACTTGCAGGGAGAGATGGAAAAGCTGCAATCCCAAATTGAGGTGTTGTCAGAAGCGAAGGCCGGTCTCGAATCACAGTTGCAAACGGAAACAAATCAGCGAACGGAGGTCACTGCTGTTAAAGATGGCCTTTCTAAAAAGATTGAGGAGTTGGAGAAGACGGTTCCAAGCTGAAGCAGGACAATGAACACATTTCCCTGGATCTGCAGAAGAACAACACGGAAAAGGAAGGAAAAGTGGAGGAGCTGTCCAAGCAAATGAAACATAGGGAGCAGGAATCCAGTCAGCTTATGTCCGAAAAGGAGCAACTCCAGTCTCAAATCGAGGCCATGAACAAGCAGATGGTTGGTTTAAACACAGAGAAGGAAGCGATTACCGTTTCACAAGCTAAATTAGAACAAGATCTAGCTTCTCTGCGTGACGAGCAGGAAAACTGGCTACAAGAACGACTGGGACTGAAGGGAGAGTTAGACGAGCTGCGAGCCAGGCATAAGCAAACGGAGAGCGATTTGAAGAAGCTACAGCATGACAAAGAAGAGCTTGACACGTCGTACAAGCAGGCTGTGGCAGAGGCATCGACTTCAGCCGGTGAGAGAGACCAGATGAGCTCCTGCCTCAAAGATCTCACAGCTCAGAGGGACACCCTGCTGGCAGAACGCGAAGCAGCCCAACAGCAGGCCTCGCAGCTCGGGTCACAGCTCTCAAATGCCCTCTCTAAGCAGCTTGAGGTACTTCTTCCTCCCCCGCCACTAACCCGTCACAGACCTTTTAGACGGCTGGGGCCACTGTCTGTCACTAAACGCACGCCCTCCCTGCTCCTCCCTCCTTTTGTACTTAACGTTCACCTTCATCTAACCACTGGTGCTAACTCCCAGCCTTCACCTGCCGTCCTGTGGGCTTAGAACGGGCTCTGATATTGGCTACGAAGCATTTCAGGGTCACAGCTGGGGAGTATCGCAGTGCGGGGGTTGTATCTTGGTCGATTAACCTCCTAACCAAGTGCATTTTCTCCAGTTTTACCCAAATCTAAAATCTTCTGACTGGAGCTTACAGACTAAAGGCCAGAGTAAAAGCCAAGACCTACAAAACTGATCTAAGCCACTTCCTCATTATGATTGTCATGTTTTCGTCCTCTTTAGTTGTGTTTTCATCACGTTTTTGTTGCTTTTTTGACATGTTTAGGTCACATTTGTGTGGCTTGATCACGTTACATAACACATGTGGCAAAAGAATGGGACAAAAATGTGGCGAAAATGCGACAATACTTGAAAACGAAAACAAGAAGCTAAGATGAGTTTTGTGGGTCTTTGCTTTCAAATGAGGCATTACCCTGGCTTACACGCGGTAAGCTCCAGTCGAGAAGCTTTTAGATTTGCGTAAAGCCGAACTGGAGAAAATGGTTCGCTACGCGGGTTTAAAGGGTTTAACTGCCATTAAAGGGAAGTCTCGCCTGGACATTTCTTGTATGGATTTTAACGTTCGAGACATCCCAGCCTCGATCAGACAAGTCAATATTGTGCGAATTCCAATGACACTGTAATGGGAGTAGACTTTACAAATCGATTGATTGCCCGTCTTAGTTAATTGACACTGCTCCTTTGTACTCAATGGGGCTAAAGTAAAACAGCTCCCCTGGTCATGTTTTCTATATTCCATTAAGTGTGAAATGAGTGACTTTTATCAGCTCATCTGTTCTAAGGCCACAGGTTTTAGTCTTGTAGTTTTTTATTTTCCTGTCTACTGTAGAGTATTGCAATAACTTTTCTATAATTTAACAAATTTCTCACTTGTAATAGTTTCTCAGCATGCAGAATAAAAATAACGTAATAAAGATTTTAGTCATGGGTGCAGTAAAGGATGATATTCACAATAATTCCCCCACTCGTATTTAAGGCCACCGAGGCTTCTGGGAAAACGTCAGAGGCCCTGGAACAGCTGGCCAATGAGAAAGCGTCTCTGCTGCAGGCGAATGTGCAGGCGGAGTCTCTGTTGGAAGAGCTGCGCACGTCTAAGGCCGGTCTGGAGGCTCAGGTAAGACTTTTCATACCTCATCTTCTCTATGGAAACGTAATGACTATCGTGTCTAAAAGCAACAGCACAGTTACGTAATTTGCACTGTAACAAACTGTCTTTATTTTATTTTTTTAGCTCAAGGCTCTAAAGGAGGAGAAGTCCAAGTTCCAGGAAATCTGAAAACTACCAAAGAGCAGCTCGGAACACAAACCGACAAGAGCAAGAGCCTGAGCCAGGAACTGTGAGTAGATCCTCATCTCTGACTCTTCTCCGAGGAGTGGATCCATGTGGGTGACTGAAGAGTTTGGGCCACCAGTCTATTCACTGGGTCAAAAGTCGTTACTCACCTTACAAGGACTTTACTCCTGGGTGCCCTCTGTTTGTCCCAAATCTGACGCGACGAAAACGACGATGAAAATACAATAAACGAGTGACAAGAAACATGATTAAAAAGTGATGCAAAAAACAAAAAAAACAGCCACAAAAAAGCCATTAAAGAGCAACAAAAAAGTGACATAAAAGCAACAGAAGAGAAACAAAAACGTGCTGGAAAAGCAAAACTAAAACTAAAGTGACACAACATGACGAAAACAACAAAAAAGCGTCAAAACCAGGACAAAAGTGATGAAAGTGACAAAAAAGACAGAAAATCTACGAAAATACGACAAAAATGTGACAAAAACATTTACTCTGTCCTATAGGCTGTAAGTTCCAATCGAGAAGCTTTTAGGTTTGGGTAAAGCTGAACTGGAGAAAATGCACTGTGTTAAAAGCGGGGGGTAAGAGGTTAAACACTAATATTAAAATCTGTTGGTGAACTGACGTGCAACGCTTGTTCCTTCAGAGAGAAGCTGAAGGAGGAGGTGTCCTCTAAGAGCCAGAGTCTGCTGAGTCTCCAGCAGGAGCACGAGCAGCTGAGCCGAGAGCTGACCGACAGTCACAAGGGCCAGGCGGACCGGACCAAAGTAAGATGAGCTTAGTTATTACAGAGAAAACGAGGACTGTGCAGACATTTGACGTGTCTTTGTTGTGCAGCTGAAGAATGAACACTCAAAGCTCAAGCAGCAGGTGAAAGACCTGAAGCACAGGTGAGACACAGTCGACCTGTTATAAAGCATTTGTAAACAAGTATTATTTAAGCTGAAGTCTCTCTATCCTCTTCCCTGTAAAGCCTGCCTAATAATACTTTCAGGTACTGCATGTTTTCTGATGTCATTGCACATGAGTTTTAGGATCACTAAATCAAAATTCTACTATTTCTACATCCAAGATACAAGAGTCACTGTTTAAGTTCTGGAACATCAGCACTGCAAAACCACTCACTCTCATCATCATATTCATCATCTAATCATACTAATAACCCACGAGTTCCCCAACTGAAACCTTCTTTCATGGTGTTTTCCAGTGAGAGCCTGTTGAAGGAGCAGCTGGACAAAGAGAAGTCTGCGCTGCAGCAAAACGGTGCCTTGATCAGCTGTAAAGAGCAGCAGCTGGAGGAGCTGAGGAGAGAGGTGAGGACAGACACGAGAGAGAAAACAGATTACACGCCGTTACGATTCTGTACAAACACATGTAGACACGTCATCTGACTGACCACCGATAGATGTGATGATGTCACACTTCCATGTGGGGGGCAGATGTTTAAGGTGAGACACGGCAGGTGAAAGAATTGATTTTTCACGCTGTGGTCGAAGTGGAGATTTTGAGCTAGTTTCCTCCCTTAACATCTTAGTTTTCATGTCAGAAGATGAAAATGACAAAACTTAATTTAAAGGGATATTTCAGGATTTTTGGCATAGGGCCTCATTTCCTACAGTCTGACCCACTCCACAGTGCACCTGAGGTAAATCACTTATAACGCCAGACTAACCATATAAATGTCTGTGTTAATAGAATCATTTTAACCATTTTGCATTTAAAATAACTTATATTTGAGCAGCATCACTTCGTGGCTGTAAGCTAACGCAGCGGCGGAGTGATCTGCGAGAAAATAGTCCCTCAAAATCCGGTAATTCATGTGATACAAGGTCAGTTATATTTCAAACATTATTCTATTAACACAGACATTTATATGGTTAGTCTGGTGTTATAAGTGATTTACCTCAGGTGCACTGTGGAGTAAAAGAAAGTTTATCAATTACAAAAACGATCATTAATATCATTGACTGGGTCCATTATCTCTCTTTGCAACACCAAAAATCTCCTCCAAAATAATTTAACCTGCCCCTCACCTGTATAAATATTATGGCCTTTAAAACGCTGTGAAACCCAGTAATGGAAACAAACATCAGAGTAAACGATCAGCTCTGAGCTTGGTCCCAGACGCTCCTGAACAGAGAGGAGGAGCGGTCGGTCGTGCTGCTCTTCAGTCTGACTGCTGTGGTTCTCTGCAGGTGTCGGCGCTGCAGGCAGAGGGCGCCTCAGGCCGGGCTCTCCAGGCCACAGTGGAGGCTTTGGAGAAGGACAAGGCCAACCTGAAGGAGCGCCTTCAAAAGCTGGAGAAGGAGCGATCAGCAGGCGGGCAGAGCTCAGGTAACTGCGCAGAGATACACAACCACCACCCATCACCTCTCTGACCCCCAAACTCAACTTTACTGACTGAAAACTGAATCGACTCTTTATGTATTTAACTGCCCTGTAGGAAACGGCGAGGTGGACGAGCTGCGGGAGGAAAAGGCCTCTCTGGAGAGTCAGGTCAGTGTTCCTGCTGTCCCGCCGGCTTTATTTGAGGACATGATGCTTTCCTGTAGTATTTCTGTATATTATGGGGCAGATTAGGCCAAAAAAATGGTAAATGAAAAAAACTCAAATAAATGGAAAACATTTTTTATCCTCAAAAAAAAAACCCGAATAAACTAGTTAGGACTCGACACCAGCAGGACCGCCCAAAAAGAGCTTTGATTCTGGGACTAAACGGGGCCCAAGTCAACACTAGCCAAACAATAAAGTTAACAAAGGAAGCCAAACAGTATAATACGGATCAGGCTCTGACACTTGTTTACAGATTGGATTCATTGGAAACTGATGCTCATTCAGGAGTTTGGCGCTGACCAAAAGAGTTAATGTGCCCAGTATAACATATTCTGTCTGCGTTATTTCTGATATATTCTTGTTGGAAATACTTGGCACTAACAGAAATACGCCGCCGTAACTGAAGTGATATTTTGTGTTGATTCATGAGAACGTTACAGTTATAATGTTTTACAGAGAACTTACTCTACGGTTGAAGGGATATTTCAGGATTTTGACAGTTTGGCCTCATCCTAGTTATGTTGATGTCTGGAGAATGTTTTTCTTGTAATTTCATGCAGTCTTATATTTGAAGAGTCTAGTGGCGCTAGGCTAGGGCAAGGCTAAAGCATTTCTATGGTATCAGTTAGCCTGCATTAAAAACAGTCTGACCCACTCCACAGTGCACCTGAGGTAAATCACTTATAACACCAGACTAACCATATAAATGTCTGTGTTAATAGAATCATTTAAAATAACTTATATTGAGCAGCATCAGCTTCGTGGCTGTAAGCTAACGCAGCGGCGGAGTGATCTGCGAGAAAATAGTCCCTCAAAATGCAGTGATTCATGTGATACAAGGTCAGTTATATTTCAAACATTATTCTATTAACACAGACATTTATATGGTTAGTCTGGTGTTATAAGTGATTTACCTCAGGTGCACTGTGGAGTGGGTCAGACTGTTTTTAATGCAGGCTAACTGATACCATAGAAATGCTTTAGCCTTGCCCTAGCCTAGCGCCACTAGACTCTTCAATATAAGAACTGCATGAATTTAAGAAAAAATATTTCCAGACATCAACAACACTCTGGATAACTAGGAAATGAGGCCCAATGTCAAAAATCCTGAAATATCCCTTTAAACCATTACTTTATCGTTCCTCTGTGTAAAACGTTATACTGTATTTGAAGTCTGTGACCTGAGCCCTGTGCTATGAAGTACGTCTTAAACTCTTAACCCGCCTGAACCGAGCATGTTTTCTCCTGGTCGGCTTTACCCAAATCTAAAGCTTCTTGAAAAAAGTGTCAAAATAGCAACAAAAAACATTGACAAAAAGTGATGAAAGTGCAACAAAAACGTGAGAAAGTGACCCCAAAAAAAGCCACAAAAGAGCACAAAAAAAAGTGACAAACGCAATAACAAAGCCACAATAAATGAGATAGGCTTTGGGATCTGGGTAAAGCAGAGCTGTAGAAAATGTGCTCTGTTAAAGGGACATAATCTGGACGTAGTCACTTTGTCAAATAAGGACAGCATTTTTTTTTGTCTGTCCAAAGCCCATGATGAGCGATGGCACCTGTCCTGTAATGTAGCACAGGGCCCAGCAGAGGGCAGTGTGTTTCTAACCTTGAGCTGTTGATTTATTTTTTATTCCCTCTGCTCTTCTTCTCTGCCCTGTCTCTGATGTTGGCCTCACTCCACCATCAGGCAGCGGTTCGTTCATGTTTTCATCTGCTTCTGTTGTGCATGACCTCACCTCACTGTGGCGCTAACGTAGAGTCCAATAAGGAGCAGTTTAACTATTTTAAACTTTGGGATGTCACTTTTACTCCTTTGCCAGTATTTAATAGAAATAATCGATCACGCTGTATATTACTGAGATTTTCCTTAAAACGTGTTACTATTAAAGCTTTTGTGTGTATTTGGGAGATTGACATGACGTGCATATTTTTGTGTCAGAGTGTTATATTTCTGTTAAAAATAATTTGAGCTTTTATTCTACAAAACCTATTTAGTTTAAACACATTTTCATCACATTTCAATGTTTTCACACCTCAAACCCCTAAAATGTCAGGTGGTGCAACCGTCCGAGCAAATGATTAGACTAATAAAGCTTCTGAACATTGTATTTTCAGGGTAACAATTAAAAAATAAAACATCATGGCATAATTGTATGTTAAATATCTTTCAAATAAGCCGTCATTTGTGAATATTAATAGTTTTAAAGCTTTTGAGTTCACTAAACATTTGTCCGACACTTTGTAATCTTAAAATATCAGGGTGGCACAACCATAAGAACAGGGCTTTTATTTTGAAATAAAGAATAGTATCAGCAAACAGGATATGACATCAGCCAGAAGAACAAGTTGTTTTTATGGCTGAGTGAAAAGGTTTGAAAATCTCTTTCAAAAATTGAGAAACAATAGCTTTTTTCCGACTCATAGGTAAACTGTCACACTTTGTCAGGTGGTACAACCAATGTAAATATTGGAAAATATTATTTTATTATAAAAGTATTTAATTTGTTTTAGAAGTAAATGTTTACCCATGCTTACGAATGCTAAAGCTAATGTAAGAGTCCACATAAAAGACAATTTAATTTGAAATTAGTTGCTAATGTCTGGCGGTGCAACTGCAAAAAACGTCAAATTACCATCTAAAAATTATAGGGATGCACTGATCCAATACTGGTATAAGTTATCAGTCTATAAAAAAATAATAATCAGATATCGGTTTAAAATATCCGATACTGAACCGATAACTGTTTTGGGCTGACACCGAGAACTCAGTCCATGGTCCTCCTGTTTTATTTCTGATTACAGCATCAGCCTGTTACAGATGAAATGTTCAGACGAGAAAGACTGTGTAAGATATATTTGGCAAAGATTTGACTTTGTACACATTTTTGGAAACTATTTAAATTTTAGAAAAAACTCTGTTGCGCCACCTGACACGTTTTTATACAGAGAAGCTACAAATACATTAAAAAAATACATTTAAATACTTTTAAATATGATTTAACAAACATAACTTGGTTAAACACAAAATTATCGACTCAAAATATGCATGCCATCAGATTTGAAAAAACTTTTTGAAAATATGTCCTCATACGTCATTGACCCATTTGCAGATTGAGTTCCTGAACTCGGTCATTGTGGACCTTCAGAAGAAGAACCAGGATCTGAAGGAGAAACTGGAGACGTTGGCTTCAGCAGCGCTCAATGGAAACAGCCCGAGTGAGATGGACAACTACGACAGGTCAGCCAATCAATCCATGTGTCAATCCATACATACACTCAACAAAAATATAAACGCAACACCTTTGTTTCTATTCCCATTTTTCATGAGATGGACTTAAAGATCTAAAATTCATTCCAGATACACAATATTACCATTTCTCTCAAACATTGTTCACAAATCAGTCTAAATGTGTGATAGTGAGCACTTCTGCTTTGCTGAGATAATCCATCCCACCTCACAGGTGTGCCACATCAAGATGCTGATCTGACATCATGATTAGTGCACAGGTGTACCTTATACTGCCCACAATAAAAGGCCACCCTGAAATGTGCAGTTTTGTCTCACAGCAAAATGCCACAAGCATTGAGGGAGCGTGCACTTGGCATGCTGACAGCAGGAATGTCAACCAGATCTGTTGCTCGTGCATTGAATGTTCATTTCTCCACCATAAGCCGTCTCCAAAGGCGTTTCAGAGAATATGGCAGTACATCCAACCGGCCTCACAACCGCAGACCACGTGTAACCACACCAGCCCAAAACCTCCACATCCAGCAGGTTCACCTCCAAGATCGTCTGAGACCAGCCACTCAGACAGCTGCTGAAACAATTGGTTTGCATAACCAAACAATTTCTGCACAAACTGTCAGAAACCGTCTCTGGGAAGCTCAACTGCATGCTCGTCGTCCTCATCGGGGTCTTGACCTGACTCCAGCTCGTCGCCGTAACAGACTTGAGTGGGCAAATGCTCACATTCGATGGCGTCTGGCACGTTGGAGAGGTGTTCTCTTCACGGATGAATCTCGGTTTACATTGTTCAGGGCAGATGGCAGACAGCGTGTGTGGCGTCGTGTGGGTGAGCGCTTTGCTGATGTCAATGTTGTGGATCGAGTGGCCCATGGTGGTGGTGGGGTTATGGTATGGGCAGGCATGTGTTATGGACGAAGAACACAGGTGTATTTTATTGATGGCATTTTGAATGCACAGAGATACCGTGATGAGATCCTGAGGCCCATTGTTGTGCCATACATCCATGAACATCACCTCATGTTTCAGCAAGATAATGCACGGCCCCATGTTGCAAGGATCTGTACACAATTCTTGGAAGCTGAAAATGTCCCAGTTCTTGCATGGCCAGCATACTCACCGGACATGTCACCCATTGAGCATGTTTGGGATGTGCTTGACCGGCGAATACGACAGCGTGTACCAGTTCCCACTAATATCCAGCAACTTCGCACAGCCATTGAAGAGGAGTGGACCAACATTCCACAGGCCACAATTGACAATCTGATAAACTCTATACGAAGAAGATGTGTTGCACTGCATGAGGCAAATGGTGGTCACACCAGATACTGACTGGTTCTGAGTCCCCAGACCCCCAATAAAGCAAAAAACTGCACATTTCAGGGTGGCCTTTTATTGTGGGCAGTATAAGGTACACCTGTGCACTAATCATGATGTCAGATCAGCATATTGATGTGGCACACCTGTGAGGTGGGATGGATTATCTCAGCAAAGCAGAAGTGCTCACTATCACACATTTAGACTGATTTGTGAACAATGTTTGAGAGAAATGGTAATATTGTGTATCTGGAATGAATTTTAGATCTTTAAGTCCATCTCATGAAAATGGGAGCAGAAACAAAGGTGTTGCGTTTATATTTTTGTTGAGTGTACATTAGGTTTGTATGTAGCATGAGCTCTACTGGTCTAAAAAGGCACTACATCACTTTTAAGCCGTCGTTCCACATGGTTTGACCCGGCCGTGCATGCCACAGTCTACGTGCACGTATCGACACTACCAGACCTTTCCGTTTCCAACACACACACACACACACGTGTTGTGGGCGGCGCTGTACAGATCGTCATTAAAAGTTTTGTCGCGATGAGAACAGAAGTGGACAAATGCTGCCCTCTGGTGGAAGTTATTGAATCATTCAGAGGAGCCAAGCTGTATTAAAACAGAAAAGAAGGTAAGCTACATGCAAATGTTATGCTAACACTAGCTAAAGCTGCGCTAACAGAGGCTAAATGCTAATATCAGCAAAATCCCCTTTTAGCACAGCGGTATGATGTTGTGAAATATTAAATCCATATGACCTGCGTGTCAATAGTGAGGGCTGTCCACTCTCTCGTTGCCAATCAGAGGCCAGAGTCTGTTCACGTCGCATCAGACACGGGTCAGCGCTTTGGCCACAGCCAGAGGTCGGTCCCAAAACCTATTGAGAATGAGGAGTTGACGTCACGGCACAGAGCCCCCCCGCCAATCCCCCCTCGCCGACATATTGGCTGCGCTCCGGCGGCAATACACATTGTGTACATTGAACATCTCGTAACAATGTAGTGTTTACGAAACACGCACTTTATTACTTTGTCATTTTGGTCAAGAAGTGTCCGCTAAATGCAATGTAATGACAACACACTAAAACGCATGTGAAGAAAGTTACTTTTGCCAGTACAACACTGTTTTCACCAGCGGGAGGCTTGTAGAGCCAAGTCCTGGATCCAGCCACAGCAGAAAGTCTCGTAACTTTCCAAAGACTTGTGGCTTTTAAACTCCTGCATCGTGTAGTAACTTACATCAAATACAAGGTAGTTTACTATGTCCATGTATGTGCACGGAGGTAAATGGTCCAGGTCTCCGCTGCAGGAGCTCGTGTGGGTCGATGTTTTGGATGTTTTAGCTTCTCCAAATACCGCTGTTTTGCGCTTGGTATCAGCTTGTTCCTGTAAGGTCCCTTTTCTTTCGCCTTATCTCTTTGCATTGCTTTACTTTCTGTCTTTTCATTGTCGTATTCGTAGATCCGTCTGTCTCGCCGAAAACGTAAATGTGCAAAATTTAAAGTGCTCTGGAATATGAGGAATGCGTGAAATTCTGGGAGCGTGCCTCCAATCCGCAGCCAATATGTCCGACAGGCTCAGAGCCCCCCCAAATCACCCCAACTCGGCACGTGACTCCTCATTCTCAATACCTGATCAGACTGGTTTGGCCCTGGCCTTTATGGAAAAGCTCGACAAAGCGGGTGAAAGAGCCATTCGGCTGACACGCGCCTGCATGTGGAAAAGAGGCTTTAGTTTACCAGGACTAACCGCTCCAGATGTGGACACCCTTAAGCCAGTAAGACACGAGGCTTACAGTGACTGGAGACTGGAGCAGGAATTCTCATAATGATTCAACCAGAGGGAGACATTTTGCATCCTGTTATTAGAATCTGGCAACCCAGCGTGGGGCCCATTCTGCTTTCTCTTTGGATAATCTACTTGAGATTCTTTAAATATGTAAATAGTGACTTGACTTGAACAGTAAGAGAGGAGGCTTGTTTACCTATTTTCAGCTACTTCCTTTTGCCTTTGTAAAGTTAAGTTCCTTATAAGAGAACACACCGAGGCTGCGGCGACGTTTCAGATCAGCGCTGCGGAGGACAACATTTAACCATTCTGCAAAGCACAGACGAATCTGGCCTGTGACAGAGAGACTACCGTAAACTTTGTTTGGAGGGATGAGAGAAACAGCGAAGACCAAGAAACCATTGCCAGGGCTCATTCTTCAGGTGGAGGATATTAAACTTGTGTCTGTCGCCAACTCGCTATTAACCTGCAAAAGAGCGCGTGTTATTTTATTTATAAGTGATGATTCACGTGTTTAAAGCCCTGCACGGTTTTGAGAAAAGCCTTCGAAGTCCTGTGACATCCCAAATACATGTAAGCAGCACATCACCATCACGTGACACTTCTGATGAAGGAAGTGGCTGAAACTTGTAAAGCACGGAAACAAACCTTCCGTCTTTCAAAAGAGTTAAACTGAGGAAACGGTTTGAGCAAAGGTTGATTTGAACATGTTGACACAGGTCATTCTAAATCTCCCACAGACTTTTCTTCAGGTCTCATATGGCTGTGCTTTGAGTCTTTTTACTGACCTGCTGATTGTTGTGTCTGAATGTCTGTCTGTTGTTTCTGCAGCGAGGCCCAGAACACTAAGAAGAAGGTTCCCCCGCGGCTCTTCTGTGACATCTGCGACTGTTTCGACCTCCACGACACCGAGGACTGTCCCACGCAGGCGCAGGAGCCCGACTCTCCCCCCCACACCGCGTACCACGGCAGCAAGGGCGACGAGCGGCCGTACTGCGACATCTGCGAGGTGTTCGGCCACTGGACCGACGGCTGTAACGACGACCAGACCTTCTGAAGCCTTCTGCGCGCACAATCACTCACGCTTTTGCACATCAGGGCTCCGCTGCTTCTCCACGGGTTTTTAACGTGTGCACGTCGGGAGAGAGGGACATACTGTGTGATTTCTCATTGTTGAAGTGTCTTTTCTATTAATTTATAAATCTCCTGGGATTGCACAGCCTGCGAGGTGATGAACTTTCAATAACAGATGACTGTACATTGGCGGGCGCGATAGTTTATTTTTGTATGCCTGTGAAAAGTCCTCTTTATGCTGTCGGCTTTATCATGTCCTCTGTGTTGGAACTGCTGGATCTATAGTAAATAAATCAATCTATGAAGCTGAAGCTCTCGGTTCCTCTGAACTGGCCTTTCCAAAAGCATTTTACAAATAAGACATTTCTGTATGAAGTCTAAATGTATTCAAATAAAAAGGAATTTATGGATAAATTTACAGATGTGTTATGTTAAGTTCCGAGCCTGACATTTTTACTGCTTTACACGATGGCGCAGCGGTTAGGGCTCGTTATGACCCAGCTCTGCCAGGGTGAAGGGGAACAAAACCAAGATGTAAAATGGTCAAACTAAAGTTACAATTTATTTCAAAAGGAGAAATAAATGGTACCCCAAAGCATAAGTATCTCAGTGCTGTTTTTATTTAGTAAAGGGGGGGTGAGAGGTTGGTGTTGCTTCAGGTGAACACTGTCCCCTTAGCTCCTGTCAGGCAGGTCTGGGTCGTTCATTGGCTCAGCTCCTGTCGGGCCTCAGCCGTGCTCTGCTCCTGTCGGGCCTCAGCCGTGCTCTGCCATCGCTCCAGCTGCACCAACAGCTCCACAGTCAGCGGCTCCTGAGGGCCACACCCACCAGCCCCATCGGTCTCCTTCACTGACTTATCCTTCCCTGTCAGACACAGAGGAGAGGCTTTTACATTTGGACCATTAACCTCTTAACCCCCACCTGGACCGAGCACATTTCCTCCAGTTTGTTATACGTTTGTTAAGTGGTGACGTCACAGCTCTACTTCCGGGTCCGCAGATGTGCGAGAACCTACAAAAAACTCTTTAATACCACAATCAATATTTCTGAAACTCAGCAGAGAGTTACTGAACATACTTATTTATCAGGCCCATTAGCCAAAATGCTGTACCTACTGCTATAAAAGTAATATTTACCCAAATCTGTACTTCCGGGTAAAATGCTAACGGCGCGGCAGCTACGCTAACTCCGGAAGTACTGACTTTAGTAAATAATACTTTTTTAGTAGTAGGTGCGGCATTTTTGGTTAATGAGTCTGAGAAATAAGTAGCTTCAGTAACTCTCTGTTAAGTTTCAGAAATATTGATGGTTGTTTTTAAGAGTTTTTTATGTTTTTTTCTCGCATATTTTGCCCGTTTGCTAGGACCCGGAAGCGGAAGTCGTGACGTCACACTTAACAAACTGTCAACGAAAACGAGATGAAAACAAGGATGTAAACGCAACGAAAGAACGACAAAAGCGTGACAAAAAAGTGATGAAAAAGTGACAAAATGTGTGACGAAAACGCAATAAAAGTGTGACCAATCTGTGACATATACGCAACACAAGAGTGACAAAAGAGCGACAAAAGTGTGACGAAAACGCAGCAATAAAAGCCACAAAAGGGCAACAGAAAGTGACAAAAATTTGGCCAAAATGTGATGAAAACCCAACAAACAATGGAAAAACTGACGACAACACGATGAGTTTTGTAGGCCTTAGCTTTCAAATGAGGCGTTACCTTATGGATTTGGGTCCAGTCAAACAGGATGTACTGGTGGAAGTTAAGAGGTTAAGATGGTCAAGGGTAATGAAATAAAAGAGTATGAGTCTATCCAAACCTTTGGCTGTGGCAGTCTTCTTGGCAGTTTCTCCTCTCTTTGTCTCCTCTCTCTTGTCCTTTTTCACCGTCTTTCTTTCATCCTGCAGTAAACAAACTCCCCTCAAACACTTGTTACTGTAGATCATGTTCATGTGAGGTTTGCAAAGACTGAAACTGGGATGGAGAAAATGTGAAATTCATTACTTGGCCTGGAACGGAACTTTCACTGGACACTATTTAAACAACTTTAACCTCTTAACCCCACCTGAACTGAGCACATTTTCTCCAGTTTGGCTTTACCCAAATCGAAAAGCTTCTTGGGGGAAAAAGAAAGCATCTAAATAGTGACAAAAATGGACCCGCCTTGTCCGGAGTGTTGGCTGCTGAAGGTGGGCTCCCGAAACGCTGCAGTCCAAAGTCGCAGCACAGCGTCACCTTGTGTCCCCTCTGGAGCAGACTGTGGAGGGGCACGTGGACTGAGCCCAGCGCTCTCCTGATGGGGGGGTCCTGGACCAGCTCCGGGAGGACACGCTTCTTCTTGTCCTTCCCTTTGGCCGGAGGCTGATGGAGACATTTGGGCACGATTTCAACCATATCAAATAGAAAGATACTGAGCTTAGAGTTACTGGTTAAAATCGAAAAGATTTTGCAGTATATTTGCGCATTTCAAGTAAGTGTAAGAATTCTACTCAAGATGGGCCTAAAATGATTTCAATTTACCCACCTCGTAAAAACTTCAGATAAAATAATCCCTGGAAAAAAAAGATTTATATGTATAAAAGCTGCTGTTGTTCTGAAACTGGGATTGTTTTGTTTAACTGTTCATATTTCTGTCTTCTCTGAAATGTTAACACTTAATTTCAAGACACTTGAAGGTTCAAGTTCATTGGTTCAAACAAGTCATCATACAGATCAGAAAGAAGGTTCTGTGTCCCAGAGAAGAACGTGCTGTGTCTGAAATGTGAAGATCAACCCAAGAACAAATGCAAAAGACCTGGTGAAGATGCTGAACCTGGTAAGAATTTGTCATTATCCAGAGTGAAACAAGTCCTGCACCGACATGAGCTGAGAGGGAACTCTGCCAGGAAGAAGCTCTGACTCCAAAAGAAACACAAGGATAAAGACTTTAATGTTTGGAGACATATCCTGTGTCTGTTTGGCCATAATGACCATGATCACGTTTGGAGGAAAAAGCCTGAGAACACGATCCCAACTGTGAAATACGGGGGGCAGCATCATGCTGTGGGGTTGTTTTGCTGTGGGAGGGACTGGTGCACTTCACTAAATAGATGACATCATGAAGAAAGAACTCTATGTGGAAATATTGGAGCAACATCTCCAGAGGAAGTTAAAGCTTGGACAGATGGGTTTTCCAAATGGACAATGACCCAAAGCCAAACTGGTCACAAAGTGGCTTAAGGAAAATAAAGTCAATGTTTTGAAGTGACATCACAAAGTCCTGATCTCAGTCCAGTTTAAATCTATGGGCAGAGCTGAAAAGGCATAGGCACGCAAGGTGGCCTCAAATGTGTCTCAGTTACACCAGTTCTGTTTGGACGAATGGACCAAAACTCATCCAACTATTGTAAGAAGCTTGTGGAAGGAAATCCAAAACGTTTGACCCAAAATATACAGTTTAAAGGCAATGGTGCCAAATATTAATGACATGTATGTAAACCTTTGGTTTTGTAAAAAGTAATACAAAATTGTGTAGAAAATTCTATCTCTCATTCTTCTGGAATTTGACAGATAGAAATAATTTTTAAAATTCTAACCTTGACCTAAAAATATATATAAGTTAATTCTGGTTTCATGTCAGACAGTGAGAAAAAAAATGCAAATGAGTCTTTTTATACCGTGTAAGTAAACATATGGTTCCCGCTGTATTTAATAATACATATTCTTTATAGCACTTTCCTGGACATTCGCAGACGCTTCACAACTCGACTACTATGAAACTAAGAAGCACTTTAGTCCAGGGCTGGAGGTTCTTCTCAGAGGCTGATTCCGAAACCGTTAAATTGGTAAGAGGTCTAACGCCAAACCGGATGTGCCTCAGCGTCCGCCATGATAAGAAGCGTCCGAATTGGGCTGTCGGTTAGGAAGGAGTTAGGAAAAGGAGCCTGTATGCTAACTATCATAGCCACTTTAGCATAGGGACCTCTGATGCTAACTATCATAGCCACTTTAGCAAAGGGATTTCTGATGCTAACTATCATAGCCACTTTAGCATAGGGATTTCTGATGCTAACTATCATAGCCACTTTAGCATAGGGATTTCTGATGCTACCTCACTGGCGATTAGGAGCTATGTGCCATCCCATAAGCCACTGCGCCGCATGTCCGCCCCCCTCGCCCCCACCCTTGAGTGATTCATGCGCAACCACTGTTGACTGACAGGTGCACAATTAATTAAAATATATATATAAGAGATTCTGCACAAGCCAAACTTTATAAAAGTGACTTCATACATGTTGTCGTCCCCACAGCTCAGTCACATGGTTTTAAAGAGCCTCCTCAGTAAATGGCCTAAATGAAGCAGTTTGTGCTTTTGCTTCATTTAGTAGAAACTTAAGCCACATGGCTAATTTGCATACTGTAGCTTTATGAAACAGCTGTTGAGATAAAATAAAGGGAAATGAGAAGGATCATTTGGATGTTTTTTTTTTTTTTCCGCCTTAAATGTCTTTACTTGGACACCATGTTGTTGCATATGCACTACAGTAGGTGGTGGTATGCGCTTTTGTTTGCCTGCCAATATCCTTAAAGAAGAAGAAGAAGAACAGCTGTTGGTGATGTCACTTCCCCTTCCTCTGGGTAAGGACGGTGGAATTGGGCAAATGCTGCTGAAGCTCTAGTTCACTAACTGCATAGAGATCTAACAGCTGAGCCCATGAAAGGTTAAGGATCAGGAGCTATAGGGTTGGTACTTAGAGGCGACAATTTAAGGGTTTCGGAATCAGCCAGAGTCACTGACCTCTTTTCCTTTGGCTCCTTTTGGTCCTGGTTTGGGCGTGGCCTCGGAGGCTGCAGGCCATGACAGAACCTGCACACACAGTCACACAGTTCACTCGGTGCTGGGACAGAAGTGAGTGATTCTTTCGGATCATTCGGTCACTCCTGTCCGGACCTTCTCCTCGTGGACGCGCACGTTCATGCCCTGGTTCAGGAAGCTCTTCAGGGCCCTCAGGTCTGAAACACTGTGACTGTGAGAGTCACTGAAGTCCATGAGCTCAGACCAGGTCAGTTTACACGAGCTGTGGCTGGACCCTGAGAGACAGACGAGAAGAAACAGACATCTGAATAATGAGCAGGGCTGGGAACAGTTAAACAACACCAGTCTGGTATCGAAAAAAATGAAAGTATCGAAAGCAGGTGCCGAAAAGAAATATAAAATCTGTATATTCAAGTTTTGATGCTGTTGGTCATCAAGATTTAAAAGAAATAAAAAAGTGAAACACAAGTTGAAAAAAAAGGGGGGAAATTGGGGGAAATTTGGGTAAAAGTTATGGAAAAATTTAAAAATTTTGGGGTGAAATTGGAAAAAAAATTGATAAAAAACACGTAAAAAAAATGTTGGGAAAAAAATAAAAAATGTTGGGGCAAAATTGGGAAAAATTGGGGGGAAATAACATTTTGGGAAAATTGGGGGAAATTCAGGGGGAAAAAAGAAAAAAAATATGTAAAAAGTTTGGAGAAAAATGTGAACATTTGGTTTAAAAATGGGGGGAAATAAGAAAACTTGGAAAGTGTTTTTTCCGCTCTTTTGTTGTTTCTTGGTTGTTTCACCTCAAACAAATGATACAAATGCATAAGAAATGAAATGGAAGGAAAAGGAATGAATTAACATTATTAATCTGTTTTATGGTTCTATATGACAAATAATATAGTATCGGTATCGAAAACCAAGTATCGTTAAAGAGTAACTAAACACCAAATCAAGTTTTTTTTACTGATAAACTGTCTCAATGGGCGTCTCATAGTGTTGTCCACTGGTCCCTGACATTACTCTGACATTATAGCGCAAACATGTGTTAAATCCTAACTTTGGCCTGAAAACGAATGGGTTGCGCCCCCTTCAGGGTAAACTCTGCTACTAAATTACAATTTCCTGATTGGCTGGAGACGTGTCCACGGCCTCCACAGAACGTCATAAGCCGCACCAGCTCCACACATCGTCATCAGGTGCTGCCCATTGTCCCGCCCCTGTACCTGTGGTTTATAACCAAGTCCCTCCCACGTAATCAGTCTTCTGTGATTGTGCCAATGCAAAGGCCCACACACTCACCCCCCGCATGTCACCCCCAAACTTCAGAGACCGAATCTTTCGCGGCAATTTTTGACTTTTGTTTGTGGGTAGTCAAAGGCTTTGCCACGCCCGTTTAGTTACTCTTTAACTAGTACCAGTATCGTAATGTCGTCCAGCCCTGATAATGAGTGATTGACCGAAAGGCCTTAAGCCAGTGGTCTCAGGTGCTGGTTCCTAAAGTCCAGTGAATGAAAGGAGAAAGGAGAAAGGAGAAAGGTGAGGATACCCAGAGTTGGTCCAGAGGATTCTCCACAGACAGATGGATCCTCAGACTCCAGGGTGTCGGACACATCTGCTGCATCTTCACTCTCGCTCCTGAGGTCCTGCCAAAACACGACCACCGTCAGCATCATGAGCGTTAGAACTGTTCAGAATCATCTCGACACGCTTTGGGCTTCTAAAAGAGGAGGTGTGGAAAGCTGAGTAGAGCTGTGTTGTTCTGATTAGAGGTCGAATGATGTGGGTTTTTTCATGGCCGATTCTTCTAAATGTTTTGTCTATAATCCTGGGTTTGAAGCTTTTAAACTTTAAAATGTAACACTGTTGAACTGTGACAGCAGGGGGCGCTTTATTCAGGCTGATTTATTCAAGACAGTTATAGTAGATCATTTACTAGGAGCTTGTTTTAACCCCTTAGCTTAGCCCTGAGCTTCTTCCTCGTTATGATCGTCATGTTTTTGGTTGTGTTTTTATCACATTTTTGTTGCTTTTTTGACATGTTTAGGTCACGGTTTTTGTGGCTTGATCACAGTTACATTACACAAAAACAAAACAAAAAACTAAATGCGGCCAAAACGCGCCAAACAGCAATGAAAGAGTGACAAAAATTTGGAAAAAAACAACAAAAACGTTACGTGATAAGAAAAACAAGGATGTCGAGAAGCTTTTAGATTTGGGTAAAACCGGAGAAAATGTGCTAAGTTAAAGGAACAGGCCACCGTTTTTTTCCATACTGAGATACTGTATGTTCTTACCTGAGCTTAGACGAGTACCAATCTGATACATGACCTAAATTACCTTTTTTTTTCCTCCCCAAATTTACCCACATTTTTCCCCCCAAAACTTAAAATGTTTCCCCAAAAAGTTTCTCAATTTCCCCCCTTTTTTTTTTTTTCAATTTTTCAATACATAAATAAAGCTGTAGATATATTCATGTAACAGCATTCTAACATTATTCACAGGCTCCATGTGATGCGTTTCCCAGGCCAGACCCACCTGCTGCTCGGGCGAGTTGCTGATGAAGTCGTAGGAGACGTAGTAGGAGAAGGAGAGCACAGGGAAGGTCTGGCTGCCGTGGTCCGGGTCCTGCTCCGGGTCCGGGAGTCCGCGCAGCCGCCCCACGTGCACCGAGGCTCGTGCACACTCCCTCACAGCACCTGGGTCACATGGTCACATGGTCACATGGTCACAAGGAGCAAAATCACTCAGCAGAATCATGTCATTTATAAAGTTTCAAATGGATTTAACACCCCACTTTCTCCAGTTTCGCTTTACCCAAATCTAAAAGCTTCTCGACTGGAGCTTACAGACTACAGGCCAGTGTAATCATCATTTGAAAGCTCAGACCTACAAAACTGATCTAAATGGATCTTTTTCCTCGCGTTGTTGACTTTTTTTTATCATCACTCCTCTGTCACTTTTCTTTGCGTTTTTTTGTTGCATTTTTGTGACTTTTTCATAATTTTTCTCACTGTTTTGATGCTTTGTTCAAGAAGCTTTAAGATTCGGGTGAAGCCAAACTGGATGAAACGTGCTCGGTTCAGTTAAAGGTCCTATATCATGCAAAATCGACTTTGGAGTTTTTAGCCATGTTGTTATGCTATTTCCTTCTCAAAAACACCCCCAGAGCGGTTTTTGGCTTCATTCACGCAGTTCTAAGTAATCCTCCTGAATCCTGCTCTCTGAGCAGCTGCTCCGCCCTCTCCTGGTAAACCACTGAGCTGTTCAGTTGTGTCGTCACAAAGGAACGGAAGTGCTCGACGTCTGTAATGTAATGCCTTACGGCCGGATTTTAATTTATAAAACAGCTTTTTCATTATTTTTGTTGTCTGTGCTGTCCCGGGAGAGTAAACACACGCACTCCCGGCCGGAGGATCCGATCAGAAGTCATGTTTGTGAAGACTGAGCTCTTTCTAACCTACTCTGGACACGCCTGTTCTTTTTTCTTACCCAACGATAATGTCACGGGTTCGTGTTTGGCTACGAGAGGAACAGGACTATTCAACCTTCCTAAAGAAGAGTGCACTCGCCAGAAGTTGGAATTTCTTTCTGGGATTCAGCGACTTTATCAACCAACCTGATGGATGCTTGGTGAACCTCAGCCAGAATCAAAGTGGAAACTTTTATAACCAACGCGATCCCATAACCCGATGGGGAGGCCAGGCTGAGCGGTGAGTCAATCAAAACGCGTGTTAGCGTGTGTGTTAGCGTGTGTGTTAGCATGTGTGTTAGCGTGTGTGTTAGCGTGTGTGTGTTAGCGTGTGTGTTAGCCATTTATGAAACTGTGTTGCACATGTCAACTCCTTATAACTGCATTATGTGAAGTAACTTTTTGCAGCGACATTTATATTTATAATACTGCAAATGTGGAATGAGCGGAGAGAGGGGCGGAGTTAACTGAATCAAAGCGTCTTGTCTTCCGGGTTTGAAAAATACCCCCAGAAAATACTTATATTTCTCTCAAAAATTAGTACTCCATAGTGGTAGAGGTACAATATATCAATGCCTATACTTTACTTTGGAATGGCTAAAATAGCATGATACAGCTCCTTTAAGAGGTTAAATGTGTCTCCTATTACTCCGGTTCCCACTGTTGTGGGATTTTGGTGGAGAGTATTAAAACTATATATTATTTTTTGGAAACCTTATGGTGTAAGCAATGAGAAAAACAATGTTTCCATTTGCCCTTGTCATTTGGTAAAATTGTGCAATGAGACCATTTTTCCATTAGAGTAAATGGGAAACATATGAACTTGGGTTTCACTGACTGTTTTGATTTGAACGACCAAATGGGATTTCTGCCAAACGTCTGCCAAATGTTTTTTACTCCCCATATAAATGTTATCACCTTTTTTTTTTTACATATCAGAGCAAATGGAAACAAAGTAAAAATAAAGTTTTCAAAAATGTATAGTTCAAAAATCTGTTGAAATGACACAGTGAAGCTATATTGTGCAGTGAGCTGGGACCTGCGACGTGAGCGATGCCCCTGAAGGCCTCTCTCTCTTCAGGGCTGACCCGCTGTGTGTCCAGGCAGACGAGCCGCTGCAGGACGTCCAGGGTGAGGCCGGGGTAGGAGCGCCCCAGGGAGCACGGCGTCCCCTCCAGCAGCAGGCTCCTCAGGCTGGGCAGAGACGACAGGGCCTCCAGCAGGGGGCGCTGGTCCTCGAAGTCACAGCCGGACAGGTCCAGGCAAACCAGAGCCGGCCTGAACGCACAGCGGCACAGGAGGAGATATCTGACACTTTTGGATTCATTTGGAAACAGGATTCAGCCTGATCTCATTCTTAACCCCTTCACCCCCACCTGAACCCAAAGAAAAAAAGAAAGAAAAAAAAACCCTGAGAAAACGAGGATGAAAACAGAACAAAAAGCAACAAAAACTAAGGCCTGACCCTTATATCTTGTCTTTTTTAATGCACCACCCAGTATATGGCTCAAGAACTGCCTCACAGCAATAACTAGTTAGGGCAGCAGGGTGAGGGCTTGCTGGTGGGGGGCTACTGCCCTCTACCTACTGGCCACATTACACCCTGGCTTTTTAAGGCACCTCACTAAACAAGGCAAACAACACAAATAATAAACAATCACAACCAATATTTTACAGTGGAAATGGGAATGACAATAATGGGTCGTGTTGACTATGTAATACTTATTATAACTAAATCAATGGTCAATTAATAGAATGGTGACTGGTGCTTATAAGTAACGATTGGATATGATTATTATGTGAACGGGAATGAGGAATAAGAAAAAGAAAAAAAGTACAAATTGTAAATAAAAATTAAAAATAAAAATGTTTATATATATTGGTAAACTGCATACATTTCTATCTTCATGTTATGTCTTCTTACTTTGGAAGTCTTGTAAACATCCTGTGATTTTCTTCTTGTAAAACATGAAATGCTTTTCTTTAACAATGCTGCTATATGTAAAGTTAATGCGGACATTTGTAATTGTGTAATTCAGGAATTTGTAATGTAAGTGTTATATTGTATGTAAACATGAGATGTTGTATTACTGTATCCGGAATGTAAATTAATTTTGAATATGGGGGTAGGCACTTATAAGCTTTCTTGCTTCGGCCTACTCCTTCTGAGGTTTTGTTACTTTATTTATTTTCTGCACTGCAATAATGTTAATGTAAATAATCACTCAAATAAATCCAATCAATCAATCAAACCCTGGAGTCCAATACCGATATGAAGGGGGTTGGCCTGGCTGATAGGCGATATACAGGCCGATATTTTAAGTAATTTAATTTGATGATTTTTTTGTTTTGTTTTTTATCTCTCAAATAGCTAAACATCTATTGAAATAGTAACGTTTTCAATCCTAAAAATATATCTAACGGAGGCCGATAATGTTTTTCCTAAGGCCGATTATTGGCGATTCTGATTGTCCGATTCCGATATGCACCGCTGATATTTTTGGAAAATGTCTGGTCTATTAAAATCTGTGTGTGAAGCGTCTTAACTCTGTCATACTATTCACTGTCCATTCAACACAGGGAAGTCACGGAGCAATACGTTTGTTAAATGGTGACGTCACAGCTCTACTTCCGGGTCCGCAGGTGTGCGAGAAACTACAAAAAACTCTTTAATACCACAATCAATATTTCTGAAACTCAACAGAGAGTTACTGAACATACTTATTTATCAGGCCCATTAGCCAAAAATGCTGAACCTACTGCTATAAAAGTAATATTTACCAAAATCGCTACATCTGGGTTAGCGGAGAAAAATGCTAACGGTGCAGCACCCGGAAGTAGCGACTTTAGTAAATATTACTTTTTTAGCAGTAGGTGCAGCATTTTTTGGGTAATGGGCCTGATAAATAAGTCTGAGAAATAAGTCGCTTCAGTAACTCTCTGTTGAGTTTCAGAAATATTGATGGTTGTTTTTAAGAGTTTTTAATGTTTTTTTCTCGCATATTTGCCCGTCTGCCAGGACCCGGAAGCGGAAGTCGTGACGTCACACTTAACAAACGTATAGATGGGAGCAACATCCGGGAACTTTTACTGGGCAACGCCCCCTTTTGGGGGAATCGAGAGTTAAAAATTGCATTAGTTTGTATGTGAAAAAGGGACTATTTCTCGTTCGGAGGATAAAATATTCCAAACCAGTGTCAGAACTACAGGACAATGTCTGTTCTTGATCACAGACACATCAAGTCACTGTCAGAAGACGATTGGAAGATTTTTTATTTTTTGTGGACACTTATATGAGCGAGTTTATCGATCACTAGCATCTGTTATGTCCATGTCAGAGCTCATTACTGAGGAAACAGTTCCCCCTGGTGGCCGTGTATTATGCACTTTGTGTAACGTCTTTAATAGATAATTATTCAAACTCATCAAACCTGTTCAGCATTAGGCCTAATTAATGATTCTCTGGGTTTTAAAATGCACATTAACGTTAGCATTAGCAGCTAGTAGGTTAGCTGCTGAATGAACCATGTAACATTTGCTCTCATAAGCTACAAAGCTAGCTGATGATTTTAATTTAATGATAATATAAAGCAACAGACTAAAAGCTGAAGCTGTAGTGACATTATAAAGCATCCAGCGAAAAAGTTACACAGGCAAATGTCACAGACAAGTCATGATCACAGTGGGTTTAGCAGCTCAGTTTTAAAACGTTAACCGTCTTCTCTGTGAATGATCTGAAACAACAACATGGCTTCCTTTTCACGTTCCATAATTAAATAAAACAAAGAAAACGTTTTTTTCATGTGTAAATTAAAAGTTTTCTGACGATCTTTCCTCATTCATTCCAATGTACAGAGCTTCAGTTTTCCCTCGAAAAGGGGCGGTAACCTTTTGGTGCCACTGATGTGACGTAGACGTTGCTCCATCTATTGCTCGGAAATTACACACAAAGGTCTACACCATAAAACGCACAGGCACGAACTTGTGATGGCGAAGTTTCACTGCTCCCCTGAGGCCGAGGACAACTGTGGGAGGGCTCATTTTAAAGCTCCGACTGAGCTCTTTACGAAGATATCATCATTTTTATTGATATGCCGATAGCTGATATTGTAAAATACCTCATATCGGCTCGATATATCGGCCGTCTGCTATATCGGTCAGGCCCTAACAAAAATGCAACAAAAAAAAGTGACAAAAAAGTGGTGAAAACACAACAACAAAGCAATGAAAAAGTACTGAAAAAGCAACAAACAAGTTACTGTCACTTTTGTCACTTTTGATTACTGTTGCTCTCTAGTGGAGAAGCTTTTAGATTTGGGTAAACCGGAACTGGAGAAAATGCGCTCGGTTCAGGCAGGGGTTAAACTCTTTAACAGAAGCAGATTCAGCTCATAAAAGGCCCAAACACAAGCATTAGTTGTAACAGGCGGAGACGACGCCCACAAACAAGATGATACAAGCTGTAAACAGAGAATGATTAATTACAGCTTCTGTTCCACATCCTTTTTGGAAACTCACCGGTGTTTGTGCCAGGGCGAGTTCAGAAGTGTATCTTAGTAATCCATGGAGTGCCTTTCTCCATTGTGAGATCAATAAAGTAGAATTATTACTCATACCATTCATTCATACCGGCAATTTGCCCACCAGCCAAGGAGAGGGGTGGATGATGCTGTGCTCACTCTGGTACATGGTGTCATCACCCACCTGGAAAAGCCCAAGTCCCATGTCAGCCTGGTCTTTGTGGATTTCTCAAGTGCATTTAACACCGTGCAGCCACATCTCATGGGGCGTAAGCTGCTCCAGATGAATGCCAACCCCCACCTCATCCTCTGGGTCCTTTCCTTCCTCACGGGGAGGGATCAGAGGGTCCGAGTGAACGGCCAACTCAGTGCTGTTAGGACAATATCCACGGGTTCTCCTCAAGGTTCAGTCATCTCTCCACTTCTCTTCACTCTGTACCCAAGCGACTGCAGGAGCACCACCCCAGGTATAACCTACATCAAGTATTCAGACGACACACTACAAACACACACGGATTACTGCAAACTGAACTGGACTCATTCTCACGGTGGTGTCACTCACAGTCTTCAACGAAATAATTGAAAAGGTTCATTCATACAAATACCTCGGCTCCACAATCGACAATAAACTCACATTCAAACTCAGGCGTTGTTGACATTCCGTAAGCTCCGCAAACTCCAAGTCCACCGATCCATTCTCGCCTCTTTCTACATATGTTTCATTGAATCCATCCTCACATTCAACATCAACATCACTGCCTGGTTTGGTTCACTCACTCTCACCCACCGCAACACGCTCAATAAAATGATCAAAATCAGCAATAAAATCATGGGTCCAGGAGCAGGACTCACTCAGTAGCATCTATGACTCCAGAGTTCTGAAGAAAGGAACCCAGATCTCCACAGACCCTTCACACACTCTGCACTCTCACTATGCCCTGTTAGGCCACAGGTTCAGGTCCCTCCCTCTGGGGACAAAGAGGGCGATCTCCACTTTCCTCCCTCCCTCCATCCACCTGCTGAATAAATGACTGTGTGGACCTCGGTCTATCACAGGCCCACTATATTGTTTTTAATGTATTTATTATTGCACATGTTGATTATGTCTGTGGATGTGCTGTTTTTATCGGGCCCGTACTGGCACTTCCTCTGCAAATGAAGTTCCTCACGGATAAATAAAGTGAATTTGATTTGATTTGTTCTTACCTGAGCTCAGACAAGTTGATGCCTGTCTGGTCTTTGTGCGTGCGCTTAGTCCATAGACCGTTAAAAAGAATAGACAACTCCTCCTCACTCCTCCCCGTTTACCATAATGACCACAGGGGGAATTCATGGCGGATTTACAGACTCCTCCTCCCCAGCTCTGACGAAGCATGTTCCTAATAAGGGCATAAGGGCGGGATCTTCACTGTAGACTCTGCCCTTGCGTGACGTGTAGCTCGCGCAGCTCCAATGCTAACAGTCCGACCTTCGTTAAGTAGGAGAATAAAAAAAATATTATTTCGAAAACCAGCCTGGTTTCTTTTTTGTGAGTAACCCAGCGTTATGTCAGGAGGAATATGTCGCCATAGAAAGTGTTTAAAGAATAGAAACCAGGCGTTAAAGTTGTTTTTAATGTGTCTAAAGTCCAATGCTTTTTAATGGGGGCCTAGCGATGATATGGAGGAACTACAGCAATGGCGGCGGCCTCCAGTGTTGCGGTCATAAAGCAGAGCAGCCAGCGGCCATTGGCTTAGTCACGCAAAACAACCACAGATGTTGTTAGCATTTAGCCTCTCCCAGCATATTCCTATGGCTCCAAACGAGAGCTAAGTTAGAAGCGACCACGCTCTTCCACGGGCCCAAAGACCAGACCAGACCAACTCGTCTAATCTAGGGTTGCCACCTATGTCTGACAGAAAACCTGGACATTTCGGCAACCCAATCAACCATTTTGCTTACAAGCAGTGGCGCCCTTCACACCTAACCCAAGACAAAAATGACCCTTCTAAAGCGAAATTGGACATAACCTTGTGATGGAGCTATATTGGTTTTGCTTTAAGTATTTACTTTGTGGTTAATGTCCAGTGGTGGAAAGAGGACAGAAAATTTGTACTTACGTAAAAGTACAATTACATGGCTGACATTTTACTCAATTACAAGTACAAGAGTGAAGTATTAGAAACTTCACTCTTCATTTAACTGCTCTAAATTGTTTATCTCTAACAAGAATATCATTGCACAGATTAATTCAAAAATACATACTGTAGAATGAGGTGAAAATGCGTTGTTATATTGAGATGCTAATGTTACCCACGTGGGGAGAGCTAGCTCCTGTAAACTCCTCCATATATGTTCTGTGCCTGATTACTGACGCATATGTGTCCTAGTGTTTGTAAGACAGTCTCCTCGCGTTTTCGATAGTACAGTCTCTCTTTCCCCGCGGTAAAAACAAACAGAGCCACGCTGAGTCATAGAAGCGGACGCACGTGCGCACGGCCAAAGAGCGAGGGGAGGAGGCGGGGACGTGCGCCAGAACAGCCAATGTCAGCCTCGCTCTCTTTGAGCTCTGGCCAATCAGAGCAGGGAGCTGCTCTGTGTGGGGCGATCAGCGGAGAAGAGAGAGAGACGGTGGAGGACTGCGCTGTAGTAGTGTCCCGGGAGAATATTTTATTTCCCCGGGACAGACCATTAAAAAGAAGGACAATCAGGTAAAACCGGGACAGGTGGCAACACTAGTCTAATCTCAGGTAAGAACAGATCTCAGTATGGAAAAACACTGGCCCGTTCCTTTAACTCACTGTGAGCAAAGACAAAGCTCCAGGAAGTGTCAGGTTAAAATTCTCAACTGTAATTAATAACCGGGAAGCATTCGAGGCTTGATGAGTGATAGGCCCCATCCGAAACCACTAAATTGTAGCCTCTAAGTACTAACACTAGCAACTAATCCTTAACCTCACACCTTGGACCCGGAAGTCAAGCCACGTACCCGGAAGTGTGGCTGTGAGCAGCAGTGTGAGAGCAGTGTGGAAGCTAACATTTTTGCGGAGTCCGGTTCAGGGAGACCAAAATGCCTAAGCCGACTAAATCAGTCCAACCGCCAGAAACGCCGGCTGATGAGGATTACGTGAGCCTCAGTCGAGTCACGGAACTCATGGAGCAGCAAAGGGACATGTTTAGGGAATTAATTCAACAACAGCAGGAAAACTTCAAAGGATTCATAAAACTCATCATGGAATCAACAAACACCCGCATGGATACACAGTTAAAGGACATTCAAGAGCTAAAAACTAGCCTGCAATACACGCAAGATGAGGTAGACACTATTAAAGAAGAGAAAAGGAAACTCACTGAGCGCACGGACACAATACATAACGATTTCTATAAAGTATGTGACAATCTGCACGTCATCACGGATAAACTGGAGTATCTGGAGGGACAGAGACGCAGAAAAAACCTGGTCTTTGAGGGAGTGTTGGAGACGCCTGGGGAGACCTGGGCTGACGCTGAGGAAAAAATCAAACAACTGCTGAGGGAGAAACTGCAACTACAAAACCCGGTGGAAATGGAGAGAGCCCATCGCGTAGGGAAACCTGGCGGGAGAGACTGGCCGAGACCTATCGTCGCCAAACTACTGCGTTGGAAGGATCGAGAAGCAATCCTGCAGCGCGCTAAACAACTCAAAGGAACGAAAATCTACATAAACGAGGACTACACGGACTCCATTAAAAGGAAACGAAAAGATCTAATGCCGGAGCTGAGAGCTGCCAGGGAAAGGGGGGACATAGCCTTCTTGAGATATGACAAACTCATTGTACGTCCGCGCACCAGTACACCAAATCAAGCTTAAACACCGGGAAAACTTATGGATTTTGGTATGTAAAAAACATAATTTCACATGTCCTGTAATATATATACACATACAATGATGTCCAATCATACCTCATATGCTACTGATGGAAGTGACCTAGGATTACAGCAAAGGATTTTGGACTGTGAGCTCTTGGAGCTGAAAGCTTCAGAGTACACTGAACATAATGCACTGGACTGGGAAGATCAGTTAGACCCAGATAACCTGTTCTTAACATCTAACGCAATTAATTGCAAATACTATACTGAGAATGAATTTAACATCTCTGTTAAAACAGAAGGGAAATTCTCAATTATCCATTTCAATAGTAGAAGCATGTACGCGAATTTCGATGCAATCAAAGAATACTTAAAACAGTTTGAGAATCCATTTAGTATCATCGCATTATCAGAAACATGGTTTAATGAGGATAAAGGCATTGCATTTGAGTTAAACAATTATACATTAAACTACGTAAATAGAACCAATAAAGGGGGAGGAGGAGTTGCTATATATGTCCTCAACAAATTTAAATTCAAAATATTAAAAAACATGACTGCATCAATAAACAACTTGCTTGAATGCTTATCAATAGAAATTACCAATGAAAAAAAGAAAAACATAATAGTTAGTTGTTTATACAGGTCACCAGGCTCATGCGTGGAAATATTTACAAATTGGGCAGAAAAAACATTCTCAGAACTGAGTAACAAGGTATTATTTATCTGTGGGGATTATAACATCGATTTGATAAATCCAAATAAACATAAGACAACTGATGAGTATATTAATCGCATGTACAGTATGAGTTTATACCCAACTATCACAAGACCTAGCAGAGTAACAGCGAGCAGTGCTACCCTCATTGATAACATCTTCACTAATAATATGCAGTTCACAAATGTCAGCGGTCTAATGGTTTGTGATATAACGGATCATCTGCCCGTATTCACGGTGTATGATGATAATGAGTTAGAACAGAAATCACCTCAAAAATATTTTTATAAACGAGCAAGAACTGAGGACTCAATTTACTCACTTTATAGTGACTTAATAAAACAAGATTGGAACGAGGTATATAACAAGAATGATGTAGAAAATGCTTACGATACTTTCATGGAAATTTTTAGTACTGCATACAATAAGAACTGTCCTATTCAGCAATTCTGTAAAAACAGAAAAACGACAAAATGTCCGTGGCTAACCAAGGGTTTACAAAATGCTTGTAAGAAAAAAAACACTCTATATAGACAATTCATTAGACTAAGAACAGAGGATTCTGAAAGTAGATATAAAACATATAAAAATAAACTGACCAATATATTAAGGAAGGCTAAGAAACTATATTATACCAATCTATTATATACAAACAAGAACAACATGAAAGGGGTATGGGGAATACTAAACACTATAATCAAGGGTAATGCAAAAAATAATTCATATCCAAACTATTTCACTGATGGGATCAATGACAACCATAATATGAATGACATTGTGGAAAGTTTTAATAGTTTTTTTGTAAATGTTGGACCGGATCTGGCAGCAGAGATTCCGGAGTGTAGTAACAACGAAATGGAGTCATTGATAGACATTAATTCAAAAACTATGTTTTTGTCTGGAGTAACTGAAACAGAAATAATAGATGTCATTAACGGGTGTAAGAACAAATCGTCTACAGACTGTTTTGATATAGATATGACACTAGTTAAACAAATTATACATAGTATCGTGAAACCATTAACCTACATATGCAACTTATCGTTTCAAACAGGAACAGTTCCAAATAAAATGAAAATTGCAAAAGTTATACCTATACATAAAAATGGGAACAAACACATCTTCACTAACTACAGACCTGTCTCTCTGCTCCCCCAGTTCTCCAAAATCTTAGAGAAACTTTATAACAGTAGAATGGATAATTTCATAGATAAGCATAAACTAATTAATGAAGGTCAGTACGGGTTTCGAGCAGCAAGGTCAACTTCAATGGCCATCATTGATGCAATAGAAGAGATTACTAATAGCTTAGAGGGCAAGAAACATGCAGCTGGAATATTCATTGACTTGAAAAAAGCATTTGATACATTAAATCATTCTATATTATTAAAAAAATTAGACAGATATGGCATAAGGGGAGTGGCTTTGAGCTGGATTCAAAGCTATTTAACTGGGAGACAACAGTATGTGAAGATGGGGAGTTTACATCAGGTTATTTGGACATTGGCTGTGGGGTCCCACAGGGATCTGTCTTAGGCCCAAAGTTGTTTAATTTATATATTAATGACATTTTTAATGTGTCTAAATTATTAAAATTAGTGATTTTCGCAGATGACACAAACGTCTTCTATTCCAATGACAATTATAGTAATTTAGTAACTAACATAAACTGTGAACTAAGGAAATTAAAAACATGGATGGACATTAATAAATTGTCCCTCAACCTAAATAAAACAAAAGTAATGTTTTTCGGTAATTATAATGAAAAACCAGACTCAGTAAACATAGACGGTGTAGTTTTAGATACAGTATCAGAAATTAAATTCTTAGGAGTCATCATCGACAGTAAATTAAGCTGGAAACCACACATAAGACACATACAAGGTAAAGTCTCCAAAAGTATCTCAATCATTAACAAAGCAAAGTTTTTCTTAAATTACAATGCATTATTTTTGTTATATAGTTCATTAGTTTTGCCATATCTAAACTACTGTGTAGAGGTTTGGGGCAATAACTATAAAAGCTCATTACACCCCCTTGTTATACTCCAAAACGGGCTGTAAGAATTATACATAAAGTAGGATATTATGATCACACTAATATATTATTTCTGCAGTCTAAACTGTTAAAAATGCATGATTTAGTTGATTTCTCTACTGCCCAACTTCTGTTTAAAGCCAACAAAAATGTGCTACCTGCAAGGATACAAATGCTTTTTGCACGCACAGAAGGGGGATATAACCTGAGGGGGTGTGATAACTTTAAGACTCAAGCAGTGTCTTCCACTAGGAAAAGTATGTTTGTGTCTGTATGTGGAGTTAAACTCTGGAACAAATTGGGGGCAGAATATAAACAATGTCCAAATATTCATCATTTCAAATCAAGATATAAAAAAATGGTATGGTCAAAGTACCAGAAGGAGGAAATGGGTACTTGATTGCTAATGGGTGTCACAAAGTGCTGTATACTTTAAAGGTCAGATCTAACTAATAATGAAGTATATTGTGGTTGTTACTATTACACTATTGCAGTTGTTATTGCCATTGTTATTGCTATTGCTGTTGTGTTGTTATCATCACTATTTAAACTTTAAATGTAACAGTCTAGGATTAATACCTAATAATCTGTGGATTATTCTTAGAATCCAACTCAATCGATTCAGACAACAGTACTGCTATTGATGCTGATGGTAATATAAAGGAAATAAACTCTTAGAAGTAAAACATGCACATATCTATGTACTCCGCATTCAACATAACCCATAGTATAGGGTAGACATGTGGGGGCCGGCAGCTCGAGGAAACTCTCTTCTGGCAGCAGACTCCTAAAAATGGTCTCTTTTAATGCATAGTATAGGACACTTAACAAATGATGGTCCGGTTGCTCGGGGCTGCTCCCCTCTGGCAGCTGGTCCAGTCACAGAAAAGAAGAATAAGAAAGAAAAGCCCCGAATCCCTTTTAACACATATCAGTAAGACCATTCTTGTTATCATGAACATCAATCAGTCTGCGATTACTGTACCTTTCATGAATAAATGTGGAGTATTTTATGTACCATTCAAACACTTTGATACAGAGTAATGTTATATGGGTTGTAATGGTGATGGTGAACAACGATAATGCCAACATGGTAATGAATTCTGTATGGGAGACAGAAATAATACACTGGTTGTAGCGTGTGAGATACTGTGTATGTTGAGCGTGTGAGATACTGTGAATGTTGACCTGGTATAATGCAGTGTCGCATTTGTTAATATGTAACCAACTCGGTTGATAGTTGTTTGTAAAAAGGCAAGAAATATGCACTGTTGTCAGTCATTGTTATAGTTATTGTTATTGAAGTTTATGAACAGGGGTGGGAGTCAATAAGCTTGTCTTCTTCCCACTCCTTTTCGAGCTGTAATGTAAATTATTTTTCTTTTTCTTTTTCTTTATTATGTATATATATATTTCTGTTTTTTCTTTTCTTCTTTAGCTCGAAATAAAATATTCAAATCAAATCAAATCAAACCTTTCATGGGGTCAACTGTTAGATCTCTATGCAGTTAGTGAACTTCTGCTTCAGCAGCATCTGCCCAATTCGACCGTCCTTACCCAGGGGAAGGGGAAGTGACATCACCAACAGCTGTTCTTCTTCTTTAAAGTTCAGTGCAGGCCAAACAAAAGCGCATACCGCCACCTACTGTATATTGTCCAACAACAACATAGTGTCCAAATAAAGACATTTAAGGGGGAAAAAGAGAAACATCCAAATGATCCTTCACATTTCCCTTTATTTTATCTCAACAGCAGTTTGCAAATTAGCCATGTGGCTTAAGTTTCTACTAAATGAAAGCAAAAGCACAAACTGCTTCATTTAGACCATTTACTGAGGCGGCTCTTTAAAACCATGTGACTGTGCTGTGGTGACGACAACATGTATTTTGTCACTTTTATAAAGTTTAGGTTGTGCAGAATCTTTTTTTTTTTTTTATTATTATTATTAAATGTGCACCTGTCAATCAACAGTGGTTGCGCATGAATCACTCGAGGGTGGGGGCGAGGGGGGTGGGGAGATTGGCGCAGTGGCTTATGGGATGGCACATAGCTCCTAATCGCCAGTAAGTTAGCATCAGAGGTCCCTATGCTAAAGTGGCTATGATAGTTAGCATACAGGCCACTTTCCCCAACTCCTTCCTAACTGAAAGCCCAATTCGGACGCATCTTATTGTAAGAGATAATATTAAATCGCTAGTCATCATACTGTGTTAATCTATAATGTCGTACTGCCCGTAGGTCAAGCTGTGCGATCTTACTATCTCTTTATAGCCTTGACTGGGCGTTCAGGCGCCTACTATCAGCCACTGAATGCTTGCGTGCGTGAGTGTGACGCGCTTGTAGGGTATTTACGTGTCCTCTGGGGAAGCACAGACAGGCTTGAATGTTAGGACTGGCAATGTCTTGAGTTCATGTCTCTGGGTCCCGCAAGATGGCAATAAAACTTCTCCTGCTTAAGACATCCTGACTGCTGCCTATTCTTCACCAACCTTTCGTCAAGCTGTGCGATCTTACTATCTCTTTATAGCCTTGACTGGGCGTTCAGGCGCCTACTATCAGCCACTGAATGCTTGCGTGCGTGAGTGTGACGCGCTTGTAGGGTATTTACGTGTCCTCTGGGGAAGCACAGACAGGCTTGAATGTTAGGACTGGCAATGTCTTGAGTTCATGTCTCTGGGTCCCGCAGGATGGCAATAAAACTTCTCCTGCTTAAGACATCCTGACTGCTGCCTATTCTTCACCAACCTTTCGATCATCGTTATGTAGAATTCTCCTACACTTATCATGGCAGACGCTGACGCACATCCGGTTTGGCGTAAGACCTCTTACCAATTTACTGGTTTCGGATGGAGCAATAGATTAGAATGAAAACACTTCCTGGTATTTCCCAAACGGTCTCCATTCCAAGTACCGAACAAGCTCTTCCTGCTTAGCTTCTGATCTGACGGGATCAGACTGCGCAAAAGCGGTATGGCCAGTTCAACTGCAGCTTTGATTTGTTTGTGATTACAGTGCAGTGGTATAAATAAAGTTGCCTTGCCTTTGAGAGAACGAGAACTGCAATATAAGGTTCTTTGCAAACAACAGAATATAATAAAGGATCTTATGCCTAAAAGCTGCTAACTGTATTTATACATCTACAGTACCAACATGTTCTGAAATGTATCAGACTCTTGATTTTCAGTCTTTTCATCAGTGTGAATGGTCCTCCCTGTGTAATTGCAATTTCAAAGATTTTTGTTGTTTTTCACCAGAAAATTACATTGTAGGCTTAGTGAGTGTTTAAGGGAACAGGCCACCGTTTTTCCATACTGAGATCGCCTATGTTCTTACCTTAGTTAAAACTTTGACTTTACTGTGCGGACGTCGAAGTGCTCCTAAGGTGTTATTACGCCTTACAATATAGTTCCCCTTTTTATCCGTTTAGAAAATCGATATGTTTAATTTTGTGTAACTAGACTTGGATCGTGTAACTGCTCACATAACTGTATTTAAACAGGGGAAACGTGGAAGAGCTTGGTCGCTTCTAACTTCACCCCTGTTTGGCCCCATAGAGGAGAGGAGGAGCGGCTAAATGCTAACAACATCTTTGGTCTTTTTGCGTGACTGAGCGCACGCGTAAAGACCAGACAGGTACGCATCAACTCGTCTAAGCTCAGGTAAGAACATATCTCAGTATGGACAAACACAGACACAGCCCTGACCAGTGAGCTCCTGTGAGGCTGCAGATGTCCTGAAGGGAGCCCAGGGGATTGGAGGCCAGGCCCAGGTAGAGCAGGCGAGGAGGGGGCTGAGAGGTCAGAGCGGACAGGGAGGTCACGAGGTTGTCCCGCAGCTCCAAAACCTGAAGCACATGGAGGTCAAAGCCTGAAGCACATGGAGGTCAGAACCTGAAGCACATGGAGGTCAAAACCTGAAGCACATGGAGGTCAGAACCTGAAGCACATGGAGGTCAGAACCTGAAGCACATGGAGGTCAGAACCTGAAGCACATGGTGAGTAGCTGAGGGCGGCTTTAAAATCGATTCTTTTATTTTTTTACATCGATTCACATTTTACGCATATCAAATCGATTTGATATGCGTAATCGTTACATCCCTAGTCCTAGAGGTCAACTAAAAAGAATAGTTTCGCTCTGATTTGAATATCGATCTGACACGTTCTGTCCTCCTTGCTCTGGTTGGACTCAGCCTGTCTGTGGACTGGACTCCTGATGCCCGGGTCCGAGTGTGCAGGTGAGTGTGTGGAGCACCTTGAGCTGGGCGGGCAGCAGCTCCGCGGGCACCTCTGTCAGCCTGTTGGCACTCAGCACCAGCTCCTCCAGGTTACACAGCTTCAACAGCCCCGCGTCCACCACCGAGACCTGGACTCACACCAAACACACAGCGCGGCTGAAGAGGTCGTGGTGAATCGGTGTTTGGAGGACGCGCTTTCTAAAATATTCAGAGTGATGAAAGAGTTTTTTCTTTTGGGCACCGTTTAAACGATACCAGTTTGGTATAAAAAAAAAAGTTTAGATTCTACTGGTATCGAAAAAATAAAAGTATCAAAAGCAGGAACTGAAAAGAAACATCAAATCTTTATATTCAAGTGTTGATGCTGTTGTTCATTAAAATGTAAAAGAATTAAAAAGTGAAATACAAGTTTAAAAAATTAATAAATTGGAAAATGGGTTAACATTTAGAAAAAAATTAGAAAAATGTGGGTATATTTTGGGCAAAAAGAAAAGAAATTGTGCAGTACTAAGTAACTCATGCCCCTAGAGGCCATAAGCGCCACTGCAGGTGTCGTAGCATGTTGCGTTTTTTTACTCATTAATTGTCCGTGAGAGTAAATACTACGCTGACAGAAAAGACAAAGGGACAGAGGGATATTGTACATCCAATTACACAATGGAGATCTTCTTTTTCACTCAAACTTGTCTGTAAATACTGTTTAAGTGGCGCTAGCCCGCAGTTAGCTTTGCCCGTTAGCTTCTTCTTCGTGATTCGATTAGTGTGTATTGTGCCTCCCGGTGGCAGGCAAAGTTGCAAATGTGGATGAAAGACCCTCCAATCATCCCATTAAGGAGTTATTAAAGGGATATTTCATTTCATATTTAATTTTTGACATTGGGCCTCATTTCCTAGTTATCCAGAGTGTTGTTGATGTTTGGAGATATTATTTTCTTAAATTCATGCAGTTCTTATATTTGAAGAGTCTAGTGGCGCTAGGCTAGGGCAAGGCTAAAGCATTTCTATGGTATCAGTTAGCCTGCATTAAAAACAGTCTGACCCACTCCACAGTGCACCTGAGGTAAATCACTTATAACACCAGACTAACCATATAAATGTCTGTGTTAATAGAATCATTTAAAATAACTTATATTTGAGCAGCATCAGCTTCGTGGCTGTAAGCTAACGCAGCGGCGGTGTGATCTGCGAGAAAATAGTCCCTCGAAATGCGGTAATTCATGTGATACAAGGTCAGTTATATTTCAAACATTATTCTATTAACACAGACATTTATATGGTTAGTCTGGTGTTATAAGTGATTTACCTCAGGTGCACTGTGGAGTGGGTCACACTGTTTTTAATGCAGGCTAACTGATACCATAGAAATGCTTTAGCCTTGCCCTAGCCTAGCGCCACTAGACTCTTCAAATATAAGAACTGCATGAATTTAAGAAAAAAATATCTCCAGACATCAACAACACTCTGGATAACTAGGCCCAATGTCAAAAATCCTGAAATATCCCTTTAAGGTAACCTTAGTACTGCTTTAAAGGAAGTTTCTTGGTTGTTTCACCTCAACCAAATGATACAAATGCAAAAGAGATGGAAGGAAATGGAATGAATTAACATTATGTATCTGTTTTATGGTTCTATATGACAAATAATTTAGTATGTATCGAAAACCAAGTATTGTTAAAGTACTGGTATATAAACAAATGTAACAGTACCCAGTCCTACACTCACGTCCTTGTCGATGATGCGCAGTGTTCTGAAGTGTCTGTAGATGCTGGTCTTGCTGAGCTGTTTGGGGCTGAGGGCTGCTCGTCTCCTCAGGGATGTGGCCTGTGGGCTCCAGTCTGGGTCCTGGTGCCAGGGCGAGGCGGGACAGTCCAGGAGGTCCAGGAGGGACTGAGGGTCAGAGTACTGCCCATCGCTCTCTTTCTGCAACACAAGGTCACTTAGTTCTAGGGCTGGGTACCGTTACAATGGTACCTACAGTATACAAAAATATTTGTCATATACTGTAGAACCATAAAACAGATTAATAATAATGTTCATTTATTCCTTTTCCTTCCATTTAATTTCTTTTGCATTAATATCATTTGTTTTTGGTGAAACAACCCAGAAACTTCCTGTAATGACAGAAGGGCAGAAAAAACACTTTCCAAATTTTCCATCATTTTTCCATTTCCCCCCTAAATTTCCCCCAATTTTTCCACATTTTTTACATGTTTTTTCGCCAATTTTCCCCCCAAATATTTTTTCCCCAAAAACTGTTCCCACTTTTCCCAAAACTTTTTTTCAAATTTCCCCCAAAGTTTTTCCACTTTTTCTCAAAATTTCCCCTTTTTTCTGATACCTGTAGTACCTAAGCCTTTTTTGTTGATACCTGGTATTGTTTAACGGTACCCAGCCCTATACTTAGTTCCCAATTGTCAACAATACTTTGCATGAATGAGTTCTTGGCAATGGCAAATTACTTGAACATTGTTTCCCATTGTGAACCAGGACCATATTCACAGAAACTGTCGGGCTCTACAGGTGAATTCTGGAGAATCCTCCGTAGTTTGTCAGTGAGGGACTTACCCAGGGCCCGGGGCCACAGGGGAACTCACACAGGCCCAGTCTGTGGATGAGCTGCTCCAGCACCGCACTCACAGACGACATGGTTCGCTCTCAGGGTCACTCTGCTACAGGCTAAAGCTATGGGCTAACGGCTACACTTTGTTTACCAACACTCTGCGGTTGCCAGGCAACAGTGGCAGGCAGCTCTAGGGTCAGGGAGACGCAGAGGAAAGCACGGTTGTAAAGGTTTGAAGCCCATAAACAGGATAGACATTGCTTTAGAAACCCCTGGTGGAAAAACACTGCACATGCCATTCTGGAAAATTACTTTTCACTTTTCTATTTTTTGAAAAATAACAGAATCATGTATCATTTTGCTTCCACTTCACAGTTGTCTGTTACTTGTGTGTGAACCTTCAGTAAAAAATTCAAAATAAAATCTTTATGTTTAGGGTTGTAAACATGACAAAATCTGCAAAAGTTCAAGGTGTATTAGTACTTTCGCAAGGCACTGTAGTTGTTTCGCCGTGAGGTTGGACTGTGGATTTCGAAGTAACCATTTCTCCCACATCCTTTGCATGTAGCCGCTCTGACTAGGGTTACTGGAGTAGTAGCATTCCATTAGAGCCCTGTTCTCGCATCTATGGCGTTGTTTGGCCGGGCGACGTCTTATATATATATATATATATATAATATATATATATATATATATATATATATTATATATATATAATATATATATATTATATATATATATATATATATATATATATATATATGTATATATATTATATATATATATGTATATATATTATATATATATATGTATATATATTATATATATATGTATATATATTATGTATATATATTATATATATATATATATATATGTATATATATTATATATATATATGTATATATATTATATATATATATATGTATATATATTATATATATATATGTATATATATTATATATATATGTGTATATATATTATATATATATATGTATATATATTATATATATATATGTATATATATTATATATATATATGTATATATATTATATATATATGTATATACAGTATATTATATATATATATGTATATATGTTATATATATATATGTATATATATTATATATATATATGTATATATATATATGTATATATATATATATATATATATTATATATATATATATATTATATATATATACTGGCCCAGGTGGGGTGTAGGTGTTTTTGGGGATGTGTGTGTGTATTTTTTATAATCTGTGTTTAGGTGTATTTTATAAAGAGCTGAGGGCTATTTCATAAAACTCGCTCAATAAAGCGGGTGGCACAGCAGTTAGCGCTTGTGCTTCACAGCTAGAAGGTCCAGGGTTCCATTCCCACCAGGGACCAGGCCTTTCTGTGTGGAGTTTGCATGTTCTACCCGTGTCTGCGTAGGTTTCCTCCGGGTACTCCGGTTTCCCCTACCACTAAAAACATGTACAATAGGCCAGGATGTATGAGAGTGCGCATGGGGACGACGGATGAAAATTAGCCCAAGGCTACAATCCGGTGTGGCTTGTTCATTAACTTGCACTGTCCCTACCAAATAAACCAATGAATGAAAGCTTGGCTTAGAACATAAATCGGCACTTATAAACCCTTTTCTTTTTCCCCCAGGAATTTAAACACATGATAGAAAACAAAGAAAACACTGTTGACACAGGACACAGGTCATGAGGGCGGGTCCTGTGGGCTAAGGTTCCGTTTATTGGAACTTTTTGAAGACACATAATGTCATTAATGTGTCACACAACTTTGTATTTCACAGATGAGAGACAAAGACAATGTTGGTGTATATTTATAATTTATTGCATAAAGTAATTGATTTGGTGATGTCATGTTTTCTTTTTCACATTTTTGGGACCAACATACATTTTGGCCAGATGATGGCGCTAATACCCTGCTTGGGTCATTGACATTGCCCATTGGTGTTGGATTCCACAAAGAAGAAACATAGCTTGTGCTCAGTCTGCTAAGTTCTCTGACTATATTTCCATAGTAACTGAGCCTGGTTTATGAAACCAAAAAGACGACACAATAAGCCAGACTTGGCCAAATAAGCCAAGTTTAAATAAGCCAGCTTTATGAAACAGCCCTCAGCTTAATTACAGCCATATTTGTAAACAACTACCCCACCATGGACAACCACCCCCAACTCACATACCCTCCAACACCTCCAACACCTCCCCACAGACCTCCCCCAACGCCCCGTATAAGCATATCCCCCATGAGCTTCATAACGGTACAGAAACAGCCTCACTGTGATATTAAGTTATTCCATAGAAAAGCATTGGAAATGCATTTTCAGGGTAAATGCTCGAATTTCACTTTGAACTATAAAAATCACAAATGTTTCCTCCTCTGATCAGAAGAAACCACAAATAATCTTGAATGTATGATTTTATAGTGTGATGGTAGAGTGATGAAAAAATGAGTTTATTATGGAAGTCAATGGGACAGAAACTGATCTTTGACATAATCCAACGGTGTTTTAAAATGTAAATTCTATCTCTGCCCAAACTCACTTTTCATATGAAAATGAGCCATGTGTGTGCTATGCTTTGTTCTTTTATTATTTTTAAATTGGCTGCATTAGTCAAATATTTTGATATTCTTTTCAAACTCTAGTTGTTTTGTGCAGAACTGAAGTGGATTAACATAATTATGTGAAAAAAGTTTGAAAGAATGTTAATCTATAATGTCTGTGTAAGTTCTCAGTCATACAGGAGTTGTCTATCTTCGCCTCTCATCCATTTGTATAAGAGGCGAAACGTTTGGAGACTTCAACTACTGAGTACAGAAGATGACTCAAGCACCTTCATTGAAGTTAATCTATAATATATTTTACAGCCGTCAAAAAAGGGGCACAAAAAGCCGTAACATAGGAGTAGTAAATTTGTACAGGCTGCATTAGTATGGAAAAAGTTATGGCCAAATTAACAGCAAAAAATGGCAAAAAGTGTCATGAAATGCCCCAATGGAACACAAGGGTTAGACAGTCATGCTCTAAAAGAGTGGGCTAGGCTGAAGAGCTTATGAGCACCTCCCCCACATTCGACATAATAAACATTTGAATTTCACAGTGATACAAGTCATGTGAGGACTGTATCCACAACAAATGGGAATTTAGCACAAAAATAGACTATTTTGTAAATTCATTCATTTTCATTCATTTTCTTCCACTTGTCCGTTGCCGGGTCGTGGGGCAGCCGTTGGAGCTGCCCAGGTCACATAGCACCGGCCCCCATGGCTCCTTCTGTAGGTGGTGGGTCCACGGAAGGACGGCCTCACGGTTCAAACCGGGCCTGTTGGTCTCTCCTAGGGGGCTACTTATTTTGTAAGTACTAACTATAAATAATAAATAACAAAATACAGTATGATGCTTCAGATTATTTTTATTTGATTTTTATGTCATGAGATCGACTGCATGTGATCAAGAAAAAGCAGTGCACGAATGTAACAAGTTATACGCTCGGGGTAGCACAACGACATAGAAGCCCGCACATTTGGCCTGGCGTCTGAAGCGTTCCACTGTCTTTCTCTTCACAATCACATTCTCATGCCTTTCTATTGGACAAAACACAAGGATTTTCTTTCTCCTCAGACAAAGTAGTTAGTTAACCTCTTACCACCCGCCTTAACTGAGTGCATTTTCTCCAGTTTAGCATAACCCAAATCTAAAAGCTTCTTGAAGAAAAGCATCAAAATGGCAACAAAAATGAGAAGAAAAAACGTTTAAAAAAAAAAGGCACAAAAAGCAAAAAAAAGCAATGCAAGTGGTAGTAGCAGGTCTTAGCTTTTAAATGAAGTGACATAGCTCCAGTCAAGAAGCTTTCAGATTTGAGTAAAGCTCAGCTGGAGAAAATGCTCTCGGTTAAGAAGGGTGGTAAGAGGTTGAAAGTTAAAAAGTTAGTTTAAATGTGACTTACTGAGAAGTGTGATGCTTTCGCCTCTGAAATGTCTTCTGCCAAATGTGTAGTGGTCTTGGTGGAACCACACATCAACATCATTATCGAGACTGCGCAGGAAGACGCCTGTGTGGCTGGAGGCAAAACCAGGACCCTCGACTGGACAGAACAGTGTGAGCAGATGAATGTCAAAGTGAACTATACTCTATAGTGAGACCTGAACTGGTAGTACTTACATGTCATGGTCACGCCTTTACCATGCACCTTCGCAACACCCCTGGTATAGACGCACTTATCAGCACTAAAAGCAAGGGAAATCTTTAACGTTTCATGTGTAATATTTCAATATGTAAAATAAATAAACACTAACATTTGGTCTCCCCTAGTCAAATTATACTTATTCGCCATCCCGATTGAATTTACTTCAATCCAGGAGCCAGCAAGTTTCGTAGTCATGTCCATAATCATATTGTTGCTGGAGCCTGCAGCATGAAGGTTGTATTGCCCAATAGCCTAGAATTAAAACAACCATAGTAAGTTAAGTAGAAGACAGACTGGCTGGTGCATTGATACAGTACCGGGTGTTGGTCTTCCCGAGGTTCGAGCAGCTTTGCGCAGTCATGACTGTACGCTCTGACGGAGCAGAGAGCAAGAGCGAGCATGGAAACCTTCAGAAACATGGTGAGAGTCTCTTTACTCCTGGAGGAGAATGAACCGATGAACAGAAGGAACCAATATTTATACTCACAAAAACTAAATAGTACATGGTATCGTTTGCGAGTTAAAAGAAAGATCGCTGTGTTCTCAAACTCTGGAAGCCTTGATTTTGTTACATTTGGTTGTTGTAGATACACACACAAAAAATCACTCATCATCATCATTGGCCCAGACTTTTCATCTTTCCAGCTGACCCAGAAACCTGATGACATTGGCCTGTTGCAGATTTGAATGAAAACAGCTGCTTTTGTTGGTAATTATTTATGGCCAAAAATAACAAAAACACACTGAGCTTAAAAATGGTGTGGTGGTTAACATAGCAATACCAAGCGACTTCAACATCAGGAAAAAGGAACACGAGAAACTAGAGAAATACCAGGGGCTCAGAGAAGAGCTAGAGAAGGCCTGGAGAGTGAAGGCATCAGTGGTGCCCGTGGTCGTTGGGGCACTCGGGGCAGTGACCCCCAAACTGGAGGAGTGGCTCCAGCAGATCCCAGGAAATACATCAGACATCTCGGTCCAGAAAAGTGCAGTTCTAGGAACTGCAAAGATACTGCGCAGAACCCTCAAGCTCCCAGGCCTCTGGTAGAGGACCCGAGCTTGGAGGAAACATAGACATATTAGGGCCGGGACTCGATTAAAAAAATAATCGAATTAATTAGAGGCTTTGTAATTAATTAATCGAAATTAATCGCATATAAATATTTGACCTGAGAACAGTGAGAAGTAAGTTTTTTCATAAGGATTTTTTGTACACCATTGAATAATGACTGAATACATAAGCTTAAGCAACAAAATATTGTTTATTTTTGTTCAACCAAGTCCAACAGACCAGTGCAATATTGCCATTAATTGTGCGTCTGCAGGAAAAAAGGAAACTGAAGTGTGGAAAGCAAAGTGTGATTAATTTCGATTAATATTTTTAATCGCACTAAACCTCATGTAATTAATTAATCGCAATTGATCGAAAAAGTCCCGGCCCTAATATATATATATATATATATATATATATATATTTTATGACTGAAATATTAGAGAAACAATTGGGGGTTATAAATGATGAGTGTAACTCTTCAGAAAGGAGCGCACAAGGGTTAAATCATTGTGCAAAATGTCCAAAGAGAGTTCTGAATGTTCTCGAGATTATAAGGTAGGCTTTGATTTGTTATATTTTGTATCATTATGTGTAAGTGTTTACCACTCGGTCATAGATGAAAGTGTGACATTTGAGCTTAGTCATTATGTTTCAAACTAGATGCCTTGACTGTTCGACAGTCTCTTTCCATGCCTCAACAGAGGTAAAGATCAATCAATCAATCAATCAATGGTTTTGTATAGCCCAACATCACAATACAGTTGCCTCACATGGCTGCACCGAACTTTAAGGCAATAAAGCAGAGCAGTAAATAAGACAATGTAAAGTTCAGGTGAATTAAGTATCCAGGAAAACATAAAGTCCAAATAAGCGTCAGCAGCAGGTGGTGACGAGCCGTGTGGGCGTCCCCTGTCCTGAGACTCTCAAGGCAAGTTTATTTGTAGAGCACAATTCATACACAAGGCAATTCAAAGTGCTTCACAGTAAAATTATACGAAAACAGATCAAATCCAGCACAGTGAGGAACCTCCGTTACAACACCTACTACAGGTGGACTTTAACGCAATTCAAAATTGGATACAGTGCCTCTCGAAAGTACTAATACACCTTGAACTTTTGCACATTTTGTCATGTTTGCAACCCTGAACATAAAGATTTTATTTTGAATTTTTTACTGAAAGTTCACACACAAGTAACAGACAACTGTGAAGTGAAATGATACATGTTCTGTTATTTTACAAAAAATAGAAAAGTGGGACGTGCATAAGTATTCATACAGTATTTTCTGAGTGCATTAAATTGCCTTTATAACATTCCTAATGACTGCAGAATGTTCACACCTTGCCCTAACCATTAAATAGAGGTCACCTGTGTGTAATCTACTCTCAGTATAATTCCAGCTGTTCTGTGAGGGCCTCAGAGCTATGGTCAGAGTGTATTGGTCACTAAACAACATCATGAAGGCCAAGGAGCACACCAGAGAGGTCAGGGATAAAGCTGTGGAGAAGTTTAAAGCAGCGTTAAGTTATACAAAGATTTCCCAAGACTTGAACATCTCACGGAGCACTGTTCAATCCATCATTCAGAAATGGAAAGAGTATAGCACCACTGCGAACTTACCAAGACACGGCCGTCCACCTAAACTAACAGACCGAACAAGGAGAGCACTGGTCAGAAATGCAACCAAGTGACCCAAGATAACTCTGGAGGAGCTGCGACGTACTGCCGCTGAGCTGGAGGAATCTGTACATGGGACAACTATAAGTCGTACTCTACACAAATCTGGCCTTCATGGACGAGTGGAAGAAGAAAGCCATTATTGACAGGAGGCCATAAGAAATCCTGTTTGAAGTTTGCTAGAAATCATATGGAGGACACAGCTACCATGTGGAAGAAGGTGCTTTGGTCAGATGAGACAAACATTGAACTTTTTGGCCCAAATACAAAACGTTATGTATGGAGCAAACCTAACACTGCTCATCGTCCTGAGTGCATCATCCCCAGTGTCAAATATGGTGGGGGAGCATCAGGCTATGGGGCTGCTTTTCCTCAGCGGGGACTGGGAAGATTGTAAGAATAGTTGGGAAGATGGATGGAGCCAAATACAGAGACATTTTGGAGGAAAACCTGCTGGAGTCAGCAAGAGAATTGAGGCTGGGGCGGAGATTCACCTTCCAGCAGGACAATGACCCTAAACACAAAGCTAAATCTACAATGGAATGGTTTAAAAACAAACATATTAATGTGTTAGAATGGCCCAGTCAAAGTCCTGACCTAAATCCTATTGAAAATCTGTGGAAAGACCTGAAAACTGCTGTTCACAAACGCTCTCCTTCTAATGTGACAGAGCTTGAGTTGTTTTGTAAAGAGGAATGGGCTAACAGGCGTTGTTCCACATAGCGCGAACCGGCCGCGCACGCCACGATCTACGTGCACGTATCGACACTAGCCCGCAGACCTTTCCGTTTCCACCACACACACACATGCATTTGTTGTGGGCGGAGCCGCATAGAGCCGCACGCTGTACAGATCGTCATTAAAAGTTTTTAGAGCCGCGATGAGAACAAATGTGGACAAATGCTGCCCTCTGGTGGGAGTTATGGAATCATTCAGAGGAGCCAAGCTGTATTAAAACAGAAAATAAACTGCTAAACTACGAACTATGAAGGTAAGCTACAGGTAAATGTTATGCTAACACCAGCTAAAGCTGCGCTAACAGCGGCTAAATGCTATTATCGGGAAAATCCCCTTTTAGCACAGCGGTATGATGTAAAATATTAAATCCGTATGACCTGCGTACGGAGGGCTGTCCACTCTCTCGTTGCCAATCAGAGGCCAGAGTCTGTTCATGTCACATCAGACACGGGTAGCCCGCTTTGGCCACAGCCAGAGGTCGGGCCCAAAACCTGTACCTGGTCAGACCAGTTTGGCCCTGGCCTTTGTTATGGAAAAGCTCGACAAAGCGGGTGAAAGAGCCATTCGGCTGACACGCGCCTGCATGTGGAAAAGAGCCTGTGCAAACCTTGTAGAGTCATACCCCAAAAGACACTATTTCATCCTGTATGAATACTTATGCACACCCCACTTTTCACTTTTCTATTTTTTGAAAAATAACAGAATCATGTATCATTTTGCTTTCACTTCACAGTTGTCTGTAACTTGTGTGTGAACTTTCAGTAAAAATTCTAAATAAAATCTTTATGTTTAGGGTTGTAAACATGACAAAATGTGCAAAAGTTCAAGGTGTATTAGTACTTTCACAAGGCACTGTAAATGTTAATTTGTTAAAATTGAATATGAACAAATCTAACTATATGCTCTTTGGTATGTGTTATTCTCTCCGCTCAGCCAATATAAACATCACTTCTGACAATGGCTCTTCAATGACGAGAGAATCCATAGTTAAATATCTAGGTGTCTGGCTAGACCCCAAACTAAATTTCAAACCACATATTGATTACATAATTAAACGTACATACGCGTGTCTGATGCCTCTATACTGTTCATGTAATTGCTTCACAATGCAAATAAGAAAGAAAATTATTACCAATTAATTTTGCCGATTACTGACTATTTAGACATAGTCTACCAAAATACTCATGCACCTCAAACCACTAAATACACTGTTTAATACCCTCTGTAGATTTATTCTTAAATGCCCCTATAGACCCTTTAATTGTTTGTAAACATTCTGGGCTTAGCTGGAGGCGGGAAGCTCGATTCCTATCTATTTCTATTGTAGCTGTTGTCATAGTAACGATAAACAAATGTCTAACCGTTTTTTGGAAATATCAGATAAACCTTATTTAATCGTCTCAAATGTCATTCCTCTTGTTCTGGCACCTTAAGCCACAACAGGACCACATTTTTCTGTTGTAGTTTTACACTTAAAATCGCTAGTTTTAGTTGAATCTTATTTCTCTTGATCACTTCCTGCCTCCAGCTGATGTCACTGATGATGTCAGCAGTTAAAGGGTCTATAGAACGCACCACTGTGTATTATACAGTCAACTAAACTGGCTACAGTCCGACAAGAGACAACAGTGTCACTGGTTGCAATTCATTTTCAAATGTGTTTATTTCAATGTTCCTCCGTATTTAAAATATCTTCTAGTTCCATGTACAACAACCTACTCCCTTAGACACTCTGAACATCCTTCCTTTAATATTCCTTCTATGCGGAAAGAGGCCGGTCGGAAGTCTTTCTCCTTCAAGGCCTCCAACGACTGGAACATCTGCCAATAGCATTAAGGTCAATAACCACTTACAGATTCTTCAGAACTTCTCTTTACACACACCTCGAAACAGACTGCTTATGTTTATAGGCTCTTTTGAAAACTTTTTATTTGAAAGTTTGTAACATAATACCATGTACATGTAGTCAGTGTTGGGGAGAATACTTTGAAATTGTATTAAGTTACTGAATACAGGATACTTGCTTTAAAATGTATTTGGTGACGTGTTCCTTTGCTTTGTCTCCTGAGTGCTGTGTTCTGAATACTTTTTGAATACTATCAAATTGATTGTCATTATATTTATGTATAGATATGGGGTATACTGTTGGGCAATATGGAGCTAGAATTTAATGAAAGGTGTGTTTCCTTGATATTTGGAAGTGGCTATTCTAAATACTCTCAAATGAAAACATAACTTTACCAGTTGCTCAAAATGAGTATTCTAAATACGTTTTCTAGATACATGTACTTAGGGAGAGGGTTGTGTGAGCAAGATTGTCCTGTGTTTAGTGTTTGTATTTTGTTTCTCTGTATTATGTCTATTATGTTGTGTGTTGTATTATTTGTTTGTGAAATTATGTGTTGTATTTGTTTATGTTTTGGTCCCCCTTGCAACGAGATGTGTCATCTCAAGGGGTTTTCCAATAATAAATTGAATTGAATTGAAAAACTCAAAAACCCAGGGGTAGAAAGGAGAAACCTCAGGGAGAACCACAGGAGAGATCCCCTCTCATGGACGGACAGGCTATAGAGACCCAGGGCCAATGGGAGTCCCAAGAAGACAGGTTAAGATCGCAGAACGTCCAGTCCTTGTTGGAGCTTCAGTTCATCTTGTCCGATCCCTGTAGGCGGTTCCTCCGTTCAATCTAGACAGGCGCTCCCGGACGGGAGACACCATGTGAATAGTAATGAACAGACTTCAGATAAAACAAATAATTGTATCATAATAAGACAAAGTTTGCAGTAAGAAGAGCTAGAGGATAGCGCTCACTGTACTTCCCACAGCAGTGTTTCTCTTAGGGCAGCTTTACTTCAGGCTGTGGGTTAGAGTTTACCAAACGGACCTGATCATAAGCTCATTCGAAGAGGTAACTTTTGAGCCTGGTCTTAAATGTAGAGACTGTGTCTGCTTCTTTAACGTGAGCCGAGAGTTTATTCCATAAAACCAGAGCTTGGAGCTAAAGGCTCTTCCTCCTACAGTGACTTTGGAGACTCGAGGAATCACTTGTAGCTCTGAGTTTTGAGAGCGGAGTCTCTGGTTGGCCGATATGGAACAATAGTGTCTTGGAGATAGAGCGGAGTCAAACCCTTTATGGCTTTAAATGTGAGGAGCAGGATTTAAAATTGTATTCTAAACTCAACAGGAAGCCAATGGAGAGACTTTAGCACAGGTGTGCTGTATTCTCTTCTCTTTGTCCGTGTTTCAAGTTTCAAGTTTATTAAAAAAATTCATGCTTACAGTCAAAGACTGAATATCAGCAAGAAATTACAATGAAAACATTATTAGTAAAAACACTTGTAAAATTTTCATAAGATGAGATCACCCTTTCAAGTCCTTATTATACAACCTCACCGCTGTTGGCAGAACAGATCTTCAAATCTTCCTGTGCGGTGCTTGTACTCCGAGATCCGAGATGTTATTTCCACTGCGCAGATTTCTTTGAGAACTTTGCCTCTAGTGTGAACAATCTTGCAGCTGTATTTTGAACTAATTGAAAACTTCTCAGGGAACTTTTAGCACACGTTGCTAGCAGGCAGTTACAGTAGTCCAGCCTTGATGAAACAAAGGCATGAATAAGTTTTTCTGCATCACTCTTACGTAAGATATTTCGTATTTTAGCAATGTTGCGCAGGTGAACGAATGCTATTTTAAAAGCCTGGTTTATATGTGTTTTAAAGAGAGCTCTTGGTCAAACATTGACCAACATTATCCAGGGAGATAATCTGCTAGTTAAAGACTGTTTTTGAGGGCCTAATATAATAACCTCGGTTTTATCAGGGTTAAGAAGGAGGTCATTCACAGTCATCCAGATCTTAAAGGCTTTTATGCAGGAGCTAAGGCTATCTAATTTATCTGTCTGACCTGGTTTCATTGATAAGTACAGCTGAGTGTCGTCCGCACAACAGTGAAAATGTATGTGATTTCGGATTATGTTACCTAATGGAAGCATGTATAATATAAATAAAATTGGCCCGAGCACTGAACCCTGTGGTACTCCATAGCACACTTTGGAACACGGTGAAGACTGTTGGTTTACATTAACAAATTGGTGCCTGTCAGATAAGTAAGATTTAAACCAAGAGAGGGCTGTTCCCCTGATGCCTACGTCACATTCCAACCTCTGAGGGAGAATATTGTGGTCGATTGTGTCAAAGGCGGCGCTGAGGTCTAACAGAACCAGGATTGAAGTTAGTCCGGTGTCAGCTGCTAATAAAGGGTGTTGGTAACTTTGACTAAGGTGGTCTCTGTGCTATGATAAGAAAGCTCTAGGGTCAGGGAGACACAGAGAAAGCACGTTTGAAATAAACAGGCTAGTCCAACCCTTTGCTCTGCCCGATCCCGTCAGACCTCAGAAGCTAAGCAGGGAAGGGCCTGGCCGGTATTTGGATGGGAGAACGTTTGGGAAACAATGGCCCAGGTGGGGTGCAGGTGTGTTTGGGGGATGTGTGTGTGTATTTTTTTTAAATCTGTGTTTAGGTGTGTTTTATAAAGAGCTGCTTGATTACAGCTATATTTGTAAACAAGTTTGTAAAAATAGAACACCTGACAACTACCCCCACATCTGTCCTTGTGGGTTTTGTGAGAGGCGAGAGAGATTCCCACATTTGTTAATTCTCTCAAAAAATACTTGTGTATGCCAGCGACAAGTGTACCTTGTGAGAGAGTGTTTTCTAAAGCAGGAGAAGTTATTAGTAAGAAAGAAATAGACTAAGTCCTTCCACAGCAGAGAATTATATTTCTGAATAAAAGAATCTTGAAATGTGAAACTATTAACCCCTTCCGTCTTTATGACAATGTAACACATACAGACACACACACCACATAATAGCCTCATGAAAAGTGGATTTATTTCAAACACATTTAGATTCCATCAGAAGCACTGAATTCAAAATTATGGCACATATGTACTTGTGGCCGTTTTAATATGTGCAAATAAAAGCTTGACTGAATAGGTTTTTAAATTTAAATACTATGATTATTATTATTAGTAGTAGTAGTAGGAGTAGTATTGGCTGACCTTATGTGAGACGTAGTAGGTCTAATCAAATTTTATCTGCAACAATACTGAATAAGATGGCCAAATAGGTGCTGATTTATGTTGAAATCAAACGACCGAACCAAAGAAAATAGACGAGTCTTGATCTGACAACCCCATTATTAAGTCAATAATGGGCCGACCATGCTCACATGTGAGAAGAGAATCAAACACTGGTGATTTACGGGTTATATTTATTGAATCATATTGTTGACAAGGTAACTTCGCCCAAAGACGTGGGTGTCTTTTTCTTTTCTTTCTTTTTTTTAATGTTTGTTTACGTTGATTTAAAGCAGAGGTCACTAAACGGCGGACCTCGGTCCGGATCCGGACCCAGGAGCCAGCCCATCCGGACCCGAACCATGGATCCGAACTTTGGACCCGACCTGAATCCCCTCAGACGAGCGGCTGCGTGCGCTCTCTCCCTCTTTCTCTCCGACTGCAGAGCGGGTAACTACAGCCCAGGTGAACAGAAAGAGAAGTCCTTCATCTTAGCTCCATGATACTTTTTACATTTTTAGAAATGGTTTTGGAATGACTGAAATACGGCTCGCAAAAAAACAAAAACAAAAAAACAGAGGACGCCCTAATTAAATATGCACGCGCGGTCGTAATGCGCAAATAGCGTGGCTGTTTCTCGATCGGCAGCGAGCAGGTCAGAACCCGGACTAAACCAGGACTAAGCCAGGACTAAACCAGGACTAAGCCAGGACTAAACCTGGTCTGAACCAGGACTAAACATGGACTAATGAACCTGGAATAAACTGGACTAATGAACCCTGGACTAAACCTGGACTAAGCAGGGCTCAGTGTGTTGAACTGAGCAAAGGAACACAGCACTGTCAGATAATATGTGCACATTGTGTATAATAGAGGCTACAGTAGCTGTATTCTGCTATTTAGGAGCCACAACTTATTTAGAGCAAAAAACAATAACAGGATTCAATTGATTGCATTATTTCTAATCACAGTAATAGATTTAAAAAGGCTTAAAATCCTGATTTAACCGTGAATTAACCCTGTATGTTCCGGACCTTTGCTTGACCATTTTTTTTCATTTCGGACCTTGGTGAAATTTAATTCGTGACCCCTGGCTTAGAACATAAAATCGGCACTTATAAACCCTTTCTTTTTTCCCCCAGGGAATTTAAACACATGATAGAAAACAAAGAAACACTGTTGACACAGGACACAGGTCATGAGGGCGGGTCCTGTGGGCTAAGGTTCCTTTTATTGGAACTTTTTGAAGACACATAATGTCATAATGTGTCACACAACTTTGTATTTCACAGATGAGAGACAAGACAATGTTGGTGTATATTTATAATTATTGCATAAAGTAATTGATTTGGTGATGTCCATGTTTTCTTTTTCACATTTTTGGGGCAACATAACATTTGGCCAAGAATGATGGCGCAATACCTGCTTGGTCATTGACATTGCCCATTGGTGTTGGAATTCACACAAAGAAGAACTAGCTTGTGCTCAGTCTGCTAAGTTCTCCTGACTATATTTCATAGTAACTGAGCCTAGGTTTATGAACCGAAAAGACGACACAATAAGCCAGACTTGGCCAAATAAGCCAAGTTTAAATAAGCCACTATAAACAGCCCTCAAGCTTAATTACAGCCATATTTGTTACAACTACCCACCACCATGGACAACCCTAACCCCAACTCAATACCCTCCAACAACTCCAACACCTCACCACAGACCTCCCCCAATCGCCCCGTATAAGCATATCCCCATGAGCTTCATACGCTACAGAACAAGCCTCACTGTGATATTTGTTTATTCCCATAGAAAAGCATTGGAAATGCATTTTCAGGGTAAAATGCTCGATATTTCACTTTGAACATAAAAATCAACAAAATGTTTCCCTCCTCTGATCAGAAGAAAACCACAAATAATGCTTGAATGTAGATTTTATAGTGTGAGTAGAGTGATGACAAAATGAGTTATTATGGAAGTCAATGGGACAGAAACGATCTTTGACATAATCCAACGTGTTTTAAAAATGTAAATTCCTATCTCTGCCCAACTCACTTTCAATATGAAAATGAGTATACATTTGTGTGCTATGCTTTGTTCTTTTATTATTTTTAAATTGGCTGCATTAAGTCAAATATTTTGATATTCTTTTCAAACTCTAGTTGTTTTGTGCAGAACTGAAGTGGATTAAAACATAATTATGTGAAAAAATTGAAAGAATGTTAATCTATAAATGTCTGTGTAAGTTCTCAGTCGTACAGGAGTTGTCTATCTTCGTTTGGAGAACTTCAACCTAACTTGAGTACAGAAGATGACTCAAGCACCTTCATTGAAGTTAATCTATAATATTTTTTTACAGCCCGTCAAAAAGGGGCACAAAAAGCCGTAAACATAGGAGTAAAAGTAAAATTTGGTACAGGCGCATTAAATATGGAAAAGTTATGGGCCAATTAACAAGAAAAATGGCCAAAAGTTGTCAATGAAAGCCCCAATGGAACACAAGGTTGACATCATGCTCTAAAAGAGTGGGCTAGGGCCCTGAAGAGCTTATGAGCACCCCCACATTCGACATAATAAACATTTGAATTTCACAGTGATACAAGTTGATGTGAGACTGTAATCCACAACAAATGAGAATTTAGCACAAAAATAGTCTATTTTTGTAAGTACTACTATAAATAATAAAAACAAAAATACAGTATATGCTTCAGATTATTTTATTGATTCTGTCATAGAGATCGATGCAGTGATCAAGAAAAAGCAGTGGCATGACTGTAACCATGAATCACTCCGGGTAGATACAGAGGTCGCAAGGCAGCACAACCGACATTGATGCCCGACATTTTGGCCTGCAGTCTGAAAAGCGTTCCATGTATTTCTCCTCACAAGTCACATTCTCATCTCCCCTTTCTATTCGCAAAAACACAAGGATTTGTCTTTCTTCTCAGACAAAGTGTTAGTTAACCTCTTACCATCCCGCCTTAAACTGAGTGCATTTTCTCCAGTTTAGCATAACAATCTAAAAGCTTCTTGAAGAAAAGCAAAAAAAAAGGCAACAAAAAGCAAAAAAAAAGCAATGCAAGTGCAACAAAAAAGTGAAAAAATGAGATGAAAAAGTTTAGTAGGTCCTTATCTTTAATGAGTGACATAGCTCCAGTCAAGAAGCTTTCAGATTTTGAGTAAAGCTCACTGGAGAAAATGCTCTCGTTAAAGAAAGGTGGTAAGAGGTTTGAAAGTTAAAAAGTTAGTTTAAATGGACTTACTGAAGAAGTGTGATGCTTTCGCCTCTGAAATGTCTTCTGCCAATGTGATGTGGTCCTTTGGCGGAACCAACATGCAACAATTCTTATCGAGACTGCGCAGGAAGACCCTGTGTGGCTGGAGGCAAAACGATGACCCTCGACTGACAAGAACAGTGTGAGCAAGATGATGTCAAAGTGAACTATACTCTATACTGAGGCCTGAACTGGTAGTCTTACATGTCACGGTCAACGCCTTTACCATGCACCTTCCAACACCACCTGGTGTAGACGCACTCATCACACTAAAAGCAAGAAATCTTTAAACGTTTCATGTGTAATATTTCAATATGTAATAAATAAACACTAAAACATTCTGTCTCCCTAGTCCACTATTTATATCATCCCCCGTCCCCGGTTGAATTTACTTCAATCCAGGAGCCAGCAAACGCTCGTAGTCATGTCCATAATCAATATCGTTGCTGGAGCCTCCAGCATGAACTACGGATTGCCCAATAGCCTAAGAATTAAAAACAACCATTGTAGTTAAGTACAAGACAGACTGCTGGTGCATTTGACAGTTACCTGGGTGTGGTCTTCCCGAGGTTCGAGCAGCTTTGCGCAGTTCACGATCAACCGCTCTGACGGAGCAGAGAGCAAGAGCGAGCAATGGAAACCTTCAGAACATGGTGAGAGTCCTTTACTCCTGGAGGAGAATGAACCGATGAACAGAAGAACCATATTTATACCACAAAAACTAAATAGTCATGGTATCGTTTGCGGTTTTAAAGAAAGATCGCTGTGTTCTTAAACTCTGGAAGCCTTGATTGTTACATTGGTTGTTGTAGATACACACACAAAAAATCACTCATCATCATCATTGCCCAGACTTTTCATCTTCCAGCGACCCAGAAACCTGAATGACATTGGCCCTGTTGCAGATTTGAATGAAAACAGCTGACTTTTGTTGGTAATATTTATGGCCAAAAATAACAAAAACACACTGAACTTAAAAATCCTGAGTTAAATAAACCCAAGTTGGGTTTTTTTAACTTTTGCTTTGAGCGGAAAAAATCTCTGTGATTTACCATCTACTGAAATAGGACCCAAACACTGACCCAGTTCGGGAAATTCCACAGTTACCATAAGAGACCGCCATCTTTGGCAGCTGTTAGCATACATTTACATTGACTAACATTAAGCTAAAACAAATAAACAGTGGAGAAAAAAGCCGTGGAACAACTCTTTAGCTGCTGAGTCACTGCTGGTAAATAAATTAAACACACTGAGGTTGGTCCAAGGTTTTTAATGTGAACAATAATCTCCAGTATTTTAAACTTTAAAAGTCTCCATTAGTTTAAATTGCTGCTAATCTCCATAAGCTTTTATGCGACATGATATCCATTCCCGAACTCTATGACCCAACTGTGGGTAGAAAAAACTACCCAACTCTATGAAATAACCCAAGACAAAATGACCAACAGCCATAAACCCGGCAGTTGGGTGTTAAATAACTAAGCATTTTTTGTGTGAAACTGGTTATCAATACATCAAAAATAGGAAAATATTAAACTTGCCTTGGGAGTGAGTAAGTGTGTCAAAAAAGATCTGAGGCAACTCTGATAAGGATAAAAGGCCCTGTGGATAATAGTCCTTTTGACCAAACAACTTGGTCTTCTTCAGATGCATGTATTGTATCAGAAGCATTGTATGCTCTTAAGAAGAATTTACTCTCATGGTCCTTTAGGGCCATCTGACCCCGGCAGAATCCCATTCATTTTCAATGGAGATCTGAGAATCCGGGCATGTTTTTCTATCTTTGCTTTTCGACCGACTTCATTTGCGCTCAGATATAAAAATACATTAACATGTATCCTCCCAGAGGATCTCCTTTACATGCACATTAACCAGATTCTTTATTCACATATTTTTCCAACAGTTTATAGGCCTAAAGCCTGAAAGGCAGCAGCAGTTCTCCAATTCATTTCAATGGCAGTGTCAATCAAATGTCAGTGAATCTAGTTATATTTGTGGTCTTTAGCCTTTCCTACCACGTTCATTTAAACTCCAAAGCCACAACTTTATAACATACATCACAGGACCTCCTCTACATTACATTTGCCAGGACCAAAAACAGGCTTTCACCCAGTTTTTAAATACCACTTCCATTGTATTTCAGCAAAATCCCTATTTTCATTAAAAACTCCAGCACCACTTTTAGCCCTACCAGTGGCCATTCATCAATCAATTTTCAGTGTTAACAGGGCCTTTTTTTTCCTTCATAGATGTAACATAGCCCCGTCCAAAAACTACAGATACAACTGAATATTTATTTCCAAATTTATTCTATGAAGGGAAATATAGCCAAAAAACAAAAGGGGTCATAAAAGATCTCAAAGGATCACAAGTATAACTAATTTGCTCTCATACAAAAAAAAAAAAAAAGGCACTTAACTAAATGTTGACTATTCAGTAGTATCAGAAACCAATTACCTAAAGTTAGCCTAAAGAAAAACTACAATTTAACTAACATTTTTAAATATATAATAAAAAACTCTCTCACCCTCCGCGGGCCGGTCTCTTTTTCCTCCAAGCCTCGGGTCCCTCTACCAAGAGGCGTGGAGCTGAAGTTTCTGCGCAGTATCTTTGCTGTTCTAAACTGCACTTTTCTGGACTCGAGATGGTCTGGAAGTATTTCCTTGGGAATTTGCTGGAGCCACTCCTCCAGTTTTTGGGGTCACTGCAACCGAGTGCCCCAACGACCCACGGGGCAACCACTGATGCCTTCACGTTCCGGAGGCCTTCTCTAGCTCTTCTCTGAGCCCCTGGTTATTTTCTCTAGTTTCCGTGTTCTTTTTTCCTGATGTTGAAGTCGCTTTGGTATTGCTATGTCAACACCACAGCTTTCCTGTATATAACCAGTGAGGAAAATAAGTATTTGAACACACCTCATTTTGCAATTCTCCCACTTAGAAAATCGATGGAGGAGTCTGAAATTGTCATCGTAGGTGCATGTCCCTGTGAGAGAAAATCCTAAAAAAAAAATCCAGAATCACAATGTATGATTTTGTAACTATTTATTTATATGATACAGCTGCAATAAGTATTTGAACACCTGAGAAAATATGTAATATTGTACAGTAGCCTTGTTTGCAGTTACAGAGGTCAAACGTTCATGTAGTTTTACCAGGTTTGCACACACTCAGGAGTGGATTTTGGCCCACTCCTCACACAGATCTTCTTAGATCAGTCGGTTTCTGGCTGTCGCTGAGAACGACGGAGTTTGAGCTTCCCTCCAAAGATTTCTCTATTGGGTTAGGTCTGAGACTGGCTAGGCCACGCCACCTTGATATGCTTCTTACAGAGCCACTAAACTTGGTTATCCTGGCTGTGTGCTTCGGGTCATTGTCATGTTGGAAGACCCAGCCTCGACCCATCTTCAATGCTCCTAACTGAGGGAAAGGGTTGTTCCCAAAATCTCGCAATACATGGCCCCGGTCCATACTCTCCTTAATACAGTGCAGTCGCCCTGTTCCCATGTGCAGAAAAACACCCCCAGAGCATGATGCTACCACCCCCATGCTTCACAGTAAGGGATGGTGTTCTAGGATTGTACTCATACATTCTCCTTCCTCCAAACAGTTTAGTGGAATTATGACCAAAACGTTCCTTTTGGTCCATCTGACCCATGACTTTCTCCCATGACTCCTCTGGATCATCCAAATGGTCATGGCAAACTTAAGACGGGCTTGACATGTGGCTGGTTATAAGGCAGGGGAACCTTCCGTGCCACTGCAGATTTCAAAACCATGACGTCTTAGTGTATTACCCACCTAACCTTGGAAACAGGTGGTCCCAGCTCTTTCGGTCATTGACCCCAGCTCCCCCCGTGTAGTTTCTGGCGATTTCTCAACCTTTCTTAGGATCATTGAGACTCTCACTGAGTGAGATCTCTTGCATGGAGCCCCAGTCCGAGGGAGATTGACGGCCACGTTTAAGCTCTTCCATTTTCTAATGGATGCTCCAACAGTGGACCTTTTTTTCACCAAGCTGCTTGGCAATTTCCGTAGCCCTTTCCAACCTGTGGAGGTGTTACAAATTTGTCTCTAGTGTCTTGACAGCTCTTGGTCCCTTGACCAATGTTAGTAGTTGGATTCTTACTGATTGTATGGGTGGACAGGTGTCTTTAATGCAGCTAAAGACCTCAAAAACAGGTGCATTCCCATTTAGGATAATAAATGGAGTGGAGGTGGACATTTTAAAGGGCAGATTAAACAGGTTTCTTTGAGGGTCAGAATTCTAGCTGATAGGACTAAGTGTTCAATATATTATTTGCAGCTGTATCATTACAAATAAATAGTTAAAAAATCATACATTGCGATTTTCTGGATTTTTTGTTTTAGAATTATGTCTTCTCACAGTGACATGCACCTATCGATGACAATTTCAGACCCCTCCATGATTTCTATAGCTGGGAGAACTTGCAAAATAGCAGGGTGTTCAAATACTTAATTTTCCTCCTTAATACTGTATATATAATATATATCCAGATAAAACATCCAAGATCCATAAGTACATCAAGGACAAGGCCTCCAACAGATGACGGCTCAATGATGTCTCAGACAGATGGGGAAACAGAAGAGAGGTGCTGGAGCCCGTCATGGAGGACAAGCCCCCTACAACGGGATGTACCACCCAAACATAACTGAAGTGGCGGATATCAAGAAATCCTACCAAATGGGCTGGACAGAGCTGGCTGAAAGGCAGCACAGAGGCTCATCATGGCTGCACAGGAGCAGGCCTTGACACCAGAGCAATAGAGGCCCAGATCTATACACCAAGACCAAGACCCCAGGTGTAGACTGTGCAAAAGGCCATGAAGAAGATCAGCAATATACTGCAGGGTGTAAAGATGCTTGGCAGGGAAAGCTTACATGGAGCGCATAACAAGTGGCTGGCCATAGTGTAACAGGACACTGGTGCAGAGTAGGGGCTGGAACCCAAGTCAAAAGTGGGAAACACCTTCCCAAAAAAGGGTTTTGGGTAAGGAATGACCGAGCCAAGATCCCTGTGGACTTCCGATACAGACGGACAGAAGGTAAGAACCAACCGATAATTTGTGGGTGGTGGACAAAAGAGCAGAGGAAAGCCGTGTGGTTGACATAGCAATACCAAGCGACTTCAACATCAAAGGAAAAAGGAAACAAGAAACTAGAGAAAATACCGGGGCTCAGAAAAGAGCTAAGAGAAGGCTGGAGAGTGAAGGCAATCAGTGGTGCCCGTGGTTCGTTGGGGCACTCGGGGCAGTGACCCCAAACGAGGAGTGGCTCCCAGCAGATCCCAGGAAATACTCAACATCTGGTCCAGAAAAGTGCAGTCTAAGGACTGCAAGATACTGGCGCAGAACCCTCAAGCTCCCAGGCCCTCTGGTAAGAGGACCCGAGCTTGGAGGAAACAAGACTATAGGGCCGGGACTCGGATTAAAAAAAAAAATCGAATTAATTAGAAGCTTGTAATTAATTATCGCATATAAATAATTTGACCTGAGAACAGTGAGAATAAGTTTTTTCTAAGGATTTTTTTTGTACACCATTTGATAATGACTGAATATCATAAGCTTAAGCAACTAAATATTGTTTATTTTTGTTTACAACCAAGTCCAACAGACCAGTGGCAAAATATTGCCATTAAATTGTGCGTCTGCAGGAAAAAAGGAAACTAAAGTGTGGAAAGCAAAGTGTGATAATTTCGATTAATATTTTTAATCGCACTAAATCCTCATGTAATTAATTAATCGGCAATGATCGAAAAAAGTCCGGCCCTAATATATATATATATATATAAATAATATATTATATTTAATATATATATATAAATATTTTAAATGACTGAAATATTAGAAGAAAATTGGGGGTTATAAATGATGAGTGTAACTCTTCAGAAAGGGCGCACAAGGTTAAATCATTGGCAAAATGTCCAAAGAGAGTTCTGAATGTTCTCGAGATTATAAAGTAGGCTTTTGATTGTTATATTTGTTCTTATGTGTAAGTGTTTACCACTCGGTCATAGATTCGAAGTGTGAACAATTTGGAGCTTAAGTCATAATGTTCAAACTAGATGCCTTGAACTGTTCGACAGTTCTTTCCATGCCTCAACAGAGGTAAAGATCAATCAATTCAATCAATCAATGTTTTGTATAGCCCAAACATCATCAAATACAGTTTGCCTACATGGCTGCACAACTTAAGGCCATAAAAGCAGAGCAGTAAATAAGACAATGTAAAGTTCACAGTGAATTAAGCATCCAGGCAAACATATAAGTCTAATAAGCGTCAGCAGCAGGTGGTGACGAGCCGCGGTGGGCGTCCCCTGTCCGAGACCTCTTCAAAGGCAAGTTTATTTGTAGAGCACAATTCATACACAAGGGCAATTCAAAGTGCTTCAAAGTAAAATTAATAATACGAAAACAGATTCAAAATCCAGACAGTGAGGACCTCCGTAACAACACCCTACTACAGGTGGACCTTAACGCAATCAAATTGATACAGTGCCTCTCGAAAAGTACTAATACAACTGAACTTTTGCACATTTTGGTCTGTTTGCAACCTGAACATAAAGATTTATTTTGGCATTTTTACTGAAAGTTCACACACAAGTAACAGCAACTTGTGAAGTGAAATGATAACAATGTTCTGTTATTTTACAAAATAGAAAAGTGGGAACGTGCAATAAGTATTCACAGTATTCTGAGTGCAATTAAAATTTCCCTTTATAACATTCCTAAAGACTGCAGAATGTTCACACCTTGCCCTAAACCATTAATAGAGGCCACCTGTGTGTAATCTACTCTCAGTATAATTCCACTGTTCTGTGGAGGGCCCTCAGAGCTATGGTCAGAGGTGTATTGGTCACTAAGCAACATCATGAAGGCCAAGGAGCACACAAGAGAGGTCAGGGATAAAAGCTGTGGAGAAGTTTAAGCACGTTAAGTTAATACAAAGATTTCCCCAAGACTTGAACATCTCACGGCAGCAACTGTTCAATCCATCATTCAAGAATGGAAAGAGTATAGCACCACTGCGGAACTTACCAAGACACGGCCGTCCACCTAAACTAACAGACAGACAAGGAGAGCACTGGTCAGAAATGTAACCAAGTGCCCAAGTAACTCTGGAGGACTGCGACGTAACTGGGCAACTGAAGCTGGAGAACTGTACATCGGGACAACTATAAGTCGACTCTACACAAATCTGGCTTCATGTGACGAGTGGAAAGAAGAAAGCCATTATTGAAAGGAGGCCATAAAGAAATT